>BRZY01000007.1:618000-1231000 GCA_030159175.1 Glycyrrhiza uralensis
TGGCTTTTCTTATCAAATCAGGCCACATTTCAACGGTGCTACGAGGATAGTGAATTGCACCAGAAAGAATGATTTTGCGTTGCCCATTGATAATAAGGGCTCTTGCATCATAAGAAACATTATGTGCATACGCAGGGAGGACGACGATGCTCAGCTGGAAAGCTAAGATCACAACAAATAGTAGGATAATCTTAAAGGTTGACATTTTGAATATGTTTGTGGGAAATTTTTTTGTGTATTCTATTGACTTGGGACTTTTGAATCGATCGATCCTAGTTTATTATATATGAGTAAATTTGCACTCATAGCCACAGGTGGTGCTTGAGTGAAATGGTCAAGATGCTAGTTTTGTGAGATCTAAAACTCTATATCTCGTTTAGTTTCCATATAGGGAAAGTGTTATTAGTGGTTGGCTTGCATTCACAGAGATATGTACCATGCACACAAATCACCGCCTATTCTTGACTCGCCGCAATTATAGATGAAGACGCATTTATGGATGAAGATGAACAATATCGACTTATCACTTAATTATGATACCCAATACAGTAGATAGTAGTATTTCCTTGTGTTTAAAGCATAATATAATGTTTTTCCGAATCAGCAACACCCATTTGCATATTAGATTCATACATTTTATTTTCAAATTACACCGGTGTAACTCTTAGGCGATGTTACACCACTAATAACTATTCACCGGATAATTATATTATAAAACTTACCGTTGGATTAAAAGATATTATCATGTAGATCATTCCTATAAAATTTCGCATCAATCTAAAATCATTTGATGTATCATTGAGATACGTTAAGATTAATGTCTTTTAAAGTGTATGAATTTTGACATATCTCAATGACACATCAAATGATTTTAGATTGATGTGAAATTTTACAGGAATGATCTATATGATAATAACTTTTAATCTAACGATGTGTTTTAGAATATAATTATCCGTTGAAGAATTATTAACGATGTAATATTGACCAAAGTGTTACACTGATGTAATTTGATCCCTCCTCTTGTACTATTATTACTTAGAATGATTACCTAAACTGGTTCACCCCTTTTGACCAAAAAAAAAAACTGGTTCACCACTTAAAAGTTGGCTAAGGGGTGGTCCGACTTGCTAACTCTTAACCTCCACGTGATGCTGACAACCCAACACGTGTGCACAAATATGTATAAGATCATTTACGGATTAAGCTTTATTTGTTTTAAATTTTGATTTTGATATAATTGATTTTGAAAAAAAATTAAGATTAAAAATATATTTTATATTTAGAAATGATATTTTTAAAACGAGTTTAGAATTCTGATATTATCCGGATAATAAAACAGAATTTCTTTTAAAATATATAAGTATAAATAATTTTGTAAGTCTCACACTTATACTTATTAATATTTAACAAAAAATTATAAAAAATTATCTTCACATTTAATCAAACCATACGTAATTAAGAATAGAAGTAAAGTTATTTAGATAAAATCTTAATACATGTTTAAAACAATGGCCTATTTGTTTAATAAATTCTGAATATGAGAAATTATTTATAAATTAAATTTTAAAATTTCCATTTTTAAATATCTTTTAAGGAAAAATAATAAGGCTCATGATTCCAACTTTGATTTCCAGCTTTGGAAATCATTATTAATTTATGGTTGTTGTATAATTTAAGATTATTAAAAAACCAATTCAATTAAAATAAGCTTAAAAAAATTAAAACAAAAAATATTTTTGGATTGATCAAATTTAATATTAGATTTTAGAAATCCAATACAATTTAAAACAAACAAATAAGCATATATATATATTTTTATTTATAAATTTAACACATCACTCATACTTGGTTTACACATCCACTTTTGTGTTCTTAATATCAATCTTAAGGGTCAGCTTTAACAAAATCATATTTTCATAATTTTATAAAAGATTTAGTGCACTAGTTATGAAATTAGAAAATAGAAATTGTTTATTAAAAGTACGATATTAAATAGTTGTGTATGTTATAATTTATGAATACGATATTGTATACTTTGAATTAATTTTTAGATTGAATTACACTTGTGATATTTTAGTTGCTTAAGCATTTTTTTAGGTCAATCAAGTCTCTCTATTTTTTAAATTAAGTAAATATGGTCTTGTTGTTAATTTTCTTCTATCTAAAACTCTTAATCCGCTTTTGTTATGTTAGAGGATCCTCCTCATGGTCTTAGGAATTATCTCTTTGTACACATGCTGAGGGTTGCATTCCCACGAGCTTAATTAGTTTTTCTCTGTATTTTTTCCTTTTTTTTCCCTTTTCTTTTCGCCATGTTATACGATCAATTCACATTTTCTATTCAAGTTTTATGATGGATATGATATATGAAATGATTTCAATTTTTTTAAAATGATTGATTTTATAAGATGTGAAATTAGAGTTTCAAGATGCAAATTTTAAATTTCCTAATTTTGAGGATAAAATTTGATACTTTGGTTGATGAGTTTTTAATAGAGAAATGTTTAAAACGATTTAATCAATTTAATTTGCATGAATTTTAGTAAAAATAAGAATTTAAGAATGAAGTAGAGGGAAACTAACAAGAAACTTATTGTTATATATATAACTAAGTGATTAATTTTATTCAAAGATTTGTTTTTTGGAACAACCTCTTTTCATTTCATGAATAATAACTAGAGCTGTCAATTTTGGTTGGATCAATGGGCTAGCCTGTTAGGCCCTTGTTTTAGGTTGGGCTCTTTAATTATAGGCCTGAAATGAACTGGGCTCTTTAATGAGTTGGCCTACCAGGCCAGACCGGGCTTGCATTTTATGTGATTTTTTTTCCAGTATTTTAAGCTATTTTTTCTATAAATAATTTGGGTTAGACTGGCCTTGACCTAGTTTGTTTTAGGCTGAGTTGGGCTAAGAAATATGTGGCCCATATGATATATAGGTCAGTCCAGCCTAGTTTTGTAATTTGGCCCGATGGACCAAGCGGCCCGATTTAACACCTATAATCTCAACAATATAAGGAGGAAAGTGGTACAAAGTGTGATCACTGTCTATAAGTAAACTTCTATTCACTAGACATGATTATATTAGCCATATTGGCACTTCGTTTAGAGAAACTAACTGAATAACCAAGATTATAAGATGAAAGTAAAAGACACTCATTCAAAATGCAACCCATTTAAGAACTATCCTTAGACACCGCACCAACTAGCTCAACAACTTAACTTTTTTTTGTCAAAGCTCAACAACTTGCTTTGAATGTCTCAAATACAACCTGATGACACTGTAAACTGATAGCCCATTTGATCGCATACAGCAACCCCAAGCCTCTCCCTCAATGACTTCTAGTAGACCTTCATTAATATCACAATAGTTATAATAGAGAGAATTTTTTTTCTTACCAGAGTCATAATATATAGATCGAGAGATTAGAAGTACAATTTTTTGCTGAATAGATTAACAGTACAATCAAACTTATTTCATATATAAGAAAAACTAAAAGTACTATAAAACCAAAAAAAATCATCTGATATAAACCGTTTCCAATTAGATTAGAAATTTAAAAATAAACTAATTCGATAATAAACTAAAGAAATAGAAGTGGTTGAATCGCATCGCATCACTTCTCAATTCAAATCCAATTCAATCAAATTGTGGAATATTCTACAAAGCTTAAATGGGTGCTCAAAAGAGTAAAGGGAAAAAATAAAGGAAAAAGTTTGGTAGACATCCAAGGGGTGTCTATTGATCACTAGATTGAAATAGGGAGAGACGAGAGAAAAAAATAATAAAATGATGAGATATATGATTTGACAATATCCTTATAACATTAAAACATTGTATATATGAGTTTTGTCTCTTATATTTTTTTTATTTGACTCATTTCTAACCAAAGCGAGACTAACAACTCAAACTTGGAATCCAAACAAAAACTGCTTTTGAAAATTATTCCATTGGTGGTTCTTCGATCTCATGTTATGAGTGATGGCTAATAGTGCATATGCGTAGGCTTGTCAATTTCTTGATGCTTTCAAACAATTAGATACGTACCACAGAAACTGCTAGTAAAATTTGGAGAAGAGGTCATATAATTATATGATTGGTGGATCGGGATTCCCTTTGAATAAAGAAACCTCTCAAGTTGTTCTCTGAAAGAGAGTCTTATTTTTTTATAATAAAAAAATTCGATTATATAGGTGGCACACCCCATGTAAGGCCACGAAGAATCACCAATTTTAATTAGAATTTACAGTAAAATTTACGTATAACTTACCAACAAGAAAATTCAGGATTTAAACCCAAGTTAGTTAGTGTGAGTGGAGAATTCGACCATGTGTGCCAACCTCTGTTTGGCTAAAAGAAAGATTTAGTGGCTGGTGCAATTAATTGGCTTGTAATTAATGTCCAAGTCATTGCTAAATGCTAACCAACTTGACTTACAATTATTCTGCACGAGCCACTAATTTTTTTCAGTTTGTTTTTTTCTTACCACCGTCACCCAGTCTTGGCACTGTCACCAAAACCGCTGTCACCTCCTTAATTTGTTGTTAGCCTCTGGCGCCGGCCACAGTTCTCATCGTTACCATAAATTTCTCTGTGGCTTTCACACGATGTCACCCATTGCCATTGGCCACCGCCACTATACAACAAAATTTATAATACAATTATGATCACGCCTGAAATTCTAGTCTAATCCAATTTTTCATCAGAATTGAAAATATTTCTTAATTTCTCTGGTTAACAATTAAATTTATTTAATTATTATCATTAGATATATTTATGAGTTATTTTAATATTCACATTGTAAGTGAAAGGAGGGTGGTCAATCTGTTCAAAAAAACGAGCTCAAGTGGTAAAACACAAGGATGCTTGTGGGAGGCGAAAAAATGCTACATGGGTGGTAGATATTCCTATGAGTAGAGCTGGGTATGCGGGTCAGTCCACTGTTTAGATCCGGCCAACAATAGCCCACAATATAAATGAGGCGAGTCAATCCAGACTACAGAATAAATGGGCTAAAATATATAGGCCTTCTCCGCACTGCACGGGCCTGTGGGCTAACGGGTCTGCCTGGGGCCGTGAATTAAAAAATAAAATAAAAATGAAAGATAAAAGAAAAAAGTCAATAAAGATTCGTTCACAACTGGGGAAAATTTCACACCCCAAGTGTGAATACGTCAGACATAGATTGTAAGTGCTTCTTTCAAAGACAGATTCGTCCACACCTGGAGAAAAGTTCACACCACGGGTGTGATTACGTCAAACACGTTATATCCGCCAAATGATGTAACTTTAACAAAAAATATAATATTCCAAATCCTAAAACTATATTCATTTAAATTCCAAACAACAACCAAATTATAATAAAATGGATAATTAATCCAACAAAATATTTCAAGTTTTACAAATTAAATAAGTTTATTTATAAAAATCCTAGTTTTAAGAAAGGCCCGTGGACAATCCGCAAACCCGCAGATAAAATTAATTTAATATGCAATTAATACGGACCAGACTGAAAAGGCCCAAAATTAAATGGTCATTGATTAATTTTTAGGGCCAGTAGCCCACGCAGGCCGCTGGTTAAACGAGCAGTCTGCGAGCCTCAGTCTATATATCCATTTGTACTTGTGAGTGATAAGATTCGTAACACGAACGTGTGACTGGTCTATTACAAACATTAAAATAATTTTTAATAACCAAACCTTTTTTCAGAATTTGAAAGTTTAATCATTGTATTTTTATTTTTATTTCTTGTTACTTTCAGAATAATTTCCTATTAACTAAATTAATTGTAATTTAGTAATTTTTTATATTTTATAAAAATATTCATGCCACATATGCATGAAATATTTATAAATAACCTTGAAATAGTATTTCCATAAAGGAAAACTGTTGTCTGTCACCCGCTGTATTCTTACATCCTCGTAAGCATATGAATTTATTAGTGTTTGTCGAGCTTATCATATCTCTAACAGTACTTTGTTGTTTATAGTCCTAATCTTTCAGCCCACTGAAACTAATTAAGGCTTAAATTAAACCACTATGACTCATGATTCGGGTATTATTATTGCCAATTGTTCCTCAACTTGATTCTTAGACCATATTTATTTCATGAAAGCGAAACAATTATTTATGTGAAATTCAAAAAATAAGCCATTAACTCTTTGTTGAACAGTACTTCTAGAAAATATAAAATACAACAATAAACATGGATTAAAACCTAAAGCCGCTTCTCTCCCTCTCAACATTTTCTCTACTCCTCACTTTCTTATTTACTAGAGGGGTGATTTTGGGCCATTTTTTAGTCTGGAATTACTCATCTATATTATTTTTCTCTTTTTTTATCTAAATAAGTAATTTTTTCACACAGATCTAGTTTTTTCTTTCGTATTTTTTCATGTTTTCGTCGTCTGCGTGTGGCGGTGTTTTGTTCATCGTCTTGGTGCGGCGTCGTTTGATTTGTCATCTTGTTGCGGTGTTCGTTTGGTTCAAATGGACAGATAAGTTTCGATCCATTACAGATTCAATCAAGACTTGGGCATCAACGTTACAGATCCGGAGGTATGGGTATTCCGGTCACTTTGATTTTGTCACATTTGTAGGAATTTTGCCGTGTTATTCTATTAACCTAGGTGCTATGAATTTCTTCGCAGATTCATCCTTTTTAGTTTTTAGGAATGAATTTGTGTTGTTTTTGATATATTATCTCATTTAGTCAAAAAAAAAAACACGCGTATTAAACTAGTATACTAGTTTTGTGATAATAAAATACAACAAAAAATTGTTCAGGATGATAAATTTTACGGGAAAAAGACACTTGTGATTAAAATTATGATACTGCTGAAGTTAAAGTCTCATATGATATCACATCTGATTGATAATTTCACCAGTTTATTAAGCGGCTGTTCTAAATAAATCTCAATAAAGTAAAATGAAAAAATACTGAACTTTGGGGTGGTACATTTATGATTTATAGTAACAAATGAATTGTTATTAAAAAAATTAGTGACCAAAATTAGAGATAAAAAATAATTTTTTTTGCTAATTCTGGTGTCACAAAATTTAATGAAAAAATTAGCAACTGATTTAATATTTTTTTGGCTAAATTTTTCCCCACTAATTTAATTTTTTCCAGTAGAATTTAAAGATTTATACAATTAAAATAAAGTCAAAAGCTTACATTATAATAAATGATTTGAGAATTGATTGCAATATATTTTGGTTAAAGAAATCGTAGTGGGGGTATTTGTTGAACACGGTTTACTAAAAAAAGAAAAGAGAAGAAATCATAGTGGAAATGTGTTGAACATGGTTTATTTAAAAATTTAGAAATATCGAAGCCTCGGGATCTGATTACGCGTTAGAGCGTTGTTTGATCTGCGAATAATTTCAAATCTTTTTGACACTTAATCTTTCAATTAATCAGTGAGTTTAATAACTATACATTGTGTAAAAAAATATTTAGATAAATATTTAATTATACTTCATTATAGTATCACTTTATAACAATAATTTTTAAAAATTTACATAAAGATTTAATTTTTTTTTTGGATTTTTGTCCCGTGGTTATCCAAAATAAAAAAATTTATATAGTGAGATATGATTGGATAATATATAATTTTTTTAAATTGTTAGTATATACTAATTAGATTCTTAATTAATAGCGAAAGTATTTAATATATTAAATTTTAAATACAATTTTATTTTTAAGAAAATACTAAAGATATTTGAGAAAAATGTAGCGTTTCTCCGAAAGCAATTCTGCATTTTAGCCCTACAAATATCAAAAGTTTATGGAACACAAAAATATCAAAAGTTTGGTTGTTTGAGTTTCACAATTTCACATTATCACATACAGTATCTCTCAACTCAACTGCCATTCAAAATGCACCAATCTATCGCATTGGCATTGCCGCATTGGGGAAATGAGTGTTAGGCTTGATGAAGATAATAATAGGACGAATAATTCTAAATATTTTATTTTTTATTTTTATAAATCTTTTTATTTATTAAATTAAAAAAGAATTAAATATTTTTTTAAGATATTAAATATATTTACATTATTTTTATACTTTATAAAATACTATCTCTGATCCCATATATAAGAGAATTTATGGTTATTTTTTTATTCAAATTATAAGAAACATAGACCCATTTTAAATGCACCAATTGTATAAAATTCCTTTTATACCCATTGCAGAGAATAATATGCTTGGGAACTAGGAGTGATTTAATGTTATTAAATGTATAAGCTACCATTTTAATCATTTACTATGATGGGTAATATTGGAATAAAATTTATATTAATTACATCTAACTCATTTAACTACCTTTTATTGATTTTTGTGAATTAGGTATTTGTCTCTTATATATGAGACCGGAGGTAGTAATAAAAATATATAGAAAGATATACTTCCTCTGTTCCTTTTTATCTGTCGTTTTAGGTTATTTCACCATAACCAAGGAATTAATTAATTAATAAAAATTTTCCTATCATGCCTTTATTTAATTAGTCTTTCGGAATAAATGAATCAATTAATGTGTCTCATCATTCTAATCATTTCTAACCCCTTATTCAATTATCAAATTAGTCTTAAATACATTCATATTCACATGTGTGTATTAGTAATAAATTTATGTAGTTAGAAAGTAAAATAATTTTTAAGAGTAAATATATCATATTTAATTAGTCTTTAAACTTCTCAAATACTATATTAATCAATTTATGAAAAATATATAAACAATTAATAAAATTAAAAATATAATTGTCAAAATATAACTTTAAACTATAAAATAATAAATAAATAAAATAATTTTTTTTTTAAAAACTGACAAATAAAAAAAAAACGAATGGAGTAGTTACTGGTTGCTCAGGAGATTCAAATCTCACACACGACACGCACTTAGCTGTATTCGACTCACTTCCACGTCACCCGCCGCACCATTAATCATCTCCAATCATTAATCTTATCCCACTTTTTGCTTTCTCACAAACCCTGCACCCAATCCCGCATTCATTATGGACCAAAATTATGAGATTGTATAACTAAAATAGAATCAAGGTATCCATAACAAACTATATAGAATATGAATTTAATTGTTTCAAACGTATTAAACAAGTCTTACTTAAACTAAAATAATCAAAAAGTAATTATTAAATGACAAAAATAAAACGAAAGGCAAATCATTCTCACCTCATCAAATAACTTCTGTTAAAAAGAAATTAAACCTTAAAATGAATTCGTAAATCTTGGAATTATTTCCAAATTAATAAGGAACGGAAAACGCTCATCATAATGATAATATCGGCAACAAATAATAATAATAATATTATTATTAAATAGATTCATTATAGTCAAGAAATTCACACATACACACAGTTGAATGATCTAGATTATTCGATTGAGATCTAATGCTGGATAATTTTAGAGATAAAATTAAATTTAAAATAAAATTAAAATTGTCAAAATTGTCCAATCTCAATTAAACAGTCTAGATTATCTAACTGCGTGAATGTTAAAAAAATCCTGATCCGTAGTGTTAGATTTGAATCAGAGAGTAGATGATAGTTGCATTAAAACAAATTAAACATGCAATTTACATTACAACCGGCCAATAAACAAAGGAAATATGTTTGGGCCCCATGCTATTCCGCTTGTTCCGCACCCTAATTGACCACATTTTTTTTTTGCTCTTAATTTAGGGTTTGTGGAGATATTTTTGCGCTCCTTATCTCTTTATGCTTTCTCGAATCCCATGCGATGCTTGGTCAGCGACACCAGCCCATAGTCCCTCTTAAAACCGCGTTCTCTAATCCATTCCTCCAAACTTCAATTTCAATTCAACCCACTCTCCTTCCTAACCTATTCCCATCCCTTTTCTCTTTAGCCCTATAAAATCCAAATACCTATTTTTGCCACAAAACCAGTAAAATCATATCCATTCTTTTCACGCCCCCCAAAATTGGCACAAACACTCTTTTCCCTTTCCCTTCCCTAAAAACAAATATAAAAATCTCTCCTTTTTCCCATCTCCACAGACCTTCCCCCTTCCTCCCCCCCTGCATGCACCATGAAGATTTTCAACCCTTCTAAGTGCTTCCTCCAAAACGTTGTGTGTCCCTTTGACACCATCTTCATAAAAACGATGAAGCTCTTCGCTCTGGGTTCCGCCCACCTCAACCGATTCCAATTCAGAAGCTGCAATTGAAAACCCCCAAAACCCCAAATCCTCAATAGAACCTAGAACAAAAAAAAGGGGAAGAAAAAAAAAAGAAAAAGAATCGATTTTTCAAGATCCAATCCCACCCCAACACCCTCAGTTCCAATATTCAACAACATGGATCAGGTCCAACAACAACCGAAGGTGGTCATGAATAAGGGCAACAACAAGAGGAACATCCTTTTCAACAAGTACGAGATTGGGAGGATGTTAGGACAAGGAAACTTCGCGAAGGTGTACCACGGAAGAAACATTCTCAGCAACGAGAGCGTAGCGATAAAGGTGATTAAGAAGGAGAAGCTGAAGAACAAAGAGAGGCTCGTGAAGCAGATAAAGCGTGAGGTTTCTGTGATGAGACTCGTGCGTCACCCACACATCGTTGAGCTTAAGGAAGTTATGGCAAACAAGGCAAAGATCTTCATGGTGGTGGAATACGTCAAAGGTGGAGAACTCTTCGCGAAGGTAGCAAAGGGGAAAATGAACGAAGACGTGGCAAGGAAATACTTTCAGCAATTAATCAGCGCCGTTGATTTTTGCCACAGCAGAGGCGTAACACACCGTGATCTCAAACCGGAGAATCTCCTCCTCGACGAGAACGAAGACCTTAAAGTCTCCGACTTTGGACTCTCCGCGTTACCCGATCAGCGTAGATCCGACGGCATGCTTCTCACGCCGTGTGGGACCCCTGCTTACGTGGCACCGGAGGTCTTGAAGAAGAAGGGCTACGATGGTTCAAAGGCTGATATTTGGTCATGTGGGGTTATCCTCTTCGCTCTTCTCTCTGGGTATTTACCCTTTCAAGGTGAGAACGTTATGAGAATCTATAGCAAATCTTTCAAAGCAGATTATGCTTTACCCGATTGGATCTCACCTGGGGCGAAGAATTTGATCTCGAATCTTCTTGTTGTTGATCCTGAGAAGAGGTTCTCCATTGTTGATATCATGAAGGATCCTTGGTTTCAAATTGGGTTCATGAGACCCATTGCTTTTTCCATGAAGGAAACAGCCCTCGATGACAACATCGATTTCAATGGCTCTGATGATAATAATAACAACGATGGTGGTGGTGGTTGTGGTTCTGGTTCTGGTTCTGGTTCTGGTTCTGATGAGTTTTTTGTTGGGGGGAAGCAGGCACGACCATCGTACAATGCGTTTGAGATAATTTCGTCGCTGTCGCATGGGTTTGATCTGAGGAATTTGTTTGAGACGAGGAAGAGGTCGCCGTCGACATTCATTTCGAAGTTTTCGGCATCGGCGGTGATGGCGAAGCTCGAGGCGGTGGCGGGGAAGCTGAATTTCAGGGTGACGGGGAAGAAAGAGTTCATGGTGAGGATGCAGGGGAAGAATGAGGGGAGGAAGGGGAAGCTAGCCATGACGGTGGAGGTTTTCGAGGTGGCGCCGGATGTCGCCGTCGTTGAGTTCTCTAAGTCCGCCGGAGACACGCTTGAGTATGTCAAGTTCTGTGAGGAACAAGTTAGGCCTTCACTCAAGGACATCGTGTGGAGCTGGCAGGGTGACACTAATTAATCAATTAATTAAGGGTAGTGGCTCCTGGACCACCACCCCACACCCATGGCACACCTTCCACTTCATTGGAATGGGGTGTGTGATGGGTGGTGGGGTGTCCATCTATCACTACCCTTAATTGCCATCCATCATTGTATTATTTCAAATAATAAAATCATAAATATAAAAAATAAAAATATCGAGTGTCTCTTACTAGTAAGTCTTAGGTAGCGGTTTCGATTCTTGTTGATTAGTAATCATTTTAGATTTGTACAAGTATTTGTATATTGTCGGATTCATTCATTAGTGTTGTGTGTGGATGGTGGTGTTGGAAGATTGGTGATCAGGAGAATTAATGATATTCATTCAGAGTTATCGCACACTCTTCAATTTTTCCTTTATCTCTCACATACCTTGCTCGACATTATTTTTGTTCATCATTCTTGTTGAGGTATCGTATGTAAAAAACTAATTTCTCTATAAGTCAAAAGCTGTAGAGCTTTTGCATTTGCATTTTGAGCTTTTGCATCCAAACAAACATATAGTTGGGGATGAGATAGGTATGGAGATAAATAATAGAAACAGGTGATGGAGGGGAGGGGAGGGTCGCCCTATGGAAAGTTTGGTTTAGTTTTTGAAGTGTTGCGCGACGTGCAATGACTATTATGGAGTTGAATTTGAGATGCTCTTTGAGGATATGTTTGCCTGGGAAGCCTGATCCTCCTCCTATGATTAGCATGTCAAACATTGGTCCTAACACTGTTGTGACTCTTGGACTAAGATTTGCCGTGTGTGAAAAAAATGATGCAATGACTCTAGTCATCAAATTGGAGTCGTTAAACAAAAATTAGACTGCTCACATTTTGACCACTAATTCGGAATGTGAGCTATCTCACTTTCATGCATCCGATGGATCTAATTTGACGATAAGAGACATTTTTAATTATTTGTATTTTCAATGCGTTTACTATTTAAAATAAAACAAAACAATATTATGATAAAAATATATTTTATTGAAATTGTTCCAGGGTCCTACCTGGATGAGTTAGGCGTCGTGCTCAACCGGACTTGAGCACTATCGGATCCCAGTTGCCTCGAAGGTCAACCTAAGCAGGCATGTCGAGATGCCAACCTCCAAGGTCATCGCTGAGCGTCCTAGACCGGGGGGCTTTGCTGGACAATGCAAGATCGACAACGTTCGACCTTCGGGTCACAAGAACCCGCAAGATATTCCTACCGGACTAGTACAAGGATCAATACGGAGAGATCCTGTCCCCTGCCTCCCACCTAGAGACAAACCAAACCAAGTCAAAGGGGACAGACTCTGCCCCCGCCGTCAGATAGCTAGGGATCCTTATCTGGATCCGTGCCTGCGATCTCCCCAAAAGCGACCTCTCGAGCCACATCCGATGGTGGTCCCCCCCCCCCCTCTACACCTATATAAGGAGGAGGTCTCATCCACTCCAGATATGTGCACTGTTCTAATATTACCAAAACTCTTGTCAATTCTAACATGGGCATTGGAGTGCCTTTGCAGGTAGCCACGCCGCCGCTCTCTGCCATCAACCAAGGTTGAGCAACCCACTTCTCCTCTGGCCCACATTCAACCCGAGGCATCTCAGATCTCAGATGGACAGTGTAGAAATATAATTATTTTCAAATATTGTCAATATTTACTAATTTCTTTAATTCAAGTATAACACATAAAATAGCATATTTTAAAACGAAATTAAGGACTAGTGAATTCAGATTAGTCTATGATTACTAAATTGTCATTACGTACGAGTGAAAATGTACAGAATTTGACCAAGATTAGCCAACGTGATATGAAGAATGAACAATATGAGTAAAGTTACAAAATTTGCACTTCTCTTCTATTTCTATGTTTGTTTAATCGATAAAGTTAACCTGTTGGCTGTTGTCCATTTTATCCAGCTTATGTGGTTCCCAACTGCCAATCGCGTTAGGCAGGGGAGGGGACCGTGGTTGTTTTTTTTCCCCTTTCTTTCTTTTCCCTGTTTTGGGTGATAAAGTGCGTGATAGGTAGCATTATGAATTATGACCCACCGTGAGCTGTGAGCTGTTTCACACCCTCTTATGCAATGATCAAATGGGGGCCACTTCAATTGAGAAGGTAGCATAAGCTGACTCGGATCATACTCAGTTTTTGTCAAACTGGTGTGGTGTGGTGTGTGTTGTAGCACATTCGAATCACGTTGAAACTCAACTTGTCAAGTTGCCCCGGTGGTCATTGGCACGTGATATGACGTGTCTCTAGCTTGTGATCAAGCTTGAACCTCACATAAATATGATTATCAACAATGGATAGAACATTAATAATTAAAAAAATTTAATAAAAATGAAATGGAAGTCTGTGGTGTTAACAAAACGCTAAGAAAGCTATCAACTAGAGTCATTATTATGAGGTTTCTCTCAACCCAACGCATTTACCAATGTATCCTTGTGTTGTGACTTGTGAGTTACTAGTATTGATGACCCGTGCAATGCACGGGCTAGGTAATTTTATTTATAAGGAAATGGTGATATTATCTAATTAAAATAATTAGTTAAAATAGTTGCATATAAATTGAGAACATAAAAGACATATAAGTTAAATCCAAATGTATTCACAACCATGAAAAAATTCACAGCTGCAGTGTGAAATCCTCTGCACTATCCATGAAAAGGCAGTCTTTTAATTCCAGAATCAGTCACAACAGTGGAACAATTCACACCACCAGTGTGAAAGCGTGAACTTCACCACGAAATGCAGTTTAATAATTTGATTCAGTTTGATGACCTAATTCCACTTGAGTCATTTATTCAAGTGTCCAACTCTCTCTGTAATAAAGATAAAATCAAAATAGAGTCTTATTTTATACTACTACCTAATCAATTATCTCCGATTTACATATATCTTGAATGACACAAGAGGAATTAAGAAAAGAATAAAGTTATTTTATACCTAATCAATCATCTTTGATGTATGAGTATCCCGAATTAATGACACGAGGAATTGTGAAAAGTTATCTATGAGGATGTGAGTTTGTATACTAAAATAAAAATAAATATGAATTGGGCAATATAAAGTACATTATACAAATGAAAGGAATTTGAGAAGAAAATGGTTCTTGAATATTATTTAGCTACTATATATATATAGTTGAACCATTAGGTAAAATTGACACTCACCCAAAAAAAAACTTAGGTAATTGATGGCAGTGAAATTGAATGCCTATTAGGAATTTTAGGGTGAGGAGGAGGAAGATGAATAGATTTTTTTTTTAATAATGTTAAGAGGGGGCTAGAAGCCCAGAAAGATGATCATAGATAATACTGCCTCCTAACAAGAAATTGACACCAGAAAATTGACACAGCATAACAGGTGTCAGGGGATTTTTGCTTCTATTGGCATTTAAGCTTAAGGTGTCCTTTAAACGAGAAACATCTAGCATCTCAAGTCTCAATTAAACAAAAAATATCTAGCATCTCAAGTCTCAAGGTGACCCATATATGTTTCGGCAGAAGTTGGCCCATAGTAAGTAGCTAATTAACTCATAGCCTATGAGATAAAATTTTGCATTCATTACGTATAGACAAGGTTTTAAATTAGGGTCACAATTTCAATTTTAGAGACTCCAAAAATCTTAATATTATGAAAAATTATGGATAAATATGTCTGATGCAGCTGTAATTGCGGTCATGGTGAGATTTTGAAAATTTTAAAAACTTTGATGTTGCAGCTACAATTGTAGTTATGGACAACTTGCATATACACATCAATGTATTCATAAATTTTAAAGTAACTCATTGTTTTTTATTTTAGAGTAACTCATTGTTGTGAGTATAATTTTATGATAATTAAATACATTTTTAAATTCATATAAATTTATCTAATTTCGATTTTAGTTTTAAGTAATTTTTAATGGTTAAAAAAATTAGTCATATAAATAGTTCGCTTTTAGTTTCTAAAAAAAAAATCTCTTTTTAATATCTCATTGAAGGAAATTTGTCACATGCAGCCTTTATGATTATAATTTAAAATTAAAAAACATTTTCTCTCTCCTTCTTCCCCAGCAAACCCTCTCCTTCTGTTGTCGATCAACCCCTCCTTCCTGAATTCAGATTTGTTGCAGTCAGCAAAGTCACGCAGTCAGACTATCCGACTGTCGATTTTTGTTTTATTGTAAACCGAGTTCGTCTTCTGAAAATTGCCAACCGTCCGATCTCGATCGAACGGCCCAGATCGTCTGATTGCGTGATTACGTGATTCTGCTGACTGCAGCAAATCCGAATTCCTCCTTCCTTCCCTTGCCAAACTTCACAAGTTGTTGCTACGTACACCTCCCAATTTACTACTCGTACACATTTCCTTTTATTTGTAATTTGTTTCTCAAAATACCTCGTATGTTATTTTTTTGGCAAATTTTTAATCTTTCAAAAATTTATTTTTTGAATACAAATTTTTACTTCTAGAAATTAGTTTGCGGAAATTTTTTTTTACTTTTGGAAACTGGTTTCTGGAACATAAATTTGTAAATATTTATTTGTTCTGATAACTAATTTTTGAATTTTATTAACTTCCGTAAAGTAGTTTACGGAATATTATTTTGAATTCCAGAAATTAAACATTAACCCACGGATGTTTGTGGTATAGTGACAGATTCCTATTATTATTTTTTTCAAAATTTTACCCTCACCTTTGAATTCTGAAAATTAGTTTCCAGAAGTCAATAAATCTTGGAAAAACATTTTAAAAATTAAATTCGGAAATTCATATTGAAGTGTTCCATAAATTAATTTCTAAAAAGTAAACAAATATGAAAAAATAACGCACGTTATATGAAGATATACATAGAACAAAAATATAGAAGAGAATAAAAGGGGATCTGAATAGAAAAATAGGAGGTGAACGGAGCAACTGTCACTTTACAATCTAATGGGGATTGCTTCTGGGCCTCTTGAATTTGGATGGGCTTGTCTACAACGCTTATTCCTACCCGTGTTGCCGAATTTGTCTATGCTTGTAGGAATAACTAACTTCATTAAATATCTGCCGGAAAAAAAAAACTAACTTCATTAAATAGGAGTTGGGATCCTCAGCATTTTTTTTTCTCTCAATTTTTTTTATTATTATATTTTGGGATAAATAAATGACATTAATATGACATAAATGACATTATATTTTTGTCTATGCTTGTAGGAATAACTAACTTCATTAAATATCTGCCGGAAAAAAAAAACTAACTTCATTAAATAGGAGTTGGGATCCTCGGCATTTTTTTTACTCTCGATTTTTTGTATTATTATATTTTGGGAGAAATAAATGACATTAATGTGATGCATGAGTGTCATTTATTTCATTTATTCTCTCAAAAGCATAATAATAGAAGAAATTGAGAGAAAAATAAATAGAGAGGATCATAACTCATTAAATAGTGTGGTCCTAGGCATTGACCTATAAATTTTCAGCTGCTCATCCCATGTACTAATGACAATGTTTAAAATCGTATAAAAAATCATATAAATTTTCAGCATAATGTCAATAGTTCTATCCCCGGTCGTATGTATGGAGAAATACATGTTAGGAGTGATCAACCTCTTAAATAGATCTCAATATATCAAGAGTTAATATCCACAATTGCGCATCGAGGATACTCAAATTCTCTCCTAAAAAAATCATATAAAAAATGGCTATGTTTATAAGTTTAAGTTAAACCGTTAAGTATTGTCTGTAGAACAACTTTTTCCAAAATTTTCTACCCAGAAAATGTATTTAATATAATGAAATAACAATATGTTATGAAGTTTAAAAATTAAAGAAAATAGTCAAATCGTAGAGATAACTTCAATTCACCTTATTTTATGGCTGCTAATTTATTTATTTTTTAATTTCCATTAATTCTCACATCAATATTTTTCAAAAGTACACTCTATTTGCGCTGGAATTTTCTTCGTTGAATTCTAAACTCTTGTGCCAGCCGCATTTTTTACTTTATTTTTTAGGGGTACTGTAGATTTTGATCAGAAAGTTCGTTTTTCTTGGCTCATGATATTTGCCCTATCGCGGATCGGGTTCAAAAGGAAAAGAATTTGCTGAAAATGGATCAGTCTTTAGCCCACAGCCATTGAACCATACATATTGGTCCATGTTATGTCTAATTCTAATTATCATTATCACAAATTTTGAGCACTATAATAAAAAGAAAAAAAAGAAGCAATTGAGATTTTGAGAATTTTGAAACCCCAAAAAGTATGTAGGCAGTGATAGGAGCCGTTCAATGAGTAATAGTGGAGCTGTCCCTTTACAGAATCTAACGGCCACGTGTAGCGGGGCAAGTACTACGTAGGACCCGCCCGGACACACAGACACAGTCACTCACTGTGTGCGCTTCTCTTTTTTGTTTTTGTTTTTGTTTTTGTTTTGAGTGAAACCAGAAATTCTCCATGTGTATTATTAATTCTTTGAGATACTGAAATTTATTTAATAGATCAATTCTAATAAATGCTTTTTCATATCTGCAGCCTACAGATCCAATCCACGACATTGTATTTAAAGAACTCAAGTATCTATTACGTTCTCATTTCACACTATGTTGGTTGTATGCGCTTCTTTTGTCTTATTTTATTTGTTTTCATTCTATACGGCAGTTCAAGCTAGAACTATAGTCAACTAGATTCTGGAATACTAGAACCTATTACCTCATCGTGGATCCCAACCTTTAAACCTTTTTTCATCTTACGTGGCAACGTGCCCTCGCATGCTTTTTGCCACGAAAATGGTTCTCCTCCTTTGTACCTACAACACCTTCTAAGGTCGTGATTCCTCCCTATCCTCACATTCTATATAGGTGGCAAAACGGGCTAACTCATTTCACCCGATTTCACTTTAAATCCATTTTAAGCGGGATGGGACAAGTTGGTTTACTAAGAAAAGTGGGCTAAAAACTAATCTCATCATTTAAGGGTGGATTAGCAAGTTGACCCATTTTTATGGGTTTAGGAGGGTTAGCGGATTTATGAAAATTGTCTAAGTTTTATATATTTTAATTAGATTTTATTTCTATTCAATATAAAATTCTCAATAATATGTGGGCATATATAATTGTTGTATATATCATTATAAGAATTTTTTTGGTTACCATGGCATTGGCAGAAGTATCCTTCAGCTACTAGTACGGAGATTAATTTCTCTCGGGACCTTGGTTACATTAAGACTATTCCTCTCAGCGCCGTTTTTGTGTCTAAATAAATGGATATGGGAGTTATTTTTAATTTAGCTTAATAATGTAAGTGTCACATATAGACTTGGCAACGAGACCCAGGTACCCACCCAAACTCCCCCGACTTTGACGGGAAAAACTATTTTGAATTGGATTGAGTATGAGTTCAAGTTCTCCTTGCTTTTTTAAAGTCGGGGTTGGGGAAACTGATACCCACCCCGAATCCATCCCTAAACCTACCTCGCACATTTATTTCATTTATAATATAATATTTAATATATTAGTATTCTCAACAATTATATTTTTAATAAAGAAAAATTATTGTTAATTCTTTATTCCCTCATTAGTATTTGTCTAACAAAATATGTTAAAAAAGTGTCTTAAAAAAATATTATTGAATTCTCTTAATTCTACCCAAATCAAAAAAATAAGAATAAGAATTTGGGTTCCAAAATACTAAGTGCGAGTGCGGGGAAACCTGATCACCCTCGTCAGGGGTAGGGATGAATGCTGATTTCTTAACCCTGGTGGGGATCGAGGGCGGGGAGGGGGTGAAGTTGGGGGTTGAGGGCAGGGACGAGAAATGTAAATGTCGCCCTCGTTCCGCCGTGTTGCCATGCCTAGTCACATAAGCATTTATTTTTAACAAATAGAAGAACAATTGAGGGACCTAATTTATATAATTAAAACATAAAGACTCAAATGACATAATTACATTAAGTAAGGACCAAAACTTTTTCTTATTTTGTCTTATACCCACAATATCATAGAGAAAAAAGATCTCTAAACTAAATTGTATTTAGTAGGTAAAATCTGACCACAAATTATTCAGTCACGGGGATCAAACACGGTACTACCCAAATCTATCTCTTAGACGAAGTGTATTAATTACTTGCGCTCAACCTCGTGCTTAGTGAGGACCAAAACTGTAATTAATATCCTTATATTTATCAAGTGGAAATGGAGTAGTTGGAGTTGGACACAACCTCATCTGGCGTGTGGCCTTAACGGTGAGTGGGATCCGAGACAGGATCAAATCACACTATAAATAAAAGGGACATACTCTCAAAAGTACAACCAGTTAAGGAACAAGACAGGGGAGAGAAGAAGAAGAGGAGAGCGTGTTGCGAACTGCGAAGCGCTTTTTTGTTCGAGGGAATTAATGTGTACTATTTTCTGACCACCACCACTTACCTACTTCTTTGTCTTTGGTATGCATTCTATTCTATTCTATGACTATCTATCTTTTCATTTCATTTCAATGTTTTCATTAAATTCATCATTCTTTTTTTTTTTTTTGATGCGGTGGGAAATGTTTAAGCTTAGATATGTGATTCTCAATTTACCAATTTTTCTTCTTATAATAATTACTAATGCAGCTGCAAAGTGTTCTTTTTAGGCTGCATGTTGTTCATCTTAATTTTATAAAGATTATTATTAAACTTTTTATACGAATAATCTAGAACTGTTTTTTACTTTGTGGTTTTCTACTTTTCTCGCTTTTAAAGGACCGTGAGGTGAGATTGTTTCCTTAACTTTGAAGATTCGTTTTTTTCAGTGTCTTTGTTTGCTGCAGAAAGGGAAAAAGAGAGAGAGAAAATGGCTGTCTCAGGTTCAGGTTCTGGGCAGCCACAGTTCATTTCCAGCACTGGAAACCGAAGCCTTTCCAATGCGCCGCTCATTGAGAACACAGCTACTGATCAAATTGTCGTGCCTGATGTGAGTTTTTGGGTTCTCATTCAATCCCTTAATTTCTTTTTTTGAATATTCCATTTGAGTTTTTTGAGGGCGAGGCTTGGTGCAACGATAAGTTTGCTGTCTTGAAACAGCCTTTCCGCTTGCAGGATAAGGCTATGTACGGTTACTCTCCCCAGACCCCACACAGTGAGAGCCTCGTGCGCTGGACTGCCCTTTTATTCCATTTGAGTTTTTTGTTAGCTTTGCTCAATGCAAACCATGTTGCTCAAGTTTGATTCGTTTATTCAAACAAGCCAACTTCAAAGCTTAACTTTGGCTCATTTATGGCTTGATTTTTTTTCTAATAAAATTTTCCTTGAATTTATTTGTAAGTTTATTATTTTAGCATTTGGCGTATATCTTTATGCTAGAAGATAAAATGAAAATAGAAATAAAGTATAATATTGTATTCATTAAGATGACTTGAGAGTGGAAGATGACATTTTGATGATGGAGATGGTGAAATTTTTTAATTTTTTTTAAGAGAGTTGGTGGTTTCATATTTAAACTATCTTCAAAATTGACTATTGGCACACCATTGAACTGGCCAGAGAGTCATGTAAAACATGTTTTACAGTTTTCAATTAGTGACAAAAGCCCTTATGTTTAGCAGTAAAGAAATATACTATCATCTTATGACTTTATGTTAATAGTTAACTTGTAAGTCAGCAACTTATAAGGAGTGATAAGGTGGTTTGGTGGTTTGGGGGAGGGACATAGGGGTTGAAATGATAAGAGGTTGTGAATTTAAATTCCCCCACTAACATAACATACTAATTATTAACATTTGGATGTAAAAAAAGTCAGCAACTTATACGACATTTGCTTTGCGAATTTCCAATTAAATTAAATTAAATTAGCTCATGGATGAAATGGACAACACAAGAGGTCTGTGACTGATATGAGTTGAAGATCTCCCCCACCCCACCACCTGCCTTGGGGGAAAAATCATTTTTTGTTGGCAATTTACAAATTGATGAGTATATTAAATCACTGACTATAACCAATGACTCTCTTTTTTTTAACAATTTGTTTTTCATTTGGCATATTTTTTTAACATTTTGTTTTAAGTAAATAGTTTTACAATGGTGCCGCCTAAGCTGTTTGCTTGATAATCACCATTTATGATATGTATGTTTTCTTTTTTGCAGAGGAGAAGCTGGAAAAATTTATTTGCATACATGGGTCCCGGGTTTCTTGTTTCCATTGCATATATAGACCCAGGAAACTGTAAGATCACACTATTCATGATTTTCTTCTATAATAAAAGGAAATATCATGACATAATATGCTTATAGCATTCTAATTTATCACTTGCAGTTGAGACGGATCTTCAGTCTGGGGCCCAATATAAATATGAGGTGCTATGATATATTCTTATAGTGAGAAATGCTAGCAATACACTCTCTGACAAACTCTTTCCAACACACTCTTCGTAAATGGTTGAAATTCACGTGAGTCCCAATCCCATATGACTTCCACCGAATCATGGAGAGTTTGTTGGAAAAAGAGTGTTAGAGAGTATGTTGCTAATACTCCTCTTATAATATCCGTGGTTAAGATCTATACTCAAAGCTTCCTTCATCTCTTTTTCACATTTGTCTTTTTTTCTTCTTTTCTTTCAGTTACTTTGGATCATATTGGTGGCATCATGTGCTGCTCTTGTAATTCAAACAATGGCAGCCAATCTTGGAGTGGTTACTGGTACTTGATTTGATATTCGGTTTATTTTTACTGAATAAATTTGGTATTTGTATAAGGGGTAAATTTCCATTTTCTTCCCCTGATTCTTTCAGTTCTATTTGCTGCTTGCAGGAAAGCACTTAGCAGAGCATTGTAGAACTGAATATTCCCGGGTGTCCAACTTCATCCTTTGGATTATTGCTGAAATTGCCATTGTGGCCTGTGATATTCCTGAAGGTATTGAGATGAATAAGCTTTTTGAATTGTTTCAAATTGTTTTATATTTTATTTACACATGTAAATAATATATAATGTTTGGGGGGAGGGATTTATTCTTTGCCTAGGATGTTGATTAGAGTTGACTGATTAAAACACATTTAATAACCAAGATATTGAATGGATTCAAATATTCAATAAGTTCATTGTTACCTAACTCAATCAAGATCAGTTTTAAGTTCCATAGTTTAAGGAATTGATGTTCTTTCAATTTCCATGTGTTTTTCTTCACTCATTTGAGCTACTTATAGTACACTCAATGAAAATTTTGGTCAGGTTTACTAGAAACCCTACTAGAGGAAAAAGTGAAACTCAGATGGGAAAATTATCAAGCTTTGAAAACACAATTTTCCAATTTTTTCTGCTTCTCTTTATCTTTTTCTTGACATTTTATTGTACATATGCAGTAATTGGGACAGCCTTTGCATTGAATATGCTCTTCAACATACCTGTTTGGATTGGTGTTCTTCTAACAGGACTCAGCACATTGATCCTCTTAGCATTACAACAATATGGGGTAGTTTACTGTTTTCAATTCTATGGTTTGATATTATAAAGAGCATTTTCATATCATGAAGAGCAATATGAGCCTTATTTTGTATTGTTGTTGAACAGGTTAGGAAACTTGAATTCTTGATTGCATTTCTTGTATTTACAATCGCTGCGTGTTTTTGGGCTGAGCTTGGATATGCAAAGCCTGATGCTAAAGAAGTTCTGAACGGTCTTTTTGTGCCAGAACTAAAAGGGAGTGGTGCTACCGGTCTTGCAATTTCACTCCTCGGGGCTATGGTTATGCCGTGGGTTAATCTTGTCTTCTTTAGCCATTTAGTTTTTCCTTTCCTTTTGAAAATGTGTTGTCATGCCATGCTTCTTTATGCATTTGCCTCAGGCACAATCTCTTCCTGCACTCAGCACTGGTGCTTTCTAGGAAAATACCGCGATCAGTTCATGGAATCAAAGTAAACTTTTAAACTTCTGTATGCTTATTTTGTCCAATCAACTGAGTCATAAGTGTGTGAATTATGATAAAGCAGTAGTATCTGATGTCTTATTTAAAATTTCCTTTGACAGGAGGCCTGCAGATTTTACATGATAGAGAGTGCCTTTGCTCTTACGGTGGCCTTTCTCATAAATGTTTCTGTCATTTCTGTAAGCGGTTCTGTTTGCAATTCTTTGAATTTGAATGAAGAAGATCAGATTAACTGTCAGAATTTGGATCTGAACAAAGCTTCCTTCCTACTTAGAGTATGTGAAACATGTACATGTCTTTCTTGTGTATATTGTAAAGTTTATTTACTGATTGTACCACAATTTACCTAATTATTAAACTTCATAAACAATTGTTATCGGTAAGGTGCTCATAAAATCATAAATGATAATTTCTGACATGTGCAATACTCAGAATGTCTTGGGGCAATGGAGTTCAAAGCTGTTTGGAATTGCTTTGCTTGCATCAGGTCAAAGTTCTACAATAACAGGAACCTATGCAGGGCAGTATGTCATGCAGGTAGACTGTTTTATGGTTTTTTTACCATATTTTCTGCGTCAAAAATAATACTATATTTTTCCATTTTCACTAGAAAGAAACCACTGTGGATCTTACCAAATGACAATAATAGTAACCCCTAGTAATTTATATATATATGTATATACCCTTTTGTAATTTGAGTTCTCTATTTTTTTCTAAAAAAATTGTGGAGCATCAATCATAATTCATTAATTCCTCAAAGTAAAGGTATGAATGCTATCATGAATCATTGTGTTTGGTATTGTGCTCAATAAACCTGCCATGGATGAACTTTTCAGGTCATTGTCCCTAATGGACTTTGGGATGAACTTCTTTTCTTCTTAATTTTGCTAAGGTTCACTTACATAGTGTTCACTTTGAAGCATTGATAATCTTTTTGCTGTTTCTAGTCGTTTATTTTTCTATGAATTTTTTCCTTCTTTTAGGGATTTCTTGATTTACGATTGACGCCATGGATTCGGAATATGTTAACCCGTTGCTTAGCCATAGTTCCTAGTTTGATTGTTGCGGTCATTGGTGGCTCTGCCGGGGCTGGGAAGCTCATAATAATTGCATCCGTAAGATATCTTTGCCATCAATTTTTCTCTAATTTTGTTGGTCCTAAAATATCTTCTAATGCTTTTCACTTAAGAATATGTCTGCATTAAAATCTTTGTTTAAAGTGTCATGCCATAATATCATGGAAGCTTCTCATATATTTTAACTCACCTGCATTGTGGTTACACCTGTGCATAACTGCACAGTTAGCTTCATCCGAGTTCAAAAAGGATTAAGGCCCTATTTGGATTCGCTTATGTAGAGCTTATTTGGACTTATCTACTGACATAAGCACTTGTCAACATGTTCGACAGAGCTTATGAAAACAGCTTATAACTAGTTCATAAGCTGTTTTGGGCTTATTTTCAGAAGCTCTTTTGGATAACTTATCAAAACAGTTATAGCTTATACGAAACCAATTTCACGACATTCTCTCTTCGATTATAAAAATAGCTTATACATAAGCACTTAAGTTGTATCCAAACAGGCCCTAATTAGGGCCACTCATGTGGCTATATAAAGTTACATACGCACCACTGTGCTGTAACAAAAATATTTGTCTGCATGGCATCATTTTGTAATTCCTGATGTTTGTGTATGCATTACATTTTTTTATAACAGAATTGGTTTCTGATATAGCTTGTGCTAAAACCATTTCTTAATTTGTCTGCTGATCAGATGATCTTATCATTTGAGCTTCCTTTTGCTTTGGTTCCACTCCTCAAGTTCACAAGTAGCAAAACCAAGATGGGGGCACATGTTAACTCCGTCATGGTAAATTTTTTTGTAACATGAATTTATTTTTAGTTCTACATTGCAATCAATTGGTAAATTGACTACATGTTGAAATTGTTCAAAAAGTTTGGAATCTTTGAGAGATATGCTGTTAGAAACTGTAAATATAAAAGATGCATACATTGTTTATTTGCTTAAATTAGACAAACACTCAGTTTTCCTCTTTGTTTTCCCTGCACTTCCACTGGCCAAAATTCTTGAAGTTAATGAATTGGAGAACTTGCCGTTGCTTCATACACCAAAGTGACTATGAGCCTGTTTGGATAAGCTTTTCTATAAACACTTGTAACATGAGTTTTTTAACTAATAATTTCTCATATAAGTTAAAATTAGCTTTTACACTTCACTTTTTCAAAAGCTCTCTATTCTAACTTCTCTATAAGCACCTATCCATTTATTTAACAGTTCTTCCTATTTTTTCCTATATGAAAAAAAATAAGAATGCAAAGCAAAGCTAATTTTTCCATAAGCTAGAACCCTAACTTCTGCACCCAAACAGGACCTATGTTTTAGAGGCACATCTTGTCTGAACATAATATTTACTTCTCATTCTTAATTGCAGATTTCCGTGGTCACTTGGATAATTGGTTCCCTAATCATGGCCATTAATATATACTATTTAATGACTGGCTTCATTAAGCTGCTTCTTCATAGTCACTTAAGAATTGTGGCCAAGGTGTTTCTTGGGCTATTAGGATTTTCGGGCATGGCGGTATATCTCGCCGGCATAGCGTATCTCGTACTACGCAAAAATAAAGAGGCTACACACCTTTTGGCCCTAACAGCACCAGAAAGTCAGCAGATGGCAAATGGACAAGCCAATGGTTCAATCTATTCTCTTCCAAGAGAAGACATAGTGAACATGCAATTGCCTCAAAGAAGTAGTCCTACAGATCTTGACTGACAAAAAATTGACAATAAGGTAGATCATAGCAAGATAGATTCTGATAGATAAATAAGTCTTATTTTGTTAATTTCTAGAATTGGAAATAGACTAGCAAGAAACTGTCTTCTGGTATCACTAATCACTTGGTTGGAATTGCCAAGCTTTTGATTTTTATGTGATGCCTATCTTGACGAGCTTGTGTTGTGTGGGAAAGACCTTCTATCCTTTCTCCACATTCTTCTCATTGACTCTAGATGCAATTTCTAAAAGGCTTAAATATGTTTTTAATCCTTTTAAATATGTCTACCTTTGGATTTAGTCATTGTAAATTTTTTTTGATTTAAATATGTTTTTAGTCCCTCAAGTTTGAGAAATTGATGTTTTTAGTCCCTCAAATTTAAAACGTGTGTTTTTTGTCCTTCATTTTTAAAAGTGTCATTTTTTGTCTCTGGGGCCATATTTTAAATTTAAAAAGTATTTTCTAAATTTGGGAGGGGTAAAAATATAAATTTAGAAATTTTTTAGAAGTTAGGGAAAATGGTGTAAGGTGAGAATCAGGATTTATGATGGGTCAAAATATGAATTTAAAAAATACTTTTCAAATTGAAAAATGGTTTCGGAGACTAAAAATGACACATTTTTAAAAATAAAGGACAAAAAACACACGCTTTAAATTTGAGGGACTAAAAACAACAATTTTTCAAACTTGAAAGACTAAAAACATATTTAAGACTTTTTTTAATGATGCTTGAAAATTAAAGTGTTTTGTTTTTGGTCCTCATAATTTATTTTTAGTCTCTATAATATTTGGTTTATGATAAATTAGTCTTTGTAATATGTGGATAATTTTGCTTTTAGCCCCTAAAATGTGATATCAATTTTATTCTACAGAGACTAATTCTACACTATCTAAATATTATAGGGATCAATTCAACATATCTAAATATTACAATGGTTGAAATAAAATAACAAGAACCAAAAACAAATTTTTTTTATTTTTCAAGGATCATAAACAAAAAAAGATTTTGCAAAGACTAAAATAAAAAATAGACATATTTGCAAGGACTAAAAAAATATTTAAACCATTATAAAACAAGGTATTGACAAGTTGCAGGTTTGAATCTCCACCATTTTATTGGGGTGAAGTAAATGTAATTTCTCTATAAGTGCTTGCTTATTGAGGCTTTTCCTTACCCGGAAATAAATGATGAATTGTTTGGCACAAAACCTTGTAGCCTAATAGCCAATCACTAGGGTTTGTGGAGATCAATATGGGGGGTATAGTCCAGGAGTGATAAAGTGATTTGGTGGTTTAGGCGAGGGACATAAGGATTGAAGTGATAAGAGGTTATAGGTTCAACTCTTCCACTAACATAACATATATACTAATTATTAATATTTGTCTATGCAAAAAATATTGGGGTTCAGTCCCCCTTGCGCAATTCCTCAATTTTCAACCCAGACCATAACTACTGCGGTTTTCACCTTGTGAAAAGACATGTGCTGATGTGCCTAGTTAGTTATAGCTAAATGAAAGTTTATGTCAGATTATAAGGCAGTGAAACTATGTTTATTGGCAGGCAACGGTTCACACAATTGAACTTCTCTTGCTTTAGAAGTAGTTGCCAGTTTGAATCAGCAATGTTCAAAGTTGAACATCACTCTCACATTATAACAGTCAACAGACTCTGCATTACATCCACAACTCACAAATTCAAGAATCTCTACCCAATCAATTTGAGTAACGCCCACTTATGTTGAAAAATCAGCTAATTTCTCATATCCCATCATTACTTATTACCCTAAACTGTCGGGTTTCTATTTTGTTTTTACTCTTTTCGTCGTAATTAATGTTGTTCTGCCCACCCTTTTCCCATGTCCTATAATGTTCTTTGAAAATTATTAAAGAATGTAATGTTTTCAAAAAAATTATAAAACAAGGCCTAGTTGTTTTTAGCCCAGAGTATTATCTGCGTGCAACTGCAAATTTCTTTAAGGATTTGAAGCACATTTTAAGAGTAGTCATTTCTCCCAAATGGTAAACATCAATACACGAGTTAGAAATTGAACCCTAGCCACATGCTTAAAGGAAACGATAAAAAGAAATTGAGGAAAAGGAAAATTCAAAGAGGGGAAGAAAATCCATTAATATTAATAGGTTCAGACACGACAACGATTAAGCGTGTGTTTGGTACGGCTGTAGGAGTTAGGACCATCACAGCTGCATGTCCACCTAGAATCTCCAACTTAGAGCTTCTGCGTCAGGCCCTCCAAATGCAGATCCAAACACATGCTAACTTGCATAACGTCTTTCATAATTACAAAGTCCAAATACAGTCTCTTCTATAGTAGGATCCCCTATAATATAACATGCCCAGATTGCTAAAAGCTGCTTAATTTATCTTAATCTTGTACTAAATTGAACTCGTTGAGAAATTGAATTGAATTCAGAGGGGTAGCTGGTTTAGGATTTCACTGCAATGGAATCTTCTTCTTTGTTTGGAACAGAGAGGTGACCTTTCTCCTGCAGGCTCTTAACGGTTTCATATAAACACTGACTCACTGGAGTGAATTCCAATCCCAAATCTTTCAGCTTTTGATTTGAAAATATGTACGGTTTTGCTCTCGGATTCTTTTCATCTGAACACCTGCACGTGTAAAAATATGCAATTAACTTCTAAGAGTCTATGAATATGAAAACATTCTCAAATGTTTCAGATTGAACGCAACAGCAGTATTAGCCAAACGCTAAAGATAGTGGTCCACGAATTAAGAATATAAAAAATTAGGTAAAGGGAATTGTCAATGTACACTCACTTGTTTTTTAGAAAGAGTATATTGGCAAATTACAATTTAAAATTTATTAAATACACCCAAAGATATAATTTGCTAAAGTACTCTTTCTACAAAAAAAAAGTAAGCGTACGTTAGCAATTCCCTGTAGGTTTGTTAACATACACTCACTTTTTTTTTTAGAAAAAATATGTTAGCAAATTACACATTTGAGTGTATTTGACAATTTTTTAATTGTAATTAGCTAATGTATTCTTTCACATAAATAAGTGGGTGTAAGTTAGCAATTCCATTATTAAAAGATATGGAGTAGTTTTTAAAATTAACAATGTATTAAATATTGTGCATTGAAATTAATAGCTTTGAATTCTCAAAGCATGAGCTAGTTGTTTATTTTCTTTTTTATAAAAGTATTTAAAATTAAGATAATATTTTCAAAATTGTTAATACAAAATACCTATAAAATAATAACCATGGCTTTGAGCAATTCATAATCAACAATAACAATAATCAAAAGCTTTCCAATGATACACTGTTTAGATCTATCTATCTTTTATTGGTTTGGTCTATAATTTTCTTTATTATCCTTGTACTTTTTTTGATTGAATTATCCTTGTACTTCTAAATGTTGAACCACTCATTTAAAAAATGAGTAATTTTGCTTCTATCAACTTCTCTAGTCAAGTTGACAAATGCTAATTATATACTTTTAACACACTCTTCATAATTGGTTGTTTTTTTAAGAAATCAATACATTAATATCATAAATTAGTTACTTTTTGAAAAAGTATGTTGAGTTTTTAAAAAAATACATCAATTGTAAAAAAAAATGTGCTTAAAGAAGTATATTGTTAGAGTTTTTTTAGGATAATATGCTTAAAAGAAACTAAAGAAACTAATTATCCAGTAACTGTCAAACCTTATTGGTATATTGCTAGCATTTTATTTTATTTTTGGTCAAATTGCTAGCATTTTATTAAATACACACATATATACCCTTTCTTCAATAAAAAATTATAAATATTAAATTTTATTGATGTAAGTTATTTAGCAGGGCCCATATTTTTTTTTTTATGAAACTTTAGCAGGGCCCATATGTTAATGGAAGAGGTAGGTGAAAGACTAGAGATATCAAGGGTCATAGTCTGATAAGGACATTGGGTTTGGTAAGGACTCATAGGCTCCACTTGATTGTACCTATAAAATAGACAAAAGTTCTTAAGCATTTATAATTCCATTTTTGATATTTTAGGTGGACTATGGATCACATAAACAAGTCAAAGTTGGTATACCTACTACAACACCTTTCTACTCCTATTCACAACCATCTTCCAATCTCCACCTCCAAATATGTCTAACGACTAACATTAATTACATATTTTTATTCTACATCTCAAAACTCAAATCAAGAAAATGCGTGTAGCATATCATTGCATTATTGTGATTTTTTTAATAGCCAAAATTATTATTTACTCTTGATCAGTAAAATACAAAGGGTCAGCTTTTGCAATAGACAACAAATTTATAAGTAATTAGAAAGGTACCCGTGTTATATACGGGATTTCTTTTTATTATTATCTGAGAATTGTTAATAATATATTTCTTTTAACATATTATTTATGGTGAATAAAATTTATGTAGATCTCATTAAATTATACGAGTCATATCTCTCGTGTAAAATTTAATTTGTGTGGAAAATTTTGTATTTATCTTTGTAAAACATCAAATGAGTAAAGTATTTCACGACTCTTTGGTAACACACGAAAGCTTGAGATAATAGTAATACGGTCCCAAAGCACAGTATCAGGGCTAACAAATACATTAATCATTAATGTCATTTTCCAACAACCCCTATGCGATACCAACATTGCAAGATGTATTGTTAAAGCTTATATAGTTTACCTCACTGGCTAGTCTATCGATTACGGACGTTAACTTAGTTTATTTCAATAGAAAAATAAAGAAAAGATCCTGCATATAATCTGGCCATGAGAAAAGAATAAAATCATTAAATTAATGTACTACTAGTTAAAGAAAATCATAGATATTTGCCAATAACCATCTCTCGGTAGGTAGGTATGTTTGAGCGAACAATTTCTTAACCACCTCCTTGCATCCACCCCATATCCAGATTTTGCCCTCTTATAATTATTGCTTATTCTTAGTTACTACAAGTTAAATTTTGCAAATACTAATCAGTATTATCCAATTGGTGTGTTCTCTCAAAAATAATAAATTAGTGTGACTCACTTGACAATAAACAGAAGACTCAGATTCAATAGCATTAGTTCTATAGTCGAGTCAAAGGGTTGAGACCCAGAATTTTTAAATGTACTATAGTATCTGATTTTAATGCAAAGATAGTGGAGAACAATAAAACATTGGGAATAGAAATTTTCTTTCTCAATGACTTGTGTGTCTTAGCTTAATACTCTTTCAGTCTCATTTAGTTTGTTGTTTTAGTCAAAAAAAAATTGTCAGTTTTAATTATTATTTTATAATATCAATAGAATATTTAATTTTTTTTATCTACTATACCTTTAAAACATTTATATATTTACGTGAGAGAAAAAGAGTAATTAATTGTCAATTATTATCAAAAAGAAAGAGTAACAAATGTCGACATATTATAAAATACCAAAATAATTTTTGTGAATTTTGAACTATTAAATGTATTTTTTAATTTTTGTGTCACAACTTTAAACAACAAATAAAATGGGACGGATGGAATATTAATTAATCATCATGACTATTGACTATCATGGTAACAATAAAGACTGACTTACTTGGTAGGAACTGGGTACTCCGGGAAATACTTGGCCAGGATTTCAACGAGCTCACCACGGTGGAGCGAGCTTTCGGCACAAATGTAACGACCAGAAGCAGAAGGCTTCTCATAAACGAGTATGTGGGCCAATGCCACATCCCTAACATGCACATAAGCCTGTGTGGCATTTGCATAGGTCCTGGCAGAGCCAGTGAGGTACTTGAGTATGTGAATTGTGCTGGCATTGATGGTAGGTTGTAGTAATGGTCCCAGAACCAATACTGGGTTCACCACAACCAAGTCCACCCCTATCTCCTTCGCCACATCCCATGCCGCTTGTTCAGCCACAGCCTTCCCATAGCAATACCAGTTCTGCAAATATTTTTTTATAGACAAATGTTAGTAATTAGTACGTTATCTCAGTGAAGGAATTTGAACTCAATGATCTTTTTATCATATCAACTCTTATATTTCTCTCCCTAACGACCAAACCACCTTACGACTCCCTCAATTCTACAGATATTAAGTCATTCATTTACTACTACTCAAATTCAACTTTTTACTAAAACTTTGCCAAATTTATTAGTCTATGCATTCGACCTATCTTTTCTTAAATATAAACAGTAAAAAATTTAATTAATAAAACAATTTTAGTAAAAAATAAAAAATAGTTAGAGAAATGATAATTATTGCAATATGAGAGATGACATATGTTATAATCTGAAACGCTAAAGCCTAATTTTTTTATATAGTAATTAATTGATGATTAATAACTTGACATTATTGTTGTTAAATAATATATGGAACCTTTACCTTGGTGTTCTTGCAATACTCTAGATCACTCCAACAAGACTCGTCAACAACCACATCAACACTCCTAGTGGGGTCCATATAGACGGCGCCAATTGAGGAGGTGAACACCACGCGTCGCACTTTTGCCTCTGCGGCGGCTATGATCACATTCCTGGCTCCATTCACCGCCGGCTCCACCATCTCTTCCTGCAAGGAATAAGGAAGGATCCCTCTCAATAACTGTTCATGCTCTCCACATTTATTTATTTATTTATTATATGCATAAAATCAAATTTGCAATCGCAAGCAAATCAATTTATTTAAAAGAAAAAATAAAATAATAAAAGACTAGTGGGTGGGGCCGGGTCGCCATGAAATTCATAATCATAGATTCATATTTCATATACTACTCCTTTTGTTACTTTTAAATTCTCCATTTTTAAAAAAGAATTTTATTATTATTTATTTATCTTTTTATAGTTTAAGATTATTTTTTGTCAATTATTCTATTATTATCCTTAATTATTTTACATATTTTTCATACACTTGTAATGTAAGGAGAAAGTAAATAAGTATAGAAAGATAATGAAAATGTAAGAATACAAATGGAAAATAAAATTATTCTTTAATTAATATGAAATAACTTTAAAAGATAAATATATAAAAAATAACTTTAAAAGATAAATATTAAGAAAATGAAAGAGTATATGCTACATTGTGGCATGGTGCAGTGTCTCCCGCATATAATAACTTATCCCAAAAGCAAATAAACAAAGTTTGGTGGGATATTTCAAAAAAAGGAGAAACAAACACTTTTGTCGTTGAAAGTGTAAAACAATGTCATTTTTATCTTTCACAAATGTCAAATTAAAAAAGTCATTAATTGGTGTTAGCCGTTAGTTACTATAGTCTTTAATGTCAAACAAAAAAAATAGTAAGTAATTACTTTTAGGGACTAAAATGACAATAAATAATTAGTTTCAAAGACCTAATTGACTAACGACTTATAGTTGATGACTTTTTTTAATTTCGTATCTTTAGGGACCAAAGTGACAGTGTCAGACACTCTTAGGCTATGTTTGGATGGGGGTTTTTGGAGGGGAAGGGAGAGGAGGGGAGTTGAGGAAATGACTTATAATTCCTAATTATCTTGTTTAGTTTTAATAGGACAAAGAAAATATTATTTTAGAATGTAACAGACACTAAGATGTAAAACCTTTTTTTAATTTTAAAAACTCCCAAACAATGTAATTGGAGATTATAAATTTTTTCCTCCCCTCTTTTCCCCTCCAAAAACCTCAATCCAAACACAGCCTTAAGGACAAAAGTGATTGTTTACTCTTAAAAAAACAAGAAAAATACTTAGTGGCAAGACAAATTAATCCACGAAAAAAGACAAAAGTTAATCAACCGTTGTTTTGTTATGATTTTTCTTTGTTTTCCGTCGAACACTACCGTGATGCACTGTTTCTTTAAAAATTATAACTATTCTTTATCTTTGTTTGGAGTTTTGTCTTTGCATATAGCATTACTGAAAAAACAAAGTTTGGTGAAAGGACCCACACCCACTAGCTGTTCAAATGATGATGACATGGGATGACTCTGTCTGTAATGTACTATTTCATTTTGTATGATCCTTTGATTGATTTCATCGCAATCCATAGTTGGAGAGAGAAGAAGATTGAAACAAATTATTGAAGAATTGAATTGAAGGAGAAAATGAAAAGTAACTGACGGGGTTATCGGTGACGGGAGAAGCGGTGTGGAAAACACCGTGACAGCCGTGAATGGCTGCTCTTACAGAGTCGATGTCGAGGAGATCCACCTTGTGCAGTGTTAGCCTCTCCTTTCCTCCTTCCATCTCTTTCAAGTGCCCATTCTTTGGATCATCTGAAAGAAAAAAAAATAACCATAAATTCATGCATATCCCTCCGCCACCACCTCAAATAAAATCAACATTAATATATCCACCCAATTAAATCATAAGATCAAGGTTTTAAATTGCAATTGCAGTTTCGGAGTAACCAAAATTTTTGATATTGCGAGAAATTGTGCACAAATACAACCGATGCAGTTACAATTGTAGTTATAATGTAGTTTTAAAGACTCTGAAAACTTTGATGTTAATGCTGCAATCGCGATTGCAGACCGCAATTTAAAACCTTGCATAAGACTATTAATATAAATGTGAACAACTACGTGATTGGACTCAAGCGGTTGATGGCTCCATATAAAGGGACAAATTCTGGTATCAAGGTTCGATTCTTGGTGACGGAAGAGTCCCTGCTTAAGACAGATTATTCTAAGGCTCTTTTCTCTCTTGGGATACTGTGTGTGTAGACAAAAATTACAGATATGAATGAAACGAAGTAAATCAAGGAGGGGGGGGGGTGCATGCCTGGGTTTCGCACGGTTCCTCTGACGGTGTAGCCTTTCTCTAAGAGGAGTTTGACCATCCAAGAAGCGATGAAGCCACCGGCACCGGTCACACATATGGTTTGGCCGGAACCTGATGAAGCTTCGGCGGCGGCGGGCATATTGATTCTTCTTATTCCTTCTTGATTGGGGAGAAAAAAATTAAGAGACACAAAGGAAGAAGGTAAAGGTTAGTGCGTGGGATGCAGAAGTTGATGTTTGTGACTTTGGGAGTGAGTGGGGATTTGTGTATGAGAAAAAAGTGAATGGGAATGATAGGCTTTTATAAGGAAAACCACTCACCTAACCCCACAAAAGAATATGTGATTAATCTGTATGTAAAATTTTAATTGTTATTAATTTTATTACTTAATTATTACTATTATTATTATTATTATTAGTATTTTAATTATTGGCGAGACTCAGACAAGTTCAAGATAGGACGAGACAAATATTCATAGGTGCGGATTTTCTTGCCATTTCCTGTGTTGATATCTAAAGAATTAAGTATTAAGGGTCTCTTTAGATTGGTTTTTTTGAGCTTATTTATTGACATAAACTCTTATCAGTGTGTTTGACAGAGCTTATGAAAATAGCTTATGACTAATTCATAAGTTATTTTGGGCTTATTTTTATAAGCTACCCAGAATAGCTTATCAAAACAGCTTATAACTTATATGAAATCAGTTTTACTATATTTTTTTTCGATTATAAAAATAGTTTATACATATAAATGTTTATGTTATAAATGTTTAAATAAATTATTTTTCCAGACAGACCCTAATTATAGTATAATTCAATTTAGTTATTGATTTTAGCCCCATATTTACTTGGACTCACTTTTTTGTCTGAATTTGAAATTTTATTTGTGTAATTAAAGATGAAACCATTAATTTTAAATTTATTTGATTGACCTGTATGTAAAATTTTAATTTCATACCAAAAATTGAAAATTAATCAATACTTGAAATAAATATATATTTGTTTGAAATAATAAAACTTAAGTAAATTTTGGGGGAAATTTAATTATTATACGTCATAATTATTTATGATATTTTTTGCCGTTACCGTAGGTGATATTGAATTACACTGAAATACGCCTAGGCGTGTGTTTATAAATAAATAACAACAAAACAGATACATGCACACTTATATGGATAGGCTTTCATCACACACTACTGATCATCTGTCATGCTCAATCATCAAATGAACTGAGTGTTGCTTTGAGCAATTTAAAGCAAAAAAAGTTTTCAATTGCTATAAACGAATGATTTATCCTTCATAAATAATGTAATAATGGTTTATGCAACAGCCCAGATTATGACCACGAGATTGAGCGCAAGTGGCTAATACGCTTTGTCTAAAGAAAAAGTTTGACTAATACCCAAGTTCGATTCATAATGACGAAACAAAATCCGTAGCCATATCACTTTTATCGTAAGATACTGTAGGTGTAAACCAAAAAAACACTACCCAATTTGAGAAAATTACCGTTTCATTTTATTTGTGCTACATTTTTGTTCATACTATTCTATTTTGCTTTATATTTATAGTTTCACATTTTGTCTACTCTATGTTTGGGACAATTGGACAAACATGTATATATAGTTTCCAAATTATATTTTGACAAAATTCTATAAGCACTAGTTACTGCCACATTTTTTTAGAGCTGCCACATTTTATTTGAATTTGGATGTTTCATTCATTTAGTGATTTAGTCTCGTATTTCCGTGGAAGTGGAAGTGGGAAAAAGACCAAGGCTCTGGTTGGCAAAAGAACTTATTCTACAACTTATTCTACAACTTATGGCATAAGCTGTATAAGCTATTTTTATAATCGAAGAAAAAATATAGTGAAACTTATTTCATATAAGCTATAAGCTGTTTTGATAAGTTATCCTAGGTAGCTTATGAAAAATAAGCCCAAAACAGCTTGAATCAGTCATAAGCTGTGTTCATAAGCTCTGCATGAGCTAATCCAAACAGGCCCCAAATGGTTGGTGAGTTTTTTTTTTTTGAGGGTGCTAAGTCCTTGGTTGGTGAGTGAAGAGATTTAAAATACAAGCATGTAGGACGTGGAACAAACTTAATTTCAGTCCAAAAAATACTACCCCGCGCTGAGGGAAATTACAATTTTCTTTGATTTTTCAGAACCACAAAGGTTGGTGAGTGAGTTTTAGGCTTTTTGAAAGATTTTGACTCCATTTATATTGTCAACAAATGTATGTCTTCTCCTATAACTTCCGTGCTCCCTAGCTAGATCAGCCATTTGTATTTTCTCGTTTTTCATGTTTAGAATAAAAAAAATTCATTTTAGTAAAAAAAATAAGATTATATTTATACAAAAATAAAATGTAGAACAAATATGATTATTATCATTAATATATATTATTTTTAAATATTGTTCTACTTAAAATGAAATGATTATAACTCCAGTATTTTATATTTTTAAAATATTCTTATATCGTGCAAAGGAAACTACTTTTGATTTGTGTTAACATAATAAGTATATCATATTCTAAAAATTTTATTAGTTACAAGGAATAAGACATTTCCATTAATCAAAGATAATGAGAAGGAATTCAATGCATTGAAAAATAGATTGATTAGTAACCCAAAAAAGATATATTAGGTTGGGAGGTCAATTCAATTAATTAATGAAAAATAAATAAAATAAAATATTTAAAAATTAGGAAGAAAAATATATAATATAATATAATATTGTGAATCAGAATAAATAATACAAATAAAAATTGAATTTGAAACTTTGAAATTATGGAATAAAAATTTTCTAAACAAAAAAAGACCCGACCGATCAAACAACCATGCCACCAACTCAGGAATTGGGCACCATATAAATCCCAACCCACCAACAACAGATTAAACGGATTGAATTAGGCAATTTATATTCGCACATACATACTTTACTATTTGTACAGACATGTTCACGGAATTATTAGTTCCGTGGGTATATCTTTTTTCCAACACACAGATTTCGCGGAACTAAAAGTTCTGCGGGTTATAATTCTCCGTGCAACTATTAGTTCCACAGGTTGTATTTTTTTCAACACACACACTTCGCGGAACTAATAGTTCCGCGAGTTGTAATTCTCCGTGAAACTATTAGTTCCGCAGGTTGTAATTTAACACATATATGCCTGTGGAACTAATAGTTCCGCAGAGTGTGTGTGTTGGAAAAAAAATACACCCGCAGAACTAATAATTCCGCAGACATGTACGTGCAGATAGTAAAATATGTATGTGCGAATATAAATTCCCTTGAATTAACAGACCAAACTAACGGACCACACCCATTTTGTTGGTTATTGCTCATTAGTGGGTGCATGTTTTTGGATTGATGTTATAATATTGGCCCTTTCTATCTACACATACATCTATTTCTAAACACACACACACTTAAATCTAAAAAGACCAAAAGACCATCACTTTTCAAAAACCCCCCAAACCCATCATCTCTCTCACACTTCCGTCACACACAAACAGTCTCAACTTCCGCACGTCTCCCTCACTTCTCCCTCACTGCTACCAGTTCTGCAACACACACACACACACACACACACACACACAAACACAAAGTTCTGCAACACACACACTGCTACCAGTTCCGCAACACACACATACAAACACAAAGTTCCGCAACACACACTGCTACCAGTTCCGCAACACACACACACACACTGCTACACACAACGATCACTTTTTGTTCTTTGCGTTCTTTGCGTTTCTCTTCGTGCTGCAACACCCAGATTTCGGTTTCGCAATGAGGGGAAGAAGAAAAAGGTTGGGGTTTATTTTATCTAATGAGGGTTTCTTTTTTTTTTTGCTCCTGGTTTGTGGACAGTGATTGGAATTGGTACTGGTAAAGAGAAAGAAGGGAAGAAAAAAAAACAAAGTGAAAGAGAAAGAGAGAGAGAGGCTGCGAAAGTGTGTATTTATTTTTATGTGTGCGGAACTATTAGTTCAGTACTGATGCGGAATTAATAGTTCTGCACGATACAAAATGAGACACAAGTTTGACTCTCTGTAAATAACAATTTGTGTATGTACATTTAAAAATTCTCTATAATATTTTGAGACACAAGTTTGACTCACAAGTTTGACTCTGACCAATATGTTATTGGGTTATTTGTACTATACCTTGGGTTTAAGGTTTTATCTATTTTTAATGAATCTCTTTTTTAAAAAAAACATATCACACCCATTTTAATCGTAAACAACATTCAAAACAATTCACTAAAGTCCATATTCTAATTCTATTAATGAAAGCCGTCGGAGGTCAATTTGATATTTTCAAAGGTAATATGATGTAATTACTCTACATTTAATTTTTTTGGTCTAGATCAGTGTATTCTCACACACGTGCGGGGATTACTCCCTTCGAGTCAAGTAAGACTTTATAGGCAGCAAAATTCTACCACAATATTAACTTGTATAGTTGGTCTTTCAATAATTAATTTCTAGCTCCCTTATAAGTCAGTTTGGAGAAGTCTACAAGTATTTTGATCACTACTAGGGCCCTGTTTGGATAACAAGCTTATCTACTGCTTATGGCATAAGTTGTATAAGCTACTTTTATAATCGAAGAAAAATTATAATGAAACTTATTTTATATAAGTCATAAGCTGTTTTGATAAGCTATCTTGAGCAGCTTATGAAAAATAAGCCCAAAACAGCTTATGAATCAGTTATAAGTTGTGTTCATAAGCTCTGCATAACCCAATCCAAATAGACCCTAGATATCAAGTACCACTTCAAAATTCGTAAACTTGCCCAAGCCAAAGAACCCAAGTTCAGCTATTGCAAATTGGGCTGAATTCATTGTTTGGGCAAATTGTCTATATTTGCTTACATGATCCTAACCAGACTATAACACCACCCCTCTAATGCTACATGCACTGTTACAAATGCACTTGTTACAATGTGGGTTCAAATTCAATATATGGCTCAGTCGTTCACAAACTAGCATAAATTGTGTACCAATCGTTCTCCCCAGTTCAGAATTTGATTCAGGTTATAAACAATTCTATCAACAGGCCAGTTTACACAACAGAGAAACGGAGAATGTGATCAAACTTGAGTACCAGCAGCAATGAAAATAGGAAATTTTGTATCAAGTCATAAACCATCAAAATCACAAGGCAGATACTCCATAAATGCAAAAGTCATGAGTCATACAAAAACTTCAAATTGGAACCCACAAATCTAAGGCATATTGCAACTCAGTTAGATTTGACATGCTGCAGAACAACATTATAGGCTTCGTGTTCCTCCCCAAAGTCCTGCAAAATGCAAATACTTAAACAACAATATAGCATGGAAAAAAGACTCCAAATATTTCCACTTCAAATGTAATCCATACCTTGACAACCACACAGGAGCAGCTAGTTACCTTCCTAGCTTTTCCTTCTGAATCAATCTTGCACAACTGCAAGAAGAAAGACCCACAAAAATTAATACAAGAAAATGATGCAATAACACTAGGTTTGAGAGCATAAATAAAGAACAATAACTCATCAACAATTGACCAACTAAATTTGGGATTTGGGAGTAAATGGATAGCTAAGAAAATGTAGCCTGTTTAGTTAAGATTCTTCTCCTTCCAGAATCAATTCTAGCCAAAGCAAGTAGAGATGAGCTTTTGGAAAAAGTGTCACGGAACTCTTTTTTTCACTTTAGCGGTGACAAGAATCTTAAACAAACAGGCTCTGGACTAAACTAGGTTCAGAGTCATGGGAACTTACACCAGCCCATTCTCCAAGGGTCTTTGCACTTGGAACTGTCAACAGGCTAACATTGTGCTCTGCACAAAGGGCTTTCACCAGTTTGACATAATCAGCTTGGTCGCAATCTTCCGCTAGAATACATAGCTGTGCTGCATTCTTCTCAATCGCTTTCGCACTTTGATGAAGACCTCGTGCAAGACCATTATAAGCCATTGACTTTTTCAGCACAAGCTGTAGAGCAGTCATGATGTCCATTGGCTCACCTGGAATTGAAACAGCTGGCTCAGCTGCAACAGCCCCTTCTTCACTGCACAAGAAAAATATTCCCAATCGTCAGGAACTTATCAAAGAATCTTAAACTTGTCAAGGAAAAGCATTCAATAGACACACATGGAACCAAGCACACAAATGGAGGAATGTAGACACTTTTTACCAGCAGCTTAAAGCCTTAGCTGATACGTATGATGATATGATTAGTTGTTTTCTTAATTTCTTCTAGTTATATCTAAGGTGTAGGGTTGCCAGATTCTGTTATATATCATCATGGACGCAACACATAGTTACTAGCATTGCCCAGAACTATAATAGATTGACTTAGATACTTGAGGCACCATTAATTAATAATAGGAAACTTGGTAACAATGAGCCATTTAAAGACTTCTAACAGGCGAAGGAAGGAACCAACCGGGCTCTCAAGAGAGGGGAACAAAATTGGAACAAAGGCTCCATGAGTATTAGCATCATCAACTCAATCATGGTTTTAAATTGCGGTCTACAACCGCGATTGCGGCCGCAACATCATGGTTATCGTAGTGTCTGAAACGGCCACATTTATCTGTAATTTTTTGCAATATTAAAAATTGCGATGTAACCGCAACCGTTACCACAATTTAAAACAATGAACTCAATTATAGGGCATCCAGACATGACAGTAATCACATATAATCATTAGTAATTTTTACCCATCAACGTGTTCAAATCGAAACCTGAAAACACCAGTATCTAACCGACACACACACACAAACACACCAAAATTTTCATCCTAAACTAAAGTAACCATTGTATTTGTAAATTGTAACAAGATTCTGAACAGGTCGTTCTACTGAACGTTAATTTAAAATGGAAAAGGGAAACAAAAATGAAAAAGGAAGCAAAAAATAAAAAACCACACACCTTGACATGTTTATTTGCAGTGACAGTGCGTGCGGCAGAGAGATTGAGAGAAAGAGAGTGAAGTGGTGGAACTCGGCGGCCGAAAATCACTGAAATACTAGGGTTTTAATGTGAGAATATCCCCCATCCACACTTAGTTTTTTTTTTTCATCTTATAATTTTAAATTTAAATCAGATATAATTCAATTTAAAATAATTTGAGTTTGATCAGTTTTAATTTTTTGATACAAAGTTTGATCAGTTTTTAGTTTTAATATTTCATAGGAGGCATTAAATAAATTTTCACAAAAAATGTAACAAAATTAATTTTTAGCATCAAATATGTAATTTTGCAAATCATAATATAACCTATTTTGGTAAAGTTATTTTTTTGGTGAATTCTGGTAAAGTTATTTTCAATCTTATTTACATTACTGAAAATATGCAGCCAAGCAGACTACTTAGAGGTTTAGTAAAAAAATATATTTCTACTCAAATATATTTCTCATATGCAAATATAAAGTATAAACAATAAATATAAGTAATATGGAGAATTTTAAAATAAAATTATATATAAGTTTATACGTTCAGTTTGAATTGAATTTTATTTGAAATTAAATATGAAAATCAATCCAATCTAATTAATGGAAATTTTAAATTTTTATATTTTTCAATTTTCAGGCTTTCAGTTAATTTTTTTAATTTTTATTGGATTGAGTGGATCTATGAATACTCTCAATTTGATTGTAGCAATTAAAATACTAATAAGTGAAAATATAAAAACTTGATACTTTAAAAATATAAGAATAAAAAATCAAACCAACAAAAATCACAATGACAATACTTTCAAATTTTAAAAACAAAAGTTTCTTCTTTTAATCTACTGATTAGTTTACTAAATTTAATAGTATTTAATCTGACGTATTAAAAAATTACTATACCTAGAATTAAATTATTTTAAAAAAATAAATAGGTATTTTTTTGTCTTCAATTAAATATGTATAATAATTAACCCAATAAGTGTAACTCAATTGATAACACACTCTTAACGAGAGATGAAAAATTTTAAGTGTGACTAAGTCCTGAATCGAAGGCCAAATATCCTAATAGTAGTTAACCAAAATATATGTATATTAATCCATATAATGCAAGGTATAAGTTACACTGCTAGTTAGATTTTTATGTCTTTTTTTTTGTCAAAAGACTTTTATGTCTCAGATTGTTTTGTTTTGGGCAATTTATATCTGCACATACATACTTTGCTATCTACACATACATGATTGCGGAACTATTAGTTCTGCAGGTGTATTTTTTTTCGAACACATACATGATGCGGAATTATTAGTTATACACGTTGTAGTTCAATGCGAAACTATTAGTTTCCAGACATTTTGAACACATACATGCTTGCGGAACTAATAGTTCCGCTTTCGCACGTTGTAATTTAATGCGGAACTATTAGTTCTGCAGTATAAATGTGTTGGAAAAAAATATACCTACAGAACTAATAGTTCCACAGTAATATATGTATAAATAGCAACGTATATATGTGCAGATATAAATGTCCTTGTTTTGGGGATGATGTCGTGTAGATTGGCACATCATGCAAATTGAACCCAATGCGGGCCAAAATAAATCCATTATCCAAATTTAGAGTTAAGGTGCAGGTTGGACCAGAAAAAAAAGAGTTAAGGTGCAGGCCTTTTCTTTACCCACCACAACTCTTTCTCTGCCCACCCTGTTTTAATTTTTTGAAATGACAAAAATGCCCCGAAAAACTATTAACAAAGACGTCTGGGATCTCTTTTCAGGGCTTACAGAAACTTAAGTTTTAAACTTTTAACTTTTCCTAAGCTATTTAACCTTTTGGAAACTTAATTTTTGTAATCTAATTTGGAAAACAAAAAATTTGATCTATAGTAAGAAACAAAGGTGAATGTTAAGGTGGAATTGTTTTCATGTGGTGTATGAGTGGAATAGTTTTCTCATAATTTTTATAGCCATTAAATTTAATGATAAGAAAATTAACGACCTAGATCAATTTGAAAAATATGATAACAAGAAAAACCTGTCTCACTCATTTCCTACCCGCACCCCCTCTCCCCTCCCATGAGCATGCCACCATCGCCAACATCCACCGCCTCCATTAAGTCCACCACTTGCAGCACCACTTTACTGTGAATCACCGCCGACGGTCCCCCTCCCCACTCCCCCTCTGCCGACGGTCCTCCTCCCCACTCCCCCTCAAACTAAGCCTCCATGAATAAACACACACAACCTGCACTGAATCAGCCCCTTAAACTAAACCCCCCGTATTGACATTTTTTTTCATCACATCCAAATCTCAAAGACCCAACACCAAAAATATTAACCATCCACACCAAAATATAGATTGACCACAAGAATCCCCATCCAGAGGTGGAGAGGGAGGGTCGGAGTCGCGAGAAGCTAGTCGACGATCGACCTCGGGTGGCGGTGGTCGGAAAGAGCAGCGGCAAGTCTAGCATCCTCGAAGCCCTCATCGGCCACGACTTCCTCCCTCTACTCTGCACTGCCGCCATCCCTTCCGTGTATCCCCTTCCTTTTTTTTTTTGCTCCCTGCTTGCTGTTGTTGTTGCTTTGGGTTTGAATGTTGTTGTTGTTGTTGTTGTTTGTTCACTGTATTTGTTCACTGTTTTGAGTCTGGGCACCACCCTCCCCATTCTCTTCTTGTTTTTTTCCCCTTCATGTTTGCTATTGCTTCTCTCACTCTCTGTATCTCCCTTTTTCGATTGATTAAAAATCATTGAGGGTCCAGAGATTATCATAAAATCTTGTTGCCAATAAATACAATTTTGAGCAACAAGGACCATGGCTTTAACGATTGAAACAAAAGGAGAGGGAGGGGGAATCCAAAACCCTTGATATGAGAAGGGGATGGGGATTACCATGTGCTGTTGAGGCTGAGATTTAATCAATGAGCTCGGCGGAGGGGGTTTCACAGTATATTACGGTAGACAGGACAGAGGCAGTGGTGGTGGCGGTGGTGGCGGTGGACTGGTGGCACGCTGTGGGGAAAAGGAGAGGTGGGAGGTAAGAATCGGGTGAGGTGGATTGTCTTGTTCTCATATATTGTCTAATTTGATCTGAGCCATTAAATTTCTTATCATTAAATCTAGCAGATATAAAAACTATATAAAAACTATTCCACCCATACACCACATGAAAACAATTCCACGCTAGAACTCACCAGAAACAAAATCCGTCACTAGACATTGGACTTTAAAACTTTTTTAGACAATCAATGCATAGTAATTAAACTTTAATTACTCATGATTTGCACCGGCAGTGTCTATAAATTCTCTTTGTAAGTAATCTTCTTTAAACTAAATCTGCTTTTAGATATCCAGAAGGACCAGAACATGATTAGCTAAAATTAAATGGAGTACATTATTGAAGCCATGACAGAAGAAATAGAAAAAAAATAATTAAGATAAAAAAGGAACGGTGCACATTAAACAACCTAGTATTAGTACATTACTTGTGCAAGCAGAAATTAATACTCCCTTCAATCATTTTTATAAGAAACATAAGATAAAATCATCAAGATCAAGAAAGTGCATTAGAATGGGTTAATTATAATTAATAATGCTATGATTTTTCAAAAGTACCCTTATGTGATTGGTATCTTTTCATATTTTTTTTTGTGGGTCTCATAATAAATAAGAGTAAAGTTAAAAATGAACAATTAATATTGTTAAAAACAAGACATTATTTCTTATAAAAAAAATTATAAAAATAACTCATTTTATTTCTTATAAAAAAGATAGAAGGGACTGTATTCTATGTTTAAAGTAAGTTGACCGATTGATGCAGAGTGGACTAAGTGGAGGACAAAATGATACAAAATGCCAACTCATTTGACCCTTTTAGACTCATTATTTGTTAGAGTCCCACCCTTTCCTCCCAATGCATGCATTCTCTTTGAATATGTGTTTGAAGTCCTCTTCATTTTTTGAGAGTGTCTCTTCCATTCACCCACTTTTAAAGCAAGCCCGTGGCTAAAATGTTTTTCACACTCCAGTTAGTGGAACAAAAGGCTTAGAATGGGTACAGTACTACAATTTCTTGGGGTCATGGAATATAAGCATTTTCTTATTTAATAAGCGTTTGTCGTATAAGTGTATTTATGTATAAGCTATTCCTATAATCAAATAGAAAATAAAGATAAACTCCATGTAAGCTTCATATAAGCTGTTTTTACATGCTATCTTAGAGAGTTTATTTCAATAAGCTGAAATTTTTTTTATTGACATATCATAAGTTATTTTTATGTGCTCTTTCAAACACTTATGTAAGTGCTTCAAGATAAGTCCCTCAAATGTCCCTCAATTAAATTAAATAATTAACAATAGCCATCCAATGTTTCTTTTTATTCTTTTCTCTTAAATCTTGTTTTCAATGTTATGAAATTGAAGTGTTGTGAGAGTCTCTCAGCCATCAATTAATTGATGGTTAAATCCAAAATGGTATTTCAACTTTTGAGAGGACACGGGACAATACTCTGAGAGGTATCTCATGTTGATAACCCATTGTGAGAGTCGGAAAGGACAAGAAGGAGGAAGGCAACCACAAAAGTTCAAATCACTGAGAAGAATTTGTGCCACCTACTGTCATAATATGCATATACTAGGAGACAATTTTAGGGTCTTCTCCTCGATACCCCTATATGATTTGATGTTTTACTCAACAAAATATAGTTCAGACTTCAGACATAAATCTCATTGTTCATTATGCCGATTATTCTTGAGCAGTGGCACAACAATAATCACCCTGTAAACTAAAGATAGCATGCCACCACCAAATAGCATTTCATAAGTACTGGTAGATTAATGCTTTTATAATCAAGTATAGACTATACAGTAAATGAAGGTGCAGAGTGCAGACTATATAGTAAGTGGTAGAGATGGGAAAACCATTATTGATGCCTAATGTAACATGCTAATGTAGAAAGCCTCTTTCCTAAGTTCTACAATATCAAGTAGACACTGTCCCACCACCATCTACATTTTTGTCTTCTTCTCTGATATCCCAAATGTAGTTTCAACCACTAATTTGCCTCCTTTTTCCTTACAATTCCATTGGGACATGATTCTATAAGTCAACTACACCCACCACTGCTAGTGCTATAAATAACCTGACATATACAATATATATAGCAACGACAATCTCTTGAGGCTCCCCCTTCTCTCTCTCTCTCTCTGAATTTTACTTGCAATTGGAGGGTGTTGGAGAGATCGATGGACTTCCATAATGAGCAAATTCCATCAATGTCGCCAGGCAGTACTCCAGGTGTACCTCTTTTTGGTGGTGGTGTCCCCCAAGATCAACGGACCTTAGAAGATGGACCTCCCTCCCCCAGACCCACGTCTCTTGCTCATTGCCACCCCCTCCTGTCTCTCTCTCAAGAAAGGTATAATACATCATTCAAATGTTAATATCTAGGGAAAATTGCATTCACCTCCCTTGAGGTATGCTTAAATGACACACACTCCCCCTCTAGTTTTCAAAAAGACATTCACCTCCCTTAATTGTTTAATCAATTGATACATTGTACCCTTACAACCTAACGGTTGTTTCTCTGTTAACACTGTTAACAAAATGCATCTTCTTCCCCATTTCTCCGTCCACACTGTTTGTAAGGCTACCACAGTGGTTTAGAAACTTGCCCCCACTAGCTGCCACACTATTCACTGTTTGTGCCCAATTCCTGCTCCATCTTCTATATATATAGCCTATAGGGGAAAGATTTTTTATTTGAACCTGTTTACAATTTCTAAGATGCGGTGTTAACTTGTTAAGGTCCATAGGATACTCATTACTACTTACTGTATAGTTGTTGTTTCAGTATTCCTTTCCATCTATTCATTCTAAATTGTACCGATAATTCTAATTGATTAATGAATTAATATATGTGTGTACTTTGGGTGGTTAATGGTACTGGTTGAATAATAATGTAGAATTGGTGAGCGAAGAAGGGGATGTTGTATCGGTGGATGCTATAAAGAAGGCATTCAGTGCGACAGAGGAGGACTTCTTGCATCTAGTGAAGCGATGTGTGGGCATGAGCCCCCATCTGGGGTCCGTGGGATTTCCAACAGTGTCCTTTATGTTGCCAACCTCGGAGACTCCAGAGCAGTCCTTGGCAGCAAGACATGTTGAGTTTTTTATTTTGGCAATTTAACAATGCTAAACGGCGTGAAAAGTGAGAAGGAGGTCGGTGTTTTTCAAAAACTAAAGGGGGTGTGAGTGTTATACAAGCAAACTTGAAGGGAGATGAGTGCAATATTCCCTAATATCTATTATAATCACGAGGTTAGACACAAGTGTCTAATATCCTCCATTTAAAGATACTGGTCCCACTAGTATTGGAGTCCAATCCATTATGATGGAACTAGAGGTGTGTTTTAGGTTGGGCTGAGCTCATTAATTACTGGCTTGAAAGACACCGGACCATTTTGGCTCGACCTAATGGGCTCGCCGTGCTAGCCGTGCCTAAATTTTATGCATTTTTAGTACTTTAAGCTAATTTTCTTTGTAAATAATTTTGGTTGAGTCAGGCCCGATATGTTTTAGGTCTGACTGGGACAAAAAAAATGTGGCCCAAAAGATTTACAAGTCGACCCAGCCCGACTCGTTTTTACAATTTGACTCGATAGGCCGGGTCAGACAGCCCAATTTGACACCACTAGATGGAACAACTCATAGGCTCTTTCCCACTGCAATATTGTGGGTGAAAAAAAATCCGTTAAATTTAAATCTATTACATTATTGTAAGATCATCTTTCCAGTGTAAAAGCAAATAAAAAGACCAGTTTTTTCTCAAAGTGTTAGAAAATCGGTAACATAGCAATGCAAAAAATGCAGATGACCAAATGTTTTTCTGATTGATTCCAAAACTAACGTGCTTGCAGATAGGAGCAGAGTTTATAGGGACGTTCATTCTGATGTTTGCTGGGACAGCGACTGCAATTGTGAACCAAAAGACACAAGGGTCAGAGACTCTGATTGGATGTGCCGGCTCTTCTGGCCTCGCCGTTATGATCGTCATCCTCTCCACCGGCCACATCTCCGGTGCTCATCTCAACCCCGCCGTCACCATTTCCTTTGCTGCATTGAAGCATTTCCCATGGAAGCATGTAAACTACAGTTTATCAAACTTAATTTTCCCTTTTTCCCTAACAATAATGAAAATGCAACTATATAGCCATTATGAATTGCGTGCAGGTGCCTTCGTATATTAGTGCACAAGTATTGGCATCACTATGTTCCTCATTTGCTTTGAAGGAGGTTTTCCACCCTTTCATGAGTGGTGGAGTCACAGTTCCTTCTGGAGGGTATGGCCAGGCTTTTATTCTAGAGTTCATTATCAGCTTTAATCTCATGTTCGTTGTCACTGGAGTCGCCACCGACACAAGAGCTGTGAGTACTCTTCTTTCATCCCATTCACTTTTAGCTAAGCTAGCTAATAAATAAATTCATTCTAGTCTGATAAAAAGAAGATGATTTTTGTGATGAAAACGTCTAATTAATTACTAAGCAGCTGAGCAATGAGGAAGGAGGACAAATTAAAGATGATATCAAAGGGAAATGATATGTCTACAGTTTTTATCCCAGTAAATCCACATAAAATCTGTTCATTAGCAACCTGGTCAACGGGAACATGTGTTTTGCATTGCAGAATTGCAGTGCCAGTGATAAGCCTTTGTCCGCGTCTTAAAAACAGATAGGAATTTTTTTTGTCACCATGTTATTGGTGCGAAATATAGCATATATTTATGATAGATGAATCCCCTACGAGTCATCAACAATTAACCGAGTCCCTGATTGATGGTGATGATTATTATGCTTATATATGCAGGTAGGAGAACTCGCGGGAATTGCTGTGGGAGCGACCGTGATGGTCAATATACTCATAGCAGGGTATGTCCCAACTCACTTCTCACGGGTTACCCCAAAAAGAATTCTAAAAGACAAGTTTACAAACTTTTCTAGATATTTATATGTAACTTCAAGCACACCTTATCATAATATTGCTGTTATACACTCTATTTCTCATCACAAGTGTAAGTATGGTTTTTGTATTGTTCTTTTCCCTCTTTGGTGTGATTTTTTATAAGCTGAATTAACCTTGGTACACAAGGTGTAAATGTGTAATCTTTTGAAAATTAGTCTTTTGGTATCCATTTGGAAATTTTGAAATGGTTCACAAACAAGACAAGTTCGACTAGAAGGAAAGATGAGAGTGGAAGAAAATAGACCAAGCTCCACAATATATAGTACAACTTGTCTTTAAAATAAGCAACAAAGGATATATTCAATGTCAATTCAATTTAAGGTATTAAATAACAAAATAACAAAGGATATATTCAATGTCAATTCAATTTAAGGTATTAAATAACAAAATCTAATATAAATACTAAATACACTTTTCTTTTCATTTTAGAAACAAACTCATTTTAAACTAGTTTTTTCTAAAGAAAATGTATGGCCTTACTCATAGCCTTGCCTTAGGAGCAAAAAAAGAATGAAGTATCAAAATTCACTCCATTCTTCATGTTAGCATTCTTCCAATTTTCCCATTATTGCCTTGATTGAGAAGGATTTTTAACTGCCTCAAGAGCTAATTCTCAATGATTCCCCACACCCCCACCCCGAAAAAGAAAAGATAAATAAAACAAAGAAGACTTATCTGAACATTTGCTTTCACTCACCCTGTACTGCAGGCCAATGACAGGAGCCTCAATGAACCCAGTAAGAACTCTAGGTCCAGCGATTGCTGCAAACAACTACAAAGGCATATGGGTCTATCTGGTTGCTCCCATACTTGGAGCTCTAGTTGGGGCAGGTGCCTATACCACGGTCAAGCTGCCCGAAGAACATGATAACGCCGTCAAGGCAAAGCCTTCAATTCCCAGGAGCTTCAAAAGGTGACATTTGCTGTCCCCATGGTCATCATCAGCCATGGGATCAGACCACCTAAGAAAACAAGTTAGACACTATATGACAGGCTAATTGTGTTTTTGATCATATAAATAGGGTGGAAAGCAAGCAAAGAGAGAGAGAGCCGTTTGGTATGTATGCACATTTTAGATATGCAAAATATGAGTTAGGGTGTATGATGCCATCCATTAAATCCAAGCAAAAATGAATGCCGTTTCTGTTTTTTTTTTTTTGGTCGAAAAATGCCGTTTCTGTTTGGTACAAGCAAATACAGTGTTATTCTCTTCTTGTTCTTTTTCCCTTCTTCTTTCGCGATAAAAGTAAAAGAAAGAGAAAGAAAAAAAACCGATTAACACTTAGTCAGTACAGTAAATTCCTCTGAGATCATATCAGATAAAAGAACATTGGAAGTAAGCCATTACATTAGCAAGAGTGAAGAAACAGATAGACACATTTACAAAAAGAGCCAGTGTTTTCTCTCTAGCCAAAAGGCAGTAGTAATCAAGGCACGAGATTGGTCATAGCGGTTGGATATAATGATTTTATATTAAAATGAATCTCTGTCACTTAAATATAAAATCATTATATTTAATGACTATGACCATATCTCTCATGGTGAGAGACCCATACGGAAACGATAACATGTGAAAAAAACTTAGGCATGAGATAATTGACAACCGGGACTCAGATATATATACATACTTAAATTTTGAATGCACGCTCGTGAATATCTTGCAAGTATCTAATACAGAAAAAGAAAAGAAGAAGACATGGCTCTACATAAACGCAGAACTATGGTTGGTTGAGGTTGTGTTTGGGAGAGGGATTAAGGAATCCATCTGAGAGTTTTATTATTCCATACTCAACAAGAAAAACACTAAACGAGAAGAAGCTGAAAGTGCATGTAAGGGAAGTAGAATAGAATAGCTAGCGGTTATAGTAACAACTGAATCTGTTATATTCAGTTAAGAGTTTGTTACAGTGAACTCCAGTATAAATACCTGCACTTGTACTACTATCATATTCAATCAATGAAATCATAACTCTGAAACTAATCTCACGATTCTCTCTTCTCTTTTTTTCTTCATATGATCCTCCGATACCTTTTTAGTGCAACAATACAAAAGAAAAGCATTAATGATTAATGAATGAATGCAAAACTATGCCTATAATATATCACAATTGGAGAGTAGAGACATGTATGTATTTAATTTAATTTAATATTTTTATTTAATTACCTCAAATGGATCTGTGAAAATAAGACTTCATCGGTGAAGTGCAACTGCAGAGGCCTTTTAGAGGGGAATGGAAGTGGAAATCAAGGTTTTAAATTGCGGTTCGGTTTCAAAGACTTCGAAAACCATGGAAATTGCGGACAATTGTGGCCAATGTGGTCACAATGCAGTTTTAGAGATTCCAAACTGCAATTTAAACAAGGGAAATCCCTTGGGGACGGGGGTTAGGGTGAGGGGATTTGGATCGGAAGAGAGAGAGGGCGACGGAAGCAATGAAGACGCCGAGGAGGTCGGCGAGGGCGTCCCGGAGGGAAGCACCGGAGGATTGGAAGTAGCCGAGGTGATCGGCGGTCTCTTTGGCGGCGCCGGCAAGGAGAGAAGCGATGGATCCGATGGAAATGGCGTGGCGGCGGAGGAAGGGGTGTGGGGCCATGGAAGCGAAGGCGTAGAACACGACGGTGAGGCACAGACACATGGCCACGTGATACCCCTTGTCTGCACCCAACCAGGGGTCAGCGTCAGCGTCTGCTACCTCTTTCCGTTCCATTCCTTCCCTCCTCCCTCAGCCCCAATGCCCCTCTTCTCTTCTCTTCTCTTCTCTTCTATTACAACTCCGTTTTGCGTATTGCATTATTCTACTTTACTGCTTTGTTTATGTAAATTTTAATCAATAGAAATAGGGTTAATTATGTTTTTCGCTCAAAAATTGATAAAATTTGTTTTTAATCTCTTAAATTTGAAATATAATTTTTTAGTCCCTTATTTTCTAAAATATGTTACTTTTGGTCCTACTCCTGACCCTGACTCCGTTACCTAGAGTGCTCAAGTGGCTAACAGACTCTTATGTAATCAAATGTGAAATGTCTCTTGTATAACTTTAGCTGATGTGACGTAGGGTTAATTATATTGTTGGTCCTAAAAAATTGACAAAATGCATTTTTAGTCTTCAAAATTTAAAAACGTAGTTTTCTCACTCTCTCATATTCTGCATTGTGTTACTTTCGGTCTCCGCTCTAACTTTTTGTTACCATAAGTGTTTACGTGATTGACGGACCGCCAAGTAATCAAATGTCACATGTCTAACTTATTTGATGTGACAAAGGGCTAATTATATTTTTGGTCCTAAAAAATTATCTAAATTCATTTTTAAAAGTTAAAATGTAGAGTAAATTGCACTCTCTTCCGACGATAGATTATTGAATTACACTCTCCTCTTCTCTTATGTTTAAATATATACTCTTATCTCTTGAGAAATAAATATATATTACACTTAAATCTATTTTAACACAAATGAATCTTTTATTGACGACAAACAACTTTAAACGATCATTTTATAAAAAAAATTATTTTTTCATTATTTTTAATATCACCAATAACTATTTTTGAACACTTTATTATTGATTTTATAAGTACAGAAAATAAAATAAAGTTTTAAAAAGCCATTTACTGACTTTGGAACTTTAACAAAAAAATTTGTTCTTTTATTGTTCCATAGTTGATAGTATAGTTTAAAACTATATGTTAATGATATGTGGAATCAAAAATAGAGAAAATTGATTATATTAAATTGGACTAAAATATAGTACTACTATATAGTATTAACTTCTCAAGGGAGGAGAGTATACATTTTAACACAAGAGTGGAGGGAAGTGTAAATCAAACTTCTATAAGGGGAAGGAAATGTAATTTAATCCAAAATGTAAGTTTTTTCTTCTGAATTCTGATAATAACGACTATCTATTTAGGGGGTGTATTGGATTAGGATTGTAAAAAATTTTAATAGACTTTTTGGTGATAATAAAATTTTGTGGTATTCAATCAAGATTTTTTAATAACATGAAAAAATCTGGTGGTATTCAATTAGGATTATTATGACTTTTTAAAGAGGATAATGAAGGGCCCGTTTGTTATTGATTAAAAAATAAGTGATTTTTATGTACAATAATTTAGTGATTATTTTTTAGAGATTTTTATGTAAAGTAGAATCTAACTTATGTTTGTTTATAATCCTAAAAATTACTTTTTAAATCTTCTCTCTCCTATCTCTCTTCGTTAAAATCTGATTAATTCTGAAAAGCAACTACATATAGCTTTTCATTTAATCAGAATTTTTGATTATTTTTAGATTCTGATTATTTTTAAAAGTTAAAACAAACAGATAAAAAATATTAAAAATACTTATTTCTTTTAAAAAAAGTACTTTTTTTAAAAAATAATCAATAACAAACGGGCTCGAAATCTGATGGTATTCAATTAGGACTATAATGACTTTTTAAAAAGAGCAACGAAATCCGGTGGTATTCAATTGAGATGGTTTACAATTTAATAAAAGTCTCTTGGTATTCAAAAAATACAGATTTCGATGGATTATTTTGTATGGTGGATTTCGTGTAACTTTTCAGTGAAAAATATAAAGATTAGTCTCATCCAACAATCTCATCCAAACCCTTGAGATTTTTCAAACTTTTTTTCTCTTACCGTTGCAGCATCGCGAGAATCACAAGATAATTCTTCTTTTTTGTTCTTCTTTTTTCCTTTTCTCGATTGATTTTCTTCAAACATTCCTTCTACGTTAAATATGATTGGCTTGGATGGCAATGTTGTAGATCTGTATGTGTACATTCTTTTTGTATTTTACTTCTTTAAACGCTATAGTAACCAAACGCAATTTTTCCATCTTTTTATTTCATAATCTTCCACTACAGTTTCTGGCCAAATGTGATCTTTCTATTTTTTTACTCTCTTTATATTTACTAATTTAAAATTAATATAATAAATTTATCCTTTTTTAAATTTTAATTATTTTTCCTTTCGTGATCCTCTTTTTATTTTTATAAATATAATAGTTTTCTTAATAGATTTTATTCATATTTTTTGCTCTTATAAATTTTTAGGCTTCATTCATATTTTTTTTATAAATTTGATAAATATAAGAGTATTTCTTCACAAAGAATGTGGTTATGAAGAATTTTCAATTGAACCAATATGCAAATCTCCATCTTAGGTATTACTAGTTAACGAAGACTATAATTTTGAGCTAGAAGATGAATCTTCACATTTAGTATTACTAGTTAATAAACACTATAATTTTGAATTTATTGTTCAAACCCAAGAGTATAAATGGGAACATGCTAATGCATAGAGGGTTAGTATGACTCTAAATATACAGAGAAATGCTATTTAGGAGGAGAATAAGATAGAAACAATTTCTTTATTATCGTTTTTACTAACTCTTGTAACTTTAAATATTTACTAAAAATCTATGTGATTATTTATAAATCTATAAAGTTATTTTAAATCTTATAAATTTTTATAATATAAAAATCTTTTAAAATCCACGTAACTTTTTAAAACAATTTAATAAATTATTATATTCTTACGTAATCTTTTAAAATCTTTAAAATCTACCATACTTTTTTATACTAAAATAATCTTTTAAAATCTCGATCGAATACACCTCTTGATATATTTTTTTTCCACTTAAGAAAGGCAAGAAGAGCGGAGCAAGGAAAATTGAAGTGGTGTCGTCGTCGTCTGTGGCGTGGTGGGAGCAGACGGCGTCTCTCGATCGCGTAACAACCATTCCCACCCCTCAACAATATTCAACGATCTGCAAAGTTGATCCTTTTTCCCTTTCTCATCCATGGAGGTGCCCAGTTCTTGGGATTCCCTACGCAAACAGGTTTCCAATTCTTTACCTTATTTTGTTTTTAATTTTCCAAATTATGTTTTTCTCATGTAAAAATAAAAAATATGATATGGGTGTGTGTAATTCAGAGGTCCCTGATCCGAAAGTTCCCTTTTTTTGCTTGTCGGTGATTGGAATTCTCAGGCTGAGTCTGTACCCTTTTGCTATGATTGGAATTCTTATGCCTTAAACCTGGTTTAGGTTTTCAGAATCACCGGTTTTGGACAGTAAGAGGACAGTTTTGACTTTTGAGTTCTAAGGGTAGCTTTGTTTGATGAGTTGGAATCACATGAATTGATCCTGTTCTTGGGGTCCAATGGATCCTGGTTAGTTCTTGTGGGGGGCAATTCTTAGAATTTGGGCGTGAGGGTGTGTGTTTAGAGTCCCACATCGACTAGAGATATGGTTAATATGGTATAGTCCTTATAAGGCACCCTAAAACCCAAATTCTAAGAGCAATGGTTACTTTCTAGTTTGTGATTTGCAGTGGCGACAAGTAGATTTGAAATGCTTCGGAAGTTCGGATAATTTTTAGTCCTTGATTTAGGTTATTTGATGTATTGGTCATGTAGATTGAAGTCTGCCCAATTTGCATTCAGTGATCCTACAATTAAATATTCTGCAGAGTCACACTATTTGATCCCTACAATTTACTTAGGACCTACATAGAATGAATATTCTGCAGTTCAAGTGTGTGACAGAACGAGGGCGAGCCTTGGTGCAACGGCAAAGTTGCTACCTTGTGACCTGAGGGTCACGGGTTCGAATCTGGAAACAGTCTCTCCGCTTGTGAGGGTAAGGCTGTGTAGTGTGTACATCTACCCTCCCCAAATCCCACATGGTGGGAGTCTCGTGCACTGGGCCACCCTTTTTTTTAAGTGTGAGACAGACGAATAAATATCTGTCTTCATTCTGCTCACCCGAATCCCCTCAAGGGTATTGTAATTTTGTAACGAAAGGTTAAAAAACAAATAATTTTGTTATTGTTAAAGGAATATGAAAGCTAGTTACATATAGTTTTTATACAATTACAGATGAAAAGCTGGCATAAAAATTATATAATTTCAGTCATCTGGTTTATTCTGTTTGTAATTAATATTTAAGCATGCATTGAATCAATTTTGGTCAAATAAAACCTGCATTAACATGGTTTCTCTGTGCCAATCATGATTAATCATAGTAATAATATCAGTAACAGTTTATTTCGTTTGAATTTGAAGTTTTTTATTGTCTTGAAGTGTTGTACACATTCAAGTTGTTTTTTATCTTCCTTTTGATTTCCTCATTTGCTCATACATATTTTTCTAGGCAAATTATTCACAGCATAAATTTGTTCTCTCTTAACCTTTTGCAGGCAAGAAAACTCGAAGCTCAGTTGGATGAGCAAATGAATTCATATCGTAAATTGGTTTCAGCAAAAGTTTCTACACAAGATGATGCAACAGAGAGTGATCTAGAGTCTTGGATTGAACGATTACTTAACCAACTCAAACAAGTAAACTCACAGATGCAAGCTTGGGTGTCCTCTGGTGGGTCAGAAATGGTTTCTCATACTCTGACTAGACACCAAGAAATTTTTCAAGATCTCACCCAGGTATTCCATAGCTTGAGCTTGAGCTACCCCACTATCAGTTTGTGTGAGCATATTACTTTAGTGTAGTTGTGGTTTTATTGCATTGCTTCAGTGAAGTCTGTATGCAAACTTGGGATAGATATTTTGTGCTCCCTGATGTCAGCAGGAGTTCATTTTTTACAGCTGAGAAGGATTTGAAATTAACTTATTAACATATTAAACTTTGTCATTCATGTAACTGGGCATTAAATATCATTACAAGTTTTGCCTAATAAATTTAGACTTGAATTTTGGTTTCAATAGAAATTTCTTTTTTACAGCTGAGAGAATGGAAAACAGGGACAGACAGGGGTTTCAAATCGAAAGAGTTCTCTTCCAAGCGCTTTCCCCTTACAAATGAGCCACAGCTCTGTTTTTCCAAACTAAGAAATCTTAGTCGCTTACCCTTACTCTTATTTAAGCTAAATCACCCCCTATCTTTCTAACCTCCCTAACTAACTAACAATTTGTTCTAACTAACTGTTGCTATTTGCTAATCTCTTTCTCTTAACACCCTCTCATTTTGAAATGCCTTTTCGTATGTTATTATGTATAGTAGGCTAGTTGATATAGATGTTCTAACCCATATCATTATTATTTATTATTTCTGTTATATACTTTAAGATCTTCCCCATCAAGCAATGTTGTTAAGATCGCAATTCTAGGTAGGATCCGGAGGGGGGTGAAAACTCGTAAATCGAGGATCGTAGCTCGGATCGTAGGATCTTAGCAAAAATACAAAATTATACTTATATATATACCTATGCATAAAAAACAACATAGATAGAGAAAATAGTGTCTAAATCACAAAATTATACTTATATAACTATCATAATTCATAAGTCATAATATCCAAATACATAACAAAACACACAACTCAATGTAAGTTAATAAGTTGTAACACATAAGTTCATAATACATTAACAAAACATAAGTTCATAATGAAATTTAAATGATTCCAACTCATCCATCTAGGAGAGCATGAGAGAATGAAAGTGAGAGAAGGCAGAAACGGAGAGTGAGAATGTGGTCGATGTCAGAGGTAGATGTCGGAGTGCGATGGTGGTGTGGTTGACAGTGGCGGGGGAGGAGAGAACTTGCTCCGATGTCGGAGGGTGAAGGGGTTGTGGTTGATAGTGGTGGAGGAAAGAACATTCGTCGGCGTCGGAGGGTGAATTGCAGTTGCAGGTTGCGACTAGCGTATGAATAGAGTGTTGTTGCAGGAAAACAGAGGGTGAGTTGCAGGTCGTGGCGGAGCAAGCGGCGGAGGGTGGAGGGGCCGTTGGCGACGGCTGAGGGTGGGGGAGGTGGGGCGGTTCAGTGGCGGAGGAGGAAGAACTTGGTTGCAGGTCACTATGAGAGCAAGGGTCGGTGTTCAATGAAACAGGGGCACTCTCAATGGAATGGGGTTTTAAAAGAGATTTAAATTTACGAGTTAATGGGTCCGACCCGGAAAGGCCACAGTTCTTGGATCGGTGCAGATCGACGATCCCACGATCCTAAGAGGCAGATCGCGATCCTACAACGATCTTGGAGGCCAGCGATCCTAGCTGAGAGTTACCTCCCTGGACGGTGCTTGACTCGTAGGATCCTACGATCCTAGGAGTTAACTCTCGATCTTAACAACATTGCCATCGAGTCTACTCTTGCTTTTTAATGTCCGGCTTGTATTTTTTTAGATTCATTAATTCCTTCAGATTTTAAAATTTTTGCACCAAATTTAGACCTATCAGATGCCAACCTGTTGTTTGATGTATTTGAAGTGCAGGAGTTTTATCGTCTCCGGTCTAGTCTTAGAGCTAAGCAAGAGCATGCTTCACTACTCGATGATTTTAAAGAGTTTGATCGGACAAGATTAGATTTGGAAGAGGATGCAGGTTCTGAACAGCAAACCCTCCTAAAAGAGTATGCATCTATAAGCCGAAGTACAGGACAGGTTGGTGACGTGAAACAATTACTTTGATTTTATGTTATGAAGTTCTGTTCTCTTCTTATTAAGATCCTCTCTGAGGTCTTTTAAATTATCTGATATGCCGCTCCATGTTCCAATTTTAATGTACTACTTTTCTGATATGTCTTTAATTTTTAGGTTCTATCTCTGATGAATCTTCAACTGGGGTTGTCCTTTTTTTAGTCTGTTGTGCTTATTCTATTCTTGTGCTGCAGATGGACACTGTTATTTCACAAGCGCAAGCAACACTTGGTGCGCTAGTCTTCCAGCGTTCAACTTTTGGTGGGATCAATTCAAAGCTCAGCAATGTGAGCAGCCGCCTCCCAACGGTATGATTGTTATTGGCATAGGCTTTGGTGTTCTAATCATTTTTCTTTTGGCCGTTTTGGTCCTGCATTGTCGTATGATATTAAATACATACAAAGGGCGGCCCAGTGCACGAGGCTTCCACCATGTGGAGTCTGAGAAGGGTAGACGTACGCAGTCTTATCCCTACAAATGGAGAGACTGTTTCCAGATTCGAACCCATGACCCTCAGGTCACAAGGGAGCAACCCTACCAATGCGCCACGGCTCGCCCTCTATGATATTAAATACATACCCTCTCCAAAAAAGAAAGATATTGAATAAGGATGATGATTTATGCTTGTGAAATATGATGATTAATTTCATCTTTCGTGAGAATGAATAAACTGCTGAAACATGTTGCGCCCTTATTGATTCTGAATTTTCTTAGTCTGGGCGAAAGAAGAAAAATCTCATTTCTCTCTAGTTATCTGTCTATGATTTTGTTTGGACTTTGGAGTGTTATGCTGTTTAGTGACCACTTTTATTAATGTTGCAGGTAAATAATATTCTATCAGCAATAAAGAGAAAAAAGTCGATGGATACCATTATACTTTCCCTTGTTGGCTCCATATGCATCTTTCTTATTTTCATCTACTGGCTAACCAAGTAAAGAAGATGTTTATTGTGATGGGGTGGCTTGGGTTTAATCTATTGTATACACCTTGTCTATTGGCTTTAGTCGTTTATGCATGCAGCAGAACTCACATTTTTTTGTCTAATTGATGGTAAAGATGAAGGAAGTAACGCATTTTATTTTTGACATAAATGTGTAAATTGTGTATCTGTATGCGTTCCATTCCTTAGTTCGGATATCATCATAGCATAAGGAGAGGGTATAAGATGAAATAAACATCTTTTTGTCAACAAAAAAAAAATGATTCGTGCTAGTTTGGTTTCAATTGAGACCCACAAAACTTGAGTTTGGAATGTTCAAACTTGAGTTTGTCATGTTTGTGTCTCAATGGGTGGAAGTGTTTTTCGATGTAGAATCAATTCTAGTTTAAGTAATTAAGAGTAGCTTTTACTTTAAGGTTGCAAAATTGATTCTGGAGTCACATGTGATTTCTCTGGTTTACCCTTCAACAACTGCTCACCTAATAATTTCAGTACTCACATGGTATGACCTATTTTGGTAATTGTTCACCCAAAAGCAAGTTAGATCAAAACTATCCAAACAACACTCACTTTTGTTGCAAGAGTATTTAAATATAAGTCACGTTACATTTAATTTATTTACCCAATCAATTTAATCAAAATCAATTTTTACTGTCGCAAAGCCAAACACACGCGAAATAAATATCTCCCAAGTCATTTGTTAATCTACACGTGTTATAATCAAATCTAGACGGCAAGAAAAAGCCGGAAAAAAGTGACCCGAAGTACAGTGAATAACCCAACAAGGCATATGATGCTCACTTGGAGAAGGTTTGTAGAAGGATTTAAGTTGTTCGGATTGCTTACATTTGAGAAAAAAGAGATATGTATAAAATGACTACGACTAGTGTGAAAATATTAGGTGGAAATATATAAGATTTCTTCATAATTATAGGTATGCACTAAGGGTTAATTTTTAGTGTAAAATTTATATTAAGAGAGGTATACTCTTATGCAAGACCAAAGAGAATCACCAATCTTAGCGAGAGTTTATAGTGGAATTTACATATAACTTACTAATAAAGGAGTTTATGATTCGAACCCAAATCACAGTTAGTGCAAGTGGAAGATCCGACCAACAGCAAAGTTGTGGCAATTTATTAGGTCATATTCACACCAAGCTCTACATCTACTAGCTAGTAGGCCACATATCACAATCTTAATGGCTTCTGCCTTTGCAACAGGACTCAAATACTTCTGCCGACAAGTAGGGACTAAGTGGCACAAGATTTGTGGGGTTGTCGTGGCTCGCTCTTTGGATACTACTTAGTGTGAGTCCCACGTTCGCTAGAAATTAATAAATTAATTAAATGAAGATAATATAAAATAAATAAATAAATAAAAATCAAGAGCAATGGACAAAAGTGGGAACAAGAAAAGTTTAACAATCGCACAGGAACTACAATTTCATACAAGTTTAGAATAGCAAAAATAAATACCAAAAGCTATCAATATCATTTAGGCTGAACTAAAAAAGATTACAGTTCCAAACTTCCAAAAGCAATGACATTTCTCTTTAAAATAAAGGTGATATGAAATTAAAGACTCAAGGTGCAATCGTGGCTTAATGCACGCAGGGAATTGAGTGGAGAACTTTATCTAATAATACATTGCAATCAGTTGGCCTGGCATTATGTACATAAAGATTTAAGTTAGGTGTCTATGGCTAATAAAGTTTGAATAATGTATAACTTGAAGTCTTCACACTCACCAACTTGTCTGGTTAACTTAACTAGATGATGCCAGCATCCATATGTTCAAGAGCAATGCACATCTATTGAGTTTGACCAATTAGAGCATAGGATTTACTTCCTTTCATATGATGTATTATGTTAGAAGAATAGAAATTACAAATCTAAAGTCAGTCAGAAGCCTATTATATAAAAGAGAAAAACTCTGCATATGAATATTAATCATGCTTTCAATCCCATAGATACTGAAAGTATGTATATCTTTATGATATTATTAAGGAAAGTTCTATAGTACGGTCAAAAATCTAATAGTTTTGGTATCGTTGGTTTTTTGACCATTGAAAGAATGATATTCCACCTAATCAATTTATGTTATATCATTTTAGAAAAACTTTTATTTATTATAGTTTAGGCATTTAGGGCCCGTTTGGTTTGACGGACTATTTTCTGTTTCTATTTTTGTTTTCAGTTTTTACTTTTAATAAATTACAAAATTGTCTTGTTTGTTTTCAATCTGTTTTTTATTTTTAATTATTTGTATAGAAAACGATGAAAACAAACAAATTATTGTTTTCACTGTTTCCGGTGCAAACTATTAAAAACAAAAAACAGATTAAAAACAAAAAGACAATTTTGTAATTTATTAAAAGTTAAAACTAGAAATGAAAACAGGAAAGGGCCCTAAGTATTTAAGTTTTCATTTTCTCATTTTCATTTATAATTATGATTAGGATTTGAAATACCAAATATATGCATTTTGACCTCATAATGCAATTTATTCTACTATAGACGATCCTACAAGATTCTGTATGTAAGAAAAGTTGTAGTGGGTTGTCCATTCTGTTGTGTATTTCTAACTTCGTGTACTATCTGAGGCAGACACAAAACTAAGATACCCTTTTCTTGTCACTATCCTTTTTTGTCAAGGATTTGAACCCAAGCCAACTTGAACACAAGCTGAAGGAATAAACAATCTCAAAAAGTTATTACTTGTCCATCAAATGTCAGAGAATTCCATATGCTAGGTATCACAGCCAATGCATCCCATTGCAAATCCTGTGGCCTCAGTTGCTTGTGTCCAACACTTTGTATTGGTTGTTGTTGTGACAATAAAATGAGGAAAGGGAAAGGTTAGAACTTAGAAGAGAGAAAAAGGGAGGGGGCTTATTTGCTCCTAGTGTCACTACATGATTAATTAGCAATTCTGCTTGATACTTGGATTAGTTAGATAGGATTAGAAATTGATGATTGCACCACTGGGGTTTGGGTGAGATAGCATGGGCATTCCCCAGTTTAAGCGGTGGTTCTGGTTCGAATCCAGGTCTTGGGAATACAGCAGCCTTAAATCTCACGTGGTAGAGTTTTGCTGCCTAAAGGGTCCTACCCGACTCGAAAAAGAAGTCTCCGTACATGCACAAAGGATACCCTAATAAAGAAAAAAGAAATTGACGATTGCCTGATTTATCCTTGTGTAGTGAAGATTTGTTAGGAGACAAAAGCTATAATAGTTTAGCTTTATAATTGTGGAAATTTACCTAACATTTTGCAATGACAGATTCAACTCTGTCACCTAATCTAGCTAATACAGTCTTTATGAACAAATACCAATTCCACTTGAAAGAAAGACAATAATTCTACTTTAGTGTCCGTTTTATATCTAGGGTGTTTTGGAAATTAAATTGCTGTGTACTAGAATGATGCCACATGTGGTGTGGAACAGAAAAAGCATAATGGTGAATATAATTAATGATCGATGGAGCTAGCCCTTTAATGAGAAAGTTGGGATTGGCTGTCTCTACATTGGAATTTTCATTTCCATGCTTTTCTATAGCCGAAAGAAATTAAAGGACATCAAACTGCATTCTGAAATTCCTAGAATAGGCTTCAATTATTAAGTGTTGAGGCAGAAACACCATTATTCAAGAGAAACATTTTCGGGAAAGGAAAAGGAAAAAGAATTGTCCCATATTAACCATACCATAGTTTGTGATATCATATCAACTATATATGAGCTTTCTAGAAGGAAAAGCACTATAAACCCGAAAGTATATTTCATTCCAAAACTCAATAGGAACTTATATCATGATTAATTAAGCATAAGTTTGTAACTTAGGTTGGTTTCATTCTGAAAGGTTACAAAGAATATCAAGTGTTTGAATGTAGTTAGTGATACTGCAAGAGTAGAAAAATGATGTGTGTACACTAGCTTTTGAGCAATTTTTTTACAAGGACAAGGATTGGGGGGTGTATAAAACAAACTATTATGTGGACAATTCAATTTCCCTATCATGAGGTAAACATACTATTAAACAAGACAAAGACAGAAGAGTTTCTGTAAAGATACAGCAAATCCACCAACTGGAATAAGAAATCAAGAAACACCACAATTTTTTTTTTCTAAAGATAAAAGTCCATTCTACAATACCACATTTTTCTGAAATTCAAAAGCAAGCTAGCTAGTGATGTCATCTTGGAATTTTTAGCCTGTCACAAACAACAGACATGAATACACAGATAAAAGGCAGACCCCAAGACAAGAAATATTGTAACCTAAAAAGATAAGTGGGAAAAAACATCCAATGGGTACTCTATCCAAACTCAAATATAAGCAAAAAATAGCCCAAATGTAGTGGGCTCAAATAACTAATTAATTCCATCTTATTTAATGTTTTCTTCTACAAAATATGATTCATTTAATGTATAGTTTAATTTCAATGACCCCTTTTATTAAGGGCAGTTTAGGGAATAAAGTTCATTGCCTGATAAAATCAAGAAAATTAAATAAAATTAACTAATTTGCTTAATCGGTGTAAATTTAGGTTTTTTTTCCTTATATTTTAGCCTGGAAGGAGTACGTGACTGCAGAAGTTGTAGATGTGTGTTCCCACTGAGTTCCAATCAAAAGAACACATCACTCTCTCTCTGTCTCTCTCTCTAACACACACACACAAAAGGATGTCTTGGTTTTTAGGTTTTGCTATATTAATTAGGACCTTGTAACTGTAAAATAGTGACACCTTCTTCTATACATAAACACAGAGCATTTATTATTGTTACACTACATCATTTATAAGTCTCATCTTTTCTTCTTGTGTTAAACCAAACTTAGGAAAAGGAAAAATCTTTGCATATTTCCTCCCACATCATATATGGACCTTCTAGTTCTAAGGTCAGAGCCATGTCCATATACTACAGTTTCTGATACTCAACCCCACTCAAATCCACCACCTAATTCAATGCACACCCAAACAGAGAAGAAACAGACAGAAACAAAAGATAAACAACAACAACAACGACATCATCAAGAACTCAATCTCATAAACTGTTTCAATACAAATCTGTCAATGAGCTCCTCCTCCTCCTCCTCAGAATCTAACAATCATGGTACTAATGAATTATTGGAGCCAAGGGTTTTCTCATGCAACTACTGCCAGAGGAAGTTCTATAGTTCACAGGCACTTGGGGGACACCAGAATGCACACAAGAGAGAAAGAACTCTTGCAAAAAGAGGACAACAACACAAAGCTGGTTCTGCATTACTTTCAGCTGATTTTGGATCATACAGGTACTCAAGTATGGCTTCTCTGCCTTTGCATGGCTCATATAACAGGTCACTTGGAATTCAAGTGCATTCCATGATTCACAAACCCTCTTATCATGGTTTGTCTCGTAATTACCATCATGCCCAAGTTGGGAATCTTGCATCTTCTCATGTTGGGGCAGAAACAGAATCATCACCCTTCACAAGGTTTGGGAAGTTTTCTCCAAGGGTGGTGCCAGAGGGATTTGGAGGTTACTGGTTGGGTAGTAGTATTAACCATTTGAAGACTAAACAAGAGGAGTTGCAGAAGCAGAAGCTTGACTTGTCCCTCAAACTCTAAGTGCTACCATTTTTTTTTTTGGTTTCCCACATGTATCCTCTGTCGGAGGCAATCCTATTCGAGGCATGGTCGGGTACTAAATGTGGATACCTCTCCCAGATATTCGAACTGTGGTTCGCCACGTTGTGGGGCACTAATCCCTTCTGCTTGACCCAACCCCGTTGGTTGTATCTACCATATATTAATATACCCTTCATGTCATGTATATGATCGGATGCCATATCAATTGTGTTTTTTTAATCTCTGTTGACCAAGAGCTTTCTATCCCTTTCTTTGTGCTCATGTATCTCTACTACATGTAAATGCATTTTAGCCACTTAATTACCAGGGTTTATGTCTTGATCATTATTTGCCTTTGTTATAATGGATTCTCCGTGGGTTTCTTTGAGAGTTAATCTTAGAATTTGGATTTAGGACCTAACTCAACCCCACAAAACCGACTCGTAAGGTAAAGACCGTCCTTTTCTTATAAAGACTATATTGGTCATATCTTTAGCCGATCGATGTGGGACTATTAACGGTTAAAACCTCCACACCAAGCTTCAAATTTGAGCTTTGTTAATAACTTCAGCAATTCAAACTATCTCTTGAACAAAAGCTCGTACACTTAATTTGCAGGGTAGGGAAGTTAGGCAAACTTTGAAACTAAATGTTGTAGCCAAACTTTCACAGTTAATTGATGATATACTGATGTAAGAGTTGGAGTATCCCTTGTATTCCCATTAATTCCATTTTGATTATAAAAAAAAAAATTCACAGTTAATTGTTGAGGCAATTTTTCATTTCTTTTAGTGTTAAGGGCCTGCATGACTGCATGTGTTAGATTCGCCCAGAAACATATATAATTAAGCAATGTTCAAGGATTGTTAGCTAAGTTAACAGAGCTTAACATTTGTAACCCTGACACTCGAGTTCGATCGCCCCTGTCCATATAAAAAAAAAAGTGACATGATATCCTCCTACGTTTGGATACTGTGGGCATCTTCTACTCCCTGAATTGAGATATATTTAATACTCCGTGTATTATTGCAGTTTAATTTCCTTTCAATAGTAGTTATATTTGATAGTGCACTTATTGTCAACCTGGGACTGTTTGAATCTAGGTACATAAATATATGTCTCACATTTTGGGTGACAAGGGACCACACCGCGTAGAAAATTGAATGCTAGTGGTGCTGTCGTTGTTTTTTTCTTCAATTCTTATTATTATGCGGGATATATTGGTCCACCAAATGTTAATGTACTCGTATATTTAATTTAATGGTTGTGATTATATAACTTAGCGACTCCACCTTTGACCCACCTTTAGTTGGAGGAATAGACCTTCGGTTCTCTATTGGGATCAAAGAATTTGGTGAGGCCGTGAGGCAAGCCATGTTAAAGTAACTAGTTATAAGAAGCATAAATAGTTATACTAGTTGGTCCCTTTTGTCAGTCACTACGTATAAAGGGTACAAGGGTACGTGTTAGGTATATATATATATGATTGGATACAAAGTATTTTCTGAAAAATTTAAAAAAAGGATGCAAGGCTCAAATAGTCAAATATAATTGCAATTTGACTGGATATATACGACTTAATTAAAGTATTATCATATATCTAAGTCTTTTTTTTAATTTAATAACGATATATTGATATGTAAACAGATTTAAAAACGAAGTTAACTAATAACAATAACAGCTTATCAAAAAAACTAATTACAAATTACAATAACAATATGATATGAAATTCAAAGTACGATCAATAAATTGAATTAGTTTATGAGTTTGAATAACTTTTTGTGTATATATCTTTATAACAATCTACAAATATTTTATTTTATACTAAAAAGTTTATGTGTTTTTATTTTTATATGATATTCTCATATTCTATTATATAAAATTTTGATTTCTAATTCAATATTAATTTTCAAAAATTTATATTGACATTTCCTTCTTCTTTTAGTTAGTTTTTTTTTTTTGAAAATTATCTAGCCATATGCGTGTCATTATTGCGTAGTGACACTCAACTCAGTTCTGCTTTCACATCAATATTTTAAAAGAAATATTAATTATTAATTGTGATAATGAATCTTGCATTGCCTTGATTTCTTACCTAGAAGATATCTTAGGGATGACCCATGAATGTGTAGGTCCATATCTGCCTGATGTTTACATGCCTAATCTCATATTAATCATGAAACATCCATGTTACGTGATGGAATTAAGATGCACAAGTAACTGAAAATCTAGTCATTATAATCGTTAATAATGATAGTAATCTCACGCTAACGACAACGGGGGATATAAGAGACTTTAGGAATATGTGTGATGTTTCCGTACATGGGATTCTAGTATCTAGAAATGGATTCCATGCATTCACGCATTCAGTTATCGAGATAGCTGGATTGAGATTGAACGACTCACAATTTTAAAAATAAAATCAAATTTAAAATACGAATTGATAATATTAGTCGTCTGATCTCAACCTAACGGTCTGATCAATCTGTTGAATGCGTGAAATTAATGATTGCGGAAAATTCAGATCCCTAGCTAGTATCTTGTTGCCAAATGCAGCGCCTCGATCGGTTGGGTTGTCTATTTTGCTTGTGGTGGTATGCCTCAGTCTTCACCACCGCACCATTTTTTTCTTGCCTATCGACCAATGAAAGTAACACTAAAGAAAAATGCACCAATATAATTGGTTTACATGATACACGTGGAGCTATCAATTTGCTAAGATTGGGTTAAAATTCGAAGCAATAAAACTGAGTCTTGTTCGTAAGATCTTATGTGGTAATCAAGCTCGAGATTGTCAGTCATCTTCGGTGAAAGTAGGCTAAGAAATTTGTTTGATTTGACATCAACGTCTCAGTTAGGCAAGTGAGACTGTATCCTAGCTAGCTAGCTAGTTCATTTTTGTTTTTGTTATTCTCCACTCACTTTGGTGTGGCTACGCTAGAGTCCAAAATCGATTAAAGATAGAGTAAATGGTCAAATTGCCCCCTAAAAGATGTAGGGATTTGCAAGTAGGTCCCTGGAAAATGGAAATAAAAAAACCCGTCCCTGAAAGATATATCTCGCTATCAAATAGGTCCCTGACGTTATTTTTGACATTATTAGGGGTCATTTTGAAATTTTAAAAAATTTAGATGGATAAAAAAAAAATGAAAGCATTGATTATTTCCCTCACACAATCCTTTCTCCCCACCCCAACACTCTCTCCTTTCCACCGCTCTCTCACTCTTCTGTCTCACCATCTTCCTCTTCCTCTTCACCACCACTCTCACAACTCCCTCACCTCCTTCTTATTCCCCCCACTTACACACATACACAAATAAGAAGCTCCCTCCCACGGTCCCACACACACACACATGAGACCCCCCCTCCTCTGTTTTCCCCTTTCCACACAACAACAACAACAACAACAATGATAACAACAATAATAATATATAATATAATCAAGCTAAGTTAGGGTTTAATGGTCAAGGTGCTACGAAATCCCCGAAGGTGAGGCAAGTGGGTTGGTTGTTGCGGGGGTTATTATATTCACTCATTATTCAGTTATTCTTTTGTTTTTTGGCGGTTGAGTTGAACTGCGATTGTGATTGTGCTTTGTTTGGTTGTGTGCGGCAAGCAAGGTGGGTGGGTGTGGCGTGGCGAGGGTCGGCTGGGAATGGGACGGTGGTGGTGGTGGAGGGGGAAGGGGGAAGAAGAAGGAGATGAGGGAGTTGTGAGAGTGGTGGTGAAGAGGAAGAGGAAGATGGTGAGACAGAAGAGTGAGAGGGCAGTGGAAAGGAGAGAGAGTGTTGGGGTGGGGAGAAAAGATTGTGTGAGGGAAAGAATCAGTGCTCTCATTTTTTTTTGATCCATCTAAATTTTTAAAATTTCAAAATGACCCCTAATAATGTCAAAAATGACGCCAGGGACCTATTTGACAGCGAGAGGTATCTTTCAGGGACGGATTTTTTTATTTCCATCTTTCAGGGACTTACTTGCAAATCCCTACATCTTTCAGGGGGCAATTTGACCATTTACTCATTAAAGATATGGTGAGTGTAGTTTTTATAAAATATTGATAGTCATTATCTTACAAGTTAATTTTGTAAGGATAGATTATGTCCATTAATCTAAGAACCCATATTTATGGACACTTTAAATGTCTAATCCTAGGTGTAAGGGTGTTTTTATTGAGTCTGGCTACCCACATTTATCCACACTCCTGTCCAGTTTTGGCTAAAGCCCAAATTCTAAGATATATGTATATGTCATTTATCGCATTAAGGGAAGATTAGATTAATCATTATATTATTTAGGCTTAATTGCATGTTTGGTTCTTCAGGTTTCGATTGCGCGATTTTGATCTCTAGGTATAGCAATTTTATGATTTTGATCCCCTAAGTATCTCAATTGTTACAATTAAATCCATTTGTCACGGTGTCATCTTTAACACCAAGATTCTACGCGGCTCACAAGTGACCTGACTCAGTGTAAAATCAGTTCCACATGTACTGCATAGATTCTTGATGTTAAAAATCACACTAACAAATGGACCTAATTGTAATAATTGAGATTAGATATCGTGCAATTGAATCTTAGGGACCAAAATCGCAATTAAACCTATTGTTTATTATTTATTTTTGGATCATTACATATGGTATGAATATATTTATTGAAAAAGCGCACATATATTAACACAAAGACATTGATTATCTGTTCAGAAAATGAATAGGAAGAAATTAAGAACTAAAAAAATTTACGATACTAAAGAGGGTCCCTTGTTTTCAACTGATTAATCGGGTATTAATTTGTGAATTTTATGATAATGCCTCAGACTAAGTTCTAATTAACGGATATAAAGTCTATGATTCCAAACAGTTCAGAATATTTGAGTATTTGCAAACCAATTGGGATCAAACATTATAAATCACAGACTAATTATAAAAGTAGCAGAAGATACTTATAATTGCGTGATAAGAAAGAATTCTGAATGAGTTCGTTTGGTGCGGCGCATATGAAAGGAAAATGACACTTCAAAGCGGGGCACTATTATTTTTTGCAAGAAACTCAAACCTCCCCATGCTCTTCCGGTCTTGCCTTTAAGCAAATATCTACTTCATGCTGCTCGCCACTTATAAAACTATAATTACCCGTTGAAGAAAATTTGTATAAAGTTTTTGACATGTTTTATGACCTTTTCTTACATTAAAAAGAAAGAATAATCAATACGTGGTGATGCTATAGTGCCATTTCTTCTTGTTTTTATCGTATAAATTAAATCATGTATGCATTTTGTTTTGAGTAAACAGTCATTTTGGTCCTTAACAGTATCAGGTGGTGTCACTTTGATCTCTAATAGATGCTAAATTAAAAAAAAGGTTATCAACTATTAGTCGTTGGTCATTTTGGTCCTTCAAAGTGATTATTTAGTATCATTTTGGTCCTTATTGTCAGGAAAGAAAGTGATAGTAAATAATCACTTTCAAAGATCAAATTAACTAACAACTAATAATTAATGATATTTTTTTAATTTCTCATCTGTCAAAATCAAAGTAATACCGTCTAACACTTTTGGTGACTAAAGTGACTATTTACTCTTTTTTTTTTTGTCAACTTAAATCATGTATACAGTATACCCTCTTGGATTGAAAATCCAGCTCGTGCTGAATCCCGTTTGTTATGGATGCCGGAGGTAGGCTGGGAGTGTGAATTTGGGCCGGACATGTCTTCAACAAGGGTGTGACCTAAAAACGATGCTTCTTTTTTTTGATACAAAAAAAACGATGTTTCTTTCAGAATTCACTTGCATTAAGTAGCCCAAAGGCTTGAAAAAAAAATTAAGTAGCCCAAAGGCGGAGTGGACTGGACCTTGCCGTGTTTCTCCTCCAGATGCGATGATTGCTCTTGGTGGGTGCTATCGGCCCTCTCTTCTTAATTAGTGCATGTTCGGATTCACTTTTATAAGAGACAAAAGTGATTCTTCACTTTTGTAAGAGACAAAAGTGATTCTAGAGACATAAAATTGATTTTGATATATTTGAGTGTTCTCTAGTAAAATTGATTATGACTCTAGAATGGATTCTGACTTGAAGCTAGGATTTAGAGACCTTCAAACGTGATTTTTATTCTCAAATTTATTGTTTAACTTTTATGTAAATATATCCAAATATAAATTATTTTATATTCAACTCAATTTTAACCAAAATTAGTTTTACAAAATCAATTTATTCAAAAATAATTTTTGTCACCGTAGAACCAACTTTATGTGTTTGTGGCCGGTTCTTTGCTTTTGGGGTTGGGTAGGCGAGAAGGCATTGGGTTAGTTTTGCAAATCTATGGTTGTTGTACTTGTTTTTTGCTAGATTTGTCTTAGATGGTACCAATGTTTAGTCAGCTGAAAGCCATGTATTTTACAGAATAGTTTATCAAAATAGCTTATAGTTCAAATAAAATAAGTTTAATCACATTTTTTCTTCGATTATAAAATTAACTTATACATAAGTTTTTATATGGTAAACAATGCTTAAATAATGGGCACCCTTTGAAACTTGCTTGGCACGTGAGAGTGACCTAAGCCTCTCGAATGAAATTAAACATAAACAATATGGCTACGACATTCATGTCAAAATCAATATAGCTAACCTGGATATTGCCTAATGCCGCAACAACGGAAAATGAGGTCAAATATAGATAGCACCCTATAAGGCCACAACACATACACACAGAGGATGGGCTTGAAAACTATGTCAATTTTACCATTGGTTCGTGTCTTTGATCACCTCACAGAGTGGCATATGAGTAAGTTTCCTTTGTAAAAGAGAGCTGTGATTTAGACTCTGCATATGCTGTGTGTTTAATCTGTATGTTTGGCCCTCCCAATTGTAGATACCGTATGACGGGGTTTAATCCCTTTCTATGAATCTGATCTCCTTTGATAAAAGAAAAAGAAGAAGAGCTGTGATTTGGAAGAAAAAAAAAGAGCTGTGATGTGAGCCACGTTACCTATGTCCACTAATTAATTAGTAGTTCAAAAATATAGCCATACTTCTTAATTTAGATATATCATTGTCTGTCTCATTCGTAGCTAATTTCATATAATACTGATTTTTTTGGAACATAACTGTAGTGTACGCAAACAGATGACATGTATGTGTCACTGAAATTAAGTCAAAGCAGCAAAGAAATTTGGGTACTCTACGGTCTACACACACACCAAATAGTTATCATGAGACTATTTGCAAAAGTTTGGACTCTTGCAGTAACTGGGTATTGCATATAGGCATGTATATATTGCATTGTTTTCACTTTTCATCTTTTTTTCTTTGCAATTAATGAAGGCTTTGTAATCATGACTTGCATATAAAGAGCTACAATATTGATCGAATAAATTCACCTACATGCTCCATGTGAAACGACAAAGTTACTCCACTTGGAAAAACAATGGATGAAGTTGAAAACAGTTGTGTGGGCCCATTTCTGGATTTACATTGGAGGAGAAAGCCGCAAAAGACGAGTATATAAATCTTCTCCCCCACACTTCACTTTCTCATTCTCATATTCTCAAAGACGCTTCACAAACACGTTTTCCAATTCCATCATGGCTAGACCCCAACAACGCTATCGAGGTGTCCGCCAGAGACATTGGGGCTCTTGGGTCTCTGAAATTCGCCACCCTCTTCTGTAATTACTCACCTTTCTCTTACTTCATTTCATTCATATAGCTTCCTAAATAAGCCTCTTTCATTTTTTTTTATTTTTAAAAGAAATCAATATGAACCAATCTGCTTCACTTAATTAATTGTGTTGATGAAAGTTGGACACAAGTGGTTAATGTGCTCTGTCTAAAGGAACGAGCTCGACTAGGACTCGAGTTTGATCCCTACTGACAGAACAATCTGTGATCGGTCGGCTTTACATATCTCCTTGCCAAACACAGATTAGTTCAATGGCCTCTTTCTCTCTGGGACACTGCGGTTAATACATTCTATCTAAAGGGATGAGTTCGGTTGGTATCCGAGTTCAATCCCAAATTCCCAAGTGATAAAACAATATGTGGTCAGATTTTACTTACCTTTCAGTTGAATACAAATTAGTTCATCAACCTTTTTCTCTGGGATAATGTGGGTGAAGACAAAAAAAAATTGTGATGGTGAGTGAAACTAACATTGTTGTTTGGTTTAATTATACAGGAAAACTAGAATATGGCTAGGAACATTTGAGACAGCAGAGGATGCAGCAAGAGCATACGATGAAGCGGCGAGGTTGATGTGTGGGGCAAAAGCACGCACAAATTTCCCACACAATCCGATTAATGAGGCAGATCAATCATCTTCATCCAAACTCCTCTCTGCAGCTTTGACTGCAAAGCTGCAACACAAGTGTCACATGGCATCCATGGCCAAACACAAACCAGTACAGATCACAGAGCCTATGCAATTAGGAGTACAAGGAATATCCAACCCATCGGGTAATGCCGCCGCCGTTGCCGCCGGAACAAGCACAGACAGTAACAACACTGGCTTTAGATGGCTGGAAGGCAAAGTTGAAGTGGCAGAGCAGCAACAGTTTCAGCCTGTTCTTGAAGATGATCACATAGAACAGATGATACAGGAGTTGCTTCATTATGGGTCAATTGAGCTTAGTTCCTAAAATGCCATACATATATATATATCAATGCAAAACTTCATTTCTGGGAGGAAGAGGGATATCATATGGTGCTATTTATTAATGCACCCTGTAATAAAAAGAGTGTGAGCTTTTTAGTACCATAGGAGAGAGTCCCCATGAATTTTACTAATCACTTCAACATTTAATGGACAATTAAGGCTTGTGGAACCAGAATGTAGTCTTAGAAGTTAGAAACCCCACCCCCCCCTCAAAAAAAAAAATTGGTGGATTCTATGGTGAGGGCCTAGAGAGTACCTCCCTGGTGAGGCTCAAAAGTAACAAAGAAGATATATATTACTCATTTTGTTTTCTTTTATTTGTCTTTTAAGGTTGTTTCACAATGACCTAAAAATCATTTGATTGATAAAATTTTCTGTTATACTTTTGTCTTTTTACTATTTCACTATATCTATTTATTCTCTCTACATTAAAGTATATATAAAATGTGTAAAACAATTAAGGATAATAAGAGTATAATTGAAAAAATATAACATTAAATTATCAAACTAACATATAAATAGTAACAAATTTATTGTTAGAAATGTACAATTAAAAAGGAAATGATGAAGTAATAAACAATTCCAATAGCTATGATTGTATCTTAGCCAATAAAATTGTTTATTAATATATGCAACGGCTATTTTTGAGTCTTCACTTATGGGCGACTTCTTAATACCCTAACCTTAGGATCCAAAAAAAAACCTGAATGTAGTCGATCATTGTAAAACCAACTCATGCATGTGATGGACTATAATAAAGCATTAGTATAGTAATTAACATCAAAAGACTACAAATTTCTGGCTTCTATTTTTGTTTATATCTGGGTGTGATACTGAAAGGTGCCCAAAATTCGTCAAAAGTGAAGTATGGATGTGCTTGTGGGACCTCTATCCGTGTCACACATTTTATCCTCGCTTTATTTGTTTAATAATCATTATTATTATTATACACAAAAAAAAACTCCGGATTATGTGGCAAGAAAGACAGCGTGAAAAATATTAATAATGGAAAAAACAGGGCTAATCCTAATCCTAATCCAATCTTAGTAGTTGTTAAATTGAATTCATCCGACATTTGTTAACTAAACTTCAACCATTTGCATTGCACCGTGAAGATAAAGACAACAATCATTCGTAAAATAATTAACACTGTTGTTGTAAGAAAGCCACTATTTTGGCAGTAGCAGGCGCTGGAGTCGACAGTAACTGGAAGCATCACGAGCCATGATGGAAACACAGCAGCAAGCAACATCTTTGGGCACATAATTCCTCTAAAGTGAGTAATTTATTTTAGAGTATAAAATAATTAATTTTAATTATTAATTTAAAAATTAAAAGTTGATATTATATATATATATATATATATATATAATAAATTATAAATGTGTTAGAATATTATTTTTTAATTTTTTCAGTAATAATTAAAATTATTTATTTTATATTTTATTCATTTTTGAGGAAAAAAAAACAATTCATCAAACTCAGTATTCAATATTGTCTGAACACCAAACATATAAAGTCAATTCCTTGGTGTGTATCCAAGGAATGTCCACAAATACTGCCAAATATGACAAAGGGTGCCCATTTGATTTTGAAGAGATCGAGATGATCAAATCACATAAACTTCAAAATAGTACACCGGACACTTATAATTTTACACTTCTATATATCAACACAGATGTGGATAACACAATAATTAAATCTTGCAAAAAAATATAATTAAATAAATTATGATATTTTTTTTAAAAGGTAAAAAGCTGAATGATATTAATAGAACTACTGTAGCACAAGTAGCGCCAAAGTGGCTAAACAGTATAAAGGTTCACAGCAGCATTATAATATTTATTGTATTGTAATAAGTGTGACACAAGTGGTAGAGATCGGATCACTTAAGCATGATATTGAGAGGGATACCCGAGTTCACCCGAAAAGTATATATTAATTTCCAAAAAGATTAATGTTCTTGTTCACACCTAGTGCAACTAGGTAAGTACACTGTCACTCAGAGAGAGATCAAAGACCAACCTTAGCCACAAAGAGTGAAGCAAAGTGAGTGAATTGTCTGAGAACTTGCCCTCTTATACTGGGTATAGCTAGGGGCTTGATCCCCGATGGTCTTCTCGTTGTCTTGGTGATGGATTAGCATGATTGAACCTTGATTGATTCTGATTGATCTACCATAATGCTCCCCGCTACCTTGCCTCATTTGGGGAGTACCCCTAACTGGTGCTGACTTAGAGCTTGGTAGACAATGACATACGTGTCATACTTGGTCGGCCATCCGTGAGGGAATAAACACTCTCAATGCTTTGCTGGCCCCCAGTCTTCATGTCTTCATAGGCCGGTCGACTGATGCTCCAGGTCCGTCATGCCTTGGGGATGGTCCCCCTAGTCCGTCGGCAGAAACCCGAACGGTACAGTTCTTTATTAATTATAATTTATGCTTCTATATTTGTTTCATACTAAATTTAAATTTACAGTGATGTATTATATACCATTATGTTTTGGAATTTATAAGATATATCTCCATCCTATCGCATCAGTGCTTTATAAATCAAGGTGAAACAATACTTCTTTAGCAATAAACATTCTTATTGTTTTCCCACTTCCTTTTTCTAGTTGATAACATCCCTAACAACCTTTTCTACACTTTTGAAACAGCACCGTCCACACTCGATCCTCTGTTTTCTGTAAAATAGCAACTTTTGACCCCACATACTCATCTTTGTTCACTAACCACAAGACATATCCATTCACAATCCACATATCACAATTCCTTTTGATTTTTTGCGCATTTCATGAAGCGCCTGATGATATTATCTTTGTCATTTTCCTTTTTAATTAATAATACTAAAAATGCTTTTTAGGTAGTGCTATATTACTTCCTCAAAATTGCATACCATATATCAGTCACATGTTATTTATATTGTTAACACTTGTTGTCACCAACAAGCATCATAAGATAATAAATAGCTTGTAGGTAATTAACCATAGCCTCTCAATTGAAATAAGTATTTAATTTCTAATTCATGAAATTTATTTAAGTTTGTATGCATTTGCGAAGTTAAATGAGAACTTATGAAAAAACTGAGTTGCAGAAGTTGATTTCAATTGATGAAATAAGTTATTAGTTAGATAGATATTTGTGGTTATTAAAAGATTATTTTAAAGTTTCCTTCTTTAAAAAAACTGGTGAAAATTTTTACCCGAACATGTCACTTTTGAAATGCAATTAATTCTTCAGCTAGCAACTTTAATCATATGCATGGAGAGCAACCTCCATGCCTACAATCAAGACCATGTTTGTTTCCAAACACTGGGGACCAGTATGTCCATTGACGTTGCAATCATACCTATGTCATATAATATAATATAATAAATTTGCTTTGATCTGATAGAACAGAGAAATTAAAGAGTGTCAAACAAGGTAGGGCGTGCATCAGACAGAGCAATAAAAAAATTGCGCATTATTAAAACACATTGTGCCATTCCAATGTCACCACGGTTGAGCAACGATTTAATCAACCTCTTTCGCCCTTCAGCCTTGGAGCTCGGTGGTTTGTGTGTTATCCCAACTAAGTAATTCTAATGAGACACTCTGATTCCCTTCTCATCAGTAGGTCAGAGGTTACGAATAAGCTTAGTGAGCCCTTGGTGAATTGGGCTTTGATGGCCCGTTAACAAATGAAATCACCCCAATCGATATTATGTAAAGTCCATTTTGACAGAGAATCATAATCTCTCAGTCACCTCTTAGCATTTATTAGGTGAACAATTTAAAAAAGGATGTGCGACACCTAAAAAAGGGAGTCACATTTGGCTGGGATTGACCCTTAGGCTCAGCATCTGAGGTCGGTGGTCTGATTCCAAGCGTGAACACATATATTATTTTATACCTACATTCAAGTATAAATACATGAAGTATATACCAACTAACAAGGTTAAAAGAATGAGCTACAAAATAAATAAAACCGAAACAATTGGGAGTAGGGGTGGCAATGTGGGCTGGGTCAGGCGGACAGCCTGCCAACCCGCCAAAAAAGGGCAGGCCGGGTTGGGGTTTTCAACTCACAACCCGTTTTGGTCCGCACAAATGTGGGTTTAAAACGGGCTAGCCCGGCGGGTTGGCCCGCCAACCCGTTTTTTCTTTATTTTAATTTTTTTGTACATTTTTCAGTTTTTTTGGGCGGGTCAACCTGCCACTTCTACACACATTTTCCTTTTTTTTTGTTTTTGGGTGGGTTAGGCGGATTGGTCCGCTAACCCACCCTCGGGGCCCAGCCCACTTTTTTTGGCAGGCCAGCCCACCCGCCCCGTTTTTTGGTGGGTCGAGCTGGCCCGTTTTACCACCCCTAACTGGGAGAAGGAAAACGCATTAATAAGATTTACACACACTATATGGAGACCAAGACATTGATTCTGTTTATTAATTGTCTAAATGTAAACTAATTAAACTGTTCTGTGTAACTGTGAGCTGAGCTCTTTTTGCATGCGAAATATGTTCGTTAAGAAAACGACGACTGTTATATAATCATAAGATTTTCTGCTTCATCATGTTAATTTTACAACTATGTTGATCTAAAGGTGCAGGGTGTGTGACAATGAATTCCACTATATAATTCTCACCTCATGCTTAATGATTATTTATCTGTGGTAATTGATTTTGTCTCCCACAACCATTTAAAAGCACGCCACTTGGTAATCTTAATGACATGTCTATGAAAACCATAATTTTGCGGTTGGATTATACATATGTTTCGCCTTAACCAGCCCCTCTTCTCTTCCCTCGAACCATAAATAAAAAAGGATATACACACACACACACACTCACATATATATAGCTGCAGATAGTGACAAACAAATTGAACCCAAAATGGTGTTAAATATTCAGTGAAATAACTACAAGGTACCCCAATTATTGAAAAATCAGGAGACAAACTTGAAGCTATTGATTCTTGTTAAAACTCTGGAGAGAATTAAAGCAAGTCATATGCAAAAATTAATAAAAGACTTGTTGCAATTAGTTTAATAACCATGCACCGACAATATAAATTTTTTTTACGCAAACATCTAATTACATTCCACTATAGTTCCATCTCTTAACATTACTTATTAAAATATCTGCACAAAGATTTACATGGTAAAATATGATTTAATGTCTGCATAAATTTTTTTACATTGTTAGTGCATACTAATTAAATTCTTTTATCTTTGTTGAAATCATCGAGGTCTAAGAATATATACATTTACGTCGATCGCCACAGTAACTACCTTCTACTTGTAAACTGGATTTGAACCACATTCTCTATACAGCGGGCATACACATCATGTTAATTAATTTCCCTTTCAGTTCTATTTCTCCATCTCCATTTTATTCCTGCTCTTTTCCTTCACATGGGACACCATGTTATCCAATGTTTTCTTTTCTTTTCATTTTTGTCAAAGTTATCCAATGTTTTCTTTTTTCTTTCGGTCATGCAATGTTTTCTATGTTTATGGAGTAAACTGCCTTTTGCTGGGTTTTGGGCTGTAGTGGCAGCCCATTTTGTATGCTGTGGCCTTTCTGTCTTGGAGCTTCGACCTTCTTAAGTTGACCAAAAAAAACCAAAATTTACCTCGGCCAAAAAGTTAGAGTCAGTTTGGATAAATTTCTCCATAAATATTTTTAATATGTGTCTTTTAACTAACAATTTCTCACAAAAGTTAAAATTAACTTTTGCTCTTCACATTTTTCAAAAGCTATCTTTTTTAACTTGTCCATAAACACCTATCTATTTATTAATGACTATTTATAAGCATTCTTTCTTTTGCATATGTAAGTTGGTGACTCAAAATCAAGTTTCACTCTGTTCAGATTTGCTTAGCTAATTGGACTCGCTTAGCGCGAAGTGTGCCGACTTCCAGGGGTCCGTTTCTAGCCCAAATTCGCTTAAGCCATTTTGGCTCGCTAAGTGAGCAGCTCCAGTAGTCCATCCTGCCTCATATTCACTTAAGCTAAAATGGCTCGCTTAAGCTAAATTCTCAGCAACAAAAGTCCTGTCAAATTCGCTTAAGCGAAAATCTCAGGCTTAAGCGAGCAGCTTGCAACAGAATCAGTTATAAGTTCGTTTTGAAGCCTGTTTGCGTTGGTGAGATCACTTGGGACTTTGGGAAACACACTTGGGGAGTTGTGGGGCTCTGCTAGGGTTTCCAATTGGGGCTTAAACACTTGAGGATCAATTGAGAGATTGGTGAGATTGGGGATTGGGTTTCATGCGATTGTGATTCACCTTGAATCAGATTAGAAACTAAGAACCAAGAGGTTATCATCAACTGTTGTAATCTGTAATCATTGATCATATAGTGAAGAATTTAGTTGCTCTCTCTCGTGGATGTAGGCTACATGGTTGAACCACGTAAATCCGGGTGTTCATCTCTCTTCTATCTTAATCTCTTGTTTGATTTTACGTTTAATTGTTCTTGCGTTAAATTTCTGAGTTTAAGATTACTGCAATTCCGTTCTTGTTCCTTTATTCGTTCTACTCGCGTTTTCTTTATTGCTTGATCGTAGGATTCGTTTCTATTTCCGCATGATCGAACCAACAGCATAAGAAGCAAAATAAGATTAACTTCTTCATAAGTCAAAAGCTAGAACTTTTGTATCCAAACAGGACCTTAGTCCTAGTGTTTGGGCCAAAATTTATTATTAATTATTACATTTATATTAAAGTTTTTTTTATGTATAATGGTTTTGGTGGAAATGAGCATTAATTTTAACATATATATGACCTCATGTAAACTATCCAAGTCCCTCCCAACTTTTATATTTCTGGTGGCCTACATATAACTACATATGAAATACAGTAACAAAACAACAAAGATGAAAAGGAAAAATTTCTATTTTTTAGATGTTAAAACTGCCAAAAAAAACTATATGAACTAAAAAATTATTTAAACCAAAATTTTATAGACTGAATTTAGCATATCTCCAGTAGAGTAGAGCTGGCAAAACGGGCTACCCAGCCCGCATCAGGCCAGACCACATTGGGCTCGGGTTTATCAGACCGGGACTCGGATTGAAAACGGACTCAAATTTAGTTGTCCAAGTCCGGCCCACATAGGGCCAATCCACACTGGGCTCGGTTTTATTTTTCGGGCCGGTTCGGTTGGATTGGGCCAGACCAAAAGACTCGAATTGAAAACAAACTCAAATTTATGTGTCAAAATTCTCTGTTTTTTGGGGTCGGGCCGGCCCATTTTGCCACTCTGGCCCATGAGTATGATTTAGGATTGCTTCATTATTGTGAGGGACGTTGGAAATGTGATCTTGTTAGGAATTAGAATTACCCATTCTCTATGTGATATCATTAATGTTACACACACACCCACCACACACCCATCACACACCTCATTCTCTCATTTTACTCATTGGAGTAGGGTGTCATATGAGTATATGGGTGTCCATGTATCATTGCTCATGTGATATATAGGACTAGTGTCCGTTCTGTTTTCTATTGTAGTGTCGCTAGTAGGCTATGTCAGATCAAAGGTAATGAATGAATTGCCACGTATGAGACTCAATCGAAGCGCATGAGTTGGGTCAAAACGAACACCACGAGTCTCGCTACTTCGCTATTCTAGTTTTGATTTATTTTTATAATTAATTGAATTGGTTAATGGTTAACTATAACCAAAAAAAATTGAAAGAAAGAAAGCAGAGAAAGAGAAGTGGCCCAGTTTGTTAGTGAATGAGTGGGAATGAGTGATTTTAGAGTGGATTCATAGAGAGAATCGAAACGAGAAACTCTCACCATTGATTACATGATCACTTGTATTAACATCCTCGATCACTTTCCTTACATATATATATATGTACTTTGACAACTTATTTTCCTGAACAAGAAACTTAACTCCTCTCTCTCTCTCCTTTCTCCTTTCTCCATTCTCCCCCTCTTGGTTAGAATCTCAACTCAACAGAAAAACAACTACTGATAATTAACAACAACAACAACATGGGAGGCCTCGAAGACATTAAGAAGGAGGCAGTCGATCTTGTCAGTGTCTTTTTTTACTTTCATTTCTTTCGTTATATTATGTCCAAAGTTTTAAATTACGGTCGCGGTTATGTCGTGATCCTTAATATTGTGAAAAATTGCGGACGTATGCAGCTAATGCGGCCGCAATTGCGGTCACGATTCGATTTTGGAGACTACCTAAACCATTATGCCGTGGCCGCAATTGCGGTTTCGGACCTTTATTTAAAACCTTGATTATTTCTTATTTTCTATTTATTGTCACAAGATATTTATTATTACAATGCAATGTGCTTGCTTGCTTTGTAGGAGCGAATACCCGTTGATGAAGTATTCCGAGAATTGAATTGTTCCAAGGAAGGTCTCACTAATGACGAAGGCCAGAAGAGGTTGCAGGTTTTTGGGCCCAACAAGTTGGAAGAAAAGAAGGCAAATCGTCCATCCATCCATTCATTTCCCTTTTGGCTTCTACAACTTTTTTTATAAGCTAAGAATTTATTAGTAAAAAAAACGAACAAAATAAGAGACCAAGACGCACCCCCGATCTAGCTTCTACAATTAACTGATCTACAATTGCTATTTTAGTGATCATACATGAACATATTTTTAATAATGACTGAACTTTGCACAAACAATGTTATTCTTTCAAACAGGAAAGTAAGTTGCTCAAATTCTTGGGCTTTATGTGGAACCCTCTCTCATGGGTCATGGAAGCCGCTGCTATCATGGCTATTGCATTGGCAAATGGAGGGGTATAATGTTATGCATGCTTTTCTTTTAAATAATATACTATTTGTTTTGCTTATGTCATTTTTTTTGCCTTGTCATTCTCTTGTCTCATTCTCTCTTAAAACACACAGGGTGAGCCACCGGATTGGCAGGATTTCGTGGGAATCATGGTGTTGCTAATCATCAACTCAACCATTAGTTTTATAGAAGAAAACAATGCAGGCAATGCTGCTGCAGCACTTATGGCAGGTCTTGCTCCCAAAACCAAGGTATGTATATCTCACAGCACAAGAAATATAATTAGATTGTCAATTATAGGGAAAGGATCAAACGACACCAAGTGTCAAACTCTTACACTTACACCAATCAATAACTTCCTGTAGAAAGCAAAATTAACTGATCCAACCGTCGAATTATGTGATTGGTAGGTTCTGAGAGACGGAAGGTGGACTGAGCAGGAGGCTGCTATATTGGTGCCAGGAGATATAATCAGCATCAAATTAGGAGACATCATCCCAGCCGATGCTCGTCTTTTGGATGGAGATCCCCTTAAGATTGACCAATCAGCACTCACAGGTGAATCCTTGCCTGTTACAAAGAACCCTGGCGATGAAGTCTTCTCCGGGTCCACAGTGAAGCAAGGAGAGATTGAGGCTGTTGTAATAGCCACTGGGGTACACACCTTCTTCGGTAAGGCTGCTCATTTGGTGGACAGCACTAACCAAGTTGGCCATTTCCAAAAGGTACCATCTCTTTCTCTTAATCTGCATTTCAATAATGTCAAGATATTTGTGCACTAACTATATATCCATACAAGTCTAATAGGGAAAGGGTAATTTAATTAAGCTTGTTTCCCATTTTTGTTTCAATATCCTATTGCCTATTTGTTGATCTTTACTTATGTGCATTTTGATGGTTATGATCAGGTGTTAACAGCCATTGGTAACTTCTGCATTTGCTCAATTGCTTTGGGCATGATCATCGAGATTGTTGTCATGTACCCGATTCAGCACCGCAAGTATAGGAGTGGAATTGACAATCTCTTGGTGCTTCTCATTGGAGGGATTCCTATTGCCATGCCAACAGTTTTGTCGGTTACAATGGCTATTGGTTCCCATAGGCTGTCAGAGCAAGGTGCCATCACAAAGAGGATGACAGCCATTGAGGAGATGGCTGGGATGGATGTTCTATGTAGTGACAAGACTGGCACTCTAACATTGAACAAACTCACTGTAGACAAGAGTTTGGTTGAGGTAGGCACTAGGCAAAGGACAAATAAATCATGATTTAACTGATCACTTGTATATTATGATTTTGAAACATCAATTTAACGTTCAATTAATAACTTGTATATATATATATAGTTACTTGTTTAGACCTCTCTCAGATTTACTAATCATGGAAGGGATTAACTTGGGTGCATTTCAGGTTTTTATAAAAGATGCCGACAAGGACACAGTAATTTTGATGGGAGCTAGGGCCTCTAGGGTAGAGAACCAAGATGCTATTGATGCTTGCATTGTTGGAATGTTGGGTGATCCAAAGGAGGTTTGTAATTTCTTCCACATGATATCTTGGCCTGGTAGTTTCCTGCTTATTCTACAAGAATGAGCTAGATTCTACATGCATATGAAACTTTTAATTATCATCATGACCTTGGGTGCGTGCTTCGGTAGATTATAAATAAATATAATCACAATGACATACTTCTCCTGGTTGTTTACAGGCTAGAGAAGGCATTACAGAGGTGCATTTCCTGCCCTTTAATCCCGTGGACAAGCGTACTGCCATAACATATATAGACACCAGTGGTAATTGGCACCGAGTAAGCAAAGGGGCACCAGAGCAGGTAAATATATATACATACCTTTGATTTAGTGCATTTCACATAAATATTGACTTCTCTTGTTTCTTATTATCATATTGAATTTGTTGCCAGATTATTGAACTTTGCAATCTCAGAGAAGATGTGAAGAAGAAAGCTCTTTCCATTATTGATAAATTTGCTGATCGTGGTCTCCGTTCCCTTGCTGTTGCCAAACAAGTGAGCTACGCTTCTTACCTCTTGATGATGAGTCAGATGTCATATCATATACATATTATTATGGTTGAATTGGACCAGTTTTGTGAGGAACTAGTATGCATACTTTTTCAGGAAGTGCCAGAGAAGAGCAAGGAGAGTCCAGGAGGACCATGGCAGTTTGTGGGTCTGTTGCCTCTCTTTGACCCACCAAGGCATGACAGTGCAGAGACCATAAGGCGTGCTCTCAATCTTGGAGTGAACGTTAAGATGATTACCGGTGACCAGCTAGCTATTGGGAAGGAGACTGGTCGCAGGCTAGGCATGGGAAGTAACATGTACCCTTCATCCTCCCTCCTTGGTGAGCACAAGGATGAGAACATGGCTTCCCTTCCAGTTGATGAGCTTATTGAGAAGGCTGATGGCTTTGCTGGTGTCTTCCCTGGTAATTAATAATAACATATGCTTGCTTATATGGTATACTCTCAATATCACTATCATTATCAAGTGAAGTGATTTTTAAGGAGGAAGACAAGACTTCACCTCACTCACTAATTGTTTTGAGTTGTTTTTGAATCATGTGAATTGTGAAAACCCAGAACATAAATATGAGATTGTGAAGAGGCTTCAGGATAGGAAACACATATGTGGGATGACAGGAGATGGTGTCAATGATGCTCCTGCATTGAAAAGAGCAGACATTGGGATTGCGGTGGCAGATGCAACAGATGCAGCTCGAGGTGCATCTGACATAGTCCTCACGGAGCCTGGTTTGAGTGTCATTGTGAGTGCAGTCTTGACAAGCCGAGCCATTTTCCAGAGGATGAAGAACTACACCATCTATGCTGTTTCTATAACAATCCGAATCGTGCTTGGCTTCATGCTCCTTGCTCTCATCTGGAAATTTGATTTCTCACCTTTCATGGTTCTCATCATTGCCATACTAAATGACGGCACAATCATGACCATTTCCAAGGACAGGGTGAAGCCATCTCCCATGCCAGATTCATGGAAGTTGAAAGAGATTTTTGCCACAGGCATAGTGCTTGGTGCCTACCTCGCTGTTATGACTGTTATCTTCTTCTGGGCTGCTTATGCATCCGATTTCTTCTCGGTAAAGATGAAGAGATTCTATATAATAATATATATATTTGTTGCAAAATTATTTCATTTCATTCCATTCCATTCCATTCAGCCTTAAGTCTTATAACCTATAAAAACTAAATATTAATTTTGTAGGAAAAATTTGGAGTGAAATCTATCAGAGGTAGCCACAATGAGCTGACAGCAGCTATTTACCTTCAAGTGAGTATTGTGAGCCAGGCTCTCATCTTTGTTACAAGGTCAAGGAGCTGGTCTTTTCTTGAACGCCCTGGCCTCTTTCTTATGGTTGCCTTTCTAATAGCACAGTTGGTGAGTTTTTGTGAAAGAGAATATATAAATGAGTTTGGTTTGGTCATATAGTATATATATAATTACTTAGCACTGGTATTCCCTTTTGATGAAGATTGCCACACTCATAGCTGTGTATGCAAATTGGGGCTTTGCAAAAATCAAAGGAATTGGATGGGGTTGGGCAGGTATTATTTGGCTCTACAGCATCGTTTTCTACTTCCCCTTGGATGTCCTTAAGTTCATCATACGATATGCATTGAGTGGCAAGGCATGGAATACTATTACTGAGAACAGGGTAACGATCTCAATCTCAACAATGTTATTATACACTATATACACTACAAAATATAAAATGACAAATCAAATTTTGTCTCTCTCTATCTATCTATCTGACCATGCTTTAATTTCTGGACTGTGATGATGATGATGATGATGATGCAGACTGCTTTCACCTCAAAGAAGGATTATGGAAAGGGAGAGAGGGAAGCACAATGGGCTGCAGCTCAACGCACACTACATGGGCTAAATCCTCCTGAAACAGACCATATGTTGAATGAAAATAACAACTATAGGGAATTGTCTGAACTTGCAGAACAGGCCAAGAAACGTGCTGAAATTGCAAGGTAATGTCCAATGAAATGTTTTGTCTGCAATATTTATTTTTTTATTTATTCAAGGGTGTGGAATCCAATCCATTGTGTGGTCCATTTGGTCTATACAGGTTAAGGGAGCTTCACACACTGAAGGGGCATGTTGAGTCTGTTGTGAAGCTCAAGGGACTTGACATTGAGACCATTCAGCAGCACTACACCGTTTGAGTGGCACAATTCCTTTTTGGAAGATAGATTTAGAAGAGAATATAGATAAATAGATGGTTCAAAATGTATTGGCCCTTGGTTATCTTAAATCTCATTTGGATTTAGAAAAATAAAAGGGCTTTGAAATAATCCAACACTTTGAGATTGTGCAACACAATCCAAGGTTGGGGTGTTGAGACTAGAAATTTTTTGCCGATGTTATTATCAATTTACCATATAGCACTAGCATGAGTTGATTTTGTATTCAATGAAAGTTTCCTATCTTTACTTTTTGCATTGCTAAGTAATAGTATCCTATTATCCTAAGTAATACAAGTACGATCTCAACGAAAAATAAAAATATTAATAGTAATGGTTAAATATATTTTTGTTCTGCTCTATACTTAAAATTTATTCGTTTAGTCCTTAAAAATTACAAAATTATAGTTTTTTTAATCCTTGACAAATGACTAAACACATTTTTTTTAAAAAAATGAAGAGACGGTAGATGAATAAAATTTAAATAAGAATTAAAATAGTTAAAATATTATTTATATTTAACCCAAACAATAATGATTCTTGACAAAAAAACCCAAACAATAATGATAATAATAACAACAACAGAATGTGCAGAGCTTAATCTAATTAATTTGTCACTCCCTAAAATGACAATTTGTAATTCTTTGCTCCATTTTGTGATTGTCAAGTGTGGAATGTGGATGATAAATATCATGGTATAAGTTTTTAAGGTATTTTTATATGAAATTATTTATTTTCTTTTATATATAAGAAAAACGATTCATTGACACCTAAAACCTATTTTACACTATAAGAGAAATAGTAACAGAAGAGATATAAGTGATAAATGTGATAAATATGTAATATGACAAGAAGAGAGATATAGAAAGAGAAATAGATATTAGATGGGTGTTGAAAATTTAGAAGTGTTTAAAAAGTATAACTCTATATAAATGATAATAAGCACTATGTTGTTTAAAACATGACAAGGTGTAACAGACAAAAATAAAATTACAACTCTGCCTCTCTTCTTTTCCATTCACCCAATCTTTGAATAACCTAGGGTTCTAGTGTAGTGTTCCTTCTATCGGAATCACGCGACCTCTTTTTGGGGTGTGGTTGAACAACAATCACAAGCGAAAAATAACAAAATAGAGAGAACGACTTAATCTTTTACTTTCTCTATTTATTTTGTTTTCGATTTCTTCTTCCAGAAGTTTCTCCTCTTTTCCCTCTTCATTTCCTATTGATTGACCCAATTTAGTTAGATGGCTATGATATGACACAACAATCTCAATGCCAAATTGGTCTCTAGGGTGAGAATAGGTCAAGCCATTCGACATGACTTATGGCCTAGTCTATATCGGGTCAAGGCCAGACCAAACTTTTTTAAAAAATAGATTAGGTCAAGGCTTTTATAAAAGTTTATTTAACTAAAAAAGACAGGTTTTAGGCTATCTAAAAGACATTTTAAATTTAACTGGCAGACCTATTTAAGTATATAAATAATAGTTTTTGATAATATTATTATATTTTTTTATAATGTCTTAAAATTATATATTTATTAACATTTTTAAATGTTTAAAGACTCAAGCATGTAAGACTTATTGAAGGATACAATTGTGACATATTCATAGGCCTTATTGCGAAAATAGATTTGTAAATATGTTATAATGAATGTCAAGTTAGACCTTTTAAAAAATTATATCATATAAACAAGTAAGACTCTACCCTTATAAAGTCATACTTACCCCTAAGTCTCATGCCTAAATAGTAATGGTTTTAATTTTCATTGTTTAACAGCTATTCTTCAATTGCCTATTTTAGGAATAGGTCAGATGACCAATTTGAAGAATTTAGTACCATAATAGGAATCAGATCTTTAAATAGGTTAATAGACCAAATCAAACTTTTAAAAATGCTAAACCATGCCTAAAAAGGCCTATGACAGATAATAGGTTGGGCTTAGACCTTAAATTTTTTTTAGAAAGTTAGACCTATTTGGGCAAAATCTAACTCGACTAGCCTATTTATTCCCACCCCTATTGGTCTCTCTCCCCATATTCTTGTCATCAGTCATAGGTTATATATCTTATTCGTCCATTACACAAAGAATATATCTAATGGTTCACTGGAATGGTCCACCTTGGACTCAGTCCTAAGATGCGCGTATGTAACATTACCATAATAATGAATATAGAACTTGGATATATGGTCCTCTGTTAGCGGTTAGGTTTGGATCGATTTTGAGATAAAAAGTCATTCGATTTAAAGATTAAAAGAGTTTGCGGTTCGGTTTGGATTAAACTATTTCTTTAGAAAAAATTTGATCCGGTCCGATTAATTGTGGTTTGGATTAAATTGATTTTCGATTTTTTCAATGTTTTTATTTTTATTTTTTCACAATCAATTTTTCTTTCCATTTTTTTATACAAATTTTTTCTTTCCTTTTCTTGAAGATAAATACAAGCTTATAAATTTTAAAAAATAATTATGTGAAAAAAGATAATGGTGTTTAACTAATCAAAATAATTTTTTTTTTGTGAATAACTAATCAAAATAAATTGTGTCATAGTCTCATACTGATTTAATCAAAATAAAAACATGGTATGTCATAAAAAAAACATGGTGGTATTCATCTAATGAACTAAAAAAATATTTGATTTTTTTTGGGGTATAAATTGCAGTTCGATTTAATTTTTCAAAAAAAATAATCTAAAAAATTTGATTTTGATTGATTTTTTGGTTATTTTGGATCGGTCCCCTGGTGCGCGGTGGCAAATTTTGGAAGGGTTCACCTTACACAGACACAGTCCTGAAATCAATTGAGAGACAATACTCTCGTTCTTCTCGTAGGTTCCTTCGTTTCCCATCCCTCAATTGAACACTTTGTAATTTGAATTGGCATCAAAGTAGGAGAAACACGAATCACCGTACTATACTACTGTGTCATCTGCAGCTGCAATTTTTGTTTTTGCACAAAAAATCAAAAACACATGGAAAACAAATGTTCCCACCCGCCAAAGATTGCTGTTAATCTCAATCAGCTTCCTCCAATCGACCCACTTCGAATTGTGAACTCTTCCTTCAATGTAATAAATTTAATTTCAATTCCATTTAAAAAAAATCAATTGGGTATGTGCAAATTTTGCTTCTTTCTTATTTTTTCCCCACTCCTCTTTTGCAGGGTAAGTTGAACAATTCTAGTACCAGAGTTTCTGCTAAAGTCGAAAAGCCGAGGTACAATCAGCGAACGAAGTTGGTTGGTTCTGATGAAGGCGTTGTTGTTGGGGATGCATCTTCAATTTCATCTAATTGTGGGAACAGAACCTCTACGACTCAGACATTAACAGATGAAAAAGGTAAAGAACAACATTGCGCTGTCTTTTTATCCTTGTTTTGATGTGAAGCTCTTTTTGGGGTTTCATAAATTACCTATCCTTACTCCTTATTCAAAATTGTTCCCTGCCGTCATTAGAATTAGAATATACTAATTGCATGCTTTCAAAATAAGTTAATTTTGACAAAGATGGCGTGGCACGGGTGATAGATACCTAAGTTCTTTAAGCATGATGTCACGGGTCCAAAAATTGAAATCCATCACCCGAACCAACCATCTCTGATTTGATCAGTTTGGTTCAGATTGGGCCCAATTTGAGTAAAACATTAAAAATTAAAAATTCGTATTGGGCCGGTTCGGGTTGGTTGGGGTTCGCGGGTTATCCGGACCCGTGAACGCCCTTATGTATGGAAGAGCATGTGTTGGAGGGAGGTGACGGAGGTCATCCCCGTAAATGGATCTCAATAATTCGAGGGATTGCTCTCCATAGTTGTGTGTGGAGATACCTAGGTTCACCCAAAAAAAAAAGTTTATTTTGTGTCTTTTAGAGGATGTCTTATCCTCCCCTTTTGTTGGACTGTTTTTTCCTTCTGTCAGAAATATAACTCCTTTGATATTATTGTTAGGTATGAAGAAAGGATATGGTAGGACAAATTTGTACGAGATCTGTGCTGCAAACCATTGGAAGCCCCCTGTATTTGAATGTTGCAAAGAGGAAGGCCCATGTCATAAGAGAATGTAAGTCTACCACCAACGTGACATTTGTCAATTTGATTAAGCTCATGCGCTCCGGCAGAACAATTCTACATTCTAGTGTTTAAATTACTGCTTCCAATTATGAACAAGTTAACTGACAAATAATATGCTTATAAGGATGGAAGTTTCTGTGTGTTGGTAGCTGCAAACTCAGATAATTAAGAATCAACATAAATCATACGCTAAGGGTGGGTTAGAAAAATTAATTTTTAGCAGGTTCTATTCAAATGAGAGTAACTTTTCTCTGTTATGTAATCCAGAACTACCATCCATTATATATTGATTTCTCAGCTGTACATTTTAAATGAAGGTGTCACATACAAACAAACTCATAGCTCAAGTGTATAAGCTCTTAGAAAGTGTAACACCATGCAGATTTATTTTTGTTCATTCTTGCTCAATGGATTATTCCACTGCATTCTGGTATCCAGCTCCTATTTAGTATATATGTTGTGTTTCCTGGAAGCTGTTGGGAAATTTGTCTTGATCCAGTCATCTATTGCCATGAGAGTTGTTCAATTTCTTGACCAGACATCATCAAAGATTTGAATAAACTCGAAAGAAGTAACCTTTATGATAGCAAATGCATGATATTCCTATTCTATTTTTCTGCCCTTTTTTCTCATCCATAATGGTATTTAGGAAATACAGTCATACATTGTCTTTTTGTTATTCTCATTGACTAATTGATGTTTTTCACAGGTTCACTTTCAAGGTAATTGTTGAGATAGATGAAGCATCAGAAAACATTATAGAGTGCTATGGTGCTCCTCATCAAAGAAAGAAAACAGCAGCAGACCACGCAGCTGAGGGCGCATTGTGGTACTTAAAGCATATAGGTTTTGTTTTGAAGAACAAAAATAAATAAATTATAAATTGTTGTATAACATCAACAGCCAAGGCTTTTCCACTGCCACCAAGTTGTTTCATTCTTCAGTGATGCTCTCTAGGCTTGGTTGCCAATACTCAGAAGACCATGCTTTCTTAGGAGATCCTCTTAACCCATTTTTTCCTGTCAAATCTTTGTTCCTCTTCCTGGTTGGTGTATCGCTATCACAAAGGTGAGTGCTGCTTGATGATGTTCTTGTATCCTTTGTCATATCACTGACATTCGCTTTAGTCGCGACTCCATTAAACAGGCTCACTAAGAAATTATCATTTGATAAACCACCATTCTTATCATTAACATCTAAACTCGGATTTCTTAGACCTGATCTGGTTTCTGATTTCTCCCTCTCATTTTTGGAATGTTGCTTGTAGTTATTGGGTCGCTTTGAAATACTTTTCTTCCTGAAGATACAACAAGCAGAGATCATACCGTCATCTTCCTCCTCTTTGCCAGATTGTGCATTTCTAGTTTCAGCAAGAAAAGAACTGACTGTAATTTCACGGGCGGGAGAAGGAGAGTGCCTTGGAGAAAGATTTTGAAGCTTTCTTACAGTGCTTATCGGTACTACATAGAACTTTTGTCCAAGCATGAGCACCGTGTCTGGTGCAACAACTGCCCATGGTTGCTGGAACACATACGGATACGTGACACAGCATCTCGGGTTGCGGCACATAATCTCAGCTGCAGTCACAGGTCTTTCATGGAGCTCAACGTGACCACCGGGATGGACAATCCGGAGAAGCATGGTCTTTGAATTATTGGTACAAATCCAGCTTGAAAATGGCATGGGTTCTCTATATCTTGGGAGTGCAGGGTGGGATTGTAACCTCATTGGGAAGATTTGAAGAGTATAAGTAGCTCATCAAGGTCAACCAAATAAAAAAACAAATTGCAAAGATGTGTGTGGTTTACATTGTTATCATCAAAATAGTTACACTTTCTTCTTTGTCTTGGCTGTTAATGACATCATTCATTGATACTATCGTGACAATTGTTTCCCATCGAGGCACACTAGATTGAATTTGTATGTGTTTTTCTATTGTTATCATTTACCAGAATGCATTTGTCTCCTACTAAGCATTTTTTTTCACTATGGAACTATAGAAGTTCCATATAAGATACCCCCCACTCTTTTTGCTCAATTTGACTAGCTGGACCTCATCAAATCACTCATCAGTTTAAATATCTGGAGTTTATGTAAATGATTATTAGTGTGTTTGGATTTCAGTTCAAAAGAGCTCAAATTTACATTTGTGGATTGACTTAAATGCTAGTTTAAACTCTTTTGATCTGAAATTCAATTACACAAGAAACTTACAAAGGCAAAGGATCTGTCTTTCTTTAAGATTGATGATGTATTTGAGGGATTTTGTTGGTGGTCCCGAAACTTTATATGTACTAGTACTCCATCTAAACTCAATTATAAGCAAAAAAAAAAAAACAAATGTGATGGTCCAAAATATAAGCAAATCATAAATGATTCCACTTTATTTAATAATCTCTTTTCCATAAAATACCCTATATTTAATGTAGATTTTAATTTTAATTACTCTTTTGTTAAGGGTAATTTAGAGAATAAAGTTTATTTATTTGATAAGATCAATAAAATTAAATAATATTAACTAATTTTCTTAATTAGTGAGTTATTATTTTTTTGTTTTTATACGAGTCCAAAGGGAATACAAATTATCTGAATGTCTCAATGATGGATGTGGCAAAAATTTGTTTTTCATGACCAATTCAGACAATCTCTATCAAATGTACATTTTAGCCAAAGTAGTATGACAAATGTCCTAATTAATATCCACTTTAGAAACTAAGTATATGCTTAAGCTAAGTAAGCGATTCGTGGTTGGGACTTGGAAACTGATTAAGTTTCCTTGAAGTTGATGACTGTGAAAGACAATGAGATTCTTGCAAAGGTTGTTGGAGGAGTTTTCCATCCTCCTCGGGCATGCATCCGTGGAAACCAAACCTATGATAAGGTATCCGGGTTTATTTATGGCAGTCAACATTCCAAATCGTGAGTCTCGAGAAATTCTGCAGATACATATTATATTTCTAAATTTTTCTATGTTTTCTAAGGTTAACCTGAAAACAAAGTTACATAACCTGAAAGCAAGGTGCTCTGCGAGGTTCAGAGAGAGCTCTGCTAGGATTTCATCACGTTGATTCCATCGTTCAATCTGTGAGGGACATCGATTGTCATTTTTAAAATTCGATAGGGGTATTTTTGTCCAACTAGAATTTTAATCCCAGCTTCCCAAAAAGCTACAAGGCGAGAAGCTGCTGGGGATAGCTTTAATAGAAGCTCTTCCAGGAGCTTTTGGAAAAGTCAAAAGTTGATGAAGCTGATTTATTCAAACACCACTTCTAATTAAGATAAAGAAGCTCCCAGAAGTTCTTCTAGCCTACATCCAAACGGGCTCTTAGTAAAAATGTCAAATTGGCTATGTTTCAAGTACCCCAAATTGGAACAAATGTATTGATCCAAGTAGAAAGAACTACTTTATTTAGTTAAGAAATTCATGCGTATGAAAATAAAAACTTTGGCAAAAGATCCCTCACCGCTTGACTACATGAGAAAATATAAAAATATGTAACACTGTTTTTTATTTTTAAAGATTTTGTTCTATATAAATTAAATCTTTGAAAATAGTAACCATAGTTACTACTACATAATATTTTTGCAATAATTACTAATTAATGAAAACTGAATATGAAAAACAAATATATTTTTTAGAGCCAAATTGATAACCGCAATTCCCTCTCATCTAAACAAAGGAATGAGCCTAATTAAAAGGAAAATCTTCACTTTTCTGCACATCAGCACATGCCAAGGGTGTATCCCTCATATTATCTATTTTCCATTTAGGTTGGCTCATTTAAAATAAATAGTCATTTTAGAGAGAGAGAATAAGAAATTTTAATCATTGATCAAAAGAAAATCACCAATTGAAATTTGGATAACTATATAATTTATTATAGTTGATTTTACAATCAATGACCATAACCTCTCAATTATCTCTCTAACTTGACTTACTTCACTTTATAGGAATTAAACTCTTTTAAAAGGAAAATTTTAAAATTAACATTTCGTTGGTCTGAGTAACACTGGACTCGGATCACTTAAGCAAGATCTCAGATTCGAACCTAAAAACAGGGGGGGAAAAATGGAAAATTTAAAAGTAATTTAGTTCAGTTGCTATAGTTAAGGAATGAATATAAGCTTCCTCCCAATCCATATTTTTTGTTATCAACTCAGGGTAAAGGACCTTGGTAGGTAGTTTCCTTCTGGACTATATTAGCCATATGTCATATATATGGTCACAAATCAGCGTTTAGAAAATGATTGTCGTTGCTAGATGCAATGCCACACGAGATTTTCAACTTTGATTGAACCATATGATATCCAACTTTATGGCACCCTCTACCTGTAAACTCCGAACAACCGCCAATGAAGTATACAATAAGATTGAACATTTGAAAATAAGAGCTTGAAATAGAGGGAAAAGTGTGATAATATAATATAAGCATCTATTAATGAAAGGAAGTTATCCTTTTAAGATTAAGAATTTATGTATGTACAACTGACAAAAGCATATTTCAGCTAGACAGCCCTCATAGCTTGTTAATATTACCATGAATTCCAACTAAAAAAAAAGTTCAAAATCATGCATAATTAGTTAATTACATACAAGGCACAAAAGGATGGTGAGCACTAGATATTCCTCTTTGAAATAATAAATTTAGAATAGGGGATTTACACCCCCGGCCAGGATGGAATTTACATATAGCCTACCAACAGGGTATTCAAGATTCGAATCAAAATCACAGCTAATGTGAATGGAGAGTCCGACCATCTATTCCAACCCTCGTTGGCGAAATAATAAATAGTTATAGGAAAAAGGAAAGTGCACAAATGAAATACCACAGTGGAAAAACCAAAATCAGTGAGAGTTCTCAGAGCGGATTGGTTCTGTAACTCTGAGTGACCCTCCAAGCTCCACTGGCACCAAAGGGATGAGAGAGTGCAGGACATCTGCTATAAGTGGCCTATAACTTGGTTCTGCTTGCACACATAGCACAGCCACTGCAGCAACCTGTAGATTATGTTAAGATGAACAATTTAAGAGGTAGCATTTCATAACTAAGCAGGAATTAAACTTGTGATTACACTGCTTCTAATTAAATGAACCTGATATAAATGCTTCAAATCCATTGTGTTTTTGATAACAGGATCTAGAATACTTGGAAGCTTTGATCTGTCAGTTAACTGAGGCATGGCCTGCAAGTTGAAATCTTTAACCATCAAACATAGCAAAACTCGAGTTTTCATCTTAAAATTAGTGAACCTAACTCGACCCCTCAAACCGGCTTGTAAGGTAAAGAGTGTCTCTGCTATGTATACTCATTTTAGGCCTTATTTATAGTCGATATGGGACATTAATTTTTCTCCAATATTTCACCCAGATTCTCCATTACAAAGAAGAAGAAGAAAAAACATACCCATGAGACCAGAGATTGATATTGGTGTGAGGACATGTTCTCCATGGGTTTTCTTCCAGTTAGAAGTTCTAGAAGGACAATCCCAAAAGCATAGACATCACTCTTATCCGTTAGTTTACCTGAAAAAGAAAACTTACTATTGTTATATTTTGTTTTGAGGGGCCAAAATAAAAATGAACCATATAAATGTAAATTATTATACAATTACAACAAGTAACCAAAATCATTTCCACTTGGCGCGTTCTTCTACATGAATCAAATTGACATCATTAGGATCAACCAAATCTTTTTTAATGGTTTCAACTAAAGTTTTCTTGGGTCTCCCGTCCTTTTAATTTGACTACTTTCCTTTACAATGCTGTAAATCATAATCCACTATACTTTAATAATACCAACAAAAAATAAAGTGGAATGCATCCTTTATCTTTCTCAACTTCCATAAGGAAAAAAGAAAGAAAGATTCTTCACCAAAATGAAAACTTGGGAAGAAAAATATTTTCAAAAGAAAAGTGAAGTAAAATGTTTCTAAGGAAGGACTAATACTACAACCACCTGATTCAAGAAAGGGAGCAAACAGTGTATGTAACAGGGTTTACGTTTTTTGTTTTTTAATTAATGATGACAAAAATTCTTGTTATACCATGTGATATGTACTCGGGTGCCACGTATCCCAAAGTACCCGACATGTTCATGTTCTTGTGTTGCACACCAGAAGCTGCTACAGCATGTCCAAAATCTGATAGCTGAATCACAAAACTCAGTAAACGGATAGTGAAAATATACATAAAGTACTAATTGACCACGTGTAATTAGCTTAATTGATGTAGGATCTAACCTTAGCATTAAAGTTAGAATCCAGAAGAACATTAGAAGATTTTAGGTCTCTATGAACCACAAGAGGATTGGAGTGCTCATGAAGATATTCCAATGCTCTAGCAGACCAAAAATATGTATCAATCATTATAGGTGAGACGAGAGATATAAAAAAAAAAAGTGAAAACAAGGGAACAGTTTTGTAAATAAAAATGAAAACAGGAAACAAAAATAGTGTCACACTCACAAACCCACCTGGCAACATCAATTGCAACTCTTAACCGGATATACCAAGTTAAAGAGGATCCGCGATTAGGCCCTACAATTGTTAATGCCAGTGAAAAACACATAATGCATAAGTTCCTAAAATACTGGGCATATTTGGTTTTCTATTGCAAATGTACATTTGGGTCTAAAAGTATGTTTGTCCAAAAAGAACTCCATAGTTACTTTGAATTCAAATATACTTTTGCAATCTTCTAATGGAAAATCAATCATGCACTAATTTTGTTTTCTTTTCTGAATCAACATTAATGAAAAATGTACCATGCAATTGAGTCTCCAGAGATCCATTCTCCATAAATTCATAAACAAGAAACCTCGATTCACCATGAATGCAATACCCCAGGAGTTTGATGATATTCTGATGCCGTATCTTGCTCAAGCAATTCACTTCATTCTGCAATTTAGTGCAATAAACTAGAGGCAAATTCAGTAACCTACTTATGTCATAAGATAAAGTCCAAATAAATTGTAAATAAGCTCTTCCAAACACACCCTAAAAGGGAAATATCAGAGAAATACACATTCAAATCCAATTCTAAAGGACCATCATCACCTCAAATTCTCTATCAGCATCACTTTCTGCTTTCTTCACAGCTGCCATGAAATGTTCATCAAAACGAGCTCTATAAACAACTCTAGAATTACCACTCTCTCCCATGATATTGCTTGTGGAAAAGCTGTTGGTTGCAGCCTCTAACAACTGAAAGTCGAAAATAGCAACCGAGCTCTTCTTATCTGCCATTCTTGAGTAGTTAATTTTGGCATTAACAGAACTTAAGGTTTCTCCTTTTGCTGCCTCTACAAGTTCAACAAAGAAATGAATGAGGGACAAAAAAAAAGGATTTAATTAGTATGCACTGACTGTGTAAAAAAAATTTACATAGACGTCAAATCATATCACATCATGTAGATAATTGTGTAGATATTTTAGGAAGTAATGTTATCAATTAACACTATGATAAGATATGATTGGATGCATGTGTAAAAAACATTTACACTGTCGGTGCATAGCTATTAATATCAACAACAAAAAATTATGCGCCTGCTCTTCAAAAACAAAAAGAAGACCCCAAATGAAAGTTTCACTAGAGAAAAATAGTCATACCAACGGCTCCTTGGCTTTTACTACTGGAGCTTCTCAAGCTTTTATGTCGACGGAAGCAGATATATAATAAGAATAGAAAGATTCCACAAAGAAGAACAGAACATGCGATTAGTGCTACTAGAATTCTCTTATTCAGATTCTGGTGGTGCACTATTCTAACCTCCTGAATCCCTGTATCATTACAAGACAATACCACAACTCATTAAGCAGCATATATTGAATCAATCTATCGGCCCGTTTGTTTCAGATTAAAAAAAAGTGATTTTGATATAAAATATGATTATTTTTTAGAGATTTTTATGTGAAACAGAATTCAATTTGTATTTGTTTGCTATCCTAAAAAACTCTTTTTTAATCTTCTCTCTCATCTTTCACCTAATTAAAATTAGATTATTTCTCAATGGCTACTCTAAGTAGCAGCTTTTCATTTTAATTGGATTTTAAATTATTTTTAGATTCGGATTATTTTCAAAACTGAAATAAACAAGTAGAAAATCATTAAAAATGATTTTTTTTTATAAAATAATCAGTAACAAATGGACTCTATATGTTAAGCAAGCAAAATTAAGGAAACAAACTTGTTTGATCAGAATTTATGAATAGCAATGAAGGATTTATGATTTCCAAGCACCAAAACTGCAAAATTTACTATCCTTCAATTGCAAGACTGCATTTTTTCAGAAACCAAACTTGTAAGAAGTATTATATATCAAGAAAATAGTTAAAGCCACTATAATCAAGGGAAAATTATCATTAAGAGAGAAAATAGAAAGTACAAACAGTGAACTTTTGTTGTTTGTGGGGTTTCAAGTTCAAAACTTTTCAGTGTTTGAGAGAGCAGAAACTTGAATAAGGTTTAAAAGTAAATTAAGGATTTGTTTATGGAGTACCTGGGGATTCAGCTTGGGCATTTGCAGAAGATTGAGAAACAGAAATGGAGGGTGCAGCATGAAGAATTGGTGAGGAAAGAGAAATGCTCAACACCCAAATGGGCATGAACAGAACAAGAAGATTCATTTTGGGGGTCCTTAATTCAATCAAGGAGAATGAGACAGAGAGGGAGTATGTGTATTTGTATATATATGTGAGTGTGAGTGTGAGTGTGATTGGAATAACTTGTCTAGAGAAGCTTCTTTTCGTTCTTGGTTCAATTTTGAATCGGTTTTTGGCAATGATCCTCCCCGCGGAAATGGACAAAGGCTCTTTCAAAGAACCGAGAAAGCACTTCTTAATCCATTTGATTCATAAGTGTAAGAGGGTAGGGTTTAAGGTAGGAGACTTGTATACGTCGTTCACCGTGAGAGATTGGTCATAGACATTGGATATAGCATGCGTTTGGATTAGTGGCCTGTCCACCGCCACCGTACGTCTGCTCAAAAGCTACTGAGAGTAGCTTATGCGGTCGGTCATACTGGACACGGAAATTTGGTTCCTGGACACAGAACCAAACATACCAATAATAATTTTATATTAAAATGAATCTCTGTCACTTAAATATAAAATTATTATATTTAACCACTAGGGTTATATCTCTCATGATGAGTGACCTATACAGATCTTTCACCAAGTCTAGAAACACATGGCGGTTATCCAAGGGTGAGAGAGATCTAAAGTTATTGGGGAGATGTGGTAGTGGAGACAGATACTTGGGGGGGACCTCATTGCATGTTGAGGTGGGTCATCATCATTCATGCTACACCAACAACTTTAATGGAAGGATCTTAGGTGCTTTGCACTTTCCCTTTGCCAACTCTTGAAAGTTGAAACACAGGGGCCTAAAGCTCCCACCTTTCTCTATTTACCTCTTCTTTTATTCAAATAATTAGACCTCTCATCTAATTCCTTCATGGTCCCCCTTGTTTGTGAAATTATGTAAATGGAGTGGTGATTGATGAATGACACCTTATAAGTGTTTGGATGTCTTCATATGTATATTTCAGTGTTTACTTAATTAGTATGTATCGCTCATTTCTCATTTCTCAATGCATATATACCTATGGATTACTCAATTTGGAAGAGAGAAGGGAACCTCTAGTATTATTCCTACCACTATTATTATTATTATTATTATTATTATTATTATTATTATTATTATTATTATTATTATTATTATTATTATTATTACTACTTGAAACTTTAATTTAAACCATACTCAGCAAATAATTGTTCAAGATATGACAACTTATGATTTAACAACATTGACAAAGGTTGGCATGTACTCCATCTAGGTGACCAGACAACATTAGATTGTCGCAATGTCACGTGGAATTTTCACAAAAATAACCCAGCTCACCATGAAACCCCAACTATGAAGAAAGGAGAAAACAACAAATTAAAGAAGGGAAATAAAATATAAAGTTGGTCATCACTATAGTCATGCAATGCATATTGATATTGTATAATTACTTTTGTCTGGGAACTAGGATGATAAGGTTGAGGAAAACTTTACAGGAGGCGTGACAAAAATCACATATGTCACGTGAATTGTTATACATGTAAACTACCAAAATCAAAAGCAGGGGAAAAACAATTAAAAAGACCAAGCTGGCAAGTTGAGATTCATTTTGCGCCGTTGTACCCGTAGGACATAAGTGCTTATAATTTTTTTAGGTGGGTGTATGCTTATGTTGATCAAATGATTAATAACTTATTATATAGTTAACTACGAGTTTGAGTACAAGTGGTTAATATACTCCATCTAATTAGGGGATGAACTCGGCTAATACCCGAGTTCTATCTCCGATGATTAAACAACATGCGACCAGATTTTACTTATCTCTCGGCCGAACACAGATACGTGGTTTTAAACAAAATAAAACTTATTATATAGTTAATTATAATTCAAAGACGACTTTGATACAAACTTGAATGTCGCACAAGTACTGTTCTCTTGTGAAAACCTCTGTGCCGTCAAATGTGACTATTTCAAAAATTCAAAACTACGAGTTATATCAAGACATCCAAACATTCGATGTGATTTATTTAGTGTATATTTGATTTGCATTTTTGCTAGCATCCAAATTGAGTTTGAAGCAAAAGGATGGGTGCCACAAATGGCAACCCAAACATGCGCTTAATTTAAGAGTTTAAATATTATTCACCGTTGAGTTAAACATTATCATACTCATTCAATACCGTATTGTTAGTATAAAAATTCATAATGACACTGAGTATCATTTTTTTTTTTTACAACAAAGGTATTCATTCATTCAAATTGACAAAATACATCAAAAACAATACAAATTTAATACCGCTAAAAACTAAAAGGGTAAATCTGCAAACAAACTCACAGCATCTAGGCTAATAGCAAAACACGGCAAAATACTTATAACAGCAAAACATGACACTGAGTATCATCTAGTGATTATCACATCACTAAAAATATTTGACAATTACAATCATTACTTAAACGGTGTAAATATTCCAATGATATATTATCACATCTTAAGATGACAATAAAAGTATTACATTTATATCAAAAAAAAATGTATTACATCAACAATGTATAATTTAACCTGTGTCTTTGTGTGCAATTTTTGTATAGTCAAGCCAACTCAATAATTTGACGATACGTGATCAAATAATAGTGTATCCAATCCAAACATAGATAATTCATTTTACGTCAAACTCAATTTTATAAAATTAAATTTATTCAAAAATAGTACTTCTAATAAAATCTCACCCAAATAAACACATAATGTCACTGTTTTTCGGTGTTTGAAGTTTCAACGATGGCATGCGTCCTTTTATTTATTTATTTATTTATTTATGATACATATGGTTTCACACCAAAGTGTATTATATTAGCTTTTTTTTTATTCAAAGATAACAATTAAAGAGCTGGGCCTGTGTTAGACGAGACAGGACATGTGGGTAGGCCCATGCAGTGCAATAGTACTGAAATATTAAGCATACACCCAACTCCCAAGTGGGCTCAGGCTTAGCTTTGGATGAATGTAGGGGTGTATAAGACCCGGCCCGACCCGTCAACCCCGTCCCGGTCCAATGACTTCGGGCCAGGTCTAATCCAAGCCAGTCAAAAGGAAAATGACAATAGGACAGTCTAACTTAACAACTCGGCTTCGAGCCGGGTCGGGTTCGGGTTGACCCTCGGGTCACCCGACCCGTCCCTATTATACCTATTTTATAATTTTATTTATTATCATTTGAAGATTTGTCAAGACTGGTATTCTCACATCTGAGGTATGAAATCTTCCACAGCTGTGATTATCACTAAGCTGGGAAAGTTCTTTGTATCAACGTTGACCACACCAAGGGTGTGAAAGATTCTAAGGGTGTGGTCGCTTCTGGGGCTCCATGTCGGGAGGTTTCATAAGAGGGCCTACAAGTCTCACACTAGGAGTGGAAAATTTTGCCCAGATGTGGTTAGCTCTGGTTTGACAGATGCAGTATGAAACTGATTGTTTCACACCAGGGATGTGAGCGTTTTCACTGGTGTGATTCGCTCAACTTTAGAGAAATTTTTTCATCTTTGTTTCTTTGTCCTTGATAATATTTTAAAATCTTAGTCTGACGATGCTATGTGATGTCCCTCGGGTCAACCCGGTATTGTCCTACTTGGACCCGGTTTTCATTCAACCCGCATATCATCGGGTTATATCGGGTTAAGGACAGGGTTCGGGTCTCAAGAATTGACCTGATTAAACTTTCGGACCGTGTGAGGGTTGGGCATAACCCGTCCCATGAACACCCCTAGATGAATGTGCCAAGCTACTGAATTCCATCCCTACAAATATTAGGCATAAAGCATTGTAGAGAGTGAAGAATTTATTTATGTTGACCAAAAAGAAAAAGACCTAGTGCCGCGCGGTGCTCCTCCCCCCTGGCTTTTTCGTTCGTTGTCCTCTTGCTTGGGGGTTGCTGCGCCGGCGGTATTACGCCGCGCGCAACCCCCCCCCCCTCGTTTTCTTTCCTTTTCGTCCCCCTTTGCCTTCTTTTTTGTTCCCGTTTTGTTTTTTTTCTCGTTCCCTGTTTTTTTCTTTTGTTCCCGTTTGTCTGGTTTTGTTCCCTGTGTTGTCCTTGCAACCACGCGGTGGTTTCCTCTTCCCCCACCGTCGGCGCCCCCCCCCCTTTGGTTTGTTCCCTTTTTCCTTCGTTTTCTTCTTTCTTTGTGCAGAGACGTCACTCTTGAAGGTCTGTTGGCGTCGCTGCGATTACGGAGTACCATGGCTTTGGTTGGAGCCGCGGCACTCAGCGACGGGTTGGCCGTGTTCCTCTTGTGTTGGGGTGTGTTGTTGTCTCCTTCTTGCATGGAGGCTCTTGGTGGGTGCTGCAACTGTCGCCGCTGCCTTTCAAGGGGTTGGGTCACTGTCTCTATCTCCAGATCTGCTGGAGCTTGGTGTTGTTGTTTGCTGTGTCTGGTGTGGTTGTTGTAGTGGTCCGCTGTGGCCGTGTTTGATTTTTGTTCGCTTTTTGTTCTTGTTTTTTTTTTCTGTTGTTCGTTTTGTTGTTTTGTTTTGTGGTTTGTTTTGCTGTTTGTTGTTTGTGTTTGTTCTGGTGTTGTTTGTTGTTGTGTTTTCGCCGTCGTGCATCATGAGGGACCACTACCACCCTTTGCTGCATCGTTCCTACATCGCCCCTGCCGGTTCTGTTTTAGGCTAGGCCCTGGGTGCTGTCTCTATCTCCAGATCTGTTGGAGCTTGGTGTTGTTGTTTGCTGTGTTTGGTGTGGTTGTTGTAGTGGTCCGCTGTGGTCGTGTTTGATTTTTGTTCGCTTTTTGTTCTTTTTTTTTCTGTTGTTCGTTTTGTTGTTTTGTTTTGTGGTTTGTTTTGCTGTTTGTTGTTTGTGTTTGTTCTGGTGTTGTTTGTTGTTGTGTTTTCGCCGTCGTGCATCATGAGGGACCACTACCACCCTTTGATGCATCATTCCTACATCGCCCCCTGCTGGTCCTGTTTTAGGCTAGGCCCTGGGTGATTGATGTGTGCTAGGTTCTGGATCCGTGACATGTGAGTTATATTGGTTAAGACAGAAGGTTTTGGGTGCCCCAAATGGGTCAAACCCAACCCACTCAAGGATATCTTTCATGTCTGTATCCTTTTTTTGTGTACTAGGTGTAGGTTTTCTGTGTTTTGGCTATTGTGTTTTTTTTTTTAATTTTAGTTGTTTTCCTTGTCTGTAGTATGTTATAGCTTAGTATAGATTACAACAGTGTTTCTTAGTTAGGATTGATGTATTTATTGTGACTCTGTATATACTATTTTCTTTGCTATAAATGTCGTATAGTTGGGAGTTTTTACTTTTGTGAACTTGTTCATCTTGAAAAAAAAAATGAAGAATTTATGCTCATTAGGTACAGGTGCTAGTTACAGGTTACAAATTGCACTATTTTTAGCCCCGAGATGTGATCAAAGACTTACCTTTATGGAATTGGCACGTACAACTAGGTAGCCCTTTCCTCCTATTAATTCACCACCCAGTAGCTATAGTTATAAGCCATTCTGCTCAGCCATCACTCAACAAACGAAAGAAATATTATATTTTTTTATAAATTTTTCTATTTTTTATATATTTTTTTATTATTTTATAAAATATGAAAAAAAACACAATTAATATTTTAAAAACATAAAAATTATTTAATATTTTTTTTATTTAGTAATTAAAAAATTTATAAAAATAAAAAATAAAAAAATTTAGAATTATTCCTCAACAACTCCTCCTACTAGTTTTGAATTTGATAGTGGTGCCGTGGTGGCGTGTCGCTCAGAGAGGGCATGGTTGATGGCAGGTGTCAATCCATAATCTACATATTGAAAGGCGCAATTGTTGCCGCCCATGCTCGTGATCTATATCTCCTTTGTATTTACACCGTGTTTAAATGCACACACACTGCATTTAAGCCTTCTCCGTAATAATGACAAAATATTTTTTAAAAAAACAGACCAAGGTTTATGAATACTTTTTATAGATATCTTTAATATTAATACTCTGCAGATTGGTTGACATGCTGAGACAAAATTTACTAAATATACAGTGGAAATATAGAAGAAAACGGTGTAAAAATATAAGCATCACATATATACCTTTTAAAAGTATAAGAGGAGTAAATCTGGACCTACAATTATGCATAAATGGTTAAAATTAAAAGTAGTTTAATGATCATAAGATCACTTAAAAAAGTCACATAATTTTATGTTTTAATGTTAGCTTTTTAATACTTGATCTCAAAACCAATGAAAGCGTGACAAAATTAGTTATTTGGTCTCTTAATTTAATTGTTGATTTCAATTTGGTCACATAATTATTTTACTTATCAAATTGTTCTCTTAACTTATTTTTACTTATTTTTTTATTTTCATAGACATATATATTGCGTCTATTTTTGTCCATATAGCCTAATTCTAATCAATTTTGATTTATTCAAGTATTTTGTTGACTTATTTCAGCTTATATACGCACTTGTTATATTATAAAAGGACTACTTAAACAATTAAACTTATTTTTAAAACATAAAAGACTATTTTTAAAAAAAAAATAAGAGATCAAATTAAAAATAAAATAAAGTTAAATGACTAAAGATATAATTTTACCTAGAAGCATTTTCATCACTTGCTCCCTATACCTCTCCACATATATGGACAGTAAAATTAGTAAATTGGACACTTATGTTTATTTATTTTTTTTAATTTGGTCTCTTATTAAAAAAATGACAATAAAAGTCACATATATTTGTAGTTGGCCCTTTTTTCATTTGCTGATGATTTGTCCATTTTTGATTGGTCTCAAGTGACAGACACGTCATGAGTAAATGAAAAAAGGGTCAACGATATTAATAGTTACAAACATACGACACTTTATTATCAAATTTTTTTAATAAAAAATCAAATTAAAAAAATAAATAAACATAAACTACTATGTACTAATTTTGCCTATATAGATACGTGGTTGTGGTTTGACAAGGTGAACTAAGGAGGTAGAGAATGAGGGGATGATGAGTGAAGAAATAATGAAAGAAAACATGGTAATTGTAACTACTCTAGTAGCACTTGTTTTGCTCTCTGAGTCTCTTGCAGAAACTAGAACACCTCCTGATCATGACCAACACAAACACAGGCTGCACGAAGGCAAAGAAGAAGTAGAAGAAGAAAAATTAAAAGGATATTATAGAAGCAGAGGCAGTAGAAGGACAAGGTACTGCGACCCATTTTACAGATACTTATATGGAAGCTGTGGACAATGGCCTTTCCCAACCTATCCCTCACCAAACAACCCTTTTTATCAAATTGTTACGCCAACTATCCCATCACCTCCTTTGGTTTGGTACCTTCCCCGCCACCGCCACCACTACTAGTTATCCCTCCGCCTTTAGTTCCCTCGCCGTCTCCACCACCACCTCCGCCGTTAGTTCCGTCCCCACCGCCACCGACTCTCCTTCCACCACCTGATCTGATAATTCCACCGCCACTTGTCCCAACGGAAGAGCCGTTACCGTTCTCATATCCACCACCGCCTCTGGTACAATTACCGACGGTACCAACTACGCCAGACATTTTGTTACCACCTCCGATGCCTCCAATCGAACTCCCACATTAATTAATCAATCAATTCCACAAGAGCTGAGCCGAGCGCCCCTTTTCATTTCCCTTTAAGCCACCGCCACCATCTTCATGACTCGTAATGTATAGCCACGTCCTTCCTCAAATTCGTCTTCCTTTACAAACTGATATTTCTTCACTTTGTTTATTTATTTATTTATTTATTTTTGACACCATCTTCACTTTGTTTTATGATCACTAGATATTATTAGCCAAATGTGATAGCAGGACCTTTATTATTACTAGTGGGGTACCAACCATTTAGTTTTTCTTTAAGGTTATTTTCTATATAAACAGTTTCAAAATCATTTAAAGGGACGGTTAATATTATTAAGGTGGTCAATGAGAGTTAAATGGCTTTTTTTACTAAAGTAATGCAATTTTTTTCGTATTTATCAATTTGGTGGAAGTTGAAATTTTTTTACCGATTTGAGATAAATCATATTTGTCATTGTCGACTTCTAAAGTAAAGTCTATAATGGAATTGTTTGTTATTTTTTTTTCTTCTGAAAAGCAAAAATCTACAATGGCATTGTAGACAAAAAAAAGCAGAAGTCTACAATGACATTGTAGACTTCTGCTTTTCAAAAAAAATAAAAAAAAAATAGCAAGTTTACAATGGGATTGTAGACTTTACTTTAGAAGTCGACAATGGCAAATGCGACTTACCCCAAATCGGTAAAGAAATTTCAACTTGCACCAAATTGATAAATACGAAAAGAAATTGCACTACCTTAGTAAAAAAAGCCGAGTTAAATGATAAAAAGACCCAAAAAAATATATATACCAAAAAGAGATATTTCTTTTATAATAATAGTGGGGAACAAGCACAAAACATTTACCCACTACGGTTTTTTTTTATACACATATTTTTTTTATGTAAAAGTCATCAAAAAATTTAGCCAAATAGCGCTTATTAAATTATTAGGTAGCATGATCAATGAACAGTTAAAGGTAATTTTGTCAAAAAAAAAAAGCTCCACCAAAATTGGGTATTATCATTATAATATATTATAGATAATATGTTATAGATTAGTGTGCGTGTCTGTTTGCTATTTTTTGGATTAAATTAAAGTTACATAGTGAGTTTTTAATTGTCGAAATTGGTATTTTTTATTATTTTTTGCAATACAGATCACGTTTGGATTTATCTCATCTTTTGTTACTTTTGTAAATTTTTAGATTTATCTAATTCCTGAGCTGAGATCTTTTCTATTTATTTTTGTCTTCACTTCTTTATTACTATGCTTTTGAGGAATAAATAGAATAAATGACACTCATATATCACATTTATGTCATTTATTTATTCTAAAACCATAATAATAAAAGAAATAGAGGTAAAAATAAATGGAAATAATTCTAACTCTTCCTTTGTATGCATAAATTTAAATTTAAACATTCAATTATCTAAAAAAATATTGATACAAAAATTAGGACACCAAAAAATAGTTATTTTGGCCTAGATATATTTTGGTCAAGATAAAATATTCATTTTAATATTAAAGTATAATAATATTTAAATTATATATCCAAATCACAAATCGCAAGTAAACGTGCTCAAAACAACCCCTCCTTGTCCTCCTTCTCATCATTTAAAGCATGCTCAATTTCTGCAATTACTTTTTCTTTTAATTTTATCTTTTTTTTACTTGTTTAACCATGTAAATGTTTAAATTTAAATTATAAAAATCAATTATTTAAGGAGAAAATTGGCCAAGAAAATAAGATACCAAAAATCAGTTATTCTTAGCTATTCTTTTTATTATATATATAGATATGTATAGATGTATAGATTATAAAATTATGAGGTATGATGCTTTTTTTGAATAATAATAGTTCTATTTTTATGGATGGTGAGTTTATTTTATCTTTAACTTCATTATTGTAACACACATATATAATTCAGCCCGGTAAAATGTAAAATGTGACCTGCCTGGGTCTCTCACTGTAAAAGACCCATTTTACTATGGACACACACACACACCTAGGGATGACAAAACGGATCGGCACGCCCTGGCCTTGGCCTGCCAAAAAAGGGCTAGCCCGCCCTGCCCCGTTGAGAAAGGCGAGCCGGCGAGTTGGCCTGTTTTGGCATGTTGGCAAGCTACCCCGCATTTGGCCTGCCTAAACTTGTCAAAAAATTAATTAAAAAGTCAGGAAAAAATCATTTAATTTTTTAAAAAAATTGAAAAATAATAATTGGCTCGACCGGCCAACCCACCAAGTTGGCATGCCAAAGCAGGTCACTGGTTGAAAACCTCAACCCGATTTACCAAAAAATGCGAGTTAGACAGGTCAGACATGCTTTGCCACCCCCCCACACACCTAATCAAAACTCTAACCATTTTTTCTCTCTCTATAATTCCTCTGCCTCAAACCCGACCACGGTCACCACCGTCGTCCACCACTACCCCTCCCACTCCAGTCACCACCTCTGTCCACCACCACCTTTCCCACTCCGGTCACCACCGCCGTCCACCACCACCACACCTCCCAAGGTTCCGCGCCCAAACATGTCATCGGCAACTCCACCACTCAGGTCATGCTCGATGGCTCCGTCCTCTTCTGCGTCCTCATGGTAGGAGCTATAGCTAGTGGCAACAGCAATGAAATGGCGGCGTAAAGCGGGTGGCGTTGTGGGGTTTCAAAATGGAGATGACTAGTGGCAACGCCATCACACCCATCCTCACTTCACTTCAACGGTGCACCTCCTCAACCCGATGTACTTCCATTGCGTCCAACTCTGTGTCGCTGCATTGCGTCGTAGAGCATCCAAACGGAAGCCCAATATTCCTGCAACAACAACAATAAAAGACCAATTTTTTTAAATTAAAAGGGGCCGAAAAAGCGACCCTTTTGCATTTTTTGCTCACAAGATGAACAGAGCACAAAATTGTCTGCTTTTTTGGGAGAAAAAATGGGGTGGAAATATTAAGACTTGAAGGCGCTGAATGACTTGCTGGAAAGTGAGGGATGAGTGTATGTGCTTGTTCGGGTGTGAAAAAGAGGAAGAGGAGTGATGAGATAGAGGGTTAGGGTGAAGGTGGAGTAGTGGTGGCGACAGAGAGTGACTGTGGTGAAACGGCGGCAGCAGCAACGAGGTAACAGTGGATCGAGCTCAAAACTACGGCTGTGGTGGCAGTGACGACGACAAAGGTGGTGGTGAAGATAGTGGAGGGGGCGAGTGATGGTGGAAGTTATGGCGATGGCGGCGGCAGGTGGTGGGAGTAAAGGGGCGGGGGAGGTTGGGGAAGGAGGTAGGAGGTAGGAGGACATGGAAGGTGATGAAGATGGAATGGGAAGGGATTAAGTGGAGTTAGTTCTATGTGTTCCCACATCACATACCAATACATCTGGATCGTTAATTATTTAAACAATATATCTTATCGGTATTTTTTGGTCTCTCGCGGTGAGAGACACAGGCCTGTCGCTCACCCTAGACTGCGCCTTGTATGTCACGTGGATCTTTGAAATTACATTTCCATTGGTTTGCAAGTGAGGTTTACAACATCACAAGCATAGTGATAAAGGTGATTTGTGGGGAGGAAATAAGAATTGAAATGATAAAGAGGTCATACAGATTTCTCAATTAATGATTTTCATATCCATTTTCAGAAATAGGAATCATGTCACATATATCTCTTTTGCTGGTGTACATGTTGATGCATGTCTATTATCTCTTTGTACTCATGTAGTCATGGGTTCAAACTTTATAAATTTTTTTCATTTTCTAAACATCTAATTTTTAAAGAAAGTCTACCAATATTCACGTGTCAGTATTTTCTAATACACATCAACATACCATGTTAGCGCTCAACAACCGTTTCAGCAAACGCATATCGTGTAATAGGGATGGCAATTGGACCCATACCCATTAGGCACCCGTAAAAATTATTCACAATGGGGAGAGTAATTACCCACTCAATGGGTACGGGCACGGGTACGGGTAATTACTCGCAAAATTTGATGGGGACGGGTGCAGATACGGGTACCTTAGTACCCACCCGCCCCAGACTCGCACACATATATACATATTTATTTATTTATAGTTATATTTATATATGTATGTGTGTGTGTGTGTGTGTATATATATATATATATATTAAATTTAATAACCCTTAATGAAATTTATAAACTAATTCTTATTCCTAAAGTAACCCATGCACAAGACACTATAGTCATAAGACACATTTTCTTTCCTTTCTCATGAGATATATTTCTTTGACTCTTTGCTTTCCTTTACCGTGTGTTTCATCGTTATTGTAGACAACGACAAGCTTGCTTCATTGTACCTTATTCACTTGCGTTATTATTGTCGTGCTTCCTTGATCAGCGATAACAAGCCTTCTTCATTGACACCATTCTGTCTCGTTTCTGTGTCCTTCACTAGCAAATTCCTTATGCACCTTTGAGACATAATATTGTGTATTGCATTTGAAAAATTAATTTTTAAATTTTCAATTAAAGTGCGGGTAACGGGTACGAGTACTTAGGTACCCAACGGGTAAGGGTACGAGAATTAAAGTTGTTACCCATGCGAGTATGGAACCTGGTATGGGTATTTTTTTAAATTACGGGTATAGAAACGGGTACTATTATACCCTACCCATACCCTACTCATTGTCATTTCTATCGTGCAATACTATGCTATCGCGTCAATATCTCTCCATTAAATGTTGGATGCTAAGTTATAAACAGACCAAAATTGTATATTTTGAAAATAAGAAAACTGAAATTGAGCAATTAGCTAGAAATTAGGAAACCAAAATCGCCAGACCACAATCCACATCATCACACTGTGTCAGCGTTGCACGACCACGTCAACACACCCATATTAGTATTACACCGCCATGTTAGCATCTTCATTGAATATTGAATATTATGTTAACGATAGATTAAAAGTTGAAAACATCCAATCAAAACAATTATATAAAAGAGATATAAAAAACTCACTGGAGGAGAAACTTAATCTAACGGTGATAATAAGTTCGTGCAGAGATTCTTACATTTATTTTTCGTAAGAAAAAGTATTACCCTAAAATTGTACATTTAATTTTGCAAATATGAAAATAATTTGGGGACTAAAATCACGAACTAAACTTCAATTAAGTCTAAAGTTAAGTTTTTAATAGGGACTAGGTATCAATTACATCACTCGATCATGAAAATGTAATAAATATCTAATTATTATAACTCTAATAAAATTTACCTTTTTTATATAACGCAAGAAATCTCACTGTTACTTATCATCGAGGATAATGAGGAGAAGTGCCGTTTAAAGGAAAATAGAATAAAATATGAAGGATGAATTTAAGTTAATGAGTTTTCTTTTTACTCCTTCTATTTGATACATCCAATGAAAAAACTTTCTTTCTTTTATTTAATTTTATAATAAAATATATATATATAAATACATGACAAGTCATGAATCATATAAAATTATTTCATTTTTTGTCGTCTCCAAACGAGAATTTGATATTTTTTTTTGACAAACAAGAATATGAAAATGTTGAGGCGCAAAAAATTGTACTCGCTAAATCATTTCCTTTGTATCGCTAAAATGCTTCCAAAACAACGGATTAACTTGATTCTACCATCATTCCCCCCCCCCCCCCCCCCTCTCTTTTCACCGTTAGAGGATAGATACTAAACAAAGTCCAAAGCTAAAATAGGAAGATTATTCATATGTCCACTTAGAAGAAAGTAAAGACAACTTTTCTTTTGGACTAAATTTGGAGCATATATTAATCTGAAATAAAAATTGTTTTAAACATAATAATCACAACAAAAGATTGTTCTAATATTGACATTTAAGAGTTTAGCAATATATTTAAAAAGAACTGTGTTATTTACATATCATTATGCTTAATTATCTTAAATAAAACGTATTAGAATATATTTCCCTTATTTTTGAATTAAAATATTATAGGAAAGACTTATTTTTAGAGAATTAAAATGAAAAATTTCTATATTATAGGAACTAAAAATATTTTTAAATTTAATAAAAATATATAAATTCAATAACTAGTGATAAATTAAAACGGTTTTTTATAGGAGTTCTGAATTCTCATATTGATATAAACATATATTTATACATAAATTTGTGATATTATTTATTTAATTTAATTATATATTAATTGCTCCACAAAAATTATTTAATTATTAATTTCATTGAAGATCTACACACGCGCCACACCACATTTATGAAGGTAAAGTGATGAAAGCAAGATTTGGTCATATTTAATTGTATATTTGTAGAATAATTCTAAATACTAATACCATTTATTCCTTTTGTCAAAAAAAAACTATTTATTCTTACAAATCTTTATAATTACTAAATTGAAAAAATATTAAATATTTTTTTATATTTTCTAGATATTAAATATATTTACTTTTTTATTTAATACTTACTTTATAAAATAATAAAAAAAATATGTAGGAGAATATATTTTTACTCATATTTGTATGTATGTATACAGAAACACTTTATGAGCCAGACCAACTAATGTCATGGATTACCCAGTTTTGGGTACTTAAGTGGATATTATATATACATATCACTTATTTTTATTTTTTTTAATCTAAGTATTTAATAGGTACTTAACACCTCCAACCCAACAACTATAAAAAATTTACTAAATAGTCTCACCAATAACTCTACATATCTAATTAAAACTCACAAAGATATATGGACATGTGAGGAGAGAGGAGAGAGAGTACTTACACAAACTGACAAACACCTCTTCCTGTTAAGCACCCATTTTTCCCCCCACATTAGGGTACCTAATAGATAACCATTAAGTACCCTTTAGGTACCCCACTAAAGATACTTTAACACATTTTTTAACTTAAATCAGTGCGTTAATTATATATAAAATGAAAATATTTTCATATTGATAGATTTTACATAAAAATATTACAAAATATAAATAACTTAAATTTTTTTAATTTTACAATTTATACACATATAAGGTATAAAATTGTACATTTAATTACAACCCAATATCATGCCCATGACCAGACTGACCAAGTAAAAAACATGTCAAGACAAATTGTGCAAATTATCAATCTCTTCCTTTCACTTGTTTTTGCTTTTTAATTAAAAAACCACACACCACAAAAATAAAATTTCTTCCTTTCAAATAATTAAGTTTTCTATCTCACCTTTTTTTTCATTATATTTCTATTTTATCGATTTAAAAACAAATCAAGAGGCATACAAAAAATAGGATAGTGATATAGAGTCATGGTTTTTAACTTTTTTGTTCAGTTTTTATTTAATTCAATATATTTGTTGTGATAATCAGGTGAGGGAGCCCGTGTCCTGTGCGACTGTGCCCATGGAAAATGTGAATAATAATAATTTTAAAAAATTAAAAGGCTTAATTATATTTTTGGTCCCTCAAGTATTATAATTGTACAATTTTGGTCTCTCAGATTTTAATTGTGCGATTTTAATCCTCTAGGTATTATAATTATGCAATTTTGGTCCCCCAAGTTTCAATTGTTCAATTTTGGTCCCCAGGTTTCATAATTGTGCGATTTTAATCCCCTTATTATCTCAATTGCTACAATTAAATCATATGTTACTGTGTCGTTTTTAACACCAAAAATCTACACAGCACACTTGAGACTAATTTGACACTGTGTTGGTCACTTATGAGCCGCATAAATTTTTGGTGTTAAAAACGATACAGTGATAAAGAGATCTAATTGTAACAATTGAAATATCTAACGACCAAAATCGCACAATGATAAAACCTGTGAGACCAGAATCGCACAATTGGAACGTGAGCTACCAAAATCGCATAATCATAATACCTAAAGGACAAAAATCACGCAATTAAAATCTAAGAGACCAAAATTACACAATCCTAATACTTGCGAAACCAAAAATATAATTAAGCCAAATAAATAAAAAATACTACAACCGGAAGAGAAGAAACAGTTGGGGTTTGACACGTGCAAATAAGGTGGGACCAGGTGGAATGATCCTCACAACATACAAACAACGGAGAACTCTTTCGGTCCCTTTTTCCTCAAAAACTCAAAAACACACAATATCATTCATCGCCCTCTCTTTCTCGTTCTCTCATTCATTTTCTCTTCTCTTCTGTTTCTCTCTGGAGTCATACATAGCACACACAGAAAACCTTCCACTCCTCATTCCTTCATTTATTCTTATTATTTTATTTATTTAAACATTCCAATTTCCAACGATACCATCTACCCCTCACCAGATGTGTGACTGTGACTGGGTCAAGTTCGCCATGGCCGACGATTCCATCGTCGCCGACATCCTCCTCAGCCTCCGCCTCCACCACCGCCCACCACCACCGCCGCCATCTCTCCACCTCCACTGGACCGTCCGCCAGCGCCGCTCCAGGTCCGCTCCGAAACACGCCGCCAAACCCGACTCCACCAGGGCCAGTCCCACCACTCCACTCTCCTGGAGCGGTGCCACGTCAGCAAGCGGCGGCGCCGTCGATGGATTCGAGGAGTCCAGCCTCCCAACCAAACTCGCCGAATCCTCAAGATCTAAGGTTCGGCCCTTCATTACTTTCCCCCTTCTCCATCTCTTTTGTGTTTTATATTTTTCCGGTGAATACGTATCGTTCAGAGTCCCATGTCGACTAGAGATATAGTTAATAAGACACTCTTTACCTTACAAACCGGTTCTATGAGAAGTAACCGTGTTTGTGGCTGTATAACTAACTGTATGTAGACATGTAAGTGTGTGTGTGGCAGTTTCTTATCGAATCTCGATTTTACGAAAATGCCACTTCGCTTCACCAAAATGGCACTTGTTGTCTCGGTTTCCTTCGTTAACCTCCACCAGATTTTTTTACAATTCTACCCTCGCAAAACAGGTGTTTCTCCGGCTGTCGTTGCAGCCGTGTCGTCGTGCAGTTTTATTTTTCTCACCTAGAAAGTTCAACTTGAATAGGATAGGACCCTTTGTGGCTTTGTCATTATTTATTTATTTATTTATTTTAGTTGTGAAAAATGAAAAAGAAAACGTATTTAATAATTCAGGTCTAAGGAGTGACTTTAATTCAACGCATGGAGTCAGAGAAATTGAATGACTCTTGTCACGTTTTTTCCTCGCCACTTAGCTCGGCGTAATACCCTCAAATGACGGAAAAGCCCTTACTTTGGAGGGCATTTTCGTCTCTATGACTGTCTGTGTTTCGCCCGCGTCGGAAGGAAGTTTCAACTGAATTTGTTTTATTTTATTTTATTTGGAATGAGTGACACTAGTCTGAACCGCGGTGTGGGGGCTGTATGGATTGGTCATGGATTGGCGATTGAGAATTGGGTTAATGCGATGCCATAGATTCCCTACAGGGGGTAATTAGGTAATATCGAAGGGCACTATAATTTTATGTTATGTTTATTGGTGGCGTGTTTTCGTGGCAATAGTTATCGACTCTGCCACTGCGTCTTGTTTGGTGAAGTGTTTGGTGTAGCGGTTTTGCATTTTAGGGAATTTTTAATAACATATATATAGTTTTTATGTGCACATACACACCTGTGTAATAGTTCCACAGGTTTATGATTTTAACACACATATGTCCGTGGAACTATTAGTTCTGTGGGTTATAATTCTCCACGGAGAATTATAGCGGAAAATTATAACTCGCGGAACTAATAGTTTCACAGACATATGTGTGTTGGAAAAAAATAAATCCGCAGAACTAATAGTTCCGTGGAGAATTACAACTCGCGGAACTAATAGTTCCACGGACATGTATGTGTTAGAAAAAAAAACCACAGAATTATTAGTTCCGCGGACATGTACGTGCACATAAAAAACCATATATGTGTTATTAGAAATTCTCCATATTTTATTGGTGTTCGCAATTGTAATTCTGCTTAAGGGAAACTCATACGCAAGGTTTTATAAACTGCAGTTCCAATTTTCAAGACTTCAAAACTTTAATATTGTAGAAAATTATAGACAAATACAGTGGCCAATGTGACCACACTGCAGTCTTAATACAGTTTTAGAAAATTTAAAAACTTTAATATTGCAGCCGCAATCACAGTCGCAGACCACAACTTAAAAAACCCTACCGTGTTGTCTCCTCAATCTCATTGCTGCTTTTTTTTTTCTTTCTATTTTTCCCCTTTCATTTCTGTTCATTACTAATTGTTAATAATTAATAATAATAATTATTATTATTATTAACCGCATTCCATTTCTCGGGTGTGTGTCGTCGTTTCTCACGTGGGTTATACTTATGGATGACGAATGTCTGTTACTCTTTTACGGTATCTGCATCACAGCTTGAGCGCAACCCTCTGTGCTCAAGGTCAAACAATAATATACTACTATGGTGCAATGCAAAAGTCAAAAGTAGGACTTCGGTTTTTATTTTTAAATTTTAATATATTAAACTTTTGGGGTGAATAGGAATGCGAGTTTTTAATTGGGAACTGTAATCCAGGCTGTTATTGTTATACCTGTCTTTCTTTGTTGGTGGGGTAGGATCCGAAAGGGGAGAGAATCTGTGGTTATTTGTGATTGAATGATAGTGTTGAGAGGAAGATCATGGTACGATAAAAATAAACGAAATGGGTATTGGTGTAGTAGCCTCAATTACCTGTCTCTTCTTTTTACAATTGTCCAAAATAAATAGAAAGAGAAAAAGATGAAGGAAGATGCGGAGCAAGTGTAAGCAAACCACCTCCTGGAAAAGACAATGAAGTTGGAAAGTAAAGTAAATAGGGTGCTTCTGCCGTGTTGTAATAATGCCACCAACGAATAGAGCGATTTGGGTAGCTCCCAAACATGAATATGGGGACCACGTTCTCACCAAATCCATGGGATGAAGCCTAGTTACCTAATGGCTTGTTAGTTATGTATGGTTGTTTATTAATCTCCATCCATCACTATTCACTTCTAATTTTTTGGTGAATCTCGGAATCCTGCACACGTAACTGTGGAAACTAATCTCTCGACGTACTGAGATTTATTTAAGGCGTTGACATCTCGCAACAGATGTTCTTCCATGCACACGGTTGGGGCTTAAAGGACCTGGGGGTATCTATCACCCGTGCCACACCATGTTGGTCCATCACTTCTATTTTCAAACACACTGACATTTTTATTAATTGGGAGCATTATCCATTTATTTTTGGATGGACAGATTGTGAAGAGAGTGATTTGTTTCTAACTTTCTATTACCCATCACCAATATCACCATCCTTTCCTCTATCCTCCCGAATAATATGTGCCTCTTTCACTATCACCAGTGGGATTTACGTGATGATTATGGGACCACATCGGAGTGTAGGGTATAAATGACATTGCCATGTATTAGAATATGTTACACTTCAATAGATGGTACATTTTTTACTCAAATAAAAATTGATTGTACGTTGAGTGCCCCAAGCCTACTTTTTAAGATTTTTGGTATGGTGGAAGGTGATCCTACCCCTTTTATTCTTTCTTGGTCATCCCTTAAAAGTACAGTGTAATGCTTGTTATTAGAATTAAAAAGGATTTGGATTGTTGTCACAGTTTAGTTTTTGTCATATTAGAATCGTCCTTTATTTGTGTAGGGTCTGTTAATTTTGCTTGTGTGTCTTTTTTTCTCATAATATATAATATATTACTAACACAAGAGGATCTATATCCTAAGAGAAAAAAAAGGCTTAGAAAGCATATTAGCGAATAGATTATCCTCAGTTTTTGTCTCTGATTAATTTGCCGTGAAAGTTATCGTGTTATAATTTGACCCGTTATTTTTCTAGAATTTCTTTTTATATAAATAAAATGTGTCAAGACCCTAAAATTCTCCCATATTTGGTATTTTGCAGGTCGCTATTCCAAATGAAACAGTCACTACCAAAAGGTCAAGAAAGAAAAAGGTGAGTATGAACTCTTTACTTACTGGATGTATGTATTCTTGGATCTTCTAATAATTGGAGCATTTCATAAATCTAACTTTTCAGGAGCACATAATTGTGAGAACTGATATAAGCGTTTAGTGTTGTATTTGGTAGGATAATAAAGAAGAACATAATGTGTGTGTTTTACGTAAGAATGATATGAATATGACTTAAGGATAGGATGATAGGTATGTGATTTCCTATGACATTATCACGTTATATTAAATTAATTAATCATATCTGTAGCAAAAAATAAATAAATAAATAATCATATAAATCTTGGTGACATCTGATAGTTTGTGTATTATTGATTGGTTCAGGCTACCAAATTGAAGAAAGAGGATCTTTACATGTATTTCTCACAATATATTCTTATGTAGCAAAAGATAAACGAAGGGGTGGGTGGGAGAGAAAGAAAGAGGGGACCAAGGGAGGAACATGAAATTATGTGGGGACCTTAACGTAGCTGGGAATTACTATTAATTGAATAAACTAACGAACTAGCAGTTAATTTAATTGAGTTTGTTGAAAGCAAAGTGCAATTGATTGGGAATGAAACAGAGTTTGATTGAGCCAACAACTAGGATTAGATGGCCGGTAGTTTTTTGTACTTTTTCTTACAAGACAATTTTGTCAGGGTTTACATAATTACAGCCACTCTTACATTAAAACTCAATAGGTTGTGGGTATTTTAAATGTTGCCAAAAATGATCTGTATTTTGTAGTTTGGCTAGAATATGTAGAAATTAACTAGTTTTCAGGATATTATTAATTTAAAAGTTCATATGGCAGTTTTCATATTTATCAACAAACACAAATGGAAAATAACAAGTTAATCTATTTGTATAACACTATAGCCCCATCCCCGTGCCCCCATGTCATATTGTCATGCATGCTTTTATTTTCATCAGTCATCACATAAGGGTAAATAAGGCCTTTTCTCCTCTTTGTAAGTATTTTTTTTTTGGTGAACATATCTTAAACTTAATGCTTATCGTTTTTGCAGACTTTAGCTGAACTAAAAGAGGAGGAGAGTTTCTTATTGAAAGAAAGGAGAAATTTGAAAAATGTACGATCTGTACTTGTTTTCATAGATAGCTTATTTTCGGTTCACACGCATCTCAACCCTTCTGCTTGGAGATGTATTTTGTGTGGTTTGTTTATAGTATTGGTTGATATTGTTTGAATTTCTGAACAGGAACTGGCATCTTTGCGTCTCACTATTGAAAAAGGCAGAGCCACAAATGAAAGCTTAAAGAGAATGAAGGTGACCTTCCTGTTCTCTTCTGCCTTTTTTCAATAACCTTTTCTTCATTCCTTGTTGACATTACTGAATGATGAATAAACACATCTACTAAGGGCATGCTTGGTTTTCAAACATACATTTGGGGTCTAAAAGTACGTTTGTTTAGAAGGAACTCTATAGTTACTTTGAGTTTAAACATACTTTTTGCAATCTTCCAATTGAAAACCAAACATGCACGGAGACCAGATATGGTGCATTAGAATGTGATATAATATGTGTTATCCTTTTGTAACAGCTTGATTTGGAGCCACGACAGAACTCTAATGCAGCTACAACCTTTGAGGTGTCTGGGAAAATTATCTATAGCCCATCTCAGTTTGTGGAGGCAGAGTGTCATAATCCATCTAATTCAATCTCCCCAGAAACTGTCACACATAAGGTTCTTGATGACCATTCACCTGTTAATGCATCAACTTCTACTTCGAAAGCACAAGTTATTGGTAACCAAGGATCTACATTTGTTCTCCCTGATCTAAACTTGCCCGTTGATGAGGATTTCAGCTCCAACAATGTCGTGCATTGAATTGAATTAGCTAATAAAGGATTTGATTTCCAGTGATATATTCTGCATACTGATAAGTTACACCAACACCATCTTGCAGTATGCCTAATAATAGAAGGTATAAACACGTTAAGTCTAACGATATAGGTTTTGCTAATGTAATTGTAGACGCTAAACCATTCACTTTCCCCACTTGGTCAAAACTGGTGTCCATATTTTTTTTTATTATTCATTATGGTACTGTGGGTAGTGTAGAAATCCTAACACATCAGGCTTAGTTCCAATTTTTTTTTTTAAATTCTCAGGCTTCTACAATGTCCAAAATTCTTTGTGGCAACCCTCGATCCTCCTCTATTATAGAAATATTTACCGGTAAATGGGTAAATGTAATTACGTGTTCTACAAATAATTCAAGAATTTTGGTTCTTGTAGTGAGGTTGTCTGTATCTACCGTGATTTGGTTACTTGTTGATTCTCTTGAAACTTCAAGCTTATTATGCTTTGTTGAAAAAACATTTTTTTGTTCTCGTTTCTCACTAAAGCTGGTTTTTTAACTCGCGCTTACATATATTTCAGTCCGGAGGGAGTAATATCCAATGTCCAATGCCGTTGATTATCTTTGTTAGACAATTATTAGAGGAAAGGGCTTTGTTCTTCAACCTAGGTGTCTGTGATATTTTTAAAAGCTCTTGGAATTGATGCATGGTTGAAAATCAATACTAACAACCACCCAAAAGCTGATAAACCGAGTAACGAAAACACCACAGGCCAAAGCAGCAAAAATCTGAGATAACCCCCCTGAAAATTCCTAATACCTTCCTAAAGAAACAAATTAATGGCAATGGTCCAAAAAACAGCAGCAGATAATGTATCTAAGACCAAACTCCCCAAAACTGATAATGAGCCAAACTAATATCTGAAACCTTGATTTCTCTGACCAACAACTACATTAAGCCTCAACTATTGGTTAATCTCCACTAAGTTTGTGTACTATGTTTTGAACCCACCAATGCACGTTTATATTCATGTAAGCTTGTGGCTAATTACTACAACCATAATGTTGGTAACAGTTACATAAGCTAAGTTGTGTACGTACAATAGTACATTGTTTCGATATCCACTAAATTTCTTAGTACGTTATCAATCCTTGTGTTATGAAATATCCATAATTTAGAAGATTTAGGCCGCATTTCACTTGTAGTTTTACTACTTTATTCTCTATTTTGCACTTGACGTATTCATATTCCTTTTTTTTTTAACATCAGTAATGGAACTAAATAACGTTAACAACGTATCATTATTTAAATAAATTAAAGAAACAAAATAAAATCTAAAGTGAAAAAAACCAATCAATTATTTTTACAAATATCCAGCATGTCAATTTCTACATAATCAATATAGTACCGGCACATTAATACAGGAGTGAATCACCAAATTTGCAATTGAAAATGTAAGTCGCTATCAATTTAATACCTAAAATTATTAATATTAAAAATTAATTACTGAAATTGAAAATCTTTAATCACATTAGTCGTTCTAGGTCAATTGATTTATTCTCTAAAATTGTCCGATAACAACTTTGTTGATCGAATGTTTTCAATTCCACAGACTAATTTTAAATATTAATGATTTTAAAGATTAAATTGAAAATGTCCTACAATTTCAAGTATTAATTTGATGATTCACTCTTGATACAATAAGCGCTGTATTTACTTTTTTTTTTCCTGTCATTTGAAACAAGAACAAGTGGGCCAGACCAAAAGGCCCAGAAACAAACAAATGGCCCAAAACATGCTTATCACTTACTTATCAATAGCCCTAAACATAATCTTGAGCAGCCGCCGCCACCTTCTTCGTTCGTTCGTTTTGTCGTCTCATTCATCCCTTCACCATGAGCAGGTCAGGGCAGCCACCTGATTTGAAGAAGTAAGCATAGCATAGCTCTCACTTTTCACTTCGATTTATTATTTTATTATTACCTTCTTTTTATTTATTTTTAATATATTTATTCGTTATTAATTAATCTGCATTTTTCTATCTGTGGGGTTGCGCCAGGTACATGGACAAGAAGCTCCAGAGTAAGTCTCTTTTTCTTAAGGAGTTTGATTTTATTCATTTGGTAGTTGTTCCGTGGAACTGATGATATTTTGGCATAATCCAACCAGTATTTTTATTTTCGGTTTGCATTCTGAATTACTCTTTAATACAACAACAGTAACTATGTCTTTTCTCACTAAGACCCTGTTTGCATAACAAACTTATCTACTGCTTATGACATAAGTTGTATAAGCTACATTTATAATCGAAGAAAAATTATAGTGAAACTTATTTTATATAAGTCATAAGCTATTTTGATAAGCTATCCTAGGTAGCTTATGAAAAATAAGCCCAAAACAGCTTATGAATCAGTAATAAGCTGTGTTCATAAGCTCTGCATAAGTCAATCCAAACAGGCCCTAAGTGGGATTTTGACACATAAGATACACTACTTCTAAATCATTATTCCCTTTTTCTGTTTATTTATTTATTTATGGATTGTGGCATCAACTTTTTTCATAAATCATAGTCATAACACATTAGGTCCCTTTTCTATTTGGTTATGTTTCTTATTTATTATTTATGTAGTTGTTTGTTTATTGTGAATTTTGCTCGTGTCTGTTTGACTGGTTGAAAGTTGAAACACTCTCTGATTGGTTGAAATGTAGTTCAACCAATCATAGTGAGTGTTAGAAAGAGTGTGTTGATAGCACTCATCTTCTTGGTATATATGCTATGCACATGTGGGTCAAACACTTGAATCTGTGGAGAATAGGGCTTTATTGCTGAAAAAAAACAAGACTTAATATTGGGATTGAAAAATTATACTAAAATCCTTGGTATTTCCTTGCAGTCAAGCTGAATGCAAATCGCATGATTGTTGGTACTCTCCGTGGCTTTGACCAATTTATGAACTTAGTTGTTGACAATACTGTGGAGGTGAATGGCAATGAGAAAAATGACATAGGGATGGTGGTGAGTGAGTCCTCATCTTTTGCAGTAATATCTTTTTATTGCAAGTGGTTGGTTATTAAGGTATAGCAGCTGATAGAGAGTATGAGCATGGTTTTAAAATTGGTAATTTCACCCACTTTCTGCAGGTAATCAGAGGAAATAGTGTGGTCACCGTTGAGGCACTTGAACCCGTGAACAGGAGTAGTTGATTTCTGTTTCTTGTAAACATCTATTATAAGTAAATTTCAAGGTTTCAACAGAAACAGACATGTAATTGTGGATCTTAATATGGTCATGTTAGCCACTAATCTATGGGTTTTAGTGTGTGGTAGTGGCTTTAGTTAAACTGATATTTATGTACCGCCTTTTTTTTAGTTGAATCATCTATTTTCTATTGCATATAGCACTAACACTTGTCACTTTCTTTCTGTACTCTAGTCTGTAATCTTGGTTGTTGATGGAGCTATACCCTTAATTCTTTGTTTATGGAATCTATGGCACAATCCACGCTAATTCATTTGAATAAGTGAAGCTCTAGGTGGTTGCTCCAAAATTATTATTGAAAACTTCGAGTTGAACCATGGTAGTTAATTCCTTTATAAATAAAATAAATAACTAGAGCTATAAAATTTGTTCTTTTCATCTTTTAAACCTTCTTGGCCCAGCTTCTCCTTACAGCTTCTCCTTTTAAGGAGAAGAGAAGCTATAAAAAAGCTGGGCCAAACACACCCTTACTACACGTTTTGTGTCTGTAGAAACTAGTAACTTTTTTTTCTACACTGAGGGGAAGTAGATGTAATTTTGTTTATATTTTCTCCTGCTAGAATTCCTTTATGTCCTAGAAAGGCAGGGCATTTAGTCTTCTTTTGATAGCTAGGGCTATAATCGGTTCGAATTCATTGGTTCAGTTTGGTTTGGATTTTCTGAATTTCTTTACACAACCCAAACCAAACCAATGAATTACGGGTTGGTTCGGTTCGGTTCCATCGAATCCAAGGAATTTTAAATTTTAATTTTTTTAAAAAAATTAGTAATCGTTTTCTGGTATCTACTGATAGATTTATTTTTTGGTATTAATTACTTGTTGCTTATGAGATTGTTGGGAAGAAGTTATGTTCAGAATCAATTTGAGAAAGAGAAGTTGAAATCCATTGAAGATTAAAGGCTAAAGAACTGAAGATTGAAGTCCATCATTTTCTAGTATCTACTGAAGACTGAAGGTTGAAATCCATTGAAGAATTGCACGACGAAGGCTGAAGAATTGCGAACTGCGATGAGGAAGATGGGAGCACTGAGCTCAGCCACGACTTCAAGCACGGCGCACCACGATTTCAATCACGGCGAAGAACTGCAAAATTGTGAGCGGCTTCATGTGACGTGTAGAGCGATGGAAGGATGACACCTGCTAGCTGAAGAAAGATTGGCAACCGAAGATGGAAGGCCGAAGGAGAAGGAAGATTGTGACCTGTGAAGTGAAGAAAGCCAGAGGAAGATGGCAAATGAAGATGGAAGTCCGAAGCTTGAGGAAGGAAAACGACGCTAGGGTTAGTCTTGGACACACTCTTACTCTCTTTGTCTCTCTCACTCACCTAGAAACAACACAGGCATTGACTAATAATAAAGACAAAGCCAAATGGACGATCAGAAGCTATCTTCAAACCACAACAGAAAAAGCTTTAAATCAATCCAAGAAAAACAGACTCCATGAAACCTGCAAAAACCAGCATGAGCTATAGAGGAGGGGGAACGAGGCTCCAACATAGTATGGTCCTTGTGCAACGAGAGAGGTATTTTTTTTTGGTCTAGAAAGATTTCATTGAAACAGGCCCAAGGCTAAAGCCCAAAGGCTACGACAATGGATGAAGGAAACCCATACCAAATTTAATATATGAAACCTATATATAATTCGCCGCCGTCACTACTATGGGGTTGTGCAGGCGTTCCCTCTCCAGATCTGTTGGAGTTTGCTTCTGGTGATGTTTGTGTTGTTGGTTTGTTTGTTTCTTTTTTCGGTTGTTTCTGTTTGGTTGTTTCTTTCCTATGTGTTGTTGTTGTGTTGTTTCTTTGGCACCGCCGTGCATCTTTGCTGCCGCCACCACCCTCCTCTGCCTCTTCCAGCTTTCCAACATCGCCTTTGTGAGCTGTTGGCCGCCTCTGATGGTTGGGGATTTACATGTGAGCAACTGTGATGAGACCAAAGGCTCTGGGTGCCCCAAATGGGCCAAACCCATCCCTCTCAAGAATATCGTTTTTCATGTTTGTGATGTGCTAGGCTGGCGTGTTAGACTGTGTCTTTGGTTTTTTCTGTTTTTGTTTGTTGTTGTTTGTTGGTGGTGTTTTCCTTTGCAATTTTTTAGGCAATAGGGATCTAAATATGTTCATCCAGAGCATAACTTGGGTTTATTGTTTAATGAGTTAGCTATAGTATATCTTTTTTGGGTCTATGTACTCAGAGTCTCTTCTGTAATGTTTGAGCTTGACCCTTTTTCAATATATCTCTCCTTGACAAAAAAAAAAACCTATATATAATTCTTTGACTAATACCTACATTCAGCCTCAACTATTGGTTAATCTCCACTAAAATTTGTGTACTATGTTTTTAACCCACCAATGCACGTTTATACTCATGTAAGCTTGTGGCTAACCACCATAGCGCTGGTAACAGTTACATAAGCTACGTTGTGCACGTACAATAATACATTGTTTAGCTATATCCACTAATTAAACTACTTAGTATGTGTTGGTTGTGAATAAATTTTAGCCGAGAATTGACTAACTAGCCAATTTGATTTCATTAAGTATCAGTCAATAACACCAAAGAATGGACTCTATCTTTTGGCTTTGGGTCCTCCGACAACTCCTAAGAGTTTTGAAGTGGATAGGTGATATGGTTTGAACGTACGAATTTAAGATATTTCAAATGAAACACGACAATGAAAATATAAACGTACCAAAAGAAAGAATACAAAAGTAGGCTAAAATAAGGTTGGTTTTTGATTGATTTCTGGGACCCCTTCAAAGTACAAATTCCCTATCTATAGCCTAAAATATGGCTAAAAGCAGCCTATCGGCTAGCTCTCCCCCATGATCTCGCACTAATCCCTACAAGACAGGGAGATATTTTTCCTCTTTCCTTTGATCTTATCTCAAAGGCGTGCCACTTCCTATCTTCACAGCCTCCCCCCAAAGACTTCGCCCTTATCCTTTGGTCAAGCGTGTTGACTCCATACTACTATTGGGTCAAGTTCATGGGTTAAGACCCGACCTCTGCATGGCCCAATGACCTAACCTTGCCACCAGGGTTCGACTGTTTAAGCCTCGACTAACTCATTTGCGGCTAAGACTCCTTACTAGCCAATGCTTCGGCTGCCGCCTCCCTCGACTTGCTTATCTCAACTCTTGCATAATTTTTGAGTGTTCACGGTATGTTATCAATCCTTGTGTTTTGAAATATCCATAATTTAGAAGATTCCGGCCGCATTTCTCTTGTAGTTTTACTACTTTTTACTTTGTAATTTGTACTTGACGTATTCATATTCATTTTTTCATTAACATATATAATGGAACTTATAAAATCTCTTCACCTGAAACCAATATGTATTTGTGTTCATTTTTTTTTTTCAAACTTGCTCATTTGGCTCTGTACTGCCAATTGCATGTGATCTTGGAAAGTGGGAAATAAATATTCAAGGCCGAGAGAGAAGTTAAAGGTGACAAGTGAGAGCTCCGGCAAAAGAAGGAGAAAAAACAAAGTAGAATCCCCGTATGTTTCTGTTGAAGTAAACAGAACAGTGCCTAAGATACTAACATCGATTCCCTTGTGTTGTGTCTATGCCCTCCCTGAAGACTTTTCCTCCCTTTTAATTTTGAGTAAACAGCCACTTCCATTTTGGTGTTCGAGAGTCTAAGCTGATAGTCATTTTATCTTGAAAGTAATTATTTATTATTATTTTAGAGCTCATTTGTTATTGATTAAAAAATAAATAATTTTTATATAAAATAATTTAATAACTATTTTTTAGAGATTTTTATATAATATAGAATCTAATTTGTGTTTATTTACACTTCTAAAAATTACTTTTTTAATATTCTCTCTCCCCTCTCTCTCTACATTAAAATCAAATTATTTCTTTAAAGCTACTCCAAATAAGTTTTCATTTTAATAAGATTTTGATTATTTTTAAATTCTAATTTTTAAAAACTAAAATAAATAGATAAAAAATTATTAAAAATAATTATTTCTTTAAAAAAGTATTTATTTTTAAAAAATAATCCGTCACAAATGGGCTCTTAATTTAGTCCATGAAAATGATTACTTAACTATTATTTAAAAATGATTACTTAACTATTATTTTGATTTTTGAAAGTGATTACTTTCCTAACAGCAGGGACTAAAGTGGCTAACGGCTCACACCAGTTGAGGACCATTTTTTAATTTCGCATATGTGAGAGACCAAAGTGACACCGACTTATACGGACTAAATGATTGTTTACTCTTTTAAATTTTTAATATTAAAACCTGGGTTAAATAAAGGCTGTATTTACTCTTCTCTGTTGTCCTGGCCCCATATGTTGTTTGATCTCCAGTTGTAACTGACCCCAGCTTCCCTCCAACTGCCAATTAGAAGGCAAAGAGTATAAAGCCGTATCCCTTTTGATGCAATATTGCTGCATGTACTTCAGCCAGAAGATCATGATCTACCCTTCAAAGCCCAAAATGCCACAGTACCTTCTCTGCATTCACAGACTCTGCAGCAGCAAAACAATCATCTTTAGAACAAAGTGTTGGATCATATAAAACCTACAGCACAAATCAGTGTAGTGTAGTTCACTCAGCACAAATTTCTTTGCTTGCTACTGCACTAACAATTGTAACAGTGACGAAAAACAAAAAACAGTAAAAGTGTAATACACACAAATATGAAATACCCATAATTAAAGAGAAGTGAAAGAGTGCTTATAATTCACATACGCAGAATATAGTAAATTTAGACTTACAGATTCGGGAGAGTGAGAGACAAATTCATCAAAAAAAGTCGTGTTAATTTCTTCATTAATATATCAAGTACTAATCCAACAAAGTACAGGCCTTTCCAGCTTTCAGAGTCACACAGATTCGTCCATCCAGAAACCAAACATAATAAAGACCCTTCAAACCCATAAACAAAAAAAAATTCCACCACTAACTACTACTACTTAAACAGTTAAATCTACGACAACAACGACACCGTTTCATTAATTTTTAGACTTACGAGTTACGAGTATTCACAAGTCTAGGTAACCCATGAACCCAAACCGGCCCAACCTAATCCAAACCGACTCATGTACACCCTTAAATTTTAGTGGTTGCTGCAACCAATAGAGGTGACACCTAACTTCAAGTCAAGCTCCACACTCCCACTGAACAATTGAGCCATAGAGGTAACCACAGAGCACTTCCTAGCATTGGTCTTAGCCTTACGAGTACCACCACCACCACCACCGCTTGAGGAAGAGGAAGAAGAAGAAGAAGAAGACGTGGAAGTTGTTAATGTTGAGGGCAAAACAGAGGGTATCTCGAAGTTGGTTCGAGCTTTAGAGCCTCTCAAGCGTCTTGCGGCAGCGTCATAAGCACGCGCCGCCTCCTCCGCGGTGTCGAATGTGCCGAGCCAGTGACGGCACCGGCCGATCCGGTCGCGTATCTCCGCTGACCACCTCCCCCATGGCCTCTTCCTTACTCCTCTGTATTTCTTACTCACCGAAAGGGTGTTTTTGTCATTGGTGTCATTGCCACCACCGGCGTGACCGGTTTTCGGTTCCTTCTTTGGTGTCGTTGTGTCTTTTTTGACTCCGTAGAGGACATGCTCTCCGACAATGGCAGCGATTCCTTCGAGATCATGACCGTCTTCGTTTGGGTCTGAAATAGGTTCAAATGAGATGCGGGTTATGGTGGGTTTCCATTGACTGGGTGCTTGTTGAAACATTGCTGGTGTAAGATGAAAGGAGGTGGTGGTAACTTGTGTGAATAGTTCACAGTTCATGTTCATTGCTGTCTGGGAACGCAAATCGTTGTTCCCTCACAACTATATATGTATTACAGCCAGGGACAGGGTTAGTCAATTTTAAAATGACATTTATGATTTTAGTTATTAATCTATGAAACAGCAAAAATATTTTTTGGATCACCAAGGGATCTCTAAATGAGAATCTATCTTATGTGTTTAAATGGGTCTTTTATGATTATATCATTTATTTTTATATTTTTTAACACAAATATCTAATAAAGCACTCAAACTCCTCTAATTCAGCACTTTTAAAAAAAAATTTAAATGGATTCCACCAATAGTCACACATCACTTATTTTTATTTATAAAATGCAACCGAGTCCACACAATAGTGTAAGCACCAGTGCTTGCACAAACACTGATGCTTGTTAAGAGTCGTCCCGTGTCAGAGCTGCATCGGTGAGTGCTTAATGAGCACAATGCTTAACAAGAAAAAGACATTTAAGAACTGCCGTTGGAGATGGCCTAACATGCCATTCAACACCCAAAGGCCAAAGAGGTGATAAAAATATAAGAGAAAGAAGTTATATATGTGATAAATGAGTAAAAATATATAAAAAGAGAGAATCGTGTTAGATGGGGGTAAGGGAGGCAAAACGGGTTAACCCGTCTAGATCCACTATCAACCTGCTTTAAACGGGATGGGACAGGTTGCTATGTCAAGAAAAGTAAGTTGAAAAATGTAACTCGCGTCCATTTAAGAGTGGATTGGTGAGTTGATCCGTTTTGGCAGGATAGGTGGGACAATCTACCAAAATTATGAAAAAATATAAAAAAATGTAAAGATATTTTTAAAAAATCAAAAATTGTTTTTCAACCCAATGGATTGACTTACCAGGTTAGGCAGGACAAGTGGATTGAGTTACTTAACCTGCTTTGCTATTTTAACAATTAGACAGATTGATTTGTCGAATTTAACCCGCTTTGCCATCCGATATAAGTGTTGAAAATAAATAAATATTCAAATATCACTCATGATGAAATAAATAATCTAAGGTGGAATTTTTTATTTAATATTTTTTATTAATAGAGACATGTGAGGTATAGATATTGCTGTCAGTCTGAACAAGACTGTAATCCCCTGTATCTATTTAGTATTTGCACTCTTGTCTTTCCTTCCTAGGGGACACGAGGTATAATAAACCTTTAAAAGATCATGAACCACCCCCAATCCGAGGCTCGTTTCAAGTTATCTACTGTCTCTAACTTTTACCGAGGAAAAAATGAATAAGATTATCATCGTCAGATTCAGATTGGTGGGGAAGGAAGTGGGAGACACGAGAAATGTGACAGAAAGGAGAAGGAAAAAGAGAGGTGGGATGAATTGAAGTTGAAATATTATCATCAAATTTTGATGATGATCCTTTTTAGCTTGAAATTGACGTATTAAAAAAAATTAAACGGATTGAGTTTATGATCAACTAAAATAGAGAAACACTAAACAAAATCAAAATTAATTATAACAATTTATTAAATAATAATTTAACTATAACAAGTTAAATATTTATATTTATTTATTATAGTCCTGAATATACATCGTACTGTTGTATCAAAAAAATAAAAATACATCGTACTGGCCATGAATTGTGGGTGAAGTATCAGTATGGGGGTAGAGAGGGAATTACAGTGTGATTGGTCTGGTCTCCAGTCTGCTATGTTATGATGATGATGGGGATTGTAGTTGTAATCAGTCTGATGATTGATGAGGTGTTGTAGCGCGTAAGGGGTGTCGTCACTGTTAAAAGTGACTTCCATTCATTGCCTTTGCCTTTGCCATATGATTAGGAATAGAGAAATATTAGACATTTAGTGTGCACAAGGGAAGATGGGTTGTCCACGGAGCACAAATCGGTTAATATCGTTAGATTTAGTGATGAACAAATTAAGGGCCTAGATGAGTTGATACTAATTTGAAGAATACGTAAAACTCCTTCACACAATCCCTTTCACCCCCACCCCAAGTCAGAACGCCAAGTACCAAACCGGCCTCTAGCTCGAAGTCATCCATGGCAGCTATACCTTTCCCACCGCTGGCACCATCCAGTAGCTAGGCACTGATGTATGCCGACAGGTCAACGGACCTCGACTCCGACATAGAGATTCATCTCCTTCCTCACCTCTTCCCAAAGTCTCAACTTTTCCCCACAAACAACAATGATTCAGGCAATTACAGGGTGAGGGTGACGAAGGTGAGATCATCCATCCAGGCATCATCCAGGTGTTTGTTGCTCTGTTCCCTGTGAGATCGTCCAAAGGGTTGGTGACGAACGTGAGGACCGTGACGAATGTGGGCCCGCCAAACTCGATTTACAGTGTGAGGGTGGAATCGCTGGCAATGGGGATGACGGTGACGGTGAGACCGTCGCAGCTTGTGTTCTTGGAGGGGTCAAGAAGCGTAGCTTCATCGTGACGGTGACGGCAGATGCCCGGTGGCGATGGACCTTCGTCCAGTTCCGGTGCGTCAAAGAAGCTGATGGATCTTTGATTAGGGGTTGATTGTCGTGTTAGTGTTGCGATGGTGTCGCTGTTGGTCTTCGACGTCAAAGAAGGGTGGGAGAGGTGGCGGAGAGGAAGGTAGAACCGACACTGCATGGTGTTAGCTGCGTCGATGGGGAGTTGAAGACGGTGGAGGAGAATTTGGAGTGACTAGGGTATGATTTGGTGTGGTGGGGTGGGCGAGGGCAACGAAGGTGGAGTGGGGTTTGTGCTTTGGCTTATGGCACGGTGAGGGAGTGGTAGACTAGTGGGGTAGTTGTTGTGGTGGTGGACTGGTGGTGGAGCTGTGGTTGAAGAGGTGCAGATGCAAATGCAACTGAGAAAGGGGGTTGTTGTTGTGTTCTTGAGGAACCACCATGGACGATGGTGAAGGCGCTAGGGACGGGGAGGGGGATTTAGTGAGGAACAATTATGTGCACCCTAGTTCTCATCTCACTGTTCAGTTTTTTTATAAGATCTAATAGCTATAAGTGATCTTGTGCATGGTGCACAAACCACTAGCGCTTGTGCACGCTAGAAGGCGCCTTTATTAAGATCATGTTTGGATAACAAGTTTATCTATTATTTATGGTATAAATTGTATAAGTTATTTTTATAATTGAAGAAAAATTATGGTGAAATTTATTTTATATAAGCCATAAGCTGTTTTGATAAGCTATCCTAGGTAACTTATGAAAAATAAATCCAAAATAGCTTATAAATCAGTCATAAATTGTATTCATAAACTATGCATAAACTAATCCAAACAAACCCTAAGTAAGTCTATATGTTTTGAGTGAGAAAGAGATAAAAGAGAGATAAATGATAGATGTGATAGGTGATATGGTGTGACAAGAAGCGAAAGATAAATAGAGTTAAAAAGTGTTGTACGGGTGGTAGAAAATTTTGGGTGTCTAAGTATCATTATTGTTAGGAATAGGGGTCTGTTTAGAAAAATAGCTTATTTAAATTCTTATGACATAAATGTTTATATGGTAAAAACTTATGTATAAGTTATTTTTATAATCGAAGAGAGAATGTAGTGAAATTGATTTTATATAAGTTGTAAGCTGTTTTGATAAGCTATCCTGGGTAGCTTAAAAAAATAAGCCTAAAATAATTTATGAACTAGTCATAAACTGTTTTTATAAGCTCTATCAAATACGCTAACAAGAACTTATGTCAATAAATAAACTCAGATAAACTCTGCATAAGTCAATTCTAATATGCTTTGGATGATCATACGATTGTAAAAAACCTTTTTCTTTTTTCTCTTTGATATATATATATATACACGCGCACGCAGTAAGTAGTCATCGCATGAAAAAAAAAAGAGGGGTGAGGGAAAAAGGAAATAAATATATATATAAAGTTACATGTAATTTTACTCATTTCAGAAAAAAAATATTACTCCTGGTAGATTATCATGTTAATCCATTCTCTTTTAATTAATTACAGTCATAATTGTGTGGATCAACCAAATTAAATTCGTGGATCTATTTGTTTCAATTAAATAAATATAAAAAGTGCAATGAAAATTGTGTGCAATAGTGCTTTTGCATAACAAAGTTCGATGGGAGAGAATAGATATGCCTAGTTTGAAGTTGATATGATTTAAATATTTGATAAAAAATATTTTAAACTCTAAAATTTGTTACAAAAGATGTGAATTCAGATGAGCTTGATTTATTTGATAGGGTGGTATGCTATCAAGAATAGTCTAGACCTTGCTTGGGACAACGGTTTCAAGATGTCATTTTGAAATCTGACTCTAAATGTGTTTTGGATTTATTGGGTACTACTAATAATCTTCACCCTCTTTTTCCTTTATTGGATCACATCACTAGCTTGATGAACAGAGGATAGAATATTAAGCTTCGCATAACTTAGATAATGAGTGTACAGATTGGTTGGCAAAAATGGGAGCTGTTACTGGTTCAGCCTTGGTGATTTGGGACCATTGTCTTCATCACCTGGATTCCATTTTGTTGGCTGATACTTTACGAATTGTTAGATTGCGTCTATAGTTGGTTTTCTGTTCTTTTTATGCTTTTCTCTTGGGCTCTGTCTAAGGTGAACCACCAAATAGGTGGTTCACCATGGGGAAGTTTAGTAAAAATAATTACATTAATTGTAACCATTAGATTGATTAGATTCACTAGATCTTGTAGTGCACCCTCTACACCAAATCATATACCCCAGCATCTCTAATCCATCCCCTCTCCCCACTGTACACCCCCACGCTCCCATCTCATATTCCTCGCCGCCATTCCACCTGTCTCCTCCTCCACCGTCGTCCATGCGTCGCTTCAGCGAGGAGCAGCAGCTCCATTCCCAGCGGCGGACTCTCAAGGAAGAAAGCTGCCATGGAGTCAGTGATGCAGTGAAGTCGACGATTGCCTCAGTCCCAGGCAAGGTCCAAGCCATAGCAGATCGCCACCAGTTTAGCTTGCAAAATGGTCTTCTCCCCAAGGAAACTAGTGAAGCCAGCCACCCAATCGCCATCCCCAGTCCGAATCAGACCCCCAACTCCGGTACGGTCGGTGTTCTCGAAATGACTCCCGTCAACCTTAAGCACAGGGGTGGTCGCATCAGCTTGCTTCCATGAAATCCACCGCTCCACTATTCAGCTGGTTGTTGGTGGTGAAGCTTCGGTAGGTGCGACCGTGGTGCTGAACGGCTCGTGGTGGTTTGCCTCTCCCTCGAAGGTGCAAAGAAGAAGAAGAAGAAGACGATGACAATGACTACATCAAAGACGAAGACGTTGAAGAAGTAGAAGAAGACGATGACAACGACTACATCGAAGACGAAGCATTGAAGAAGAAGAAGACGAAGACGATGACGACAAAGATGACGTCATTCCTCAGCGAAACTCGTATTCCTCACTGAGTGATCGAGGCCGAACTCAAGGGAATCGAGGAAGCCACCACTGTGCAGGAGCTCTGCCTCGAGCCCGAACCGTCTGAGTTGCCTGACACCGTCGTAGCCGTAACCAGAAGGCTGGTTGTGGTAGCCGGACATGTCGAACGAGGAGAGGTGGGGAAGAGTGGGATAGGGATTGGGAGAGGAAAAATTTAGTTGCTCCCATTTTTTTTATAATTGATCTGAACTATCGATTTTTTTAATATTAAATCTGATGGTTGTTAAAATTTTGTGAAAGTTTTTTAATTGGTGATTCATAGTGAACCACCTATAAGTTTCTAATAAGTGGTTTTCCCTAGAACTCACCTTTCTCTTGACAAAAAAAATTGACAGGCTTATTAATTGTTGGATTATGGATTTTTGGGGCTTATATGTGAATCCTTTTTCTTATCTTTATAACTAAATTAAAAAATATCAATTTCAAATGATTTTTACTTAAAACGGATATATAGTTATGAAAATAGTATAGTATCTTAGCACATTTAAAAAGGGGACTTAATAACATCAATAGTGATCTTGATAATTTTTGAACTTACTACTAAATCAAATCTGGTCATTGTTGTCACTTATACCAAAAAAAAAATCTGGTCAGAATGTTTTGCATCCTAAAATCATGATTTTAAAAATACAAATTAAATTCATGGTGAGAGTGTTTATTTATACAGTTTTTTTTTTGATAAACTATTTATACAGTTCTTAATATGAACAGTTCAAATCAATAGTATTACACTATTGACAAAATCTTGTGTCACAAAACACTCAGATGCGGAGTAAGATTTGATTGCGTTATGAATCATGTCAGGGGTCTTTCAAGAGGTCAAGAATTTATTATTATGCATAGTTGATGGATTAGACATTGCCAAACAAGAAGGATAATATATGAGCCGTGGTTCGAAACTTCAATTCCAATTCACCACCAAACACTTGCCTCAGCCTTGCTGCACAGTGCCAACACCTGGATTCCAGGATTCCAAGATTTGTCCCTCTGATTTCTATATTTATATTTATGTTATTTTTTTTAATTTCTTTTCTCAATTTTTTGCAAGTGTTTTCAATGGCTTTGGTAATTGGTACGTAAGTGTTACTGTTTTAGATCATGGAGAGAGAAGCCGTAAAAAGTTCAGCATACTAAGACTTTGTTTGGCAAAAAAAAATAAGAGATAGCAAATAGTTTATAGTTGATAATAGATAAGTTAATGGATAATAGATCAAATAGTAGATGAGCATAGATAATTAATAGTAGATAAATTACTAAATTAAATTTAAAATATTTAGTAAAACTAACGAATAAACTAAGTGATAAATATAAAATGACATATTTAATTATTGTTTATATTTCTTTAATTAATATTAAATTAAATATTAAACATACAGTAACATATTTATAAATAATAAACTAATTATTATGATATTTAGAAGTTAAAATTTTAAAATTTATATTTTAGTGACATTATTTGTTTATTTACTTATTATCAGTTGTGGCCTCATTAAAATAATTTTTATTGGTTAAAAATATTACCTTTTAAATTTATTTTATTTTATTTTATTTATAGTTGTATTTATTCACTTGTTTATTTATTATTATTAAAATAATTTATTTATTTACTTATTTGTTTGTTTAATAATTATTATTATAATCTTTTATTTTATTTAAGAGAGGATAGGGAAAGAATTTAATAAAAATAATCTGGATAAAAAGGAGAGAAAAATCATAAGCTATCCACTATAAGCTCAAACATTACTTCAAGTAGCGTCTGAAAAAATGTTAAACGCTACTAAAATAATGCTAAACGCTACCTATTACCAAACACCTTTATTTTTTTAAATCTAGTATCCATTAGTCAAATTCGTTAACTGCTAGCAGATGAGACTTGTCAAATGGAGCCTAAAGACTTTGTTTAGCAAAGAAATAGCGGATAATAGATAGCTTATAACGAGTACTTCAAGTAGCGTTTGAAAAAATGCTAAATATTACTGGAAAAATGTTAAATGCTACCTGTTACCAAACACCTCAATTTTTTTAAATTCACTATCCGCTAATCAAATCCTCTAATTGCTAGCGGACGAGACTTGCCAAATGGAGCCAAAAGGCTGTTTTTAACAAAAATTAGCAAATAACATATAGCTTTATAGAGGGTAAGCTAGCGAATAGTGGATTAGGTAGCTGGTAGCGGATGAGCTATCTATCAAATTGAATTTGAAGTATTTGGTAAAATTAGCGATTAAAGTAACTGATAAATGTAAAATGGCATAAAATAATATTTTTAATCATTCTTACTTTTCTTTAATCAATATTAAATATGATAAAATATTTATAAATAATAAACTAGTTATTATTATATTTAGAAGTTAAATTTTAAAATTTATGTTTTAATGATATAATTTATTTATTTACTTTTTTATTTATTATCTTGGTTAAAAATATTATATTTAATTTAATTTAATTTTTTTATAGTTCTATTTATTTAATTATTTATTTCTTATCATTAAAATAATTTATTTATTGTTTAAATAATTTATTTATTTACTTATTTATTTATTTATGATCATTATAAGAATATTTTATTTTATTTACTAGAGGATAGGAAAGAAATTCAATAAAACTGATGATGGTAAAAATGCGAGAAAAATCATACACTATAAGTTATAAGCTCAAGTCTAAAACAACACTATACACTACTAGAAAAATGCTATAAATTACCTGTTACCAAACACTTCTATTTTTTCTAGTCCACTATCTACTGGTCAAATCCATTAATCGCTAGCGGATGAAACTTGCCAAACAATTCAAATGCTAAACATATATTTAATGAAAAATATTTCATATTTTTAAATTATAAAAAATTATTTAATGTTTATTTTTTCACTAATTAAAAATGTTCAATAAGTTGTATTAAAATCTTCTTAAATAGTACCTTTAAGAATACCACAATTTTTAATTAGATATTACTGTTCGTATTAGAATTGGAATTTCTGTTAACCGAAAAACCAAACACACTATTCGTATTAGAATTGGAATTTCTATTAATCTATTATCATTACATCTTTTACTTTTTTTTCTTTTTCTTTTCTCCTTCTCATAACTATTTTTTTTTCTTTTCTCCTCTTTTCTACATCTTTTACTTTTATTTTTTATACCTAGAAACAGTAATCCACATCTGGCCACACACCGTATAGTGGACTTATCCTTTGAACTAAAAAGGTAGTAGCATTTGTGTGATAATGTTATCTTTGGTTTCATCTCGTTAAAGAAACTAAAATTCGGAAAAAATAGATAGCACCAAAATATATCAATTTTTTATTTACATTAGGAATCTATTAATTAAATGCTGACTCAGTGTGGCATGGGTCTGGGTTAACTTGGTCAGTCGGTTGTTTTTTGTCCATTGAGTTAGATGGCCCGGTATTGGATTTGGTTCATCACTTATTGGGTTTGCATGTGGACTTCGAACCGGTTGGGTCTTATGTATGCGGTCCAAACCAAATCTAGAGACAAGTAACATATTCTATTATTCTGTGTCACACGCAAACACACACTCACATAAAATATTTGATGGTGATACATTGTCCCACTAAAGTGTCAGATGCCGTGTATATATTAGGTTGGCAAAATAAGTTGAGCTCGCGGGCTAGTTCGCCTAACCTTTTTTTGTTATAGGCTAGGTTGAGATTCTCAACCCACCAATCCGTTTTAGCCTGCCAACCCAGCGACGGGTTATTTTTTTCCTCTGATTTTTCAAAATATTTTTTTTTATGTTTTTTATCTTTTTAAATTTTTTGAGTGGGTTTTGGCTGCCTAAACCTGCTAGCCTGCCAAAGCGAGCCAACCCGTTGGCTTGCCAATCCACCCTTAAATGAAGGTGGGGTGTATTTTTTGGCCCACTTTTTTCGACAGACCAGGCAGATCAACCCGTTTTGTCATCCCTAGTATATATTTATATGAATGTCTTCCCATTTTAAATGGAGAAACCTATCTCACTCATGCTAGTCATTTGTCCTTAGTTGAATCTTGCAAGTCAAAATTGCCCTCGTCAAAACTACAATTCATGCTAAAAAAAATTAAAAAATCAACAAGACACTACCACTCGCACGCACGCATACACACATTCATTGAACATTTTCCAAGGTGGCCGTGCGAGTGGGCGTACTCATATATATGTCCGTGTACATGTGTGATATTTGAAGAAACATTCTGTTGGAGAAGAGCTACATCTCGAAGAATGTCGGTCTATTAAACAAAACAGAGTCTACACATTATTTCAACTTTCAAGGGACTTGGGAGGAAAAAAGAGGTGGGTGTTTTCTCTCAAGAGGGGAGAGGGGAAGCACGCGAAGCTTTTGGGTTTTGCACAATGTTCACTCTTTGAACCAAGAGATTTGTCCTACTTGCATTGCATGGAGACAAGTGTATTATTTGCGGGTTTTGAGAAAGTGGATTCATGCATGGCATGAGAAAATCCCAAGAAAAATAGACGAAGAAAGGATGCTATAATGATATCTTTATCATTTTCCTACTTTAGTTCCATGCACATTATTTATGCAAGTTTCATTGCAGTGCCCGGAATTGTGAATCTTTGACTAAATATTAATGCATGCAACCTTTTTATGTATTCACTTTGGGTCAATTTCTGCTGCTGCTTTTGAATATTCTTTCGTATTCTTGTTTCCCTTTCACGGAATTGGCAATACGCAGGTTTCCGAGAGAGATTTGGGATAATATGTACCCCTCAATCATATTCACCATCAATGTCTCTTAGCTTCTTATTTTGGAAAAAGGGGATTCATTGAAAGGGCAAAGCCCAAAGCCCAAAGCTCAAAGAGCATTAAACATCAAAGGCTCAGCATTAAGAGCAAAGCTCAAAGCAAAAACGACATTACATCAAAGACCTAACATCTATCACGGCATGAGTCAAGCTCAAAGCAGTATCTCCAGACATATAAATTGCATTGCATAAACACGCACCTAACAGAGTTAAAACTCAAATAACATTAAACTAAAAGTAGTAAATCAAACCTATAGAAGAGTCTAAACTAACAGAAAATCTATAAAGACATCCTCCTCATTCCGTTTATAATGGAAGAAAAGTCTCTTTTTTTTGGTCGATGAAGAAAAATCTCTTATAATCACAGTTTCACTTGGTCCAACACTAGCACATTTTGGGCTTTCGACATTTGCTCCTTCAGCCATATCCAGCTTTGGGCCTAGAAATATTTTATTTTCATCATTGGACAAAGAATTCGGTTTGGACACGTGAGTAAGCAGCCTAGACTCTATTGGGAAATGGCACAAGCTGAAATCCAGTTTGTTGTTGTGTCACTTCTGTGATTAAAAGGCTCGTATATACGAGACACACTGTGAGGATTCTTAAAACAATTTGAATGTATAGATCGACATGGATATAATAAACATCTATATTAATTGAATTGTGAATATCTTATAGTTGTAGTACACGTACTTTTTGTTTTCCTCTAGAATCCATTTTAGTAAAAACCTAACACATCTATTTATAATATTTGTACATTTGAATGATCATTACCTAATAAATACTTCATTGATATTCGAGGCATGATGTAAATTCACCTATGAAAGAATAAAACTGCAACATGACAAATTAAAATTTCTTTTGATGTAACCATTCTGCAGTTCATCCAAGAAGCTCTCTGCATTCACTTCACAAGACCCTTTACTAATGACATTGGTTTGGAGCTGCCAATGCGAGCCAATGGCCATAAAGGTACATGTCATATAGCTTGCAAAAAGTTCCAATTTCATATATGCAATGAATCATTGACTGAATAATATAAATCACATGTTGCTAGAAATACATTTATATTTATATATGATATAATAACAGGATGTACAGATTAAATACAACAGAATAATCTTGTGTGTGTGTGAGATATACAACATTGACATTAACATATAGATATAGAGAAGCATTGTGGATAGTCTAGACTGATATGTAAGCTAGTAAAAATAGCCATGGACTTCATAATGTCCACAAAACCCAACGGGTTCAGTACATCCAAGATAAATCTTGCCTGAAAGACACAGACTTTGCAGCTCCTTGGACACCTCTTTCAGAAATTTGAGGACAATCTTCAACAGCCAATAAATCCAACTTGAAGGATCCAACAAGTGGCTTTAGTCCATCATCTGAGATCCCCAAACACTTGCTTAACCTTAAATTACACAATCGCGGAAATTGGCTCACAAGCTGAACCCCCTCATCACTAATCTCTTGGCACCTCACAAGTTCAAGAGACTCAAGATATTCTGCCATGCAAAGAGCTTCCATTCCAACATCATTGAAGGAATAAACATGATCAAGAGAAAGCTGCCGAACCGGGCACTTTTGAATCAAGCAAAGTATTCCACTCAATGTGAATGAGAAAGATGAGGGAAACTCCCCATCAGAAAAGGATATCCTCACTGATTCAAGCTTTGAGCAGTTTTGAGCCAAGGCTTTCAGACTCTCATCTGTTAATCTCAACGGGTTATTCAGCAAGGAGGGAAGAGAAAAATCGGATGGAACTCTGAACGAAACCGATTGAAGGTCACTTGATCTTTGAGATAAGCAAATAATGTCAAAGTCCCTTACCCCAACACACATGTCAAGGTGAATTTTTAACAAGTTCCTGCACTTGCCCAACACGCAAGCAAGCCCTCTCCCGGGACTGATGATGCAATTCACCAAGCTTAGTTCAAGCATATTTTCACACGAGACATGCTGCTTTTGCCACCTATCCACAGATAGTCGATCGTAAACTTTCATATATCGGTAATTAGCATCGACTTCAAATTGCAGCCTCTTAAGTTTTGTCCAACCACGGCCAAGCTTAATCAAGTCACCTTCACCAATGGCCCTGCAGTTCTTAATGGAGAGGTCCTCAAGTGTTCCAAGCTTACCAAGGTATTCAAGCCACTCCACACTGCTCACATTAAGGCACCTGATAAGGTGAAGCCTAGAGAGGTTCTTGCAGCCAACAACGAGAGACAGTATTCCACAACCGGTGATTCTTGGAGTGAAATTAAGCCTCAGCGACGACAGCTTGGAAGAGGAAGCCAAGTAGCGGAGACCGACATCGGTGATAAAAGTGCAATAACTCAAGGCGAGGTCGGAGAGCAGAGGGCAGTGATTCGCAAGAATGAGAAGACCCTTATCATCCAACTGTTTTCCAAGCTTGGACATCCAACCAGAGTATGTAATCTCCACTTTGGACAAGTTGAGGAACCTTGTGCACAGACATGTCAAGGCTTCATCTGCAGGGTCCATTCCACACCCAACCTTAAGAGAATGCCTCTGTGCATTATCTAAATTGTAAAGCCGTTTACAAGCTAAGGAAACAGAGTTTCTGTCACTTGTTTTCTTTATCCTACTCAATATCTCCCACACTATATGCTCTGGTATGTTATCCATCAACTATTCCCCTCTCCTGCAAAATGTATAGCATTATCGATATCAATATCAATTTCAATTGAAACAACCCAACATAGGATAGGAACTCAATTCATTTTGTCTGATAAACAAAAATACCAAATCAAGTGTGTTACTTGCTCCTTCGGTCATCTATTTTCCAAAAAAATGGGAATTGGGAAAAAAAAATATTCCATTCAGACTTAAATGTAAGCAAAAAATAATTCAAATGTAAGATACTCAAATATAAACAAATCTTAACTAACGATTTTTTCTATAAAATACTCATCATTTAATGTAGATTTGAATTTCAATCATCTCTTTTATTAAGAGTGGTTTAAGGAATGAAGTTTATTTTTTGACAAGATAAAAAAATTAAATAAATTTAACTAACTTTTTTAACGAGTGTGAATTTATATATTTTTGTTTATATTCGAGTACGAATGGAGTATACATTAAGGTGTATACACAAAAATAAAAAACAAAAAAAAAACATAGAATGTAATAAATCCGTCAGATCTGAACGAAATTTGGAAGAGGGGTGAGTAATGGTTAATTCGATTGGGATTGGAGAAAGCAAACGCGGAGAAGAAATTACAAGGAAAACGAAAATTACAAACCAACGGGGCAATTGAATGGTGTTGGCATCAGGTGCGGTGCGGTGTGGTGTGGTAGTAGAATTGAAATCGAGAAACAAGGCTTTTTATTTTTCTGGGATGAAGAATGAACATTAATTATGGTATTGATGAAACAAGCGCGTGATGGGTGGATGGCATGCGAAGAAAGAAGGAAGTGATGGATTCCATTACCTGTTTGTTCATATACGTTGGATCAGAATGCTGCGATGCAATGCCCCCTTATGAAGGAACGAAACCCGAAAGAAGAATTGCGTTTGAGATATAAATGATGAAGTTGATCGATTACATATTTTTGTTTTTTTTTTGGTCGAAGATTAGATATTTTTGTTAAGTATTATTTATATTTATCCATTAGACCTCACGGCCCAAAAGAATTTAGCCCAACCCCAATTCAAAGGTTAGGGCCCACTATCACATTAGATCCAGAACAAGGAAAGGTTTCGGCTATTGTCTTGGCTTCCTGAATCCACATGAATTGTTCCCTATACCCACACTTAACCCAAACTTAGGTTTTTTGGTTTAAAAAACAAAAACTACCCCTCCTTCCAAACTCCCTTCTTTCCCATTCTTCCCCGCGACAGTTTCTCCCCCCCCCCCCCCCTCCTCTTCTTGATTTTTCTTCTTCTTTTTCTCCTAACTCTCTATTGTCCCTCTTCGCCCTCACCACAAATGATCAATAAAACGACCACCCACCACTATATCGAATTGTCAGGTAAATTGTGAGGTATTTTTTTTTTTTTGCGATTTCCTGACTTCTCGGAAGTTGTAGTTCCAGAATTAAAAATTTGTATTCAGGAAGTGCCACTTCTGGACATAATAAAGTAATTGAAATTTGCCTACCAAAAATGACAGTTCTGAAATACAAATTTTTAATTCCGAAACTTTAACTTCCAGTATGTAAAACAATTACCTATTCCATTATGAAAATAGCCTTTACGATATGTAAAATTTACATTCCTAAAGTGGTAGTTCCAGAACACAATTTTAAAATTGCAAAATATGTTCTCGAATTATTATAATAATTTTTAACAAATAATTTCAAAATTGTTACTCGTTTCCCATTGTTTACAAGGTACACTTCTTTCTTTTTCAATAATCTACGTCCATACATTCCAAGTATGTGCTAAAAGGCCTGTATCCTCACCTCACTCCCCCCAACAGGATCCGATATATACGTGTTTTAACAAATTATGAACTATTATTTTTATGATTGTCACGTATTTATTATTTTTAATAATTTTAATTATATTACCAAAATTAACGACCGAATGCACTACCTAAAAATAAGACTTTAATTAAACAATGGTATGATGGGGGGAAAAATGCACCTAACTGCACTTTAGCCTTTACAGTTTAAGTGTTGTGATTTTAAGTGATTAATTTTTCCGAGTTAATTAAGTTTTTTTTTAAAACTAAGTAAATTTGGACTTTTAGTCAAAAAATTTATCTAGAATTCTATTTTTCTGTTTGAATATTTAGGATAAAAAATAAATTTAGAAGTTGGGATTAGTGGAATTCAAAATATTCTAGTATATTAGAGTTTGAAGAGAGCATCTATTAAGTTGATGGGAGTTTGGTGGTTAACGATAGTTCACCATTAGGTTTCGATTAATGATAGTTAGAGATTTAGCATGACATTATGAACTTCATTGTCAAATCAAATTAATATTAGTTAATTTTTAATTGGTTATTCAATAAATATATTATTAATTTTCTTAATTTTTTAATAAATGTTTGAATTTATTTATAAGACACACATGTAAATTATCAATAAATTTATCTTTGGCTTAAACAACTTTTTGGTCCTTATAATATAGGGGTGTTTTGTGTTTAGTCCCTATAAAAAAAATCAAACGCTTTTGGTCCCTGTAAATTTTTTTTTGCTTTTAGTCCCTAGCCTGGTTTGACCGCTGATGTGTCCCATTTTGAGCCCAATCAACATGCCTACGTGGCCAAAACAGTTACCACGTAGGATCCACGTCAGCATCTCTCTCTCTCTCTCTCTCTCTCTCTCTCTCTCCTCCGTGCACCCCCAACCAGCACCACCTCCTCTCTCTCTCTCTCTCTCCTCTTCCCTCCACCCCACTACCTTCTCTCTCTCTCTCTCTCTCTCTCTATGAGCATCAGAATCGATCAGACATCAAAACGCACAAAACACAGAACATCAACTTGTTTAGCTTCACCTTCATACTCATCATCTTCAACATCCCAACTCAAATCCTCCTCTTCCCTGGACATTCTCCTCCACCCCCAGCCAATTCACACGAATCGTGCTAGCTTTGAGCAGAGTGGGAGCAAGCTCCTCCTTCCCCCAACCTCCTTCCCCCACCCCCACCTACTTCCTCATCCCTCACGCATCACCAACAATTTTTCACTATACATTATGCATCGTAGTCATCGCAGAAAGAGAGGAAGAAACTTGAAGTTAGGTTCACGGGTTCACAACAGCCAAAACAGAGAACACAAATTTGTAACAGAGAACACAAAACAAGATGCAGATCTGAATGCTACACCAAGCAAACATTCATGGAAGAGGAAAGGAAGATGTCAATATATATACCAAACGCGTATTGATGACTAGATATGAACTGTTAAACCCATGTCAGAGAACCCTGAGCATGGTGTAGATCTCGTGGTCGGGGAAATTGGTGACAATCTCCTTCAAGCTCTGCACCGCCTTCCTTGACGACGCCGGAATAGTCGTCCCCGACGACCCCTTGCCACCACCCTTCCCGCTCATCCTCTTTCTGTCACACACACAACACCACCACCGTGCTCGCTAGGGTTCTGCCGCGCCAACAGAGAGAGAGAAGCGAGAGAGGAAGTGGAGAAGACGAAGTTGGAAAGGGAGAAGTTGAAAGAGGAAAATACTGTGTACCTGCGAAGCTGTTTTGGGGTTGGTGGTGTTGATGGGTAAGTTATGCCCTTGAGGTAGAGAAGCGCACTGTGGGGATGTATTTAGCAAAACCCAGATTTGATGAACAAGGTGAGGAAGAGAGAGCAGGTAGTGGGGGTGGAGAGAGAGAGAGAGAGAGAGAGAGAGATGCTGACGTGGATCTTACGTGGCAACTATTTTGGCCACGTAGGCGTGTTGACTGGACTCAAAATGGGAGACATCAGCGGTCAAACCAGGCTAAGGACTAAAAGCAAAAAAAAAATTTTACAGGGACCAAAAGTGTTTGACTTTTTTTATAGGAACTAAAAGCAAAACACCCCTATATTATAGGGACCAAAAAGTTATTTAAGCCTTTATATTTTATCACACTAATTTTTGAAATTTTTTAAAATTATAAAATTTCAAAATGTATATTTTAATTGAACTATTTATTTTTCACATAAATATATACCCATACATGGAATACTTGCTAAACTACTAACGTAATGGCAATGAAATCCGATGACCCTTATCCAAGCATTGTACTTAGGATTAAGTTCAAGGAACATTTCTAATTATATTTCTTCTATATCTTTTAAAACATGTGATTTTAGAATAATTAACTTTTTTATCTGTCGTTCAAAAGTCAGAGATCACTTTAATTATTGTTTCAATCATATCTTTATTTATTAGCTAATTATTAAAAAATAAAAAATAAATTATATATATGAAAGAGATAAAATATATTCAAAATGAAATAATAATTTTAATATCATATAAAAAATCAATATAAACCATTTTTTAATTATGTTTATATATTATTAGGTTAAAGAACACTTAAAAATATTGAGAGAGTAATCAGATAAGTAAATTGAATGTGTTCAAACACCAGTACTGTATCATAATGTATTTGAATCTTTTAAAGTGATGAGAGAATAAAATAAGTAATATCAATCATTAATATTGAGTTAGAGCTAGAGCAAGCAAAATTACTAATTACAAAATAAAAGCATTGAAGATAGAGAACAATTTTTGCCTAAATCTCCATAGAAACGATCGATTAATTAAAAAGCTCAGAATATACTGAATTAAAAATTTAAAAAGACTTAAATTTGTGGTATAGTTTTTTTTTTCATATTATCTTGAATTTTTAATTAGCTTATATAATTTGCCGACTTATAGTAATACTATACTCGTATGACGATTGAAAATGTCAGAGTCATGTGAGTGGTCCCTTTTTCACACACTTTTTTTTTTTGGGTAACTAATTTTTCACACACTTGGGGCCGTGTCACTTCAAGAAAAAGAGTGAGAGATAAAAAAAAATTAAATGTGATGGAATATGAGTCACATGACCAAAAACACAAAAACAGATTGTATAAAAAAACAAAAACAAAAACAAAAGGCTTAAATAATTTTTTGGTCCCTATAATATAAGGATGTTTTGTTTTTAGTCCCTATAAAAAAAGTCAAACGCTTTTGGTCCCTGTAAATTTTTTTTTTGTTTTTAGTCCCTTAAGTGGGTTGACCGCTGATGTGTCTTATTTTGAACCCAGTCAACACGCCTACGTGGCCAAAACAGTGACACGCGAGATGACACGTCAGCCCCCTCTCTCTCTCTCTCCCTCCTCCCCTCTTTCTCTCTCCTCTCTCCTCCCCCACCGTCCACCCCCCTCCTCCCTCCACCCTCAACACTCCGTCTTCCCCATCTTCCCTCTTTGCATATTTTTTTGCTGCAATTTTTGTTGAAAAGGGGCTGATCTACTTTCATTATTGTTACTGATAATAGATTATTATAGACTACAAACATAACCCAGTTCTGCACTTTTTTTTTTCATCTTCTTCCCATATATATATCCCAACCAACCAAAAAAAAGAAAAAGAAAAACCGAAACTTTGTTTTTGTTTTTGTGGGTTCTTCTTCACCATGTCTGAGGGCTATTATATTTCGAAGAAGACTGATGATATCTGCGATGATGTTTGTGGACAGGTACCAATTTTCCTCTAATTTTTTGCCTTTTTTTTGGGTCTTTTTTCCCCCTCTCTACTAAAAACATTGTTCTCTCTCTTGTGGTTATGGTTTTAATGAGTTTCCATGGTTGGGTTTTGTTGCCAATGCAAAAAGGGAAACTCGATGTTAAGTATTTTATTGATGTTTGGATTGTTTGTGGTCGATGGTTTTAGATTCCTTCACCACCCCTCTTTCGCCTTCTGAATCTATGTTTTGTGGAATGATGGCTGTTTTTATTTAAATTTTGTTGTCTGTGTGGGGACTCTGTTTTGGATTGTGGGGTTCGAAGGAAGAGAGAGAGAGGAGGAAGGGGGAGGAGGAGGAGGGAGGGGGAAGGAGGTGGTGGTGGGGGTTGAGGGAGGAGGTTGGGAGAAGGTGGGGGAGGAGGAGGGGGGTCGACGGAGGGGGGAGAAGGGAGGAGAGAGAAAGGGGAGGAGGGAAAGAGAGAGAGAGGACTGACGTGTCATCTCGCGTGTCACTGTTTTGGCCACGTAGGCATGTTGACTGAGCTCAAAATGGGACACATCAGCGGTCAACCCACTTAAGGGACTAAAAACAAAAAAAAATAAATTACAGGGACCAAAAACGTTTGACTTTTTTTATTGGGACTAAAAGCAAAACACCCCTATATTATAGGAACTAAAAAGTTATTTAAGCCAAAACAGAAAAGTATAAAAACACGAGTGCAGAGATAGGGTAGGTATCCTTAGATAGAGGTTTTCCCACGTGGGTTTTAGCCCATTCGTTCATAAAAAAAAGAAAAAAAAAGGAGATAAGGTAGGGTGAGTTGTTGACCAAAAGAAAAAAGGTAGGGTGAGTTGTTTTTGTTTTTGTCAAAAGCGCAAAGGGTGGGTTGTATTGTTTCATAATCTCCTCTCGTTCCCTTCACACTCACCAAAAAAAAAATCTCCTCTTGTTTTATAATGAGGAAAAACCCAAAATAATTATGAAGGGACCACTCTGTACAGTATTTTTTCCTTTTCTTTGTCATTTTTCTTTCTCGTTTATAACATGACATAGAGAAAAAAAAACATAAGGAAGTGCTTGAAATCTAACGGTCAAAATAAAAGTTGCATTAGCAACCTTTAATTCTATATATATATATATATATAAATGATTTTTCTTAGACATCTAGAGAGAGATAAAAATAGAAGAAAAATGAGCGATAAATGTTACAAATGAGTGATACGGTAAAAAGAGAGATAGAAATAAAGCTCTGTTTGTCAAAAAGTAGTTGATAGCTTATAGCGAATAGTGGATAAATTAACTGGCAGCAGATGAGCTTATAGGAGATAGTAAATAGTGGATAACTTACTAAATTGAATTTAAAGTATTTGATAAAATTAGTAGTTAAATTGACTAATAAATTTAAAATGACATAAATGAATATTTTTAAGTAATGCTTATATTTTTTTAATCAACATTAAATATTAAATATGATAAAAAAGTTATAAATAATTAAACTAATTATTATGATATTTAGAAGTTAAAATTTTAAAATTTATATTTTAATAATATAATTTATTTATTTCCTTCTTTATTTATTATCATTAAAATAAATTTTATTGGTTAAAAATATTTTATTATATTTAATTTAATTTACTTGTTTATTTATTATCACTATAATAATCTTTTTATTTTATTTAATATAGGATAGACAAGAAATTTAATAAAGAATAAGGGGTAAAAACGAGAGAAAAAATAATATACGCTATAAACTATATGCTCAATTGTTACTTGAAATAGTATTTAAAAAAATACTATAAATTACTAAAAAAAATGCTATAAGTTATCTGTTGTCACTTGTCATAAATATCATTGTCGTTATATTATATATATTATGTTTTCTCCATGTCCCCAAACGCATATGGGAGTACACTGGGACTTTTAACCTGCAACTCAATCCAGTGTGTGCTTGTTATATTTGTGCCTAAAACTCAACAAGAAAATGGAGGTGCCATGGCAGAGTTTGTTATCCAGCGTGGTAATAACTAAAACTTTTAATTAACTAACGGCACACTCATCCGAATATACATGTGTATTAATTTGTGTTATTGCCCTGCTCTTAATTACATATTGTTGTGCATATATATATAGGAAATGGAAGATGGTGAATATTTATTCAGCCATCTGCGCGATAACTCGTTGGACGATAACTCATTGGACGATCTTCGAGAGATGCTGCATCAGTATACTTTCTCCTCTGAGGAGGACACGGTTGGCTTCGGCCTCAACAACAACGTTGTTAACGGTAACAGCTCAATATCCCATGAATCCATTGCGTTGCGACACGCTAAAACTGCCACCCTTTCTTTCGAAGACTCCACCGTTGTTGTAACTGCAGCAACGGTTCCCAACTGTGGCCGAAGTGGCGGAGGCAGTTGCACAAATGAAAGTAGGAAACGAAGAAGCTGTAATTCGGGGTCGACTATGGACCACATCATTGCCGAAAGAAGAAGGAGACAGGAACTGTCCCAGAGATTCATAGAACTTTCAGCCATTGTTCCTGGCCTCAATAAGGTAATTAATTATTCATTTACTCTCCCCGTTTTTAATATAAACAAAAAAAATACATATATTTAGACTATATTTAGTCTAGATATATATATTTTTTTTATTTATATTTAAAAACAAAGGGAGTAATTTATTATTATTGCTTATATATATTGTATGTGCTTAATTGTCTTGCAATAGAGGAGTTTTTACCATATCCTTTGAAATATACAAAAAAACATACTTTTGCCTTTTGACGCGTTATGATTTCTATTCTACTTTAGTCATACTCTTACTATGCTAGATTTATCCTTTTATAGTTAATTATTTGTAACGTTTTGCGAAGAAAGTGCTACAAAAAAAAAGAAGCTTTGATGTAGTGCTTTCCTAAGAAAACTCTACAATCGGTTAGTTTTACTTTTGTTTTGTTACGGTATTCCTAATTACTTAGTTTGACTTTGAGTTCCCAATTAATTAGTACATTGCTACAAATAATTTAAAAAATACGTGTATAAAATTTCCAACAAATAAAAAATCATGGAATTATATAGGTAGTTAATTATTTAGAAAATACTCACCTTGGCAATCAGTGTGATGGTGTGAATCTGCTTTTAGGAGAGGGTTTTTATTTTGTGAAGGCTGGCTATTTGGTCATAAACAATAATCTGTAATTCTTGGTTGGACACTACTTGTGCTTTCAACTCCATTTTATTGTATTTTGGCTTTTCAAAAAAAAACTAGAGTATAACTAAATCGTTTTATTCATATATGGGATATAAAGTTCATAATCTTGATGAGGAAGCTCAACGGCATTTCCTTGCAAGGCAGGCAAAAGCTCATTGAAATGAATATTTAATTTTAATCTTATTAACACATCTCTTATAAGTTTATGAGTTAGAAGTTGGATACAAAAAATTGGATTGCAAAAGTTAGATCTCAACTTATATATATGACAAACTATTATTTAAATTTTTTTAATATTATCTCAACTTTTTTTCTGTAAGTGTTTATTAAAAAGTTTATTTGAATTAAAAACTAATTTCTTTTGCAATTGTTTCATTTCTAGCTAGTTCCAGAATCACTATTGATCGATTTGGTTTGTGATGTCTAGATTGACAAGATCTCAATACTTAAGGAAGCAACCACTTATGTCAAACAACTTCAAACTCGAGTAAAGGAGTTGGAAGAACAAAGTGCAAAGATGATCATAGAGTCACCACCGTCGTTTATCAATAACAACAATTACTTCTACAGTGGTGAAGGCATTGTCCCTTATAAAAAGAACTCTAGTGACTGCCACGATGAACTCAATAATGTAGCACTCCCTAAACTGGAAGCAAGAGTAATGGAAAAGGAAGTACTCATCCGAATCCACTGCGAGAAGAAGAACTATGACATTTTGCTCAAAGCACTTTCTCATATTAAAAGCCTTCATTTCTCCATTGTAAACCACGGTGTCTTACCATTTGGGAAATTTTCCCTTGCCATTGCCATTGTTGCTCGGGTACTCAACAATAAATCTTTGTAAACTAGCTAGTTTATAGTTTCTTTTATAAATTTAATTAGTGTGCACTAGCACTGTAAAAATGTTTTACATATGCGTCCAATCATATCTCACCATGTGGATCTTTGTGCAGATATTTTAGAAATTATTGTTATAAAGTGACACTATATATAATGAGATATGATTGAATGTCTGTGTAAAGTATTTTCACACTACTAGTACATAGTAATTAAACTCTTTTTTTTATAAGCTAAAGATTTTTTTGGACTTTGTAAAATAGTTTGACTCCAATTCATGTCTCGCTATTGTTAGTGAAGAATTAATTATGATTAGTAATCACTCAATTAGAATTCCAATTCTTAGTTGTCTATATTTGTAAGGGATATTATAATTGATATTATTTTACAAATTGCTATACCTATATTGCAGATGGGCGACAACTGCAGCATCACCGTGAAGGATCTAGTGAAAAGCCTGAGACAAGCTCTCTTCGAGTCATTGCCAGAGTGCCAAACTTGTTTCCGCAATGGAAAGTGTCATGAGTGACATATATATCACTTTTAATTTGGATTAGTTGTTAGTACAATTGATATAGTTAAGAATAATCTGTGTTGTTATTTGTAAATACATTGCCTTTCTTTATCTATAATCTATAACTATTATAAAAGGAATATAATTTTTTGGTGTACACATTTCTGTTGTCATCACGGTAGGCTGATTGCGGTAGTAGATGATCATGAACGGTGCAACCTGAGGTGTGTCGGAACACTGTCCTAAGGATTTATCCGCAGTGTGCTGCGCAAACCCCCAGGATTCAGCAGGCTCTTCCCGACGATAAACATGCTGAGGCTATCTGAACTAAAAAATTTAGAACAAGACAGATGTAACCCAGGAAAAATAAAACCATCTAATTGAACCAAGAAATATTTAGATGAAAAAGAAGTAAAAAAAAAATTTGTTGAAGAAAATGACATGAGAGAGACCAAGGCGTGGAAAAGAAGTGATGAAGGGACCGGTTGAATAGGCCACAAATAAAGAAAGGATTTTATCATCTCATCAAAAAGACGTTTGAAAACCGAAGCTGAGAAAAAGGACGGAAGGCAACGTGATGGCATAAAATTAGGAGATTAAAATGGGGATCCAAAACTTCTAATATTTTAAAATAAATATCAATGCAAAATTGCACTTTGAAAGTGCACCTCAAGTATTGGAAGTCAAACAACGAAACCGAGTCTTATAGTAGAACGTGGCCAAGTACTCAAAAACAAGTTATATTATTATAACAATGCTAACTTTAAAATAAATAAATATATAATAATTTTACAACAATCCGCCACATATTTATTTTAAAGTCAAAGAAAAAAAATTTCTCGGGTTAACAACGTGAGTGTAATGCATCGAATCTGGTGAAGCAAACTTCTATGAACTAGACCTAGATTTATAAGACTTAACACACAGTGAATTAGTGAGACAAACTCTATGAACCAAAGACACTTTGTGTGTGTCAGAGGTCTACAAATCACACTACACCCCCACAATTCTTGTGTTTATCGTTGTGTTGCGCATTTAGGCCGTGCGCATGCCTGGTTTTTATGAGTGCTCTAGAGACCCGCCACAGTCTCATGCAAGCGGCCACACTTGACACTCATATAGGTGATTCCATCTAGTGTATGTTGCGACCATACACCACCCTTAAGGGCTTATGGTAATCATTAAAAGCATAAAGCTTATCCCTGAAATTTATGTAATCTAGCACATTCTCATATCCATTATCATAACACCATAGGAAGAGACAAAATTATTACATGCTAGCATAACTAACAAGTGACTTGTTTTTACCCATATGAATCTTCTTCATGGGGTCTCCAATCACAAAGGTTGGGTTACCATCACTTGTCGTTTTCCAATGGCGTAAGTCTCATTCCCCTCGATGTTTCACATATTAATTTCTTCACAATGGGTTTTGTCAACGGATCTGCTAAATTTAATTCTGATTTCACATAATCAATGGAAATCGTTCCATCTTTTAGCAGCTGCTTTACAACATTGTGTCTCAATTGAATATGTCTATTTTTACCAATGAAAGTTTTGTTCTTTGCAATGGCTATTGCCACTTGGCAACCACTCAGCCTTACTACCAGCCAACTCTAGAGCTACAAACTTTGACTCCATAGTCGATCTTGCAATGATCGTCTGTTTGGCTGATCTCCACGTAACATCGCCACCACCAAGTGCAAACATATACCCACTAGTGGATTTCATCTCATCTGAATCATAGATCCAATTAGCATCACTGTATCCTTCTAATACAACGGGAAATCCACTATACTTAATACCATAATTAATGGTACCTCTCAAATATCTCATGAGTCTGGCAAGTGCCTCCCAACGATCCTGATTAGGATTATGAGTGTATCTACTATCTACTCAATCTACCTACAGTATAGACTATATCTGGAAGTGAAAAGTTCATCAAAGGCAGTTAGCTCCCAATGATTTGGGCATATTGAGATTGATCAATAGGGTCACATTTATTCTTCTTTAATTGAGAGTTAGAATCATAAGGGGTACCCAATGACGTAAAGTCATAATAACCAAACTTCTTGAGAAGTTTGTCAACATAATGTTCTTGGGATAGTATAATACTATGACCCTTCTTTATTATTTTAACTCCTAATATAACACTTGCTTCACCCATGTCTTTCATATCAAAATTAGAAGCAAGAAAGGACTTGGATCTAATTACCACATCATAACAAGTACCAAAAATCAGTATGTCATCCACATACAAGCAAATAATAACACATTCACCATTCACCAATTTTGAATAAACACATTTATCAACTTCAAACAGTGAAAAATCATCACTAATCAAAATATGATTAAACTTTTCATGCCATTGTTTTGGTGCTTGTTTTAGACCATACAAAGATTTAAGAAGCTTGCACACTCTATGTTCTTGTCCAGGAACGACACATCCTTCGAGTTGAGTCATGTAAATTTTTTCTTCTAAATCACCATTTAAAAATGCAGATTTCACATCCATTTGATGAATAACAAGTTTATAAATAGAGGCCAAGGCTATTAAAACTCTAATGGAAGAAATTCTTGTCACTGGAGCAAAAGTATCAAAATAATCAATATTTTTCTTTTGAGTAAAACTTTTTGCCATCAATCTAGCTTTATATTTTTCAATTGGCACATCGGGTAAATATTTTCTTTTAAAAATCCATTTGCAACCAATTGATTTTGCTCCAGGAGGTAAACCAACTAAAGTTCAAGTTTTGCATTTTGAAATAGAATCAATTTCAGTTTTAATAGTCTCTTTCCAAAATTTTGCCTCAGAAGAAGAAATTGCTTCAGAAAAGGTCAACCAAATAAGTGTAAAAATCACTTCCGAATGATGTCTCTTTCCTTTGTCTTTTGATTCTTCTTAAATCCTCATTCAAATTATCACATGCAACATCCAAAGGTTGTCTAGAAACACTTTCAATTTTCAAAGGAAAAATATTTTCCAAGAACTTAGCATTTTTAGTCTCAACAATTGTATTGCGATAACGAACATCACTATTAAGAACAAGAAATCTATATGCAGCACTATGTTCAGCATATCCAATAAACATACAATCAGAGGTCTTAGAACCTATTTTTCTTTTTTTTTTGGGATCAGGCAACATAACCTTAGCTAAACACCCCCACACTTTCAAATATTTCAAATTAGGCTTATAACCTTTCAATAATCCTTAGGGTGTTTTACCTGTTTTCTTATGCGGTATCTTATTTTGCAAAAAACATGCAGTTAAAAGAGCTTCACCCCAAAGATTATCAGGTGCATGTGAGCTAACAAGCATCACATTCATCATTTCTTTCAAAGTCCTATTTTTTCTTTCAGCTACACCATTGGATTCAGGGGAATAAGGGGGAGTCACTTAATGTATAATACCTTCTTTATTACAAAAGTCATTAAAAGATATATATTCCCCTCAAATCTAATCCTTTTAATTTTTCTACTCAATTGATTTTCCAATTCGGCTTTCTAAGATAAAAACATATCAAACGCTTCATCCTTATGCTTTAATAAATAAAATTTGATGAATCTAGAAAAATCATCAATAAAGGTTACATAATACTTATTACCTTCCCTAGACATAGTTTGTTATAAATCTCCCAGATCAGAGTGAATTAAACTAAGGGGTTCAGATTCACGATGCACAGAATGACATGATTTTTTAGTTAATTTAGGTTCAATGCACACATCACATTTATCATGTTGACTACTATGAATGCCAGAAATCATGCCAAGATTTTGCAACTCTTTAACATATGAAAAACTAATGTGTCCTAATCTAGCATACCATAAATCATACGAGTCAATCAAGTAAGCAGAAGAAGATGCATTATTATTAATAATCTCGAAAACATTGAGTACAAAGAGTCCCTGATTACAATATTCCTTCCCAACAAAGACATTATTCTTAGTCATTACAATTTTGTCAGACTCAAAAGACACTTTAACCCCTCCTTTTCCCAATAGTGCTACAGAGATCAGATTACATCTAATAGTAGGCACATGCAACACATTAATCAAAGCCAATTTCTTCCTGGATGTGAGCTTCAGAAGTACTTTGCCTTTTCCATGAACTGCAGCAGTTCTTGAATCACCAAGATAAACTTGATCTTCTTCATTCCCTATTGAAGTGTAGGAGGTAAAGGCAGCTTTGTTGGCACAGATGTGCCTGGTAGCCCCAAAGTCTACCACCCATTTCTTCACATCACTCACAATGGTCACTTCAGATATGACCGCAACAATTATGTCATCTCCTTCAACCAAATTGGCTTTTGGTTTTGGAGGATTCTCATTTAATTTTCTATATCTGCAGTGATAAGCTTTATGACCTGACTTTCCACAAACGAAGGAAGTGCTTCTTCTTTTAAAGTTGGAGTTAGATGCAACACGAATATTATGATCAGGTTTATTATCAGATTTATTATCATACCTCTTTTTGCGCACATTATTCTGGACGAGGTTTGCTTGAGACGCCAGAGCCTTGGCATGTGCGACCTTGCATTCCTTCCTGCTGGTGTCTTCAATTATTATGTGCTTGATGAGATCTGTAAGGGTGAGTTGCTTGTGCTTTAACTGTTGCTTATAGTCATTCCATGAGTTAGGCAATTTCTCGACGAGCGCTCTATTGGAAGTTAAAAGTATTTTTAATACAAATACTCCCTAAGTGATTTTATGGTTTTGATGATACCAAAATGTATTAAGCTTTTACAATGTATAACAAAGCTGCCTAACTAAGTTTATTGAAGGATGTTGCAGTCTGCGACCAATAATAAGTTCATCATGACATTGGCTCATATTCAAAGTCTGAGAAGCCTTGCGTCCAATGTTAAAGACATTGTCCAATATTGGCACTGGAACATATATGGACACCAAGAGTTCTGCGTCCAATGATCAGTATTGGGAAATACTGTTCATCGTCCAATGATTCTCTGCGTCCAATAAACAGTATAAGGCAATACTGTTCTGCGTCCAATGCAATATGCAGTCTGAGAGCTTTGCGTCCAATGATCAGTATAAGGCAATACTATTCTGCGTCCAATAACCAGTAGGAGACAATGCTACTGTTCTGCGTCCAATAAATAAGAAGGACAACAATCAAGTGTCATACGACCAATGAAGCAGATTGACAAAGGTACATCAAACAACTGTTCTGCGTCCAATGAAGCAGAAGAACAAATGTACAACAATCAACTCTGCGTCCAATAGAACAATAAGGAAATGGCAAAAGTCCAATAACCAAAATAAGGCAATACGTCCAATGCTACTTGGAACCTAATCAACAGAATGTTATGCGTCCAATGAATGAATGAATATCGTATACAAATGGTAAGCAAAGATATGCGTCCATTTGTTAAAAGGACTAAAAGTCCAATATATTCTACATGCTGCGTCCAATACATTCTATATGCTGCGTCCAAAACGCAAAGTCCATTACTTGCTTTTTATTGCTCTTGCATTTAATATGGAACATATTTATTGAGCAAATGATTTGAAATAAATAGTTGTATGCAATGCTTTTCTGTACAACCATTGTCAACGTTTTTGAACGTACTTTTGAAAAGCATAAAGCACTATGGAAAGTGTACCAAGAGAGAGAATGTACTCCTATATCTCTGAACACATCTTTCTGGTTTACACAGTGTATTCTCTCTATCTCAATAAGATATTACTATTAACCACTGTACAATTGAGACTTTGAGTACAGGTTGCTTCTGATTAAGGAGAAAGAAACGCAAACATACTCACTGAAGTAGAACTCCTCAGAGCAACGGGAAAATAACATTTAATGCTATTAGAGAACGGTAATATTAATGAAGGCTGAAGCTGAGCTATTCGAAGAACAAGTCTGAAGCTTCATCAAAGCCTATAAATACCGTGAACAAGAAGAAGAATACAAGAGACTGGAAAAAGAAAAAGAAAGAGCTGAACTGCTGTGCAATTTGTTATACTCTGTATAGAAAGTCTTGTATATTTTCTATCTTCTTGTAAAAGAGAGTTTGCTTAACTCTCGAAGTGCTTTAGTTTTCATATCCTCACTTGTGTGAGTTAGACAGCACTTGAATCAAAAACACTCTGCTGAGTCGTTTAGCCTGAAGAGGCTGTGTGCAAAGAATACTTGGGATTTAGCCTGGAGAGGCTGTGTGCAAAGAATATTTGGGTTATAGCCTGGAGAGGCTGAGTGCAAAGAATACTTGGGTTATAGCCTGAAGAGGCTGCGTGCAAAGAATACTTGTATTCTATCTGGTTTGATAGTGAAATCTCTCTAGTTTGAGGGGACTAGACGTAGCTCTTAGGAAAGAGTGAACCAGGATAAAAACTTGTGTTATTTCTTCTTTCCCTTAACTCTTTTTATATCTGTGCTTATTACTAACCAAGGGGATTGAATTGATTTTATTTCAACAAGTTTTTCGTACACTTTAAATCGCACAAAGAAAATAAGTCTTAAAACTAAGTGGAAGCATCTGCGTCCAATCTTTCTGTGCGTTCAGTATTTCACAACTCTGTGCGTCTAATATTTCGAAACTCTGTGCGTCCAATATTTCAGTACGTTGTGCGTCCAACGTTTTCACAAGCCAGCGTCCAACATTTGCGAAAAGTTTTTAAAAGCTTAGAAACACAATTCAACCCCCCTTCTTGTGTTTCATCCTGTTACCTACACGCTCCAGCAACGAACTCATCTTGCAGGTTGATATTCTCCGCCTTCAATTCTTCCAAGAGCTTGTGGTACTCATTGATTTGTTCCTTAATATCTTTTTCATCCATCATTTGCCATCGGAGATAGTTCCCAATAACAAACTTCTGTTTTCTGGCATCCTCGGTGGTGCACTTATCATTCAAGTTATCCCATATCTCTTTTGCTACCTTATAAGAGCAATAGACATCAAAGAGTTCATCAGATAAAGTACTAATGATAGTGTGGCGACAAACCTTATTGGCGTATGTCCACTGCTCTAGTTGCTTGGGATCGCTCTCAGATGGCTTCTAATCGGAGAGTGCGGTAGCGACCCCATGCATGTCGAGGACAGTGAAGATGTGTCCTGCCATCTACGAAAGTTCTTTCCAGCGAACACCTCTATTTTTGAGATGTCAAGGCACACCTTGGCGTACGTGACCGGAGGAGGTGGAGCGGCTGTGACAGACTCGGGAATGCCTCCACCATTGTCGGATGCAGCGACGTTTTCGTCAGCCATAATAAATCCTTAGATTGTTGTCGCGGTAGGCTGACTGCGGTAGTAGATGATCAGGAACGGTGCAACCTGAGACGTGTCGGAACACTGTCCTAGGGATTTATCCACGGTGTGCCGCACAAACCCCCTCATGATTCAACAGACTCTTCCTGACTATAAACGTGCCGAGGCTATCTGAACTCAAAAATTTAGAACAAGGCAGATGTAACCCAGGAAAAATAAAACAATCTAATTGAACCAAGAAATATTTAGATGGAGAAGAAGTAAGAAATTTTTTTGTTGAAGAAAATAACAAGAGAGGGACCAAGGCGTGGAAAAGAAGTTATAAAGGGATCGGTTGAATAGGCCACGGATAAAGAAAGGATTTTATCATCTCATCAAAAAGACGTTTGAAAACCGAAGCTGAGAAAAAGGACGGAAGGCAAGGTGATGGCATAAAATTAGGAGATTAAAAAGGGAATCCAAAACTTCTAATATTTTAAAATAAATATCAATGCAAAATTGCACTTTGAAAGTGTACCTCAAGTATCGGAAGTCAAACAACGAAACCAAAGCTTATAGTAGAACGTGGCCAAGTCAAAAATAAGTTATATTATTATAACAATGCTAATTTTAAAATAAATAAATACATAATAATTTTACAACAGAGATCATTATGCCCCTATAGTATGCTCTTATAACTTTCACTTTAAACGGTTACAACAGATTTTTTCAAATTTAAATTTAATCATATTTTACTCTAATTACACCTATTAAATTTATTTATATTTTATCAAACTTACATATGTCACTAACCAAGGAGTCTTGGCCTAGTGGTGGAACACTAGGACCCTTGGGAGGATCGACCCGTTGGTAACAAGATCGATTCCACTCAGGGGTAAAATCATGTTTTGGCCAGTCTAAGCCTCTATGGACAAGCGCAGATTAGTCCTTCGTTAAAAGCGTTGGGACACTACGTGGGGTTGGAGCGATCTCCCCTCGAACAAAAAAAACTTACATATGTCACTATAGAGGTTGCAATTCGGGCTTTCGGGCCGGGCTCGGGTCAGCCCGCATCGGGTTCGGGCTTTATCGGGTCGAGTAAAAAAGTCCGAATTGAAAACGGACTCAAATTTGTGTGTCCGAGTCCTCTATTTTTTGGATTTTTTCGGGCCGGGCTTGGGCTTTGACCTATGTTTTTCAGGTGGTCCGCTTCGAGCTCGGGCTTTTACGGGTTCGGATTTTATCGGGCCGGGCCAAAAAAATCCAAATTAAAAACGGACTCAAATTTATGTGTCCAAGCCCAGTGTTTTTTCGAGCTGACTCGAGTCGGCAGACTAAGCCCATTTTGCCAGCTATATGTCACTATATAATTTTGTATTTTTTTCAAAATATTAAGAAATGGACAGACAGACACGACAAGCACAGTACCTGTCTGTCCGGTAGTATTTAAAGAATGGCAATGTATTTACAAATAACGACACTGATTAGTCATTACTAATTTTAAAAAATATTTATAAAATGAATATCAATTAAATACCTACTGTACCTGGTGTTGAATATCAAAACTGCATAACGACCCATGCATGTATACCTGGTGTTGGGGCCTGGGGGTACTGAAGAATGGCCGTATTTGAGTCGGGTCAATTCAATAGGTCGCTTTTAGGGTGGTCAAGTGACAAAACTTGACCAGTGACCACCATGGGGAAGTGAGTTTATATCCCTTAATATATGAATAGAAAATTTCAATGGCCCGGATCCTTGACGGTAACTTATAGTTCAGGTTCTTATGGCATGTAAATATATTTGCACAAGTAAACCCAAAAGTTTCTCATATTATCAATATTCAATAAACTTTTTTTGGTAAGTTTAAAGTTGTCCAGAGATTGCAGATGTGTATTTTAAGCCCCTTCTATGGGTGACCAAGCTAAGATCGAGGCAAATTGAATAATGGAGAAGAAAAATAATTAGAAGTTTGGATAGAACAAAGTGCTTGGAACAATTACCTTTCTTCTTCACCACGTGACATTGTTTTCTCTGGTACCTAACCCCTTCATTGGGTGACCAATCTAGCTAGTTATAGGCAAAGGAAAAAATTGAGAATGAAAGTGAGAAGTAGTAGAGCCAAAGGAAATACTCAAATTTAAACATTGAAAATGTTTTCTTGGTGTAGTAAATACTCACTGTGTACAAAATAGGTTGTGGAGGAAATGCCTATAAAAAAAATATTGTGGAGGAAATTTGGGAAGAAAGAGTTATTTCACAAAAACCAAAAGAGAAATATGGTATTAGAGAAGGCGGCGTTTACTATGAGGAAGGGCTTATCCTTCCTCCGCGTGAGGAAGTAGGACCAGGTGGGCCCATGTGGGCCCTTAACTTACAATAGCCTGTAAGCCTGATTTTTAGACAAATCACACATAGATCCAATAAGTTTTGCAAAATTACAATATAGGCCCAAAAATTTTGAGATTTACATTTCAACACATTTTTTAAAATATTTTTTCTCGTACGAGTTTCAAAATTGTTTAATTAAATAAGTTTATTTCTAAATAAAGTAGAAAGAAGACTGGCCTACCACGTTATGTTGATCAAAACATGGACTAGACCACCATCATTCTTGGGCGAAGGTTTTTTGGAATATCAAAGCTTCGTTCTTCCTATATTAGCAGATTATTATACCCAACAAAAAAAGTAGATCTTTATAACATCGGAGAAGCTTTGTTTCCCCTAATTCTCTTAAACCATAATACAAATTATTTATTTACATTATTTAAAAAATTAATTATTGTAATAATAATTTCCTATTAAACGTAAAATGACCATTTTTTTAAAAAAAATCCTATATTTATTTTTATTTTTGAAAGGGTCAATATTTATAATCCTATAATTTCATGGGAACTATTCCAAATCTTTAGCAATACAAGCCCTAAAATGTAAATAAGTTTTAAAACTACTAAAACCTTCTATCCAGGTTACCATCAACAAATCACAACCCTTCAATTATTTAATAGTATATCTGCGGTGGATATTACTTTCGGTCCCACTTCCTCACTCGAAGGACAAGGACTTCCTCATAGTAAACGCCACCATTAGACAAACACCGGTTTCACCTATGATTGTAGGTAAAAGACCAACTTTATCGTACATTTAACCACCTTAAAAGCCACCCAATTCAATATAAGGTCTGTTTGGAAAAATAATTTATTTAAGTATTTATAACATAAGTGCTTATCATATAAATATTTATGTATAAACTATTTTTTGTAATCGAAGAAAGAATATGGTAAAATTGACATCATATAAGCTATAAGCTGTTTTGATAAATTATCATGTGTAACTTATAAAAATAAGTCCAAAACAATTTATAAACTAGTCATAGGCTATTTTTATAAACTATATCAAACATATTAATATAAATTTATATCAATAAATAAGTTCAGATAAATTCTACATAAATCAATCCAAATAAGCCCATCATATGCCTTTAGAATACTATGCTATAAAATATGCCATTAGAACGATGCCAACCCCGCTACGTCACATCATCACCCTGAAAGCTTTTTTCTTTTTTTTTTTGGTGGTGATTACATCATATGCCAAATATGGCACATGGGTAATACAAATAAAGCATAATACATAAATACTCCACGTTTATATATAGAGAAGTATACCGGATAAGTATTGATGATCACCCGTTTTGAGTTTAAGTACCAATTACTTTTCATCCACAAAAGTACTTATCTTATCACCTACAAAAGTATCATAAAAATTTTCCATAAAAAAATTAAAAATAGAAAAAGAAAATGAAGATCATACATCACTATGTTATAAAATATGCCATTAGAACGATGCCAACCCCGCTACGTCACATCATCACCCAGAAAGCTTTTTTTTGTGTGGTGATTACATCACCCAGAAAGCTGATATGCCAAATATGGCACATGGGTAATACAAATAAAGCATAATACGTAAATACTCCACGTTTATATATAGAGAAGTATACCGGATAAGTATTGATGATCACCCGTTTTGAGTTTAAGTACCAATTACTTTTCATCCACAAAAGTACTTACCTTATCACCTACAAAAGTATCATAAACATTTACCATAAAAATTAAAATAAAAAAATAAAAAAGTTAAAAATAGAAAAAGAAAATGAAGATCATACATAAATAAATTTTTTTCTATTTTCTTATTTATATGATCAGTAGAAAATGAAAAAAAATGTACATTTTAATAAAATAAAAGAGAATAAATGTTAAAAATAAAAAAAGGAAATGAGAGTATTTTAATAATTAAGCTAATTTTCTCTTTAATTTAAACCCATCGTCTTCCCTTTTTCCTAAAGCCATTATATTTTTCCTTTCATTTCCTGTCTACTTTCGGTTTTCTGACTCTAAGAATGTGTTTTAGTTTAGTAAGGAAGTGAGAGAAGAAAAAGTAAAGAAAAAAACACAAAAAATAAGGTAATTTTTTGAGAAAGAAAACGGAAGAATAAAGCTAAAATTTCTCTATTTTCTTATTTAATTATGTAAAATGTATAAAGAAAAGTATAATTGAAAAATGACTTAAGTAATTTAAATTATTTAAAAAATGCTTTTAGTAGAATATAGTCATTACTAATTAGGTATTATTATTTTTTATTTGAAATAGTCTCACGGTTTGCCCTCTCTCCTTTTTTTTTTTTACACCCACAGTTCACAGTTCCCGTTTTGTTCACACACACAAGCGTTTTTTCAATGTAAACGGAAATCCGGATGTCTCTCCTTTTTTTTTTTTTTGTCAAAAGATGTCTCTTTTTCCGGTCTATTTTTCGGCTATGTGAAGCATCCCAAAATCTGCTTTTTCTGATTTCGTCTTCCACAACATTCCATATCCAAACAAAGCGCAACAACGCAAAGGATAAATGGCTGTTTGTTTTTCCGTTACTAGCTAACAAAATCCAGTTTTAAAAAAAAAAATCCTCACACAAACGTAGCTTTGAAATGTAATACTGCCTCTAGTTCTTATTATAAGAGAAAAATGTGTTATTTTTTTAGTTTAAATTATAAGAGACATAGATCTATTATTAAATATTTTAATTGTTAGAATTTCTTTTATACATTTGTTTTATTATGAGGCCAATTTTCTATGTAAATAAGTACAATTATTTTAACCACTTAATAATAAAAATATTTTTGAAACAAAATTTAAATTAATTAAAATTAACTAACTCAAGTACTTCTCTTTAATTTTGATGAATTAATTAATTATTTCTTATAATAAAGATAAGATGTCGTAGTATACTACGAGGATAATGTTGGAGAGAGACACGTTTATCATGCTAGTATTTTCGATTTTCTAGGACAATGTGTGAAGTGTGAACACTTTTATCCGCCGGACGCGGATAAATATTAATGAATCCATTTAATTAATACTTGTAGAATATTAATGCTAGTATGAATCCATTTAATACACACTTCAGTTTTTCTTTCTTTGGTTTTGAGCTGAAGTCACAATCACTTGATTCACTTCAATGTGAAGTCAAGGGCACAACAACAATAATATGGATCAAGAAAATCCATTTAATACCCGCGGCCGGATAGGATATGAGGATATGACGAGGCGAGTGAAATCGCGACAGGAGGGCGGTCCCAAAAAAAAATTATCTTACTTTAAAATTGCTTTTAAAAGTTGCCATCGATTTTTTTTAAGAAATAATTAAAATATTTTTAAGTTTTGAATATTATTTTGTGAAATTATGGTCCCTTTGGTGGACAGGATATGATAGCGTATTTGGTGAGTCAGCAGAATATGATAAATTAATTAATTATATCACCTTATCTTATTATTTTTTAGTTATAATTTTATCATGTGATAGAAGTTGAGTTAAAAATCAACATGATAGAATAAAAAGTAACATGATTGGTTTATTATCTAAAATAAAAAATTAATAATATGATGGGTGCTGGATCTCAAGACCTGTCGATGGTTCTGGACTCCCCTTCTCTTGCGCTTTGACCGCTGCTGCTTGCGGATGCTTTACGGAGCTCCTTTATGAGGATGTAGTTTCTGGTTTTCTTTCTGTTTTTCTTTTTGTTGTTGTTTCTTTCATTTTACCAAAAAAAAATTATGACAAATAATTTAAAATATAAAAAATATCTAAATTAAATTAAAAAATATATTTAATATTTACAATTACATCAATAATATCAACAACACCTTTAAAAATAATGTTGTTTCGCGTCATCCAAAACACCCACGTTATTGTCATCCAAATAACATGTCTTCCTCGATCTATGGTACCTTTTACCTTTTAATGCACTTGTAAATTGCAAAAAATGATCAGTAGCAATATTTTGCAGCGGTCCAACAGCTCCTGTCCATGAGTTAATAACAATCCGCACATGATAGGAAAAATCACAAGAAAAGAACAAGTGGTTGCCACTTTCTCATCACATCCACACAACACACAATTAACATCATTATTGGCAACGATGACACCTCTACTCACAAGCAAATCCCTTTTTGATAACCTATTTTGTAACAACCTCCATACAAAAATAGAGATCTTTGATGGGGTATCACACTGGCAAGGCAAAACTGCTGGTCATACGGTTCATAATTCTGCATTCCCAACAACACCACCATATGAAGATTTAATAGTAAATAACCTGGTAGGGTCAGGTTTCCAATACCAAGAATCCACTACATTTTTAATATAGGTAATATTGGATGAAACCCTGCATACCTGAACACTAATAAACCACGCCATAGAGCAGATTGATCCATACAAAAATGTCACCTCCATTTAGCAAGCAAACTCATATTAAAGAGTTCAATGTTCTTCACCACAACCCTCCCATTTTCTTTGGCAGACATACTTTGTTCCAGGACACCCAACATACCTACTTTGAGTCCTCACCCCACTCCCCCCAAAAAAGAAACCTTCTTTGGATTGAAAGTTGAAACTATAGTCTTCAAAACTTTCTTTGGAGCTCAGTAAAATGAGAAAAAGTACAATGGTAAACTATTCAAAAAGTACAGTGTGGCCTAATTTTATTTTTTTTCATGAATAAGTGTGGCCTAATTTGCCACAATAGGTACACACTTTCCCACCATAATTCACCCTTTCCTTACTTTTATACTCAGACTATATATTAATCATATTCACCTTTATCAACACATCTTCATCAATTAGACAAAGTCGATCAATCCATCTTGCCTCTCATTAATTTGAAAAACAATAAAGAATACTCGATTCCATAAGGGTACAGGTTCCATCAATAGAATCTGAGATGCACTATTGCAAATTGTTCGTTTAGGTCTGTGAGGAACCTAGCTAATCACATAATCTTATTGCTTATAAATCTTTGAATTTCTCATAGGTTCACACAAACATTTAACAAAACGTACACGTTCTGCTATTGATCTATAATTGTCTAGCTCCTCCGAATGAACCTTGAAGGCGAGGACACCAAAATATGTAGCCATGAATGAACAAGATTAATATTACATGATCTTTCCTATGCATCCTATATTGGAATCAAATTAAACTTGTCATGAACAACATTAATTTTGCTGCCGTCAATAATAGGGTTGACTATTAGTACTCTTTGAGATTTGATGGGTTACTGACGAATTATCTGGCATGTGTTTAGGTACCTATTTGAGACCATGTAAGTTATCGAGAAAATATTTTTTGAAACACCTTTTTATTTTTTACGTTGCTATATCGAGAGGGAGACTTTGTACTTTTAGGGGGTGGGGGTTGCTCTTTTTGTGGAGGGATGGAGGTTTGTAATTGTTCATATACACTTTATTGTACTAGGTTTTGGATTGGGCACACTTAGTGCGATCCAGTTTCGTTTTAATTTAATTTGGCTTATAAAAAAAATAGGGTTGGCGGGATTTTGTGAAGGATCCAAAAGAAAAGAAGGTGGATTCTTCAAGCTAGATTTGTTGCCGGAACTCATATATGATTGTTTTGCGGCATGGTGACCAAGATGAACACAAAGAATAAGCGAAGAAAAGCTGGGGAATGCATAGAGCTCTGTTGCCATCTTGTATATATATATATATATATATATATATATATATATATATATATATATATGAACATAATTATTATTTTTTTGGTAATCAATATGAACATAATTATTGATCCAAAAATATATATATGAACATAACTAATTACGATAAAAATTGAGAAATTGATATTTATCATCAAGTTTAGATACAAATCTTTGGTTTATTTACTACCCAAGGGAAGTTAACTCTAACCACATTAACTACCAATATTAACAGCAACGGTAGAATATAACAAGAACATAAAAAAAAATTAAAATCATTTTATTTATTACCCGTGTAATAATTGAAAGTGTTTTCATTCATCAATATCCAAATTCAAAAATTCATACATGAGTAAGTAATAGGGCCGCTTTGTTTGATACTTTAATTTAGTACGAATTTAAGTCATTCGGCAGCAATTTCCTTATGTTTTCCACTAAATCAATCGTCGTCATCTTGTACGCGTCACACATCTGCAATCCATCAAGTTAATGGGAATTGTAAGTTTTTCATCTTAGTTTAGAGATGCAAGAAATGACTAAAATGAATATTGAGTTGTTAGTGCCTATCTAGTGGTCGCAAATTCAAGGGAACTACCTCAAGTGTAGCCTCTACCTAGCATTATGTAGTATATTTTAAAGGAATAATTTAACTTAAATTAATTTTCTCTTGCTTTTCTCTCATTTTTTTCTCAACATCCAAACAAACCATAAATGTGGTATCTTAATGTTTACCATATAATGTAGGTAGTGTACTGATAGTTTTAAGTTTTGATCAGTTAGTTTTAATTAAGTTAATATGTATGTAATGTTATTCTATATTTGGTGCATAATAAAAATGAAACGGGGCAAATAATTAAAGGCGAAGTAATAATACATTTTGATTTTATTAAAAAGGGTACAGTCAAACACAACAAAATATAACATGTCCTATTATTGTAATTGGTATGTCTGCCAGACACAACCCTACTGTGTCGCAAAAGCATAGTAATTTTTTTTTTCTAAACATTATTGATAAAATTTAGTCAATCATACATATTTAATATTTTAAATTATGGTTGTCAAAACCTTTATTGAGTTTGTACTTTATAAATTTAAATTTAGACAGACCAAAATAATTACCATAACAGTTGTAGCCCCAAATTATTGTATTTTTATTTATATAATTTATTTTCGTAATTTTCTTCTCAATGTATAAGTTTCATCTGTTTGAAAATTTTATTCTTTAAAGTGTTAGTCTTTCATTGATTTATAAAAATATTGGTTGAATGGTATCTTTATGGGTCGTGAAATATTTATCTAGTGATCAATAGATATTGAACATCACATTGTAAGTATACTTGAATATTGGACATCACATTGGGTGAAAACATGTTTAGTGTTTTAATAAACACCCATTTAAGACTGATGAGTTACTGGAAATATATTTTGGCATGTGTCCAGATATCCCTTTGAGAACATGTAAGTTAATTTGACATGTGTTCAGATACTCCTTTGAAACCAAGTAGATTACTGAAGAATTGTTTATTAAAATTAGGCTTAAATATGTTTTTAGTCCTTCAAGTTTGGAAAATTGTTGTTTTTAGTCTCTTAAATTTAAAACGTGTTTTTGGTCCCTCATTTTTAAAAATATGTCACTTTTAGTCCTTGGGACCATTTTTCAATTTGAAAATTATTTTTTAAATTTATATTTTTACCTCTCTCAAATCATGATTTTCACCTTATCCCCTTTCCCTAACTTCTAAAGATTTTTTTAAATTTATATTTTGACTCATTCCAAATTTAGAAAATATTTTTTAAATTTAAAATATTGCCCCAGGGACTAAAAGTGACACTTTTAATAATGAGGGATAAAAAACACACATTTTAAATTTGAGAAAATAAAAGCAACAATTTCTTAAACTTGAGAGACTAAAAAATATATTTAAACCTTAAAATTATTATTCATTGTCGTCCTAAAAGGAATTGTAGTGCCATGTAGCTACTCAAGTGTTGGTGTGATCCAATTGTATTTGTTCTGTAATAAATGGGTTCAGGTGTGATGTATTACAACAGACTGGGGGAGAGATTTTTAGATGGTGGGGGTTGCTCCTTGTGGGGAGTATTTCACCTTGTGCTGTCAATACTCTAGTATTAATTTAATTTTGCCTTTAAAAAAATTAGTATAGCTTATAGTTGTATGGAACCTTATGATAGGTGAAACCTAGAGATGGCAAAATGGACTTTTGGGTCGGATTGGCTCGCATTGGGTTCAGGCTCTATCGGGTCGGGCTAAAAAAGTCCAGATTGAAAACAGGCTCGAATTTGTGTGTCTGAGTCCTCCACTTTTCAGGCTCAGGCTCTAGCCTATATTTCTCGAGTGGCGCGCTTTGGACTCGGGTTTTACTGGGTTCAGGCTTTGTCGGACTGATATCACTTTTATAATTTCAGTATTTATTTCCTAAATGCTTTTTTATATCATTTATAAATTTTAAAAGTAATATATACTTCATGAGATGCGGTAAAAAAAACGTGTATATTAATGTAATGTAATAATTGTAGAGCACGAAATTTTGGCGATATCGATCGTACCTGAGCGATTATAGTAATGACAAGAAATGCATTCCCAAACGGCAATACGCTGCTGCCGGTAACAAACAAATGAAGATTTTGAAGCAGATTCAGTATTTTGAGGTCAATGCCATTTTCCTTCTCACAGTTGATCTCAATGAGTACCTCATTCCCCAACACTTTTGCTTTAACGTCAGAGATCAGCACCAATTCATGACTGGGTCTAGAGCAATAATCCTCAGGATTAATCGTTTTACTTGTTGTTCTTATTGTGGTGTTTGCACACAGATTTGTACTCTTCTTGAGGATTATTATTGGTTCTTTGCCTCTCTTGATTCGATGTTCTAACTCCATCACACGCTCTTGAAGTTGTTTCACGTGATTGACAGCCCCTTCAACTATGGAAGTTTTGTCCATCTAGTCATTAATAGAAACCATTTAATTCGCCAAGTCACTTTCACATCACATCTTTGTCGCCGCTAATTAAAGCCATCGTCTTACACCATTAAATGATAGAGTAATGATACATGAACACCTCAACAGTGTCACCACCCATCCAACACCTCTCATCTCTTTCTATCTCTCTCTTATTGTCACATTATACTACTTATCACATCTATCACTTCTTTTTCTTCTATCTCTTTCTCTCTCTGGATGTATACACCCCAATAGGTGTCTATGAAATATTATCCTAAATGATAAGTAGTGTTTTCAGATAATTTAAAAATAAAAATATCAAATAAAAACATTAAAAAATGTTAGATTTTTATTTTTAAATTTTCCAATAAATAGTTTTACTACACTCATTCAATTTGTTCAAGGGGGCACAGTATCTGAGTATTAATATGTTGGCTTAAATGCACTTTCAGTTCTTTAGATTTTATGTTTGTGCAATTTTAGTTCCCTAGTTTTAAATTTAGTAGTTTTAGTCCCTAACATTTACTAATGGTGTAATTTTCGTCCCTCCGTCAAGTTTCCATCCAATAGCAAATGGAATGGCTTACATGGCCGACTGAATTCGGTGACGTGGCCCATTTGTTGCCTAATTGGACAGCTGAAGTGGCAAGTGCTGAGTCAGCAATTTTTTTTTCCAAAAAAACATGTTGCTCATGTGACCAGCACTTGCTTGCCAACACGTTTTTTTGGAGAGAAAAAAATTAATGACTCAGCACTTGCCACTTTAGCTGTCCATTTAGGTAACAAACTGATCACGTCATCGAATTCTGTCTGCCATGTAAGCCATTCCGTTTGCTGTTGGATGGCAACTTGACGGAGAGACAAAAATTACACTGTTAGTAAACGTTAGGGACTAAAGCTACTAAATTTAAAACTGAAGGATAAAAATTGCACAAACATAAAATCTAAGGGACTGAAAATACATTTAAGCCTAATTTGTTCAAAATCAAATTACCTTCTTCAAGCCAGGAATAGTGGCTGAAAGAGCTATAAACTTCTGGGTCAGTTCCTGTCTCCTTTTTCTCTCTGCCATTGTGTGATCTAGACTCTGAGAATCGCTTCTTCTAGTCTTCATTCCTCCCTGGCTGGCTCGTGTTTTCCGTTGCAAGCTTCGATTCTCCAGGGTTGTCCCTTTTTTGTGGAGAAAGGCGAATCAGATTTAGAAGAACATGTTCGCTCATAATCTATTACTATATATATTTATCGCAGAAAAATTAAAGTCTCATGTCGATCGTAGATAAAACTAAATAGAATATATAAAAAGTGAATAATTTTTACTTTACAAATCAGTTTTATAAGAATGAGTTAACCCTAAAATCTAAAATACTCAGATCCATTGTTGGCTACCACTCATATTATATAAGAAAATTAAACTCTGATTTTTCAAATGCGATATGTATCACTATTATTTTTTAGACTATGACACATGTGTCACCTCCTGACCAATCTCATTTTGTTTCAACTAAAAATTATTTTGTTTGTTATATTTTTTACTGTATTTGTCAAGAAAAAAGACTGTATTTCTCACTTTATAACAAACATTGGTCGGGTCTATAGAGTAGTTACCAAGGAAAGATTCTTCTGGGGTAGCTGCTGGCACCATCATGGCGTTATCAAAAGACAGAATGTATCTCCTCGGAGACGAGAAAGGGCGAAGCCTTTTCCCAGCTTCAGCCACCTCGTTGGTGATGGCAGTGGCAGTGGCGGCAGCGGCGGCGGCAATGTTATTCTGGACTACAAAGGACTGACTTTCGCTTTCAGCACACAAGGCTGGTTGCTGCAGGATATCTTTAAGGAACTCCTCTTCCTCATCAGCACCGTGGCACAATTCTAACATATCCATTTCCATTGCCTATAACAACAATAACCATCGCTTGAAAAAATGGAATATATATATATAATTAATGCGGGAACATATTATAACCGTGATAGCTGGCTAGCTGGCAAATATTTTACCATAAGAAGACGCCAAGAATAATTCTCCCATGACTGCTCCATAATAATGTAGTGGAAGATATGTGGTTTGGTTTCTGGCCCAGCGACGAATCCACGCGGAGCAAAGGGTTGCCTCTCATAACTCTCTATAATTGAATATATATTAGTGTATTTGGTTTAGTGACGACGGAAATTAATTTTGATTGAATTGATTTTGTAAAATTAATTTTAGTTAAAGTTAAATTTGAAATAAAATTATTTATGTTTGGATGTTTTTACTGTAAAAGTAAGTTTGAGAAAAAATTTAGTGTAAAATTTTTAATCTAACGCAAAAGCTATAAATTCTAGCTTATGGTAGAATCAATTCTGGACAGTAGAACTATTTTTAGTACAAGAACTCAAACACCTTTGTGTAAAAGAAAAATCACGTTTGACTCCCACAAACTTGAATTTTTGTACTCTCACCGTGTAACCAAATACGCATTATATTTTTGTACAGATATAATTAATTAACATCATCTTTTTATTTTGATAATAAACATATTAATATTATAGTTATTAGTTATATTCCTCTCAAACACGTATATATTATTATAAAATATCATTCACAAACATATATAATATTACATTTTAGTTAAATATTATATTATTTTATATTTAACTATTATGATTAATATTTAATTAATAATTATTATTAAAAAATTGCCCCTTGCTACTGTAAATTTCTAGATCCATCCCTTCTGCATTCGGTGCATTGGTATTCAATAAGGAGGAGAGATTTAAATAGAATAAAGATCGATAGACATCCCTTGAGGTGTATACTATTAGAGAAATATATAGTGAGATGAGAGAAAAATAATAAAATGATGTGATATGTGATATAAAATTAGAGAAAAATAGAAAAAAATAAAAAATATTAAATGAGTGTATTAATTTTTAAGATATACACGTATAATTACTCATTTAAATACCGTTTTAAATACCAATTACTCCACTACTTTTAACCAACCGATTTGAATACCGTTTACTTTTCACTGCTGAAAGTATGGCGGGGTACACATTTGGAACATTAAACACGTGTTTTTGTGAAAAAAACACGTGTTTTGAGATAGGTTTTTTATATTAATAAAATCATTTGCTTATAAAAAAATTAAAAAAATTAATATATACTACTTCTATTTTAAAATAATAATCTACTATAGTGTTTTTACTAAGATTAAAAAAGACATTAAATAAATTCAAAAGTTAAATAATTTTATTATTCTTGTAATTAATGCTATATTGATAATACAAAATAGCCAACACAAAATGTATTAATAAACATAAAATTAGAAATATTAATTAAATCCCTAAGTCCCTAACCATCTTCGTAGGTTGTCACTGAGCCACTGAGGGCAAGGATGTTATAGTGAAGCTTGCTGGCAACCGTGTCATCGCCAACAAACGAAGCCGCGTTTGGCGGTGAAAGCCAAGCTTTTGTGGAGGGCTAGGTCTCCTGCGCTGTTGATAAAGATGAAGATAGATAATAATAATAATAATAATAATAATAATAATAATAATAATATATACAAACACAAGACGAATGAGCCGAAGGGAGGAGGAGAAAAAAGAGAGAGGATATTAGAATTTGGGATGAGTAACATCACATACCAGCTAGGGAAAAAAAGAAAAATAATTTATAAACACCGCCAGAAGTGATGAGTTATTAACGTGACAACTATTCCCAAAAAAAGAAACGTGACAACTGACAAGAAAAGAGATGGAAACAATGTATAGGTATTGGATGGATTTGGATCCTCTCCGACACTAGTCAAGACTTGTTTAAATTAGTTTATATAGAATTTATGAACATAGTTTATGATTGATTTATAAGTTATTTTAGGTTTATTTTTTATAAATTACACAGAATAGCTTATCAAAATAGCTTATGACTTATATAAAATAAATTTTATTATAATTTTTCTTCGATTATAAAAATAAATTATACAACTTATACAAAAAATAATAGAGAAACTTGTTATCCAAATAGAGTTTCAATCCCTGTTAACCTCTCTTTTTCTATGTCATTTATCTCTATCATCTCTCTATTCTCTATCACCTCCCATTATTATTTTTCTAAAGTAGAGAATGGAGGGGATCCAAATATTGTGTTGGATGGGTGGTGATAATATATGGTGTTTATGGATAATCATGGGAAAAAATTAAGTACAATTAGAGTCCGTAAAATGGGCTCTTGGACCGGGCTCAGATTGACCTGTATTGAGTTTGGGCTTCATAGGGTTGGGCTAAAAAAATTCAGATTAAAAACAAGTTCAAATTTGTATGTCTGAGTTTTCTATTTTTTAGATTTGTGATCGGGCTTTAACCAATATTTTTGAGCTGGTCCGCTTCGGACTCGGGTTTTATCGGGTTTGAGCTTTATCGAGCTGAACCAAAAAAGTCCAAATTACAAACAAACTCAAATTTATATATCTAAATTCTCTATTTTTTAGACTTTTTTAGTCAGTCCATTTTGTCAGCTTTAAGTACAATGCGGAATGAATAAAATCTCGACACTATTAACTATTAGAAAAATAATTTTTGGGCCACCAAATACTATTTTACACCTAGTGAGGTATAGGAATAGAAGACAAAAGAAATCTAATGAATGTAATAGATGGGTTATTTGACAAGTAAAGATAGATATAAATAAATAAAAATATTAAATGAGTGTAGATATTAATTGAAATGCTAGTGACAGCGAACTAAAATAAAAAAATAATGAAACACAAATATACACAATTTTTTATAAGGGACAAAGCGGTAAAATAAATAAATTATAAAGTTTTTTTGAACAATAAGTAAATTATAAAGTTAAAATCTTATTTAAAGCCTTATTTTTTTTGTCAACAGAATTTAAAGCCTTATTTAATTTTACGTTTTTTTTGGTCAAATATTTAATTTTACTTTTATATATCTAATGCTCGATTATGGCTTCCCTTGCTCTCCCCGTGGCACGTTGGATGATGGACCCAAAGAGCACAAAACACCTCAACTGGTCATGGACAGAATCATTCAACGAATTGGCCCAATGTCATAATATAATTGTTGGGTGGATTTTACAATATACAAACAATTAGTTTTGTGCATGTGCACAAATAATGCCCAAACTGTCAGTAGACAGTTTTAATTGTCTTTGGATAATTTGGATTCTCCCTACATGTTATCCTTAATGTCATTGTATGTCCCACGGTTTCCTTATTTTAGTTTTGACCCAAACACAAATTAAATTGCTTCCCATCCACACAAAAAAAAAAACGCAGAATGACCAGATTTTTGCCCACTATTTCATCAATTGTTATTTGGGTCTCTTCACTTATATCAAGATCTGGAGTGTTGTATATTATCATTTTCGCACAGATCTGGGCCACTTCAACTCCCACCAGCTCTAGCGCTTCAACCTCGCACGAGGACTGGCCTGTTGTAACATCCATTTTTCTGGATAACTGTTCTGATTTATGTTTTATATGAATTTTTGGAAAATAAATGTTTTGAGTTTTATTTTTGGTTTACCAATAGGATTTAAATATCCATGTTTAAAATTACTTCTGAAAACAGTTAATTTCCAGCTCCTGTCAGATCTACCTACACGATTTGTTTCCTTGTCTATCTGTCTCTATTCTGTTTTATTTGAATTCTTGCAGCAAAAATGTTTTGTGATTTATTCTTGGCTTAAAATTAGGGGTAAAATACATGTATTTCGAAATACTTCTGAAACGGTAGCTTTTCAATCAACTTTGGGTCTTTTTACGGAAAACGGTTTACGTCTAATTGACGAAAAGAGATTTAAATAGCTTGTGTGTGTTAAACAAACTCAATAAATAAACTTCCTTCACAAAAGTTGGTTCTTTTATTATTTATAATTTTATGGAATTTTTCTGGAATTTTAGGAGAACTTTTGAAATTTACCGAAAACTACGCTAACCGGGGACGTATAGCGTAAAAATCTCATTTCACAGGTATAATTTTCGTGTCAAAGGTCCACAACCATTTTATATTTTATTTTTAATTATTTATTTCATGATTTTTAAAATTATTCCTGTGTAAGTTTTGAAAACCCTATTTTTCTGCTTTTTCGGGGTTATACCTGCGAAACGATGAAAACCGAAGAGTTTGCACTGTCTATAAATTTCAAAAATGAGTGCCACGAAATTATTTAGACTTCTTATGGCATTTTCTAGCATTCTCATTGGTTCTCATCACTTTTAACTAATTATTTCAATTTTTGATTTATGAAAAGACATTTTTACCCTTGTTTTTCATCCAAACCCTAGGGGTATTTTGGTCAAATCACTTCCCTTTCCTCCCAGCTCATTTTGGCTGACCTGAACCTTGTCTTGGAGGGTCTTGAAGCTTCTCAAGTGTTCTAGGAGCAAGATATTTTGTTAGATATTTTTTTTTAGATATTTTTATATAATTAGGATTTATTATTTTTCTAAAATGGAAAAAATAATCCCATGTTTTCCTACACCCCTTTGAGCTCGAAAATTTGGCTATAAATAGAGGGGAGGGGTCTCGTAATTTTCTCATTCAAATTCTTGATTCATTTTGTAACATCTGTTTTTCTGGATAACTGTTCTGATTTATGTTTTATATGAATTTTTGTAAAATAAATATTTTGAGATTTATTTTTGGTTTACAAATAGGATTTATATATCCATGTTTAAAATTACTTCTGAAAACAGTCAATTTCCAGCTCCTGTCAGGTCTACCTACACGATTTGTTTACTTGTCTATCTGTCTCTATTATGTTTTATTTGAATTTTTGTGGCAAAAATGTTTTGTGATTTATTCTTGGCTTAAAATTAGGGGTAAAATACATGTATTTCGAAATACTTCTGAAACGGTAGCTTTTCAATCAACTTTGGGTCTTTTTACGGAAAACGGTTTACGTCTAATTGATGGAAAAAGATTTAAATAGCTTGAGTGTGTTAAATTAACTCAATAAATAAACTTCCTTCACAAAAGTTGATTCTTTTATTATTTTAGATTTTATAGAATTTTTCTGGAATTTTTGGAGAACTTTCAAAATTTACCGAAAACTACGCTAACCGGGGACGTATAGCGTAAAAATCTCATTTCACAAGTATAATTTTCGTGACAAAGGTCCATAACCATTTTATATTTTATTTTTAATTATTTATTTCATGATTTTTAAAATTATTTCTATGTAATTTTTGAAAAACCTATTTTTCTGCTTTTTCGGGTTTATACCTACGAAACGATAAAAACCGAAGAGTTTGCACTATCTATAAATTTCAAAAATGAGTGCCACGAAATTATTTAAGCTTGTCTTGGCATTTTCTAGCATTCTCATTGGTTCTCATCAATTTTAGTTAATTATTTCAATTTTTGATTTATGAAATGACAAAAACACCCTTGATTTTCACTCTTTTTCATCCAAACCCTAGGGGCAAAAATGGAAATTCACATTCCCTCTTCTTCCAGTCAGTTTGCACGACTTTTTCATGTCTCTTGGAGGCTCTAGGAGCTTCTCAATTGTTCTAGGGTTTTTAGATATTTTTAGATATTAATTTTTAGATATTTTGTTTTAGATATTTTAAAAAACTAAACCATGGTTTTGGATGAAAACCATGGGCTTCAAAACCACCCCATTGAGCTCGAAATTTTGCCTATAAATAGAGGGGTTTGCTCTTCATTTTCCTCACCATCAACTTGAAGAGAAATCTCACTCCAAAATTCTTTTTCTTCCCTTTGTTTTCTTTGAGTTTTCTTTGTGTTACTAATCAAGTTTTTGTGTTTTTGTTCTTAGTGTTCTTAGTGTTCTTCATTGTTCTTGGCCAAGGTATGGGGAAATTCTTCTTAAAGATGGTTTTGATCTTTGTTTTGATGAAAATTTGTGTGTTGGGTGTTTATTGTTTTAAATAAATTGTTATATATTTGTTAAATTGTTTTAAATGGTTACTATGTCCAATTTTTATTTAAAAATGTGATTTTTCAAATAGTAAAGTTATAATGCCCAATTTATTTATAAAGTTTAATAATTGTACCGTTACGCTGGCGAAATTTTATCGATAAAGACTTGATCACCCAGTGGGCTATGCCTCAGTGATCAACAAATTTAAGAAATTGTAAAATTGAACCTCTGTAGTTCTTTTGACGGATATGGATGGGGTGCTTTGGTCAGGCGTAAGAATACATCTTCGGTGTACTCATACGGTCGGGCTCAGGGGCCGTATCTCTATTACGCCATTGGGACGAGAGCAAGTGACTAAATACGCTAAAAATTCCTAAACTGGTGTTTTTCTTCCATTTCCATGTTCTTTTCGAAAATATATAAAACTTGTGATTTTTACTGTTTATATACAGACTGGTGATGGGTTAAGGTAGTTCATTTGTATGGATCTGTCTAGGAAAGACAAAGGTCATTGAAGGAGCCCAAAAGCTCACCAAGATCTTTCCTGGGAACCATACCGATGCGCTATTTTTCCTATCTTAGTAAGTTTATATATACGTGGCGAAGATTACTTGACTAGCTTCCAAAGGGCTTTTCCCAAAGAGAATGAACCTAAGTAACAATTTTCGTTAATATTATTACAGTTATGATCCGTTACCGCGTTTGACCCTGTCACAGTGTAATTATTCTTAAAATAAATTAATAAAGCCAAAAAGAGTAAAGTGACAAGAGAATTTTGGAGTATGATGTTTTACCTGAGATTCTATGTTTTATCTGAGTTAAGGGATTTTGTATTTCTTTGATAAATGTGATTTTATTCTTATATGATTTTAGTGTTATCTGAGCTATGTGATTCGATGTTCCTATTTGAACAGTGTGATTCTGTGTTTGATTGAGATATGTGACACTGAGTTCGTACCTGAGAAACGTGATTCTGTGTTTACTTATGATTCCGTGTTTATTTGGGAGTTAAGTTGTAAATTGGTGTCTGTGGTTAACGAGTGACTTACTCGTGGGTGTGTCCCGAACTTAAGTGAAAAATCTCTCGGAGTAGCGGGCTGAATGCTCGTGGCTGTGTGCCGAAATTCCTATGGTAAAATCTCCATGAGTAACGAGTGACTTACTCGTGGGTGTGTCCCGAATTTAAGTGAAAGTCTCCAGGAGCAGCGGGTAGATATACTTGTGGGTGTGTCCCGAAGGTCATTAAGTAAAATTCCCAAGTGTAGCGGGCAAAGTGCTTGTGGGTGTGTCCCAAAAGTTTAGAGAGTCTATGTGAATTAATATACTATTGATATTTTGTGTTGTTTTCTTATTACAGTACGGGCAAGGACTTGGCATTTATATTTATTTTGAGGATGAGTATAACAGTATTATTGCGTGATATTTGTCGTATGAATTTTATTTACTGTGTGCATTATATCTATTGTATGTCTTAAATGATGAAGATTTTCACCTTGCCTACTTTCCATGTTTTATCCATACGTGGTTGAGTAGATATTTTTCCCAAGGAGTGGACTAAGCCTTAGGAGAAGATCTGATAGAGGTTGCTGTGCAAATTATGAGAAGGACCAGTGTTTACTATATTGCTCTGGGTAGTGGTCTAGAGATTTGACCGGCTCAGATGTTCACTGTTCAAAGTATTTTGAGTATCTTGAGTTTGTCTTGTAAACTCTGAATATTTTTATATGAGATGAGATTCTCTTTACAAGTGTATACCTTACGTTTCCGCGTTCAAAACCTTTCGAAAAGAGTGAGGGAAACATATTCTTCGTCCTTCTCATCTTCTTTTAAAGGAAGAAAATTTTTACCCACATTTTAGAAGAAAGATTTCCAACTTTTACTAATATATTTTCTAAGTATTCAAAAATTCTTGATAACTATGGTGTAATATCCTTTTTGGAGAAAGCGTGTTACACATTTCAAGGATTTCCTAGTTCAAAGTTTTTTTGTTTTCTTGTCAAAGTTCTTGAGTTTTGAAGCTTTGATCTTCAAAATATTCCCTTTCTTCAAATTTGAAGGTAAGGGGAAAATTCTTGAGAATTTTGAAGTGATTATCCACTTTTGTGGTTTTGGGTGTTATTGTTTTATTAATTATTTTATTGCTTTTATTTAATTATAGTAAGGTTATAATGGCAAGATTGGTATATGCCTTATAACCATTTTAATGCTTTTATTTAATTATGCTTTTATAGTAAGGTTATAATGGCAAGATTGGTATATGCCTTATAATCATTTATTTAAAGCTTTATAATTGTTTTATATCTTTAATTTAATTGCTTTGAATTGTAGTGTTATAATGCTTAAATTGTGAAAACCCTAATATTGTCTATCATTGATATACAAAGTGATGGTTAAGATTTTAGTGGTTTATTAGTATGGGTCTGTCTAGGAAAGAAACAAGAGACCTTTGAAGGGGCTTTAAGTCCGTCTCTCTTTCCTGGGAACCATACTGATACGCTACTTAAAAATCTTAACACTAGGGACTCGGTATATACGTGACTAAGATAATTTTGGGAAAGATAGTGTAATAGTAATGGATTCTCGGTGAATTCTACTGCTATATTATCTAGTGAAAAATTAAGTAAGGTAACACGAGATTCTATATTTTATCTGAGTTAAGGGATTCTGTAATTATTTGAGAAGTGTAATTTTATTCTTATCTGATTTTGGTGTTATCTGAACTATGTGATTCGATGTTCCTATCTGAGCAGTGTGATTTCGTGTTTATTTGAGAGTTAAGTCATAAAGTCGTGTCTGTCGTTACTAAGAAAAATCTCTCGGAGTAGCGGGCTGAATGCTCGTGGTTGTGTGCCAAAATTCCTATGGTATGAGTAGCGAGTGACTTACTCGTGGGTGTGTCCCGAATTTAAGTGAAAATCTCCATGAGTAGCGAGTGACTTACTCGTGGGTGTGTCCCGAATTTAAGTGAAAGTCTCCAGGAGCAGCGGGTTGTTATACTCGTGGGTGTGTCCCGAAGGTATTGAGTAAAATCTCCATGGGGTAGCGGGCCGAGTGCTCGTGGGTGTGTCCCGAAAGTCATTAAGGAAAAATCCCCAGGAGTAGCGGGCAAAGTGCTCGTGGATGTGTCCCGAAAGTTTAGAGGGTTTATGTGATATTACTATACCGATGATTTGTTTGTGTTTGGCCATTACTGTATAGGCATTGATTGTGTGCATTACATTTACTGTGAATCTGCTGTGTGCCTAATATCTGTTGTGTGTTACACATGTATTCTTTAGTGATAAAATTCAATGATAAGAATTTTCACCCTTGCCTACTTTCCATGTTTTGTCCATATGTGGTTGAGTAGATGTTTTCCCAAGGAGTGGGCTAAGCCTTCGGAGGAGATTTTATGGATGTTGCTGCACGAATTTCGAGGAGAACCAGTGTTATTGTATTTCTTTGGGTAGAGGTCTAGAGATTTGACCGGCTCAGGTGCTCATTGTATAAACATATTTCGAGATATTGAGTTCCCTTTGTAAACTCTGAATATTTTTATATGAGATGAGATTCTCTTTACAAGTGTATACCTTACGTTTCCGCGTTCAAAACCTTTCGAAAAGAGTGAGGGAAACATATTTCCCGTCCTTCTCATCTTCAACAAAGTGAAAAATTTTTACCCACATTTTGGAAGAAGGGTTTCCAACTTTTACTAATATATTTTCTAAGTATTCAAAAATTCTTGGTAACTATGGTGTAATATCCTTTTTGGAGAAAGGGTGTTACACCTGTCTTCGACAGACTTCTCCTCCTCCGGCGGCTCTATCGGCACCGCCGTCAAGGTCACCCGAGGCAACGCAGCACCAACGGGACTCGATAGCAGCAGCCATGGATCCGGTCATCCATGGTTGCTGCATCTTCGGAAAGAACTCAGGGATGAAGGGGGAGAATGAGGCGAGGGAGAGGTAAAAAATAAAACTTAGAACCGAGATCCGATCTTCCACAGCCAGTGCATGTATGTCATTGTCTCTCTCTTGGTTGAGGGAAATGTGGAGACGGAGGAAGATTTAGAGAGTTGGGGGGAAAATGAGACAGAGAGACATTGATAGATGATGGCTATGGCCATGGCCATGGGTGAGAGACGGATGGGGGTGGGTGATGGAACTATGAAGGTTCTGGAAGGAAACTCAACTCTTTTTAGTTGGACTCTTTTTTTTTTAATAGAAAAATATAATAAAACCATGTAAGTTATGTAATTGGAGATTTGGACTCTTATTTTTTTTTTGGTTAAAAACTGGACTCTTAATTTAACTGGATTGAAAAATATAGTCAAATAAAATGAATTTAACTTTATTTTAACTTTAGATCGTAGGATGGAATTTTAATTTACATTTTGTGGTAAATAAAATAAGTTTGTAAATTGTAACGTTTTTAATATTATTAAATTTTTGCATATATATTTTTCAAAATTAAATTACATATAACTTAATATTTTAATTTGAAACAAAAAATAAATTTAAAGTTAAATGTAAATATTGGGTTCAATTGTGAGACCTACTAAAAATAAGTTAAGAAACCCAAGTTAGATTTTACTATTGAAACAAAAAATGGTAAAAGTTCTTAAATCCCAAGTGACATTATATGGTTCATCAAAAATGAGTTAAGCAACTCAAATTGGATTGCACCATTGGAGATGGTCTTATAAGTTATAAGGGTGTATTGGATTGAAATTTTATTAAAAGACTATTTTGGCATAAAAAGTCTTTTAGATTTTGTAGAATTTAAAAGACTATGTAGGAATGTAATAACTTATTAGATTTTTTTTGAAAAGTCTTGTGGATTTTAAATGACTTTTATATCATAAAAATTTATAAAATTTGAAAGCATTTTCTTTGCGAAGAATGTTATATAGTGCTACACATGTTAATACAAGTTTTTCTTGTGTTGAACACACCAATATATATATATATATTTCGGTCTATAGTAATAATAAAATTTTTAAAAAAATGAAAAATCAGTAAAAAAAACTTTTTATTTATTAAAAATAAAATTAAAAAAGAATTTTATATCCTAAAAATTATAAAAACATAAAATATGAATGAAATCTATTTAAAATGAACGGTTACAAAAGTGATATATCAGAGAGAAGAATGGAGGGTCTCGTTTTCTCTGCGAAGGCGACTACGAAACATGGGACGGCGCACAAACCACCCGACAAGGGTGGCGGTGATCATCATACAGACAAGCAACAGAAGGTGTCCTTCAGGGACATGGTTACAGGGATGAAGGAGCCACTGGTTTCACGACCAAAGGTGGATCTGCTAAAGGAGAAGTTGGCAAGTATTAAGTATGAGGATGATAACCCTTTGAAGCCTATGGTGATTCTGGGAGATGAAGTCGTGGATCAGTTGTGTGCACCATGGCATGATGCCCTGGTTGTTAAGCTACTAGGTAAAACGCTTGGCTTTCAAACGATGAGAGATCGATTAGCTAGAGTCTGGAAACTTCAATCCGGTTTTGAGCTCATGGATATTACATGGTTAAGTTTGATATGGAGGGAGATCGCACTAAGGTTATGGAGGAAGGTCCCTGGATGGTGTTTGATCACTATCTAACGGTGCAAACATGGACGCCAGAATTCCTATCTCCCAAGGCCAAGATTGAAAAGAGCATGGTTTGGGTTAGGTTTCCTGGACTTAATCTCTTGTTCTACGATGAAAGCATCCTTCTGGTTCTTGCCTCTACTATAGGGAAGCCTATAAGAGTGGATAGCAACACTTTGGATGTCCGGAGAGGTCGGTTTGCTAGGGTGTGCGTTGAACTTGATCTGACAAAACCGGTGGTGGGAAAAGTCTGGTTAAGAGGGCACTGGTATCATGTTGAGTATGAGGGCCTCCATCGCTTGTGCACATCCTATGGATGTTATGGCCACGTTACTCGTCAATGTCAAGCGGCCAGGACTCAGCCACCTTCACCTGAAACGGTGGTGCAACACCCCAACGGAACCACCATGCAAGGGGATGGTGGGGGTCAGAAGGCGGCGCAAGGTGACAAGGACACAACATCAGTTGGCAAACCTAGCCATCAACAACCGAAATCTGCGCCTCATACTCAGGATCCTATTCATGGGGATTGGTTGATTGTGAAAAAGAAAAACGGCAAGAATCGTGGGAATATTCCGTTTAAAAATAATAATGATATGAGGGACAAAGTAATTATTGGCAATGATGGCAAAAAGGTTAAGTTTTATACTCCAAGTGGGCCCTCAAGTTCTAATGTCTTTGGTAAGCAAAACTCATCCAACGTGGGGGGTACTGCACGTGAGCACCGACGTCCTAATAAAGCTCCTAATAAGCGCATGAGGCAGGAGGCCAACACCACCCCAGATAAGGATCCCAATATGGAGAAGTCCAGAAATAATACACCCGCTATTAAAGCGCCCAGTGAAGTTAAACAAGCTAGTGGGCCGGTTATCTATGATCTTGGTCATGGAGCTAAGTCCACTGTTCATATGCAAGAGGTGGCCCACAATAGATTTGTCTTGTTACATGATGATGATGCTAACGGAATGGACACCATGCATGAAGATGATGCCATGGGAGACCCATCCAAAGTGCCTTGTGATGGAGACACTATCCTAGTGCCTGAGACGCAAATGGTGGATGAACACATGGCCACGTAGTGAACATGTGGCTCTCTTCCCCTTTTCTTTATTTATTTATTTATTTTTTGTTATGGATTGTTTTGATAATTTTTCTATGTTAGCTTGGAACATCCGTGGTGCCTTCAGTAATGGCACTAAGCGTCACATTCGGGATTTGATAAGATTATATCATCCCTCTATTTTTTGTGTTTTTGAAACTCATGGTTTGTTCATGAAAGCAGAAAGGTTTTGGACTTCTATTGGTTACAAACCTCTTTTTATTCATGAGGCTAGAGGACACTCAAGTGGTATTTGGGTGCTCTCTTGCTCTGATGATATTGTGGTTTCTCTTGTGGACAACTTCTACCAGATGATTACTTTTAATATTCAGAGACAAACTGGGTCGTGGACTTTTTCAGCAGTCTACGCCTCCCCCCTTTTCCTACTTGATGTGAGTTGTGGGACCGTCTCAAACACTTGCGGGGAAGGATTTCTGGAGCTTGGCTTCTTATTGGCGACTTCAACGAGATCCTACATTCCACGGAAGTCTCTGGGGGTCAGTTTAGGTTGTCTCGGGCAACTTTGTTTGCTAATATGATGTCCGAGTGTAACATGATGGATGTCCACACTATTGGAGGTGTCTTTACTTGGCGAAAAAATATTCAACAGGGGAGGCATATTAGAAAGCGGCTTGATAGATGCATTGCTGATGTGGATTGGTGGCTATCTTTCCCTCATGCCCTTGTGGAAGTTCTTACCCAACATGGGTCGGACCATAATCCTATCTTGTTGAGTTGTAATAAATCCCATTCCACACGGGATAATCTCTTTCACTTTCAGGCAGCTTGGACTACGCATCCGGACTATGAAAATCTTGTTGCTAATTCTTGGGCATATACCGGTGGTGATGCGTTAACCAAATTAAAGAAGGTACAATCTCAATCTCTTATTTTTAACAAGAATGTGTTTGGTAATGTTTTCAAGAAGAAGAGGCAGTTGGAGGCGCGGATTAGAGGGGTGCATCGCCAGCTGGACATCCAAGCCACTTCTGACTTAATCCAGTTCGAAAGGACTCTTCAGAAAGACTATGATGCTATTTTAGCTCAGGAGGAGTTAATTTGGTACCAAAAATCTAGAGAGAGGTGGATCAAGTTTGGCAATCGGAATACAAAGTTTTTTCATGCTCAAACTATGGTGCATCGTAGAAGAAATAAAGTTACTGGGTTGATGTTGGATGGTATTTGGTGTTCGGATGAGGCCACCTTAGAGCGTGAGGCTCGATCTTTTTTCCAACAGTTGTTCCAAGCTAATGATTTTTGCAACCCTTCTAGCCTGATTTTACAACATATTCCTACTATTGGGCAAGAGTTATATGAAGGACTTCTTCAGCCTGTGTCTTTAGAGGAGGTGAGAGACGCTGTTTTCTCTATGAGCCCCTATAAAGCCCCAGGCCCAGATGGTTTCCAACCTTTTTTCTTCCGCACATACTGGCATATTGTGGGTCATGATGTCTGGGATCTTGTTGCCAAGGCCTTCTCATCAGGTTCGATTGCTCCTCGACTTGCAGAAACTCTTATTGTGCCTATTCCTAAGGTGGATGTCCCCTCATGCCTGAAAGAGTTTCGTCCTATTAGCTTGTGCAATGTTCTCCTCAAACTCATCTCTAAGGTCTTAGTGCGTCGTCTACGACCTTATTTGGATGGCTTGATTGGCCCTCTTCAAGGTAGCTTTATTCCTGGTAGAGGGACAGCCGATAATGCGTTAGTGGCTCAGGAGATTGTTCATCACATGCATAAGAAGAAGGGAAAGACTGGATATCTCATGTACAAAATTGACTTTGAAAAGGCCTATGATAGAGTTGATTGGAGCTTTCTGAAATTAACACTTTCTGAATTTGGCTTTCCTCCTAGTGTCATTGATCTTATTATGAACTGCACCACCTCCTCTTCGTTGTCGTTAAAGTGGAATAGTAAAAAGCTTGAAAGCTTTGCTCCCTCCAGAGGGCTTCGTCAAGGTGACCCTATGTCACCGTACTTATTCGTTTTATGCATGGAGAAACTTGCTTTGCTTATTCAAGAGAAGGTGGAGTCTAACCAGTGGTTACCAGTTAAGATCTCTAGAAATGGACCCTCTATATCCCATTTATTCTTTGCTGATGACTGTATCCTTTTTACTAAGGCTAAGGCCTCTCAAGTTCGTTTAGTCCAACAGGTTCTTGACTCTTTTTGTTTGGCCTCTGGTATGAAAGTGAATATTCAAAAATCCAGGTTCTTCCCCTCCAAGAATATTCCCCGATCCAAAGTTTCTAAATTTGAGGGCATCATGGAGTTTAAGCATACCTATAATATTGGGCGTTATCTCGGTTTTCCACTTCTCACTGGAAAAGTTACTAGGAATGATTTCTCACACCTTCTTGACAGGATTAACATGCGTCTAGCTGGGTGGAAAAGCAATCTTCTTAGTCGGGCAGGTCGGGTCACTTTGGCCCAATCAGTCATCTCTTCCATGCCCATATATAGTATGCAAAACTTATGGCTACCTACTGGGGTTTGTGATTAGATTGATGCTTGTATGAGGCGTTTCATTTGGGGCGGAAACCACTCTCACTGGGTGCATTGGAACACTGTCTGTACACCTAAGCGCCTAGGTGGTCTTGGTCTGCGTAAAGCAAGGGAGTCCAATGTTGCTCTTTTGGGGAAGCATATTTGGGAGGTCCTTCATCAACCTTCTAAACTTTGGGTACAACTTCTTAGTCAAAAATATATTTCTAATGACACTATTTTGACTTGTCATATCCCCGCACATGCATCCTATACGTGGAGGTCTATTCTTAAAGCGGTTGCTTGCTTAAAGGATGGATTTATTTGGAGACTTGGGTGTGGTGATCTCTCCTTCTGGTATGACAAATGGTTACAAAGTGGTCTTCTATGTGATGTTGTTCCTTTTATTGATATTCATGACTTATCCATGCGAGTAGAGATGTTTTTCATGAGGGTCAGTGGCTTTTTGGAAGAGCTTACACTCCTATCCCTACTGATCTCCAATTATTTATAAGAAGTTTGGTTTTGTCTGATGCTGCTACAGATGTTCTTATTTGGAGTGAAGCTTCTTCAGGTAAATACACCTCTAGTAGTGGGTATAAATGGCTTATTGGCCTACATCATCAACCTGGTGGCTCTTGGTCTTGGGTTTGGAAACTTCCATTGCCAGAGAACTTGAGACATTTTGTTTGGCAAGCTATGCATGGGTCTCTTCCTTGTAACTCCTTTCGGGTCGTCCGCCATCTTTCCATGGATGCCTCCTGTCAAAATTGTGGTGCTCAACATGAAACTATTCTCCATCTTCTCAGAGACTGCCCTTCCATTTCCCGTACATGGATTGCGTTGGGTTTTAATCATTTACCTAATTTTTATGTGGATGATGACCGTGCCTGGATCCAGCAGTTTGCTCTCCATGATAGAGGTATCGTTTTTGTTGTTACTTGTTGGACCATTTGGCGTGCACGCAATGTTGCTGTCTTTGAGGACACCCATTGGCCCGTGGCTACCATTCTTTACAAAGCGAGAGCTCATCATGATGCTATTGTTGCTGCTGCTGGCCCTGCGTCTCCACCTCGGCCTGTGCGTTTGGTTCGTTGGCATCCTCCAGAGGAGAATGAAGTTAAGTTAAATGTGGATGGCAGCTCTATTGGAAACCCCGGACGCTCAGGTTTTGGGGGAATCTTTCGTAATTCTAATGGGGAATGGCTTTGTGGATTTGCGGGTTTCTGTGGTGTTACCACGAATATTGTTGCTGAACTTCAAGCCATTGCTGTTGGGCTTGATCTTGCTTGGAGGCGTGGGTTCCGTAATCTCTTGTGTGAGTCAGACTCTAAAATGGCACTGGATTTGATCAAGGAGGGTGTGGATATATTCCATCCTCATGCTGCTATTCTTAGTAACATTGCCACCTTGGTGTCTCAGGACTGGAATATCAAGTTCTTGCATACATTGCGTGAAGGGAACTCGTGTGCAGATTGGCTAGCCAAGATCGGTGCATCTACAGATACAAATTTGATTATTTGGGATAGTTGCCCATCGGATTTGGCTTCGTCAGTTTTAGCAAATGCTATTGGAGTGGTCCATTTGAGGACTTAGTTGTTTTTGTGTTTGTCGTTTCGTTTCTTTGTTGTCTTTAGTTTTCCTTCTGATCAAAAAAATATGAATGAAATCTATTAAGAAATACTATTATATTTATCAAAAATAAAATATTGACAATTGCCTATTAATATCTCAAAAAAAATTGCCATTAATGAAATGTAGACGGTTGCCTATTAATATTAATATACTTCTGTTTAGCGTTTGCAAAAACAAAAAATTTAACATTAATATCTTCTTCGGACTATATGTTTGCCAAGAAATATACTTGTTTTTTTTTAACAAAGAAATATACTTGTGTTAATAATTGTGTTCATCTAACTTAAATTAATATAGTTCGGAGTTCTCACTTATGTGATAAAAACAATTTTAATCACAATGTTTTATTAGTTGAATAAATTCATTATTTTTTCATTTATTATTGATATATGAGCAAATAGTCACTTTGGTCTCTGAGAATGTTAAGTGGTGTCACTTTAGTCTTTTACAGATACGAAATTAAAAATAGGTCTTCAACTGTCAGCTGTTAGAGACTCTCAGGGACCAAAGTGATTGTTTACACTTAATTATATCGTACTTAAGTTTTTGGGACTATTTTTAGGATTTCAACAATTTAATGGTCAATTTAAATAAAATGGATAGTTTTGGGCAAAAATTATAAATTTTCTAAAATATTGGGTTTTATGATGATTCCGAGGAACTATAGGAATCAATTAGCAAAATTTTAAATTCTACATTACTTTCTCAACAGGTAGCCCTTCTTAAATCTTGACCATCAAATTTAAAAGTACATTGATCAATGGTTTTAGAATCATCTAATTGCTTGTACATTGTAAAATCCATCGTAATTGTTGTCTCTAAAACCTCATAATGTTACAGTCTTACAAAATAAAATCAGAAAGAGTATATTTATTAATAAATTTTTGAAACTTTTTATGTGATTTCTTTGAAACTTTTTAATATGATTTTAAATACTAAAATAATGAGTGAATATTTTATTTTATTTTATTTGGGTTCGCGTCATACCAAAAACAAAAACGTAGGTTACTTTCATATAAAAATAATTATATGATAATTAGTTAGGCGAATAACATGTCGAAAAACACAATACACATAAATTCGATCCACTATGATTGCAATATACAGCAAATAATTGTGCACAAATTCGTACGAATGTAATAAAATATAGTGTGAACTGTGAATCAAACCAAAGAATTTAGAGAACCAAGAAGAGAGAAATGAGAGCGTGAGAGGAGAACGGAAAGATGAATGGTTTGGTCACTAAAAACAGAAAAAAGAGGCATGTCTTGACACTTGACAGTAAAGTATACTGAGCAAAGGTGCATGTCATGTGGACCAGTCCATAAATTGGTCCAATAAAGAAAAGAAGTAAATCGAAGTGGAACAATCATTGTACCGAGAACAATGCCAAACCATATCATTTTAGTATTTTAGTATTTCAAATTAAATAATTCTAAATTTTTTTACTATTTATTTTTATAATTTTTTTTAATTATTAAATAAAAAAAATATTAAATATTTTTTATATTTTCAAGATAGTAGTATTTTGTATTCTCTTTTTTATTTTATAAAATAATAAAATAAATATATAAAAAATTTTGTAGAAAGATGTAACATTTTTCTTTCCATTTAACTCCCTCTTTCGATGGTGCATACCTTATCAGTACCGTGAAACTTGTTCCCCAAATCTAATACCTTCTTTGCAATGTTTGTGTTGGTGTTAGTATCCTTACAAAAATGGTGTCCACGTTGGATGACAAAAAGAGTTTGTGTATCTTCTTGTTGCTTCTCTTCCAAAGTTTTTCTCTCAACAACTGATAGAGTTGAAGGTGGCTTTTCAGTTGGTCAGATCTTTAAGTGGACCATGATACACAAGTGGGCCCATCACCTTCTACCAAAGGTAACTGCACTTATTTGAAAAACACCCCACATGTTGTTTTTAATTGTGTAAGTAACCCCAATGTTTTTTACATTTCTGAAAGTAAACCATGAAATAATTTTTTTTATAGGAATTAATTTAAGCAATTTTGTTTTAAAAAAAGGTATTTGTAATGTTTTAGAAATACTTTTTTATCTATGGCGAGAAAATGAAGTCCAAGAACAGAAAAAAAAAATTGGTATTTTACTAGAACAAATTACACACTTACTTTTGACAAAAAAAGGTATAAACTTTTTTGTCTAAACATCTCCATAGTACCAATTCCATATCGACATTAATACTGATTATTAAATATTTTTACAATAAATTAAAATATAATTCCGATTTAATTCATACTTCTGTGTTACAAATATAACTTTATGCTTTCAAAACAAGTTAAAACATATTTTTCAACAATAAAACCTAAATAAACTACCTACTTAATCTTATAATTACATTTACCTGTAAGAAAAAATAAAGATATTGATGATATGTTGTTTTAAAAGTACTATTGTTGGTTTATTTCCTTTTGTAATCGAAATACAAAAATACGAACATATCACACCGGTCCTCTTAATATTTACACAAATTTTAACTACTGGGGCAACTTTTGTAAATATGAATTTTGCAATTTATTTTCTCCAATTTAATAACATATAAATTTACATGTGCAGCTGGTATCCCGTATGCAATCTGCACCGTCCCAATTATTAATTGTTATGTCAACGGCTATAACATCGACTTGTGTATCATGGTCCACTTAGGGACCCAGTGGCAGACCCACATAGGAGTGAGGGTGGGCACATGCCCCACTCAACTTTGGAAAATTCCATTTACTATCCACATTTTTTGCATTTTGACCCCACTAAAATCTTATTTTTGCCCCCACTACTCAGCATAGCTCTTGAGTCTCGCCTCTCATCTCTTTGTTTGCTTCATTCATTCCACATTTGACGTGACACATCACACTTCCCAAACACTGCTGCATGTTGCATTTGGTCACGCGCTTGTTGCAGGCAGGAAAGGTCACACACTCAGTTGGTGAATTGGTTGTGTGATGGAGAAAATTTAACATTAAAAACACAAAACTGCTAATTTAAAGTGTCGATCCCATGATCCTAAAGACTTCACAAAGATATCTTACCTCTGCGCCACATTGTTTGATAGTGTGATAATTATTATATATATAATTCATCAATATAAAATTTAGAAATTAAATCAATAATTATTTTATATATATGATTCCTAACATAAAATTTATAAATTTAATATATATTGATTAATACAGTTCAATCAGTGGCCCATCAACCTAGTGCCTCGACCGAGTCAATGACCGGTCCAAATTTAATAACATTGATCTTGATCAAAAGTTACATGTATGTCTTTAAATATACTATCATTATTTTTTTAATTTAATTTGACACTCTAAAATTTTATTTTCCCTAGATCAATTCTCAATTCAACCTAGCTCTCATCTCTCTCTCTCTCTCTCCCCCTCTCATCTCAATCTCTCATATCTCCCTCATCTGAAAAACCCGACCACGTATGCCGCTCAGCCGCCAATGGATTATCGCTCGAAAATTGCCCCCACTGACCTAAAGTCCTGGGTACGCCACTGTAGGGACCTGACCACCTGAAATGCCACCGATTATCATTTGATGGGATATATAGGTGCCTCATCTTTAACTTAATATCCCAAAAGTTTTATGAGACAAAATATGTCATTAATTTAATTTTAAGATCTAAAAATAAAAGTTTACACCGATAAAAAAAACTAGCATAGGGATGGATGAAAAGTTGACTATGAATGTGGTCATGAGTTTAGAATGAAGGTGTAAGTATATAGTAGTCAATACCACTTCTTTAATTTGAATTGAAGAATTAGTTAACTAGCTAGTAACAAGATTAGTAGGCTAATATGAGAAGAATAACTATTGAGGAAATTTTGGAAGGAAAATTTTATTGTTAAGAGAAGATAGAATACAGGACTAGTTAGTAGTTGAGAGTTATTGACAAACTTTTAATAGTGTCCCGCACTTGTGTGTTATAAGTGCATATTCATAGACAAGTCCATTAACTGATGACAGGTAGAACAAGTTGATGATTTATGCAGTAGTATTCTGTATTCTAGTGCTTTTAACTGATGCAAGGTTACTTGTATCTTTGGTACTAATGTGGTGGGAGGAGCTAAACTCAAGTTTGGGGATTCAAACGTGATTTTCCTTTTATATAAAAGTGTTTGGGATTCTACGGTAAAAACAATTCTGTTGTCCAGAATTGATTCTACCTGAAGCTAGAATTTATAGCTTTTGCATTAGGTTGAAAATTTTATTCTAAATTTTAACTCAAATTTGCTTTTAGAGTAAAAATATCTAGCCATAAATCAATATACTTCAATCTAAATTTTAATCAAAATCAATTTTATAAAATAAATTTTCACCGCTGCATAACCAAACACACACGTAACCCACGTGATACATCCATCAATAAACATACCAAAATGTTGATGATTTCTGCACACACCATGTTGCTTAACTAATTGCTGAACTAGACGCCAAGTAAAAAGGATTCTTGCTATTATTTGGTAGTTGCCTAAAAAGACCTTAGTCCTTAGCCCTCAACTGCAGCATCAAAATGAATTAACACCTAAAGGACACATGTGAATACATTGTCCCAGAATTGTAGTACATATATATATATATATATATATATATATATATAACACCTAAAGGACACATGTGAATACATTGTCCCAGAATTGTAGTACATATATATATATATATATATATATATACACCAACACCATCCCCACTTAATGAAAAAGAAAAGCCGTAGAATAACCAAAATGCACAGATATTGGCATCCGAGCCAATACAGAACAAAACAGAGACAGCACACATTTCCTATAAAATTGCAATCTTTGGGGATTTGTCAGCATACCCTTCACCTTGTCAACAGAACAACATGCTACTGCTACTGCTACCAATATGAATATTCACAGGTTTCTACAAATATCTCTAGATATATACATCTAATTAATTCAATAGAAATTTAGATAATTCTTTATAAAAATGGGCATCAATGATCAATAGTTAAATTGTTAATGCATTAATTGTTTCGCTTTTAAAATATAGTTTTTGTTTCTTGATTCATTGACCAGTGTCCTAAAACACTCATTGATATGAAAAGAAGAAAAAAAATCCTCAATCTATTCATTGTAATAAATTCCTAAACGATCCATTTATTGAGAAAAAAATATAAGTCTCACGTTAACAAAAGATAAGACCTAATAAGAACTTATAAAACATAAACATTCATCACCTTATAAGTCAGTTTTGTATTATTGAATTAGACTCATTGAATCTAATACCACAAAAACTAAGACCATTCAACTATAAAGCATAACCTTAAATCAGCCAACTCTGCGACAACATAACATACAAGCTTACTCAGATTTGAATCTAGTACTTTGAACTGTTTTCCTTTCGATCCACATTCGCCCCATACCATTCGAACTATAACTTGTTTTGATACACTAGCATGGATCACGGTTGCATGTCATACAGCTTCATAAGACCCTGTCTCAGGCTTTTCACCAATTCTTCCTCTGTCATGCTGTATTCCTTACCCATCTGCCAAATATATTATACATTACCATTAACATTTTAGAGCTTTAAAGGTTCAAATAAGGACATGTTTGGATAAACAAATTATTTAAGTGCTTATATAAGCTATTTTTATAATATAAGAGAAAATGTGACGAAACTAATTTCATATAAGCTGTAAGCTATTTTGATAAGCTACTCTGGAGGACATATGATAACAAAGCCCAAAACAGCTTATGAGATAGGGTTTGTTTGGATTGACTTATGCAGAACTTATATATTGATGCAAGCACTTGTGGCAGTGTTTGGGAGAGCTTATAAAAATAGTTTATAATCACTGACACAAATTATTTTGGACTTATTTTGACAAGCTCTCTATAATAGCTTATCAAAACAGCTTACAGCTTATATAAAATCAGTTTCATCACATTTACTATTTGTTTATAAAAATAGCTTATATATAAGCACTTATACGATAAGAACTTATGTCATAAGTGCTTAAATGAGTTGTTCATCCAAACAGGTCCCTAGTCATAGAGCCAGTGATAAACTATTTTTATAAAAATTTTCAAACACCGTCACGAGTGCTTATATTAGTAGATAAATTTTATATAAAATATTCACCGTTTTACCTGAGCAATGATGGTAATATTGAGAGTATTTTCTCCAAATGGAAGCACGCTGCTACTGGCAATAGAGAGATGCATGTTTTCAAGTAGGGCCAATAGTTTGAGCAAGATGCCATTTTGTTTCTCACAATGGATTCTAATAAGCAGTTCCTTCTCTGTCTCTATGCCTATGGCTTCAATTTCAGGGAACACTCGATTGGATCCCAAGTAATTAACATTAGAGTTTGTTTCACGTGATGGATGAGACTGAGAATGAGATTTCCTAATAGAGATTATTGACGTGGTACTTTTCCTCTTACTAGTCTCTTGCTCCAGCACTGCTATGCGCTCTTGAAGTTGTTTCACGTAATTAATTGCTTCCCGAAGTACAGAGGCCTTGTCTATCTAATTAATTATGATCAAAAAAATATTGACCCAGAAGTGAAACAAACAATAGTGTAAAATATTAAAGGGAAATACTAACAAGTGCTTAACGGATTAAAAAAAATAAAAGATTTTTTTTTTTGAGAGGAATAAAAGAATTTATTGAAAATGCAATTTTTAAAATTATCAATATGTTGATTGTTATAATTTCAAATAAAAACTTTATTTCTTAATTTCTAACTGTTGTCCTTAAGGATCTTATTAGTAGACCCAATAATGTGAACACGCAGGAGGTCTCAATGGATCTCGATAATAATTTTCTTAAGTATTATGCTATTTGTAGACAAATACATTTTATTCTGCATAATTTAGCAGATAATCGTGTTCTCTAAAAATGCATATGAAAAATCAAAATATATTTGGCCGAAACTTATCAAGGGTATGAGATATATGAACTATATTTTCGTTATAAGTAGTGATCATATCCCCACATTTTTTTTTCTACCACTCTTACATTCATTTTTAAATTGCCTTTTACCACGTTTTATCAACCAAAATGCTTCAGGTACTTCCATCGTTTTCAGCTGCATGTTTTCCTTTTCTACTCATTTTTTTATTAAAGCAAATGGGAGAAGAGAAATATATTTAATTATTCTTTATTCTTATTATCTCTCCAATCAAATCCAATAAATATAAAATCACTCTGTTTTCATTGTATTTTTCTCTTTTCTCCATTCTTTTTTATTCATTTTCTTACCACATTTTCTCCTTTAAGCTAGAAAGAGTGATATATAAAGAATAAAGATCGGTGGATACCTCTTGGGGTGTATATCACTGAAGAGAGATAGAGTGGAATGAGAGAAAAGTAATAAAATAATGAAATATATGATGTGATAATTAGAAAGAGATAAAAAAATGAAAGGTATTGAATAAGTGAATTAAGTTTTTGAGTGTACATATATCATAACTATGTATAAAAAGTTTTAATCAATATTCAAATTCTTACCACATTTTACCATTTAAGCCACATTTTCTCCTTTGTTCCGACTTCATTTTTTAACGTATCTCAATTTTTAACACTCATCTAACTTTTTTTTTTTTATCTCTTTTTTGTCACACTATTTATCTATCATGTTTATCGCTCATTTATTTTCTATCCGTATCTCTATCTGTGTGTACAATCAAAATTGGGTATCTAGAGATTAATTTTCTTCCGAGTTTTAATGCTCGTTAATATATGTCAAACGAAAACTAAAAGACAGTCATATATAGTTAGGAGATAATTCTAACCGAATACAGATTAGTTTCAGTCGTTTTTCCTCATGAGATATAGTGGGTTAAGAAAAACAAATATAGTTAGGAGATGAAGAAGAAGAAGAAGAAGAAGCACTAACCTTCTTCAAGCCAGGTATAATAGCCGAAAGTGCTACGAATCTCTCAGCCATCTCCTGTCTCCTTTTTCTCTCAGACATTATGTGATCCTCCTGTGTCTCCCAAGAGCTTCTTCCCCTCTTTGTTCCTCTGCTTGTCGTGGCCCTCATGTTGATGGGTACTTCAAAGCTTCGTTTCTCTTCTTCTAAGGATACATATTGATGATGATAAGAACAAGAAGAAGAAGAAGAAGAATATTGGGCCCCTATTAATGGCTCCAAGTTGTAGCCCTGTTTCAGCGAAGGCACACAAACCACATTTGAAGAAGAAAAATACAGAGGGTGAGTTGTTTCAGTTCTACCATGCTCTTCAATGTTAACCAAAGAATTCGTTTGGTATTGATTGAAGGAGTTATCGCCGTTCATATCCTATAAACACAAGAAGATCATGATCACATATACATACTATATTTACTCTTAATTACAACAATTAACTATAAAATTGAAATATATCTAGCTCAGTTGATAAAGTTTAACATTTGTAATTCCCGATACCTGAGTTCGAATACCCAGTGATAATAAAAAAAAAAAACAATGATATTGTGAAATATGGCTAATTAATACATACCAAATGATCAGAGAACCAATTCTCCCACCAATCCTCCATGTTAGAGAGTGGAAAGGAGAGGGTAACTGTTTTTCTCAGGTGATTCTTTGGTCAAGGACAAGGATCAGGTTTCCTCATCGGAGGCCAGGGGTGTGTGTGAGGCTGGGGGATACAATAGAGACAAGATGCGTTTCTGTTTCATCACATTGTTAAAGTGAACATGAAATATGTCTTCCGTACGTACATTTTCTAAAGAAAAAAAAGTTTATGATATTAATAAAAGAAAAACACTTCAATATATTGAAAATATGATATGTTCACAAAAAAAACATATGATATATGAAATTAATTTTTATTTCAATTTTTATTTCTGATATTTGTGCTTGATAAAAAAAATAATGTGTTTTTAGTGTTTATCAAACATTAAAAACATAAGCTTTTAAGAAATTAAAACATACTATTTTATTAAATATAAAAACTAAATGCTAAGATAAGATTTAAATATAACTAATTCCTTTTTCTATTGACAAAAAATATAACTAATTCCTTATAAAAAAAATACATTTTTAGAAGTCAAAAACATGTTCAAACCATTTTTTATATTTTGAGAAGGATCGATGAAGGCTTCATACGCTATCTTTTGGTTAAATAAAAGCTATTTATAAACTTATTTATTTCTTAATTTTTTATTTCTATTTTCTTTTACTACATTTTTCTTTTATGAGCTTTTTAAATTAAATGTATTCTTAAAATTCATTTCATCAAAGCTTAATTGCACTTTTGTCTCTAGTTACCGTGATTATGAAATTTTTGTCCCTTAGTTTTTAATTGAGCAAATTGAATCTCCAAATTATTGCAATCAAGCTTTACTGTCACTATGTTGTCCAACTTATAACACTCAAGGTCTACATTGCACACGTGAGATTGATTTGATACTAAATTTGATCACCTTGGCATTGAGTTGGATCATCTTGCCTCTGATGACATGACAAAGACCCTCACATGTTCTAAATTTTAGGCTTAATTGCATTTTTGGTCCCCCCAGTTATCATGATTATGTGATTTGGGTCCCACGATTTCCAATTGAACGAATTGGGTTCTCAATTATCACAATTGTTGTAATCAGGTCGCTCTATCACTACTTTATCCAATTTTTAACACTTAGAGCCTACGTGGCACATGTGGAACAGATTTGACACTAAATCAGGTCACCTTAGCACTAAGTCGAACCATCTTAGCACTGATGACATGATAAAAAACCACACACGTAAGAAATTTTAAACAACATGTATTGCATCGCGTATGTTATCGACTTGCTTTGAACAATTTTCAAGCAACCTATATCGTGTCAAAGTGACCTAATTTAGTATCAAATTTGTACCACGTACTTAGCGTTAAAATTAGATGAAATAACGAATAAGGAGCCTAATTGCAACAGTTGAGATAATTAGGGGACCCAATTCACTCAATTAGAAACTAAGGGACCCAAATCGCACGATTACGAAAACTGAGGGACTAAAAATGTAATTAAGCCTAAATTTTAAACATGTATTATATTACTTGCGTTACCAATTTGCTTTGAATTTTTTTTGCATCATATACAACACGCCAATGTGACATGATTTAGGGTCAATTTATCCTACGTACACCATATAGGCTTCAGTGTTAAAAATTCGACAACATAGTTAGTGATAGACTGACAGTAGACCCTGATTGCAACAATTAGAGGAACTCAATTCGCTTAATTCAATACTAAGAGATTAAAATTACACGATCGTAATATAAGTTAGGCAAAATTGCTCTTTTGGTCCTATAACTTATTTATTTGTTTCAATTTGGTCCTATAATTTTTTTTTGTGTCAAGTTGGTCCCTTAACTTCGAAAACGTTTTCACGTTAGTCCCTTTCGTCTGTTTTAAAGAGACGCCGTTAGTAACGCGCTGGCGTGTTAACGTGGTGACATGGCCTTAGTAGGATTTTAGTAGGATTCAAGTTGGTCCCTGATGTTTGCAATAAGTGTCAATTTCATCCCTTAAGTTTTGAATAAGTTTCAGTTTGATCCCTTATTTTTAATAAGTTTCTATTTGCTTGTTTTGTATGGGATCCACTTTTTTAAGTTTGTTTTGTGGCAATCTAACAATGTCATAAAAATGACAACAATGTCTAGGAATAACAACATAACATTCCATTAATATCAAGCTGAGACATTACAATCAGTTTAATCTAACCAAAACATTACAGTCACATTAAACTAACTCATTCATGATTCAACTAACTCAATCATTACAATGAGATTAAACTAAAGCACATTTACAAATATGCTTTTCAGAATACTCTTTCCAAAACAGCAAAATCAAGATGACACATACTACAACTAATATATTAACCCATTTCTTGCTTCTATTGAGGGAACCTTGGATTTCAACAATCATCCTCCTCTGTCTTGAAATCTGAAAATCCTTCTCACACTCCTCTGAGTACCATTCAAAAAAGTTGCAGCCACCACATCTGTCACCTACCTGCAGAAAATAATTCCACACAGATTTATCAACCACACAATGAATGAAGCTTGGATGAAATGAAAGCACAGCTTACTCTGAAATGCTTACAACCCCAGAATTTCCTTCCATAGTTCGCATGAGTCTTTGCTTTGCACTTTACAACTTTATCCCCACAATGGCAAGGTAATGTCAAAGCTTGATATTAATGGAAGGTTATGTTGTTATTCCTACGACATTGTTGTCATTTTTATGACATTGTTAGATTGCTGCAAAACAAAGTTAAAAAAGTGGATCCCGTACAAAACAAGCAAATTGAAACTTATTAAAAACATAAGGGATCAAATTGAAACTTATTCAAAACTTAAGGGATGAAATTGACACTTATTGCAAACATCAAATACCAACTTGAATCCTACTAAAATCGTACTAAGGGCATGTCACCACGTTAACGGACACGTCAGCGTGTTACTAACGACGTTTTTACTTTTTATTTTTATAATTTTTTTTAATTATTAAATAAAAAAAATATTAAATATTTTTTATATTTTCAAGATAGTAGTATTCTGTATTCTCTTTTTTATTTTATAAAATAATAAAAAAATATATAAAAAGATTTGTAGAAAGATGTAACATTTTTCTTTCCATTTAACTCCCTCTTTCGATATTGCAGCTTGGTGGTGCATACCTTATCAGTACCGTGAAACTTGTTCCCCAAATCTAATACCTTCTTTGCAATGTTTGTGTTGGTGTTAGTATCCTTACAAAAATGGTGTCCACGTTGGATGACAAAAAGAGTTTGTGTATCTTCTTGTTGCTTCTCTTCCAAAGTTTTTCTCTCAACAACTGATAGAGTTGAAGGTGGCTTTTCAGTTGGTCAGATCTTTAAGTGGACCATGATACACAAGTGGGCCCATCACCTTCTACCAAAGGTAACTGCACTTATTTGAAAAACACCCCACATGTTGTTTTTAATTGTGTAAGTAACCCCAATGTTTTTTACATTTCTGAAAGTAAACCATGAAATAATTTTTTTTATAGGAATTAATTTAAGCAATTTTGTTTTAAAAAAAGGTATTTGTAATGTTTTAGAAATACTTTTTTATCTATGGCGAGAAAATGAAGTCCAAGAACAGAAGAAAAAAATTGGTATTTTACTAGAACAAATTACACACTTACTTTTGACAAAAAAAGGTATAAACTTTTTTGTCTAAACATCTCCATAGTACCAATTCCATATCGACATTAATACTGATTATTAAATATTTTTACAATAAATTAAAATATAATTCCGATTTAATTCATACTTCTGTGTTACAAATATAACTTTATGCTTTCAAAACAAGTTAAAACATATTTTTCAACAATAAAACCTAAATAAACTACTTACTTAATCTTATAATTACATTTACCTGTAAGAAAAAATAAAGATATTGATGATATGTTGTTTTAAAAGTACTATTGTTGGTTTATTTCCTTTTGTAATCGAAATACAAAAATACGAACATATCACACCGGTCCTCTTAATATTTACACAAATTTTAACTACTGGGACAACTTTTGTAAAAATGAATTTTGCAATTTATTTTCTCCAATTTAATAACTTATAAATTTACATGTGCAGCTGGTATCCCGTATGCAATCTGCACCGTCCCAATTATTAATTGTTATATCAACGGCTATAACATCGATTTGTGTATCATGGTCCACTTAGGGACCCAGTGGCAGACCCACATAGGAGTGAGGGTGGGCACATGCCCCCACTCAATTTTGGAAAATTCCATTTACTATCCACATTTTTTGTATTTTGACCCCACTAAAATCTTATTTTTGCCCCCACTACTCAGCATAGCTCTTGAGTGTCGCCTCTCATCTCTTTGTTTGCTTCATTCACTCCACATTTGACGTGACACATCACACTTCCCAAACACTGCTGCAGGTTGCATTTGGTCACGTGCTTGTTGCAGGCAGGAAAGGTCACACACTCAATTGGTGAATTGGTTGTGTGATGGAGAAAATTTAACATTAAAAACACAAAACTGTTAATTTAAAGTGTCGATCCCATGATCCTAAAGAACTTCACAAAGATATCTTACCTCTGCGCCACATTGTTTGATAGTGTGATAATTATTATATATATAATTCATCAATATAAAATTTAGAAATTGAATCAATAATTATTTTATATATATGATTCCTAACATAAAATTTATAAATTTAATATATATTGATTAATACAATTCAATCAGTGGCCCATCAACCTAGTGCCTCGACCGAGTCAATGACCGGTCCAAATTTAATAACATTGATCTTGATCAAAAGTTACATATATGTCTTTAAATATACTATCATTATTTTTTTAATTTAATTTGACACTCTAAAATTTCATTTTCCCTAGATCAATTCTCAATTCAACCTAGCTCTCATCTCTCTCTCTCTCTCTCTCTCTCTCTCTCTCTCTCTCCCCCTCTCATCTCAATCTCTCATATCTCCCTCATCTGAAAAACCCGACCACGTATGCCGCTCAGCCGCCAATGGATTATCACTCGAAAATTGCTCCCACTGACCCAAAGTCCTGGGTACGCCACTGTAGGGACCTGACCACCTGAAATGCCACCGATTATCATTTGATGGGATATATAGGTGCCTCATCTTTAACTTAATATCCCAAAAGTTTTATGAGACAAAATATGTCTTTAATTTAATTTTAAGCTCTAAAAATAAAAATTTACACCGATAAAAAAAACTAGCATAGGGATGGATGAAAAGTTGACTATGAATGTGGTCATGAGTTTAGAATGAAGGTGTAAGTATATAGTAGTCAATACCACTTCTTTAATTTGAATTGAAGAATTAGTTAACTAGCTAGTAACAAGATTAGTAGGCTAATATGAGAAGAATAACTATTGAGGAAATTTTGGAAGGAAAATTTTATTGTTAAGAGAAGATAGAATACAGGACTAGTTAGTAGTTGAGAGTTATTGACAAACTTTTAATAGTGTCCCTCACTTGTGTGTTATAACTTATAAGTGCATATTCATAGACAAGTCCATTAACTGATGACAGGTAGAACAAGTTGATGATTTATGCAGTAGTATTCTGTATTCTAGTGCTTTTAACTGATGCAAGGTTACTTGTATCTTTGGTACTAACATGGTGGGAGGAGCTAAACTCAAGTTTGGGAATTCAAACGTGATTTTCCTTTTATATAAAAGTGTTTGGGATTCTATGGTAAAAACAATTATGTTGTCCAGAATTGATTCTACCTGAAGCTAGAATTTATAGCTTTTGCATTAGGTTGAAAATTTTATTCTAAATTTTAACTCAAATTTGCTTTTAGAGTAAAAATATCTAGCCATAAATCAATATACTTCAATCTAAATTTTAATCAAAATCAATTTTATAAAATAAATTTTCACCGCTGCATAACCAAACACACACGTAACCCACGTGATACATCCATCAATAAACATACCAAAATGTTGATGATTTCTGCACACACCATGTTGCTTAACTAATTGCTGAACTAGACGCCAAGTAAAAAGGATTCTTGCTATTATTTGGTAGTTGCCTAAAAAGACCTTAGTCCTTAGCCCTCAACTGCAGCATCAAAATGAATTAACACCTAAAGGACACATGTGAATACATTGTCCCAGAATTGTAGTACATATATATATATATATATATATATATATATATATATATATACCAACACCATCCCCACTTAATGAAAAAGAAAAGCCGTAGAATAACCAAAATGCACAGATATTGGCATCCGAGCCAATACAGAACAAAACAGAGACAGCACACATTTCCTATAAAATTGCAATCTTTGGGGATTTGTCAGCATACCCTTCACCTTGTCAACAGAACAACATGCTACTGCTACTGCTACCAATATGAATATTCACAGGTTTCTACAAATATCTCTAGATATATACATCTAATTAATTCAATAGAAATTTAGATAATTCTTTATAAAAATGGGTATCAATGATCAATAGTTAAATTGTTAATGCATTAATTGTTTCGCTTTTAAAATATAGTTTTTGTTTCTTGATTCATTGACCAGTGTCCTAAAACACTCATTGATATGAAAAGAAGAAAAAAAATCCTCAATCTATTCATTGTAATAAATTCCTAAACGATCCATTTATTGAGAAAAAAATATAAGTCTCATGTTAACAAAAGATAAGACCTAATAAGAGCTTATAAAACATAAGCATTCATCACCTTATAAGTCAGTTTTGTATTATTGAATTAGACTCATTGAATCTAATACCACAAAAACTAAGACCATTCAACTATAAAGCATAACCTTAAATCAGCCAACTCTGCGACAACATAACATACAAGCTTACTCAGATTTGAATCTAGTACTTTGAACTGTTTTCCTTTCGATCCACATTCGCCCCATACCATTCGAACTATAACTTGTTTTGATACACTAGCATGGATCACGGTTGCATGTCATACAGCTTCATAAGACCCTGTCTCAGGCTTTTCACCAATTCTTCCTCTGTCATGCTGTATTCCTTACCCATCTGCCAAATATATTATACATTACCATTAACATTTTAGAGCTTTAAAGGTTCAAATAAGGATATGTTTGGATAAACAAATTATTTAAGTGTTTATATAAACTATTTTTATAATAGAAGAGAAAATGTGACGAAACTAATTTCATATAAGCCGTAAGCTATTTTGATAAGCTACTCTGGAGGACATATGATAACAAAGCCCAAAATAGCCTATGAGATAGGGTTTGTTTGGATTGACTTACGTAAAGCTTATATATTGATGCAAGCACTTGTGGCAGTGTTTGGGAGAGTTTATAAAAATAGTTTATAATCACTGACACAAATTATTTTGGACTTATTTTGACAAGCTCTCTATAATAGCTTATCAAAATAGCTTACAGCTTATATAAAATCAGTTTCATCACATTTACTATTTGTTTATAAAAATAGCTTATATATAAGCACTTATACGATAAGAACTTATGTCATAAGTGCTTAAATGAGTTGTTCATCCAAACAGGTCCCTAGTCATAGAGCCAGTGATAAGCTATTTTTATAAATTTTTTCAAATACCGTCACGAGTACTTATATTAGTAGATAAACTTTATATAAAATATTCACCGTTTTACCTGAGCAATGATGGTAATGTTGAGAGTATTTTCTCCAAATGGAAGCACGCTGCTACTGGCAATAGAGAGATGCATGTTTTCAAGTAGGGCCAATAGTTTGAGCAAGATGCCATTTTGTTTCTCACAATGGATTCTAATAAGCAGTTCCTTCTCTGTCTCTATGTCTATGGCTTCAATTTCAGGGAACACTCGATTGGATCCCAAGTAATTAACATTAGAGTTTGTTTCACGTGATGAATGAGACTGAGAATGAGATTTCCTAATAGAGATTATTGACGTGGTACTTTTCCTCTTACTAGTCTCTTGCTCCAGCACTGCTATGCGCTCTTGAAGTTGTTTCACGTAATTAATTGCTTCCCGAAGTACAGAGGCCTTGTCTATCTAATTAATTATGATCAAAAAAATATTGACCCAGAAGTGAAACAAACAATAGTGTAAAATATTAAAGGGAAATACTAACAAGTGCTTAACGGATTAAAAAAAATAAAAGATTTTTTTTTTGAGTGGAATAAAAGAATTTATTGAAAATGCAATTTTTAAAATTATCAATATGTTGATTGTTATAATTTCAAATAAAAACTTTATTTCTTAATTTCTAACTATTGTCCTTAAGGATCTTATTAGTAGACCCAATAATGTGAACACGCAGGAGGTCTCAATGGATCTCGATAATAATTTTCTTAAGTATTATGCTATTTGTAGACAAATACATTTTATTCTGCATAATTTAGCAGATAATCGTGTTCTCTAAAAATGCATATGAAAAATCAAAATATATTTGGCCGAAACTTATCAAAGGTATGAGATATATGAACTATATTTTCGTTATAAGTAGTGATCATATCCCCACATTTTTTTTTCTACCACTCTTACATTCATTTTTAAATTGCCTTTTACCACGTTTTATCAACCAAAATGCTTCAGGTACTTCCATCGTTTTCAGCTGCATGTTTTCCTTTTCTACTCATTTTTTTTATTAAAGCAAATGGGAGAAGAGAAATATATTTAATTATTCTTTATTCTTATTATCTCTCCAATCAAATCCAATAAATATAAAATCACTCTGTTTTCATTGTATTTTTCTCTTTTCTTCATTCTTTTTTATTCATTTTCTTACCACATTTTCTCCTTTAAGCTAGAAAGAGTGATATATAAAGAATAAAGATCGGTGGACACCTCTTGGGGTATATATCACTGGAGAGAGATAGAGTGAAATGAGAGAAAAGTGATAAAATAATGGGATATATGATGTGATAATTAGAAAGAGATAAAAAGAAATAAAAGGTGTTGGATGAATGGATTAAGTTTTTGAATGTACATATATCATAACTATGTATAAAAATTTTTAATCAATATTCAAATTCTTACCACATTTTACCATTTAAGCCACATTTTCTCCTTTGTTCCGACTTCATTTTTTAACATATCTCAATTTTTAACACTTATCTAATTCTTTTTTTTATTTTTATCTCTTTTTTGTCACATTATTCATTTATCATATTTATCGGTCATTTATTTTCTCTCTATCTCTATCTGTGTGTCCAATCAAAATTGGGTATCTAGAGATTAATTTTCTTCCGAGTTTTAATGCTCGTTAATATATGTCAAACGAAAACTAAAAGACAGTCATATATAGTTAGGAGATAATTTTAACCGAATAGAGATTAGTTCAGTCGTTCTTCCTCGTGAGATATATTGGGTGAAGAAAAACAAATATAGTTAGGAGATGAAGAAGAAGAAGAAGCACTAACCTTCTTCAAGCCAGGTATAATAGCCGAAAGTGCTACGAATCTCTCAGCCATCTCCTGTCTCCTTTTTCTCTCAGACATTATGTGATCCTCCTGTGTCTCCCAAGAGCTTCTTCCCCTCTTTGTTCCTCTGCTTGTCGTGGCCCTCATGTTGATGGGTACTTCAAAGCTTCGTTTCTCTTCTTCTAAGGATACATATTGATGATGATAAGAACAAGAAGAAGAAGAAGAAGAATATTGGGCCCCTATTAATGGCTCCAAGTTGTAGCCCTGTTTCAGCGAAGGCACACAAACCACATTTGAAGAAGAAAAATACAGAGGGTGAGTTGTTTCAGTTCTACCATGCTCTTCAATGTTAACCAAAGAATTCGTTTGGTATTGATTGAAGGAGTTATCGCCGTTCATATCCTATAAACACAAGAAGATCATGATCACATATACATACTATATTTACTCTTAATTACAACAATTAACTATAAAATTGAAATATATCTAGCTCAGTTGATAAAGTTTAACATTTGTAATTCCCGATACCTGAGTTCGAATACCCAGTGATAATAAAAAAAAAAACCAATGATATTGTGAAATATGGCTAATTAATACATACCAAATGATCAGAGAACCAATTCTCCCACCAATCCTCCATGTTAGAGAGTGGAAAGGAGAGGGTAACTGTGTTTTCTCAGGTGATTCTTTGGTCAAGGACAAGGATCAGGTTTCCTCATCGGAGGCCAGGGGTGTGTGTGAGGCTGGGGGATACAATAGAGACAAGATGCGTTTCTGTTTCATCACATTGTTAAAGTGAACATGAAATATGTCTTCCGTACGTACATTTTCTAAAGAAAAAAAAGTTTATGATATTAATAAAAGAAAAACACTTCAATATATTGAAAATATGATATGTTCACAAAAAAAACATATGATATATGAAATTAATTTTTATTTCAATTTTTATTTCTGATATTTGTACTTGATAAAAAAAATAATGTGTTTTTAGTGTTTATCAAACATTAAAAACATAAGCTTTTAAGAAATTAAAACATACTATTTTATTAAATATAAAAACTAAATGCTAAGATAAGATTTAAATATAACTAATTCCTTTTTCTATTGACAAAAAATATAACTAATTCCTTATAAAAAAAATACATTTTTAGAAGTCAAAAACATGTTCAAACCATTTTTTATATTTTGAGAAGGATCGATGAAGGCTTCATACGCTATCTTTTGGTTAAATAAAAGCTATTTATAAACTTATTTATTTCTTAATTTTTTATTTCTATTTTCTTTTACTACATTTTTCTTTTATGAGCTTTTTAAATTAAATGTATTCTTAAAATTCATTTCATCAAAGCTTAATTGCACTTTTGTCTCTGGTTACCGCGATTATGAAATTTTTGTCCCTTAGTTTTTAATTGAGCAAATTGAATCTCCAAATTATTGCAATCAAGCTTTACTGTCACTATGTTGTCCAACTTATAACACTCAAGGTCTACATTGCGCACGTGAGATTGATTTGATACTAAATTTGATCACCTTGGCATTGAGTTGGATCATCTTGCCTCTGATGACATGACAAAGATCCTCACATGTTCTAAATTTTAGGCTTAATTGCATTTTTGGTCCCCCCAGTTATCATGATTATGTGATTTGGGTCCCACGATTTCCAATTGAACGAATTGGGTTCTCAATTATCACAATTGTTGCAATCAGGTCGCTCTATCACTACTTTATCCAATTTTTAACACTTAGAGCCTACGTGGCACATGTGGAACAGATTTGACACTAAATCAGGTCACCTTAGCACTAAGTCGAACCATCTTAGCACTGATGACATGATAAAAAACCACACACGTAAGAAATTTTAAACAACATGTATTGCATCGCGTATGTTATCGACTTGCTTTGAACAATTTTCAAGCAACCTATATCGTGTCAAAGTGACCTAATTTAGTATCAAATTTGTACCACGTACTTAGCGTTAAAATTAGATGAAATAACGAATAAGGAGCCTAATTGCAACAGTTGAGATAATTAGGGTACCCAATTCACTCAATTAGAAACTGAGGGACCCAAATCGCACGATTACGAAAACTGAGGGACTAAAAATGTAATTAAGCCTAAATTTTAAACATGTATTATATTACTTGCGTTACCAATTTGCTTTGAATTTTTTTTGCATCATATACAACACGCCAATGTGACATGATTTAGGGTCAATTTATCCTACGTACACCATATAGGCTTCAGTGTTAAAAATTCGACAACATAGTTAGTGATAGACTGACAGTAGACCCTGATTGCAACAATTAGAGGAACTCAATTCGCTTAATTCAATACTAAGAGATTAAAATTACACGATCGTAATATAAGTTAGGCAAAATTGCTCTTTTGGTCCTATAACTTATTTATTTGTTTCAATTTGGTCCTATAATTTTTTTTTGTGTCAAGTTGGTCCCTTAACTTCGAAAACGTTTTCACGTTAGTCCCTTTCGTCTGTTTTAAAGAGACGCCGTTAGTAACGCGCTGGCGTGTTAACGTGGTGACATGGCCTTAGTAGGATTTTAGTAGGATTCAAGTTGGTCCCTGATGTTTGCAATAAGTGTCAATTTCATCCCTTAAGTTTTGAATAAGTTTCAGTTTGATCCCTTATTTTTAATAAGTTTCTATTTGCTTGTTTTGTATGGGATCCACTTTTTTAAGTTTGTTTTGTGGCAATCTAACAATGTCATAAAAATGACAACAATGTCTAGGAATAACAACATAACATTCCATTAATATCAAGCTAATACATTACAATCAGTTTAATCTAACCAAAACATTACAGTCACATTAAACTAACTCATTCATGATTCAACTAACTCAATCATTACAATGAGATTAAACTAAAGCACATTTACAAATATGCTTTTCAGAATACTCTTTCCAAAACAGCAAAATCAAGATGACACATACTACAACTAATATATTAACCCATTTCTTGCTTCTATTGAGGGAACCTTGGATTTCAACAATCATCCTCCTCTGTCTTGAAATCTGAAAATCCTTCTCACACTCCTCTGAGTACCATTCAAAAAAGTTGCAGCCACCACATCTGTCACCTACCTGCAGAAAATAATTCCACACAGATTTATCAACCACACAATGAATGAAGCTTGAATGAAATGAAAGCACAGCTTACTCTGAAATGCTTACAACCCCAGAATTTCCTTCCATAGTTCGCATGAGTCTTTGCTTTGCACTTTACAACTTTATCCCCACAATGGCAAGGTAATGTCAAAGCTTGATATTAATGGAAGGTTATGTTGTTATTCCTACGACATTGTTGTCATTTTTATGACATTGTTAGATTGCTGCAAAACAAAGTTAAAAAAGTGGATCCCATACAAAACAAGCAAATTGAAACTTATTAAAAACATAAGGGATCAAATTGAAACTTATTCAAAACTTAAGGGATGAAATTGACACTTATTGCATACATCAAAGACCAACTTGAATCCTACTAAAATCGTACTAAGGGCATGTCACCACGTTAACGGACACGTCAGCGTGTTACTAACGACGTCTTTTTAAAACAGACAAAAGAGACTAACGTAAAAACATTCTCAATTAAAAAATCAACTTGACAAAAAAAAATTATAACATCAAATTAAAACAAATAAATAAATTATAAGATAAAAGCAATAATTTTACCTATAAGTTAAAAGTGTAAAAGCTTGTCGTTTCATATCAACGTGTAAGTTAAAGTGTAAAAGCTTGACGTGTGAATATAATTTTAAGATTGAGAGAGCAGTATCGCTATCTCTGTATGAGGGTGACTCTACGCTTGGCATAGGACATTGCATTGGTGGAAGGGAAGGCAATGCTGCCATCAACCAAGTACTGTTCACTGCCGAATTTTTAGGTGACAAAAAGGCTTTCAATTAATGTGACTATACTACGCTTCCTTTCATTGACAGGAATCTGAAATCGACATGTTCAATGATTCAACATGGCACAGGGTATTTCATTTGAACCACACCCGATTTATATAAATATTACTTTCTCTGTTTTATAATAATAATATTTTTAGTAAAGTAAAACTATTTTAAAATAATTATTATTTTAATAAAATATTAATTATTATTTTTTCAATTTTATCTCAAATAATACATTAGTTTTTGAATAATATAAATAATAAGATTAATTTAATAAAATTATTATTATTATTCTTATTTATTTATTATATTTTTTAATTTGTGTAAAATAAATTTAAAAAACTATTATTATGGGACAGAAGAAGTAATATAAATATGAGGACTTTTATCTTAGTTAATGAGACTTATTTTCAAAACAATTTACTTAAATTTCAATCAACCATAAAAAAAAATATGTTAAAAAATGTGTTAATAGGCTTATATGTAAGCAAGTATTGTACTCATATGTAGTTATCGAATTGGAATTTTAACATCACCTCAGAATTCAGATATTGGGAAGTTTCAGTCCGTAAATTGACTAAATTCAATTGCGAACTGTGTCAAATAGAAAATATTCCTTTTTCCATTTTATTTCTTTGAAAGAACCTACAGAAGTGAAGAATTTCCAATGGCTAACTGACTGCGACGCACAATCAAGCAGGCCAAGGAATCGTTACGTCACTACGTACGGAACAGAAAATTTAGGTAATCAGAAAATAAAACAAGAAAAGTTGATATGAGAAAAAATAAGAGTTAACTCTCATTTTGACCTCTGAAATTATAATATGGACTTATTTAGGTTTTTGAAATTAACGAAAAGGTAATTTAGTTTTTAAAATTGTAAAATGTTGGTCAAATTAGTCCCTAAAATTATAAAATGATGGTCAAGTTAGTCTGTCGTTTTACAATTTTAGGAACTAACTTGACCGACGTTTTACAATTTTAGGGACTAAATTGTCTTTTCATTAGTTTCAGGGACCTAAATGAGACTGTTTCACAATTTCAGGGACTAAAATGACAATTAACTCGAAAAAATAATAAAGGGGTTATACATCTTTCTTATTTAACTGGGAAAAGGATAAAAAAAACAGAGAAAATGTTAAATTTTAGAAGAAAAAAGAGAGCAAAAACTTGTCAAAATAACATATTTATTTACCTATACCCAATACCCAATTTTATATCAGTCCTTTATTTGAATGCATAATATATATATATAGGAGAGATCAAATTATACCGATGTCGATTTCAGTATAGAACTAATCAAGAATGGGGTGATTGGAACTTCAAATATCGGAACCCTAGCACGGAGTTACTGAGTTGCGACTTGCCACTACATACCGGCTACGGTTAGTGCGTAGTACTTCTTTATTATCCTCTTCTTGTGTAAAAAAACATTATGGCTATCACCCCTAGAACCGTGGTCCGTTGTGAAAGAGATCCTGGGGAACCCCCTGATTCAGGTGGGACTTCTAATATACAAGCTCTTCAAGCTGGAGGAGCCAATGGGGAAGAAACCCCCACACCCAAAACACCAAAGACTCAGACTTTCAAGGACAAGTTACTGGAAACCAAAGAGATGGCTGTGCAAGGGACAGTAGAAGAAGAACCGGTGGAGAACAAATGGTATCAATACCAAAAAGAGGAAGAAGAGATGGAGAAACACAACTATGTTTATGATCCATGCCCCGAAACTAGGGTCTCTGAAGAGGAACTCGCTGACTGGAGCAAGCCTTGGAAGGAGGCCTTGGTAGTTTCATTGCTAGGGAAAAAGATGAGCTTCAAATTGCTAGAGAACAAGCTGAACCGTGATTGGGCAAGGAAGGGTAAGATCCAAATTACTGATATGCCTAAGAACTACTTTGTGGTTCAGTTCTCCTCCCCTGAAGATTACAAACATGCACTTTTCCAAGGGCCTTGGATGATAGCAGACCATTATCTGCTAGTTCAAAGTTGGAGACCTTTTTTCATTATCAATGCAACAGTTGAGAGCAAGGTTGCAGTCTGGGTTAGGATTCCGGAACTGCCTCTTGAGTTATACAATGACAGGTTTCTCTGGAGGGTAGGTGCCAAGCTTGGGACTCTTCTAAAAATTGATCGATTGACCTCTATTCAGTCTAGGGGGCAATTTGCTAGAATTTGTATTGAAATAGACTTATCAAAAAAATTGTTCCATCCATTCTTGTTAGAGGCGTCACTCTAAAACTAGAGTATGAAGGTCTTCATATTGTTTGTTTTGCTTGTGGCAAATATGGCCACAAACAAGACAATTGCCCAGAGATACAGATGCAAGTCATAGAGGAGAAGGAGCATGTTGCTGGAGGTGGTGCTACGGTGGAGGAGCAGAAATTGTTGGGAGAAAACCCTAACTTGGAAAAGAGTGGGGAGCAAGCTTCTAATCGGTCTTTACCCACTAGTCCAATGGCTGTTGAGGACAAAAGGTGTGCAGGGCAGGCTGAGAGTGACCAGTTCCCGTGGTTGACAGTGAAAAAGGTCAACCGCTATAAAACAGCAAATAAAAAGGCTAGGAGGGAAGATTTGGTGCAAGATACGAAAAGTGATGGGAGTGGGGAACCTGCTCCCAGTTTGGTGAACTCAGGCTCTCGGTTTGCGCTCCTAAAAGAGGGGACAGATCCGGTTTTGTTAGAGGAACCAAAGGAATCCAGCGAGCAGTTGTTTCAAAACAAGTCCCAAGCGGATGATTCTGTTGGGCCAAAACCCATTCCTTTAGGCCTTACAAATACCGGCCAAAACAGTAAAGTGAGGAACAGTAAAGGGGGTAAAAATCCTCAAGTTGCCTCTAAAGGGAAGGTAAATAAACCCAGCAACAGGGTGTTAGGCCCAAAACAGAAAAAATTCTCCAACAAAAGTCCCAAAAATTTGATCCTGGATGGCCCAAGTCGTGGCAAAGGGGTGGTTATCCCTATTAGGCCTCATTTCGTTTTTCCAGAATCCCCCCTGTCAGTGATGAACAAGAATAGCAAGGGTACCATTATCGAAGAGAACTCCTTCACGAGGGTTGCTGGGAAAATAAGTTCACAAAAGGTGAGTGTGAGGAAAGAAGAGATGGACTGGAAAGGAGTGGACAACATGGAGGATGCGAGTGTTCTTCATGACCTGCACCTTGACATCCAAAAATTCAACCCCAAAACTGCCCAAGTTAGAGGAAAAAACCTTGGTGAAGATGCAATAATTCCAACTGAAGAAGATTCCATTATGGAGCTGTCCTTGGAGCAGGATGCGAGCCTGGAGGTGAACCAGAAGGAGAATCATTTGGGTTCTGCAGTGGCCAAGTCTCAAAACAGTTCCCAATGAGTGTCATTTCTTGGAATTGTAGAGGGATTGGCCAAAAAGGGTTTGTGCCTCTTATTAGAGACATTGCTAGAGAGTATGATGCCTCCATGATCTTTCTTCTAGAGATCCATGCTGGGGGTGACAGGGTGAGGAATTTTGCTAGCAAATCCGGTTTTGATGGGGTTCATATTATTGATTCTGTGGGTCAATCTAGGGGTATCATTGCCCTATGGAAAACTTCTGTTTGGAAGGTTGATGTTCTTGGCCAGTCCAACCAATTCTTGAACCTGGAAGTTGGATGGAAAAGAGAATCCAAGTGGCTCCTTACTGTTGTATATGGGAAGCCTCAGCTGCAAGCTCGCAGGACTTTGTGGGATGATCTTCGTGAAATCAACTCAGGGGTGAACTCACCGTGGGCCTTGGTGGGAGATTTTAATGCTATCCTGGAAGCAAACGAAAGAAAAGGAGGGTCTCAGTCTCCATCCTTGAGAGGTATGGTTGATTTTCAAAATTTTGTTAGTGACTGTGATCTTGTGGATGCAGGCTATCAAGGTAGCCCTTTTACTTGGCAAGGGGGAGGTTTAATGCAGCGTCTTGATCGTCTCCTTGTTAACATCCATTGGAGAATTAGATTTGAGGAGGCTGTGGTCTTTCACTTGCCTCACTTCAAATCGAATCATAGGGCTCTGCTCATTAGATTGATGAGAAATGAAAGACAAAACAGGAAGAGGAGACCTTTTCGTTTCATGGCGGCTTGGCTAACTCATACAGACTTTAGCAATTTCATTAAGAACATTTGGCGGCCAAATCTGTCGTGGAGTAATCAGATTTCTTCCCTACAAGCCAGTTTAAAACAGTGGAACAAAGAAGTCTTTGGGGATGTGTTCAAAAGGAAGAGAAGACTAATGAAGAGACTCAACAGGATTGCTGTTCAATTGGGCCAATTTTCTAGTCCCCACCTTGAAGAAGCGCAGCTTTATTTATGGCGTGAATATGAGGAGGTTCTCAAACAGGAAGAATTCATGTGGTACCAGAAATCGAGGTCCAAATGGCTCATGTTTGGTGATTGGAACTCTCGTTTCTTCCATGGTGTGACAGCCATCCGTAGGAAGAAGAATAGCTTTGAAATGCTCCAGAATAGTGGCGGCCAATGGATTTCTGACCCAGAAGAATTAGAGAGGCTAGTGTCCAGCTTCTACAAAGACCTTTTCACCGATAGCTCAGGTATGACTCCTTTTTGTCTCCAAGGGGCTTTCCCTAAACTATCTCATGAATCTATAATGCTGCTGGATAGTCATGTCAGTAGGCAAGAAATTTGCCAAACAATCATGAAGATGGGGAGCTTCAAGGCTCCTGGCCCCGACGGCCTCCAAGCGGTGTTCTACCAAAGTCAGTGGGATACATTGGGGGATACTCTTTGCAAGCTAATTATGGATATTTTTGTTGATCATAAAAAAGTGAGGGATATTAATTCGACATTGATTACCCTGATTCCGAAAGTTGATAATGTTGAGTGCATGAAACAGTTTCGTCCCATCAGTCTTTGTAACGTTACATATAAAACTGTTACTAAGATTCTTGCCACGAGGTTACGCACTCTAATGGAAGAATTGGTTAGCCCTTGCCAATGTAGTTTCATTCCCAGGAGACAAAGTGGGGATAATATTGTTATTGCTCAAGAAGTTTTACATTCTATGAAGCGGAAGAAGGGTGTTGTGGGTTGGATGGCGGTGAAGATTGACCTGGAAAAAGCCTATGACAGGCCAAAGTGGGAGTTTATTCGAGATACTCTCCATGATATTGGGCTTCCTGAGGGTTTCATTAGTTTGATTTGGGAGTGCATATCTTCAGCCAGAATGAGAGTCTTGTGGAATGGTGAGGCACTTGAGGAATTTTCTCCTTCTAGGGGAGTTAGGCAAGGTGGCCCTCTTTCACGTTATCTTGTTGTGTTGTGTATTGAAAGACTCTTTCATCTTATTAATGTTGCGGTCGATCAGAAGGTGTGGTCTCCAATCCAATTGTCCAGAGGGGGACCCAAGCTGTCTCACCTCGCCTTTGCAGATGATTTAATGTTGTTTGCAGAAGCGTCTTTGAACCAAGTTGAAGTTATGAAAACTATCCTTGATTTGTTTTGTGGAAGTTCTGGGCAAAAAGTTAGCACTGAAAAGACAAGAATGTTCTTCTCCAAAAATGTCGACAGGGATACTAAAAAAGAGCTGAGTGAGGCTTGTGGTTTTTAATGCACTGAAGATCTTGGCAAGTATTTAGGAGCTCCGTTGATTCATCATCGAAGTGGTAGGAATTCCTATCAATTTATTTTGGATAAAGTCAACCAGAGATTAAGCAATTGGAAAACAAAGCAGTTATCTATGGCTAGCCGAGTTACCCTTGCAAAATCTGTCCTTCAGGCCTTGCCCAGTTATGTTATGCAATCTGCTTGTTTGCCGCGCGCCCTTTGTGATGAAATTGACCGCAAGTGTCGGAATTTTATTTGGGGAGATTCTGAAGGCCAGCGTCATGTTCATCTCGCCTCCTGGAGTTCCATCTGTATTCCCAAGAGTTGTGGGGGTCTTGGCCTCCGCACAGCTAGAGATATTAACACAACCTTCATGATGAAAGCTGGGTGGAATTTGTGCTCCAGAAAAAATGATATGTGGGTGCGAATTATTAGATCAAAATATAAGTGTGGGACGGATCTTATTCCTGAGATAAATACCAGGAGGCAAGGGTCCAACTTGTGGAGAGGTATATGCAAAAACTGGACTCATGTTAATGAGAATTTGGTCTGGAGAGTGGGAAATGGGAATTCTGTCAACTTCTGGACAGACCCATGGATCCCCAATATAGGCAGACTGATTAATGTTGTGAATACGCCTATTAATCAAAGAGAGGCATGGGTGAAAATAAATCATTTTGTGACTGCTTCTGGCCAATGGGATTTGGATCGTTTAACTAGCAATATTTCTGGTCATATCCTGGATCGGATTAAATGCATGGTTCCCCCTCATGTGTCCTTGGATGATGATGCGTTAGCTTGGAATGGTTTAGTTGATGGAACCTTTTCTACCTTCCAAGCCTACACCTATATCCTTAAAGCTAGAGATCTTCAAAAACAAGATTTATTCTCGGTAATCTGGAAATGGAAGGGCCCAGAGAGAGTGAGGATCTTTTTGTGGAAAGCTGGTTGTGGTATCCTTATGACAAATCAAGTTAGGTTCAGGCGCGGTTTTACTGATTCTAAGTTTTGTCCCATTTGTAATCAAAGCACTGAATCTGCCCTTCACTTGTTTCGTGATTGCGAGATGGTTAGAGAAGTTTGGCTGAACCTGAAAATGAACATCCCACTTCCTTTCTTTGAAGAAAACAACTTTGAACGATGGCTTTTATTTAATCTCAAGTCGCATAGCAGTTTGGATTATGGAAAATGGCATTTAATATTTGCTATTACACTGGACAGATTATGGTGGGCTAGGAATGAGTTGGTGTTCAAGCACATTCTCCCTTTAGTTGGTCGTACTGCAGCGAGAGTTCGACACTTAGTTGATGAGGTCCGGAACTCGGATAGGATGCTTTCAGGCCTGCACAGGAATGTTATCCATCAACATCAGAGTTCTAACATCAACTGGGAGGTTCCGAAGCTGGGCTTTGTTAAACTGAACTGTGATGGAGCGGTTAGATCCTTTGCGGAGACTGCTGCTTGTGGTGGTGTTCTGAGGGATGACAATGGTGCCTTTTTATGGGGTTTTGCTGCTAAATTGGGAAGATGCACTGTCCTCCAGGCTGAGTTATGGGCTATTTTTCATGGTCTTAAACTGGCTAAGGAGAGAGGTTTTTTGAAGATCCAAGTGGAATCTGATTCCCTCACTGCTGTGAATTTCATTAATGAAGGGTGTTTGCCTACTCACCAATGCAAACCCTTAGTCAATGAGATCCAAAAGGTGTTGTCTGATATTGAGAACATCCATGTCTCCCATGTTTTCAGAGAAGCCAATCAAGTGGCGGATCGGTTAGCAAATTGCGGCCTTAGTCTAGATTTGTCTTGTAAGATTTTTGATGCTATTCCTGACTTTCTGACTCTCCCTTTGTTGGGAGATGCTTGTAATACTTTCTTCACTCGCGGGTTTTAATTACTAGTTTGCTGTGTTGGGGCTTTGCCCTCCACATTCACCAAAAAAAAATTATACCGATGTAACTCTTGGACGATGTTATACCGCTAATAACTATTAACCGGATAATTATATTCTAAAACTCACCGTTGGATTAAAAGATACTATCATGTAGATCATTCATATAAAATTTCACATCAATCTAAAATCATTTGACGTGTTATTGAGATATGTCAAGATTAATGTCTTTTAAAGTGTATGAATTTTGACATATCTCAACGACACATCAAATAATTTTAGATTGATGTGAAATTTTACAGGAATGATCTATATGATACTAACTTTTAATCTAATGATGTGTTTTAGAATATAATTATCCGCTGAAGAATTATTAGCAGTGTAACATTGACAATAGTGTTACACCGGTGTAATTTGATCTCTCCTCGTTAGGGATGGCAAAAAAAACCCGTACCCGTGGGTACCCGCGGATAAAATCCGCTACGGGTACGGGGCGGGTACCTTAACGGGTACCCGCGGGTAAAGTAAACGGGTATTTGAAGTACCCGTTAATAAACGGGGACGGGTAGTGAGGTATCCGTACCCGCGGGTACCCGTACCCGCTAAGACAATTAACTACCTTTATTTTATATATATATATTTCTAAAGTGGTCAATACAAGTGTTGTAGAGTGATGTAATTTTTAGTTGTTTTTTTTTGTTTTAGTATTAAACAAGTGACTACTACATATCTATTATTAATTTATTTGTATTAATTCTCATGCTATACTTGTAATGACTTTTATTATATGATTTTTATTATGGACAATGTTGTATGGAAAAAAATTGTTTAGTTTTTTCTAAAAAAAATTAGATTTTTTTAAAATACTCGTGGATATATGTAAATATGTATTATTAATGTATTTTATTAATTTTCATGCTATACTTGTAATGACTTTTATTATGGACAATGTTGTATAGAAAAAAAACTTTTTTTTTAGTTTTTTTTAAATATTTTTAAATTTTTTTAAAATACCCGTGGATATCCGTGGATACCCGCGGATATCGCGGGTACCCGCTAAAGCCTGGATAGCGGATACCCGCACGGGTATGGGGCGGGTAACGGGGGGCAGGGGTACCCAACGGGGCGGGTAGCGGGTAGCTACTACCCGTGCCCGCCCCGCCCCATTTACATCCCTACTCCTCGTATATATATTACTTACACAGTAACAAGAAAGATAAATAGAAAAGTTTTCACTATAGATTTGATTAGTGAAAAAGTGAAAATAAAATAAAATAAACGATTGACACACAAAAAATTCCACCTTCCATAAAATAAAAAAAAAGTAAAAATCATGTTAGAAATTAGAAATATATTAGATTTTTTGAACAAGTAAATGAAGCAATATGTTAGATATATGAATTTAAAAAATTTTATTAAGTAATTATTTATTCTCTTAAATTGTCTAATCTAATAAGTTTAAATCAATATTTAATTTTATACTAAAATAATGAAGTTAAAAAAATAAATTTATAAATATATGTTGAAGTATGGTGTAAAATTTTAAAGTGTAGTATTTTTGTGGTTTTTAAAAATAAATTTCACATGTTATGATTTTATAAAACTTCTTAATATATATTATTTCAATCATTAACTAATGTATTACTTGTTTAACTAGTAACTCATTTATCCAATACTCCAATTGAATTAATGACTTGTCTAAATTTCATAATAGTAGCTAAATGAGAAAAAATGAATAAAATTAAAAGTAATAAATAATCTTTGCCCTTTAATGGAAGTTCATTTTTAACAACTTTTTCTCCTTTTTTTTTATCTCTCAATGGATTGTCTTAACTTAAATTTGTTATTTTCTCTTTCATTATTTACTTTCCTTTCGATTTTTCCTAAAATGTACCTATATCCACTTACTATATTAAGTCAAGTCTTTTCTGAAAATCTCTTATCATAAAAACATTATATTCAGGGCTGGGAATCTTTCATTTCGTGTAACACAACTCAGTAGTACCACTTTGTCTGCCCTTGGCGTTTGGCTTTTTTAAAGCGAGATTACTGGGCCCTTTGCTGCCAATGCCATATGGGCAACATGTCAACTGAAATAACTTTAAATGTCTATATGTTAAAAATTTAAGGCTATTTTGATAAAATTTGAAGAATTTTATAGAATATGATATTAAGATTTGAAGAGAGAAAATTTTGATTTGTTTTATTGAGTGAAAATTGATATTTTGATTAGTAAATTTTGAGTAGAAGAAGGTTTTAAATAATTTAATTAATTCAGTTATAAAATTTTTGAATAAATCATGAGAATTTGAGAGTTTTAGGTTAACAAAGAGTGATGAAAGGACTTAAATTTAATAATTAAAAAATCAAAATAATAAATTTGCTTAAATAACTATTGAGGCCTAAATTCATATATTGACTATATAATAAAGGGACTAAAAATACAATTGAATTTAGGGGAAAATTTTGTATGATTTGTTTGACAACCATATATGCTCCAATTTTGTCGTCAAAAAGTGTTTTTATTTTTTCAGTAGATTCAGAGTTCAGAGTTACGGAACAAGGGGCCCACTTGTGGTCCGAGTCTAAGCCCACAACCAAATAACCCAACCATGCCAACATCGTAAGGTAACATGAGACCAAAAAATGGATAAAAAATGAAAGTACGTGATACCCAAATAGGGATTGCAATAGACAATAGACAATACACAGCTTGACCAAAAAAAAAATACACAGCTTGACCAAAAAAAAAATAGACAATACACAAGGCTAGGGATGTCAAAACGGGCTGGCCGCGTTGGCCCACAAGAAAAACGGGTCAGCTCGGCCCGATCCGTATTTGAAAGTGGGACAAAAAATAGCCCGACCTGTTTTGACGGGCCGACAGGCCAAAAATGGGCTGGCCTGTCAAAATAATAACAAAATTTAAAAAAATATTAAAAATAAGAAAAAAAATATTTTTTTTTTTAAAAAAGGGGTCAGCCTTGCCCGTTTTCGGGCCAATCCGTTTTGGTCTTTTTTTACGGGCCAGAGCCCAAAAAAATCAGCCCGGCCTATTTTATGGGACTAAATGGGCCGGCCCATTGGGCTGTGCCCATATTGCCACCCCTACACAGGGCTGGGTATCTGGTTACCATATTCATATAATCTCTATTAAAATTTTTAGGTAATTATTTGTGTCTATATCTATACCCAAAGTCGCCTTAAAATTTTAGGTGTCTGAAATGAATTGAGAAAATGACATCCTATTAACTATTTGAATATTATAATTTTTGTTATAAAATTATTAATAATTTGTTCAAAAATCAATACGGAAATCAATTTGTTCAAAAATCATTAATAAACTTTATGGAAAAAAAAAAGTTGACATCTGTCTAAAAATGGGGCTTGGGAGGGGCGCCCCTCATGGCCGGCCCTGTCTATACCAATATTTATTTATACCGAATAAATGGATAATAAATAGATGATTGCTTTATCGATTAATGTGGTTAATTTTTGCAGTAAACATTAGGTTTCTTATCCATTGTCCATTCAAAATCCAATAAAAAATAATGAAACATCTTGTCTGGCAAAGAAAAAGGACATATCATTATCCAACACGAGATACTGCATTGAAGCAGACTGTTTGAGCCACCGGATTCAGCATGGATACGTACGATAATTAGATTCTTTATAATTTGAAGAATTTCATACAAGAATGATTTTCATGTCAAATCTTTCAAATTACCTTATTGAATTTGAGTCCTCGCCGCGAACATTTTCAAAGTTTCATACAAAAATATAAGAAAACGGATTGGCAACATTTTTTTTTGAAGTGACACACATTGATTAACTAGGCTTATAAAAGGTATAGGATTTTTCAAAAGCCAACCTATATTTTAAATGCAGATCAATCAAATATCCGCACTATGAGAGTTAAGAGCCAATCTATTCAAGCAGGTGTTAACGAGTTAAAAATGTGTGAAAATCAAATGTTCCAAATTCGATATGATTGAAGGCTACCTTTTAAGCACGTTTGATTTTCTGTTGTAAATATATATTTAGAGAAGGGTTGGCTCTGAGATGGGATTTTGGGAGCTTGTGTGAACTTTGATAATGGTACTCTCATAATCATTTGAATAATTTTTTCTTAGTATTTTTGCTTTAAAATCATAAATAATTTTTTTATAATCAAAGTTTAAAAAAAAATCATCTTCTATAAATATCAAAGTAAGACTATTTAATCTATTTTATGATATAGATTATCGCAAATAAAATTTTAATAATTTTAATTTAGAAAAACTTTTCTTAATAGATGCAACAATAACAAGGATACTTAATATTATTTTATAAGTTATGCATGTATTGAAAAAATAATTAAATATCTTCAAAGAATTTTATATCATAAAACTTTATATCATTAAGATCACAAGAATTATATTATGTTTTAGATAAATTTTAAGATTTTTACAACATAATTTCAAATCTGTATAATAGAATGACTTAAAACATTCAATACTAAACAAAAATTCAAAAATCTCCTCGTCTGTGTTATATTGCTCAAATATTCTATCAAGTGAGCTAATAGCTTGACTTAAAATAATATATAAAAAATAATGGATCCTAAAAGACTCCTCTGCAAACTCAAGGTTTGGTTGTGTGTATTTGGAGTACTGGTGGCCCCTAAAAGTGGGGTCTGTGTGGTCGCTCACCCTACACATATTCATGGTCACCTCTGATTTAGAGTTCTAAACATACTTTTTGGTCAAAGGAAACTCTATAATTATAGAGTCTAAACGAACTTTTACAATTTTACAACTGAAAACTAAATATACACTCCCGTGTGATTAAATTTAAACTTTTTCAACAAACTGTTAAAATTTAAAGTGATCTTACAATCATTATGAGGTGTCAAATTCCCTCCTCTAAGTTTTAAATACGAATCTATAAAATTATGAACTGCTCACATGTATTGATTGAAAAACTCTCATAAATCAAAAGCTAATGTAAGTTTGGTATGATTACAGAACAGTACTAGAACAAGGATGAATGGACCGCATTATCTTATCCTTGTTAATGTGGTTCCCACGAAATTACTAATACCGGAATAAACACAATCCTCTAGAAGTTCTCAATAATTTGAGTTTCTGTTCTGTTCCATCTCTGTACTCTCTGTTAACTGAGAAATTTAATTTGTCCAATCCTTGGTATATATATATACGGTTATAAGCTGCAATTACATATTAACTTAAACAACAAAAAGTGACCACGCCGCCCACTTTTATCTTTTTTAATTTTCTCTGTCTTAGAAAAAGACTTTTCGATCATCATAAGTCACTTCAGTTTTTTTAGACCATGTTCTGTCTGAAATAATTTAGTGTGCACGCTTCAAGCACCTTCAAAAATAATATTGCTGGGTTTAATCGGGGAAAAATATTTCTGGGTACAAATTTTTTGTGGGTACATATATATCAAGTTAAATGAGGCATAGGTTACATACATGAAAATGATATAGACCAGATCTAATCAGATTATGAAAAATGAGCAAATTAAATGTGAAGTGACATTATAGTGCATGGAGTGTGAGATTTGACAAGATAATAATCTTATCAACATCAATGTTAAATGCACCTAGAAAGATTCATGTTTTTGGCAAATGAATAGCATTTGTTGACTTAGGATGCGGGCTGTTGAGGCACTTGTGGAGCATTTTTATGCTCATGACTCATGAGCTGTTAGCGCCTTAATGGTATAAGATATCATTACATGGTTTTAAACTGCAGTCCACAATTGCGATTACAGATGGGGCCTAGCCCCTGGTGCTCAAAAAAAAAAATGCAATTGTAGTTGCAATAACAAGATTTTGGAGTCTTCGAAATTACACCGCAACTATAATTGTGATCACATTTGTCTCTAATTTTCTATAATATTAAAGTTTCCGGAGTTTTTGTAAACACGAAGGCAATTTAAAACATTTATCATCTCATCAACTCATGCATGTTCATGGTCGCTTTTGTGTCTCTCTTACATCATTGAGTAATGAGTATATACAATTGATTGAAAGACGTACAGACTTGAAAATGATCCACAATGAACTATACATTGAATTGGTGATAATGCTTTTGTTTACTATACTTCATAGAATCAGCGCATGGTTTTTGGTGGGTAGAAGCCGCATGGTGCTGACTGGTTGCTATCACGTGGCTATTATGCTATATTGCATGGTAGATATATATCGGGTGTATGAAAATTATTTTTTTATCTTCATCTTATTTTTAAACATTTTTAAATTTTCAGCACCTATTTAACACGAGTTAAAATTCTTTATATTTTTTTATTACTATATTTTTGAAAAAAATAAATGACATAAATGTGATACATATATACATAATGAAGAGTATTATTTATTATATGTATTCTCCCAAAAAAATATTAATGAAAGAAATAAAGAAAAAAAATAAATGGAGAGTATTCTAACTCATTTAAACAAATCTTTCTTTTTATTTTATCTTTTTGTCAAATCATTTATTATATTTATTATTTATCTCTATGTTGAGAGTTCCATATATATCGACTAATGATATTTATAAAGTTTGAACAATTCTCACCTTATAAGTCGGTTTTGTAGGTGTTTAAATATAATCACTCTTTACAAAATAGAAGTTACATAGCTAGCTAGCTAGACTATTTTAAAATATAATTAAAAAAATATAAATAGTCTGGAATTTTCTCTAGATGATTAAGTGAAAAATAATTAGATCAGATGTACAAATAAAAAATTATACAAAGAAAGTTTTCTTAAATTTTATTTGTACATATTAAAAAAATCACAATATTAATATTTTGTGTTCAATAATGACATGCATGTATCAAAATGATGAATTATGTCAAAAATTTAATACTAGGAGTAAAATAAATAAAAATTAAATGACACGAGCATGGTAATAATGCTAGTAAAAGTACAGAGGATAAGAATTTTTATAGCACATCAAGACAGAACAGAACAGAAAGCTACGTACCATTATATTACATTACCGTATGATATCACCGAATTGAACCACAGAGACTGCAAAAACCAATGTCCCACTACAAAAAAACAATTGTTCATATATCCCAATATCCCATCGCTTGTTCTTGTTTGGTTATCAAGGCTTTCTGTATCTTGGACCCAAAGAAGACAAAAGCATGGCTATCTGCGTGCACATATAGTGACCGTTCTAAACACAAGTACCTGAGCAGGCTCTTCTTCATGTGGATCCTGCATATTAATTGTACAATCATAAGATGCATATTAGTTGTACAATATTTCTCTCTCTCTCTCTCTCACTCTCTCTCACAAGACTTGTAAATGGACCAAAATTAACTCTGCATGGGTAGTGTCACATATATCTCTAATCTCCCTCCAATATTTGTAGGGAGTTCTTGGGAAACCCACATGTAGGAAATCTGCATTAATAAGCTAAGTAACACCACGAATGAGACATTGATATCACATATTCACCCAAAACTTTAATGCATTTAATATGTGGGTCTTGTCTCTTATAATCTCTTCATTTGCCCCATTCTTAGCCAATGTGAGACTTCTAACTCAAACTTGGATTCCCAACATTTTTTCCTTTCATGTGAGTCTCAACATCCACGAGTGTATTGGGTCTCTCTACCTCCAACTACTCGGATCACCGAGCGCATTGGGCCCTTTGCCTCCAATTACTCGGACGAACTCCTTTGATACCACTTGTTGGGAGTTTCGGGGGAGCCCACATGCAGTGGACCTACGCCAATGCGTCAAACAACATCACAAGTGAGATATTGACACCATATCTTTACCCAAAACCTTAAGACATTAATTAATGTAGGTCTTGTCTCTTATACTCTTTCATTTGACTCATTCCTAGTCAATATAGAAAGTAGGAGATATTGTGGTTAAAAGAAAGAGAGAGATGAAAAGAGAAAAGAATTGTAAAAAGAAACGTAAGAGGAATAAGTATATATAGAAATAAGATTGAATATATTTCATTTTAATGTATTTTATATTTTTTAATAACAAATAAATGAGCCTATATGTTGAATTTTTTTCTTTATCTACAACTTTAATTTCAATCTCACCAACAACTAATTTTTAACACTTTTTAAGACTTTAGAAGAGAAAAAAAATTTAAATATTTATTTTATCAGCTTTAGAACTTTATCCAAAATATTTTGCCTGTCTATTAATATCTCAAAGTTGATAATAGATAATGAAAAATATATGTTACCACCGCTAAGAAGTATAAATTAAATTGAAAAATACCTTCTCTGTCCCAAAATAAGTGTTGCTTTAGAAAAATATATTTTTCCTAAAATAAATTTTTCTTTTATTACAATTTTACCCCTATTAATTGTAGTGCATCAGTTTTTTAGTAATAAAAATTAAATCTCACTCAATTATTTATTGTAAGATTAATTTGGTACTAACCCCTTTATTTATTGTATTTATTAATATGTGTGAAAAAAAAACTTAAAATGACACTCATTTTGAGACGGAGAGCAACTATCTAAATTTGTTTGTTTACATTGTAATCAACTGAAATGGAACACATTTATCTCATTAAAAGTATTTAATACTCGTTCGTTCCACATGCAACTCAAACGTCTATCGTTGGATTGCTCAATATTTTACCGGTCATCTAATAAAAACGTGACAAAAACGAAAAGAAATTAAATACTAAAGCATATATGGTTGTATATCAGAGTAATAAATTTATGTTGTATTCCCTCTTAATAAAAAAAAAAAGAGTAATAAGAGGAAGGGGGGCCAACTGAAGCAGCAGCAACAGATCATCCATCCACAGCGCAACGTCCCTGTCCACCGGAAGGATGTTTATGTTGTCTTTTCCAATTATTTCTCTCTCTCTCTCTCTTTTAAAAAAAGTCATTTAAATCATAATATTTTCTAAAATATTTATAATAAAAAAATTAATATTTCTTTGAAAAACTAAAACAGGCCAAATTATTGTCAGGCCAAATTAGGGATTGCAGAAGATGGGAAATTTTGGCTTGGGTATAATATAGAAATTTAAGAAAAGTGAAGGGCTCTTAAATAATATTAAAATTGCAATTTAATTTACAATTAATACCATGACATATGTAATGTTTTGATTGAGCCACCTCATACGGGTACATGTACCTATAAAACTCTCATGGGTACCGTAGAATCTACCTTTATATTTTTGCTCTAGTGGGTATTATGGAGTCAATTTCGCAGATATCAAACTAATCAATTAATATATATTCTTTAAAAAAAACTAATCATTTAATATGGAGGGTATTAGAATGGGTCGCATTGGTGTTTGAGAGTCTATACACAAAAAATTTAGTTTGAGTCAATAAAATCAGAGGGAAAAGTTGTAAAAGTTTTAGCGCACACATGCCACCCTGTCATGTCATTTGGACGCCGGCACCTCATGGCTACATCCAAGATTTTAAATTGCAGTCGCGGTCGCGATTTCATTGCTATCCTTGATATTGCGGATAAATGCGGCTGATGCGGCCACAATTGCGGTTGTGATGAGGTTTCAGAGACTATCAAAACCTTATGTCGCGGGCGTAATTTCAGTTTCGGACCGTTTTTTAAAACCTTGGCTACATCAAAGTTAATGTTGATGGGAGCTTCTTTGGAAATCCAGAAAGATCAGGTTGTGGAGGAGTTTTCAAAAATGCATTTGGAGAATGGATCATTGGATTCTCTGGAAGGTGTGGCATCACCACAAATGTCAATGCTGAACTACAAGCAATATATCGTGCACTTCAACTTGCTTGGAATTAAGGATATCGTCATCTTGTGTGTGAATCAGACTCAAAGGTTGTTATTGATATGATCACAGTGGGATATCATCATCTTCACCCATATGCACCGGCTATTTCCAAGATCAAAAATGAACTTTGATTGGCATATCTCTTTGCAGCATGTCCTACGTGATGCAAATGGGTGTGCGGACTATTTAGCCAAAATGGGTGCTTCTTCAAATGAGCCTATGGTTTTGTGGAAGAATTGCTCAACTCAGTTGGACTCTCTTCTTCTAGATGATGCAATTGGTGTGCCTAGGATTAGGCCTTAGTCCTGTTTCCTTTCTTTAATTTTCCGTTTGATTAAAAAAAAGGAAAAGTTGTAAAACAATGAAGAAAAAAAGTTGTAAAACTTTCTTTTATATATTTTGTATTGGAATATTTTTTAAAGTAATTGTGGTTGGTCACAAATGAAAATTGTAATCCCAATTAAACTCTATTTGAGTTTGAATCAAATATATATAGTGTATTTTATTCAATGGGTATATACCCTTCAAGGTAATTCCTCCTGTCCTTTTTATAAGAAACAAAAAGAATCATTTTTAATGTTCTTTTTATAAGAAATAATGTCTTATTTTCAACAATATTAATTGCTCATTTCTAACTTTATTTTTATTTATTATGAGACCCAAAAAAAATATATAAAAAGACACCAATCTCACAATACTTTTGCAAAATTATAGCATCATTAATTATAATTAACTCATTCAATATACTTTTTTAGATCTTGATGATTTTGTCATATATTTCTTATAAAAAGTGCCTGAGGGAGTATTTCATAGACCTATTGGATTTTTTGAATTTTAATATCATAAATGTCTAGCATGCTATATGGCATGAAATTAACAATTAGTCAGTACTAAACAATATTTTTATTTTGCTAATTTATTAAAAATATTTTATTTAACTAAACACATTGGAATCTAATATATAAATACTTATTAAATTTGGTCTCTGATTTTTTAAAAATTCCTTCAATTTAGTTTATGACTAACACATGTGTGTGCCAACATGACATTTAACGTGTCACATCAGTAACGTTAACACTGTTATCTAACTAACACTAATGAAGAGACTAACTTGATAGACGATCATCAGTTTCAAGGATCAAATTGCCTATTTTCTGTCAAAAATCAAAATATCAGCACTTTATAATTTCTTAGACCAAAGTGATAGTTTACTCAAAGAAAATAGGTCACTGGTTAATGCACACGTCACCTTTTAAACTAGTACACATGTTATTTATTTCTCGGTGGCATTTAGCATGGTTCCGTTGGTCAACGGAACTATCCGGGTGCCGTTATTAGTTACCGATTCTTGTCAGTTTTCCAGTTTTTATAGTAATATCGTTTTTGCAACTTGGGTATGTGTAATTATATTTTCGTCCTACACAAACATTACAATTACATTTTCGGGTGCTATGAAGTAAAAGTAATTGTAGCAGATTGAAAGTGATATTTACTCAAAAAGAGATTGGATTTTTTAACAAGTAAACCACGAACCTGTGAGTTCATTCCTCGAAAACAAGATTAAAAGATTAAAACAGAGCAACTGTGGATCTGGGTCATTGGCCAAGACGTTCAGTGAGCACGGCCTGCTCGGTTAACTTGCTTTGGTCGCCACTGGGGAGTGTTTGTCGTCGGGTACAGTGATATTCCGGCACATATCTGGTTGCTAAACCCATTGAAAGAGTAGGTTCGTATTTGTGCCTTTTTTCGTGACTGTGAATGGTACATTGTGGAGTTTTTTTTTTTTAACGATTTGTTATTAACGTTGGTTGTAGTTGTGTTCAAGGTTTAACAATGTATTTAATTTTTGAACTCTATTGTTCAGATCTTTACGCTGTGACGGACTATAGATATGGAGGAGGGTGGAGAACGAGATTTCGGGTATGAGCCGGAACAAGGATCAAACAACCTCGAAATGTATCCCACCCAGGTGTGAACTGTGTGTTGTAGAGTTTAGATTTTATTAATTAGTTTTATTTCTTTTGTTCCCATTTTTTATACCTTTTTTAATTTAATGATATCTGAAGCGATATTTCTTTGTTGTGCTTGTCCCTTTGTAGGGGTTAGAAGATATATCGTTGTCTGATGAGAACGAAAATGAGCAAGTCGAACAAAGACACACAAATCACACTTCCCTCTGAATTTGTTGGATGCACTTTTAATGATGAAAAATGCTGTGAATGGGTTGAATGTTTTTTTTATCCAATGTTATATTGGTCATACTATCGATTTCCTTACCCCAAAAAAATATAACACCATAAAAAAATGAACCAATAAAAAAAATATGGGGCACACAACCTAGACTTTATTTGGTGTCAGAAAAGCACCTCTTTGCACAGAAAAGCAGTAAAATGCGGGGCCCACAACCTCCTTTTATTTTGTAAAAAGAAGAATCAACAGACCCCCTCCTTGCAATTATTCAAATATTGTCTAAGTAATTGACTACCATGTACCCTGTAATTGATCACAGCCCTTACTTTATTTGATCATTAAATCAACGGATGCAGTTAATGGCACCTGCATGGTTCCGTTAACGGAACCATACTAAAGGCCACCTTATTTCTCATCATTTATTTGTTAATTTTTTTATTATTTATAGTCATGGTCAAAAAGTTAACTTTTACCCTCTGGCCGACTAAAGTCGATCTCATGTCTTAAAAGTTAACTTTCGAGGCCAACAGGGAGAAAAAAAGGTTCTCACTATTTACAGTAACTCTTATTTTCATTGTAAAAAACAAATAGAATAGAATCTTTCTAATAATCGGTCTTTAAAATTATTTTAATAAAAGTATTATCTTTCAAAGCACAGTAACACAATTAAATAGTGCTTATTTTATGACAATTAAAAAGTCAACTATTCAAATAAACATAAAAAAAAGGTATTTTTAAATTAGAGTAAAATATACTCCCTTTCCCTGAGAGATATCAATATTATACTCTTCTCCCATCTTGTTTGAAAACACACACTCTCCTTCCCTAAGAGATATTAATATTGCACTCCCCTTTTTTCTTGTTTGAAAACACACACTCCCTTCCCTTTAAAGATAAAATATGAGACATTTTTCTCCATTTTTGTAATTTTTGGTTAACGTAATAGTCTCCATTAAAATATTTTTTATTACCATAATAACATTCTATCTTTCATTTCATTTCTGTTTTTGCTTCATTTCCTTTTTCATTCCAATTTTTGATTTCTGAAATCAGGCCGCTTGACCGCCGTTCACCACCACATTCCACTAAAACCAAATCGAAATCATTGTTGGTGAAATGTGGTGGTGAATGGCAGTGAAACAGTGTTTCTGATTTTAGGAATCAGAAATTGGAATGGGAAAGGAAATAAGACAAAAATAGAAATGAAATAAAAAGTAAAAAGATATTATGGTAATAAAAAATATTTTAACGAAAGTTAACTTTTATGTTAACGAAAAATTATAAAAATGAAGAAAGGTGTATCATATTTTATCTTTGAAGAAAAGATAGTGCGTGTTTTCAAACAAGAGAAAAGAGAAATGTAATATTAGTATCTCTCAGGGGAGAGGAGTGTGTGTTTTCGAACAAAAGGGGAGAAGAGTGTCATATTGGTATCGGGGGAGAGGAATGTATTTTACTCTTTAAACTACTAATAATAACAATTTATTAAAACTAAAATATTTGTAGTTTATTTTTTAAATTTCTCATATGCAAAATCACTAATTAATATTAACAAACAGATAGGATTATAGTAAAATAAGAGGATTATTTTATAAAAAAAAGAGTACAAAAAAGCTAAGAACTCGTTTTATTTGAGAAGTCATTTCCTATTTTTACTTTTAATTAATTATAAATTGTCATATTGTTTTCGATCTATTTTTTATTTTAAATATTTACACAGGACACAATAAAAACAAAAAAAAAATGATTGTTTTCACAATTTTTCTGTTCAAATGTTATAAAAACAAGAAACATATTGAAAACAATATGATAATTTTATAATTAATTTGAAACAAAAACAGAAAATAGATATAGGAATTCATGAAACAACTTCTCAAAGCAAACGACCCTAAGATTATAATTAAAATAGTTTGTGTCCATTTTCCTTTTTCGATCGCCCATGCACTTGGGCATTATAATCAAAAGGCACTCCTTCCTTAAATGTTATGAGTAATGAGACAAGCACAAGCTTCTTCTTCGCCCAGAACTCATAGGTCCCCACCCCCTCCCTAGAGAATCTGCTACAGTCTCACCTTGATCTCCTAACCCAAATAATGGAGCACAATCCGTGGGCTAAATGGTCTTCCTCCGATTTGGTAATAAACAAGTAATCTCAATAATTATCATCATATATAAAATGTCATTCTTTACTTTAGAATATATATGAATATGAATATGATGATTTTATTTATATGCATTGCATATATCAATGTATATATGATATGTATCATCACTTGATTAATCCTTGCTTCTTTTCAAATATTGGGTCCTAATTCCTATAGGAAATTATGGATCATGATGTCAATGAGTGCTTGTGCCACACCACCACTTTTGATGAAGAGTTCCTCAGAGATATCCTGCAACAGCCACAGGAATATTCCAGTACTACTACTACTGCCCCTGTTGCCACCACCACCAACAACACTCATTCTCAATTAGTTCAACAAAATGCTGCTGAAAAGACAATAATAACCTCATCGTCATCATCATCTCCAACAACCTTTATACTGTCTTTTGACAAATCCACTGCCTTGTTACCAACTCATGATGATGAGCATGATATTCCTATTCCTAATTCCTCTGTTTGGAAAGAGGTATCCCCCCAATTACCCCAATTGGGCATTAATCATCATCACCCCACAAATTCTCTATCTTTGTGCTCATCAAGGCCCAACCAAGCAGGGACCAATAAGAAGGCTAGAAGCGCTTCTGAGACACTAGATCACATAATTTCTGAGAGAAATAGGAGACAGGAACTCACAAGGAAGTTCATAGCACTTTCAGCCACTATACCTGGCCTCAAGAAGGTTTGTAGTCTCTTTTTCTTAGATCATGTGCATGTTAATTTTGTCATTGTTGAGAGTCTCATATTGACTAGAGATATGACCAGTGTAGTCCTTATAATGCTTAGGACAATCCTCACCTTATAAGCCGATTTTGTAGGAATGAGTTAGGCCATAAATCCAAATTCTAAGATAGTGTCAAAACCTATTCTAGATTCATTATTAAACCACTCTCCAGATGTTAATTAAAACTATATATGAACTTCTTTCTCTCAACTTTCAGTTATTAATTATTTGATATTTGATATATATATATATATATATATATAAGTGCATTTTCTAAGTTCTAAGTTCTAAATGGCTGTAAATTAGAATCCAATTGCATAATCAAATCATCACTGGCATTGCATAACACAAAAGTGCATTTTCTATACATGTCACTGTATGATCAGAGAGCAATAATTTATAGTTGAGAATTGAAAATTAAATTCACGAGGCAGAAGGGGTTAATTTAATTGGTGGTATGGTTGAACTGCATAGACGTAAAATCTAGTGTTTGTTTCATATACTAGTGACGGTTTATTAATGGACATTCAATAATTTTATGGTACACCATTTTCGACCTTTGTTATTGAACCTGTGAGACCTGATGATACTATGATCTCATTCTTATGAGGAGGAACTGCACATGCAATTCATGCCAGCTTCCCCTAAACTAATTTTCACTAACCGAAAAGATTATTTATTAAATAGTATAGAACCGCGCGAGTGTGTACAAGTTATATACTTAAACTATTATTTACAACTTTATTTTATTTTTTATTTTATGAACAATAATATCTAGACATCCATATATTTCTAACACTCATCTAACATTTCTATCTATTTCTATTTTTGTATTCTTATTATATCACTCATCTATCACATCTATCATTCATCTTTATTCTATTCCTCTCTCTCTCTCTCAAGGTTTATAATAGGCACATCTAGGTGTCCAAGAATCATTTTTCCTATTTTATTTCCATTAGATGTGTTCTAAGTTGGGCCCAAGCCCAGATTGGCCCAAAAACACAAGACTAGGCCATACGCACGCCACTAGCCCATTAGCGGCCCATATGAACGCAATGCTCTGGAAAAGCATCATAATGTTTCCCCGACAAACAAGTAGACGGTTAGAACCACCTCAAGTCACAAAACGAAGGTATAAATGGCAAAACTCCATTCCTAGATAGGTAAAACATTCTGAACTCTTTAGTCAAAAAAAAAAAAAAAACATTCTGAACTCTTTAGTCAAAAAAAAAAAAACATTCTGAACTCTCACATTTACTCTCATCTCATTCAAACATTGACTTGAGCATGGGAGTGTTTGTATGTTGACTCCACCTCCTCCGCCACCTCAAACACCTCCTCCATTGACATATACTCATAGCGTCACCTTCTTTGGCCCCCGTATTCCACCGTTAAAGTTCACTCTTGAATAAAATGTTTTTACAAAGTGAATAAAAACTAAACATCGCAGCCTTAATGAATAATGACATGCTATAAAATTTTTTAAAACGTAACAATTTCAATTTTTTTTTAAAAAAAGGAAAGTGAAAATAATAACAAAATTTTAATTTCTTATATATGTATTATTTTGTAAGTAAATAATAAAAAAAGTTATCTAATGCCCATGTAGATGGACAAGGCCCATGTACTAAGGGAAGCTATAAATTACGTGAAACAACTTCAAGAACGTGTAAAAGAGCTAGAAGAAGATATGAAGAAGAACGGTGGTGTAGAATCAGTGATTACCATTGCAAGATCTCATCTCTGCATTGAAGATGACACTGCTACTGAAGAAGAATGCTATGGGCTCAATGAAGCACTTCCTGAAGTGGAAGCGAGAGTCTTAGGGAAGCAAGTGTTAATCAAAATTCACTGTGGGAAACAAAAGGGCATTCTGCTCAACATAATGTCCCAGCTTGAACGTCTTCATCTCTCCATAACTACTACCAATGTCTTGCCTTTTGGGAATACTCTTGACATCACCATTATTGCTCAGGTAAATAACCCAAAATGATTTCAATTTTTGGAAGAAAAATAATTAAGAAAGCAGGATTCCAAGTCAAGTTTGGTATTCAATTTTAATTCAAGTTTAACGAATATACAATTATCTGCAGAGTAAATAAAGTTTATATATATGTTTAATCATATTTTACTATCTTGTTATGTAATACTTTTTAAAAAAATTTGTCTGCACGGCAAAATGTGATTAGAACATTTATATTATGTATAACTAGTGGGAAACAAGTACTTCGTGCCTGCATCTATCACACAGATTCTTTTACAGTTTTTTTTATATAAACAGTTTTTTTACAGTTATCAGATTATTTTAATTAAGTTTAGATTTAATTTTCAATTATTATTTAAAGGACACAATAGAAACAAAAATAGAACATGAAACCGTAGCTAAAAGTTGGTGTTTCTTTTATATATAAGTATAGATTATTAAACTTATTTAACTATAAATACCCGGTAACTATATGACATAATTTTATTTTTTGTGTTTAAACTTGTGTAATTGATTCTGCAGATGGGTGACAAATACAACTTGATTGTGAAGAATCTAGTGAAAGATCTGAGAGTGGTGGCTACAGTGCAGGCATGTAATGAGCAACAATCATGTGAGCTATCAGTATCACATTAAAACCAGGCCAGTAACTTTTAAGTTGGACTGGAGGAGTTTTAATTAAAGCCGTTTCTCGTCGATATAGCTTACTCGGTTTTCTGTGTGTCGCATTAATAAAAAGTAATAATGTGAGCTTGACGCGAGCTTATCTCTTCCTCTGTTATTATCATATCATACTCATAGTAATGGAAGACAGGAGGAGGATCATAAAATTGAAAGATTGAGTTATCATAACCCTTTTACCCAACCAATATGACTGAAATTCGCTTGCTTCTAGTTCTAGGTGCGCCAGAATGAGAGAATTATCAAGGGCTGTTAACAAGATTATTTTTTTGATACATGTTAACAAGATAAATTAAATTAAAGGTGGAGGGACAATTAATAATCATTCTGCAAAATTTATTTTATCTGTTAAATTAAAGGTGGAGGGACAATTAATAATCATTCTGCAAAATTTATTTTATCTGTCTGTTAATTTCATGAAAGACCAACAATACGTTTTTTAATGATTTATTGATGCGGTAAAATCTTATATTGATCCTATTACGTAACTTGAACTCATTATTTAGTGAGATTGATATGTAATTTTACCTTTTCCTTTTCCTGATATGTAATTTTACCTAACAGCTACATATCTAAATGAAAGTATATACTTGAAGATCTTTCTCGTCTGCCAAATGCTCTTATACAGTAGTGGTATATGAGTACATATAGCTATCTACTTCTATTTACAAACATGAACAGATACTTACATTCGAGATTTTAACGGGGAAAAATTCAGGTGGAAGCATCTCAACTCGTGGATTCATCCGCCAGTGTAGTTTGTATAAACTTGTGAATATAGAAATGGTCCAGGTCAGTCTGTGTAATGCAGTTCATTGAAGTAAAGGAATGGTTCATTTTTCTATTATGCTTTTCTTCCCATCTAAGCTACTAGTCGACGAAGATCCTCTTGAAATGTCAAAGACAGCCCCATCATTGATTTCATTTGGCACGGGAAGCTGTTCTGCCGTCGTGCCACCCTCAAAACGAACCATGAGATCTCTAAGCTGCACGGTTTGAGAATAAACCAAACAGCAGTTTGATTAGTTTGATGGCCCAAACTAGGGTGAGAGACCTATATAAGTAGAGATTGATTTTATATTAAGTGGTTGAAATTCATTCTAATATAAAATCATTATATCCAACGACCGACCAATCTCTCACGATGAGAGACCTATGCAGATCTCTCACCCTAGACCGCACCTAGTTTGATTGCATATCATTGTTCGCCAAAATAACCCACAGCTCTCCACACTCCCCCCCCCCCCCAACTCCTCGCGAGAATAAAGAAAGAAATAAGTGAAACGGTATACTATACCTGCTCTTCTAGGTCCGTTACCCTATCTGTGGCCAGTTTCAAAGCCTTTTTCTCCCTGTAAAAAAGTACAGCACCCATCAGTTTACAAACCTCTTAGACCAGATTTGCAACTACTTGAGTTTTAAGAAATGGAAATTTATAGCATCACAATTACAAAGTCGAGAAAAGGAACATCACTAAAAATGCCAAACACACATTAAAGGCAGCAACTATCCACATTTGGTTTTATTGGACACGAGTACATCTTATATATAAACACATCACCAATGAGTAATATAGAAAGGATAAAAGCATACCTTTCTTCAATCTCAAGCATCTTTGCTTTCCAGATCTCCTCATTTTTCACAAGATTCTCATTAAGCTGCAGACAGTAACACAATATGAACATTTGCAAGAAGATTTCCTGTCCTAGTGATATATTAATGAGACAACAATGGCATGGTTATAACTCTTATATGTCATTATTCTGAGAAAGAGATTCTAAAGCGTGGATTACAACTTACATCATCCAGAAATTTCTTCTCTTGTTTACATTTGTCAATCTTGGACTGAATCTTCTGCTGTTTAAGACTGACAGCCTTTTGAATAGCTTTGGATTTTTTTCTCTCAGTTTCTTCTTTTGCTTCTTGTAATAAGGATTCAAAATACTACAGTTAAAACAAGTTTAAAATTTTAATATGTTTATACAAGACAGGAGGCATTCTTGGTGGATTCACTGCAAATGACAAATGGATTATGCTTACCAATTTTTGGTTTTCAAGTTGAGTAGCAAGCAATTCATTGTACTCATTGACAATCTGTAAAAGAAAATGAATCTATTAATATAATGTATTAAAATTTAAAACTCATTATAAAGATACATAAAATTAAGATTTGAGAAAATTATAAAATTAATCTTGCAACATTACAGCTTCGACTTTACTATTTAGTATAGCCTCGCTCATGGCATTATCTTCACAGCTGCAATTTCCACAGCCATTGTCTGCATGCACGCAGTGGGCGTTCAGCTCAACCAACTTCCCATCAGTTTTGGACTGAATAAGTCTATGAACATAGTTGTCTCCCACATAATCCCAGACACGTTTGGTTTCCACTTCTAAGGAATAGCAATGCTGTGTCTCTTTCCAGTGTATTATGGCATGTCCTCCTTTATATCTGGATCAAGATATTCTTAGGAACTCCAGAAAATACATTTAAAAAAAGAAAGAAAAAAAAATGCAACAAAAGAAGGGTTGATGGACAAAAATCTCTCACCTTCCACATCCAACAAACCCACATATAACACATATCCAAAGGTTCTCAGTGGTTTGACAAACAAAACATATAGACTTTTCAGCTTGCTGCTGGCAATAGCGGCATACCTGACAATATAAACAGGGGATTAGTACTAATACTTAATTAACTAACAGACAAATTCAAAATAACCCTTGCCGCCAAACTAATCAAGAAACCTCAGCTGAAATTAATTATAACTTAGAAAATATGCAATTCGTTCAGACACCCCCAATCCCCAGATAGCTCAAACTGTACAGTCAACTATTTGCTCTTGGGCATTTCCTACAACATCCTATTATGCATGCAGAGAAAGACAGAGCCAATGGAACCACTTACAGGACAAGAAGAATCTGCCCATTTTGAAATACAGGAACAATGGAAAGAATGGTTGCATATGGTTGTAAGAATCCCACTTGCGTCTTGATCTAGTCGCTCTGCCAATAAGGCACACAAAAGGGACTCAAATTTTTTTGAAAGCTGCCTTGCAAGAAAAAAAAAAAGAAGACATCTTGGAGCAACGATTTAAACATGTTCAGTTCAGAATGTTCCATACTTGAAAGACAAATAGTAACACTAATAAATTCAAAGTATATCTAAATAGAAACGAAACATATATGAAAAGTACCAAGGCACACTGGACATGTAGGCTGTTCAGTTGAAGTAGAATTGGATGGTTGTGCATGCTCAATTGAGCCAGTGTACTGCACATCTAACGCGAAAAGAACACGGCACACCTCAACCTATGCATAAAAAAAAAAGCAACAAAATCAATAGCAAAACAAGTGCATATCATGATCATAATCATATCATAAAATAGCCAATTACTGCTAGTATTAATTAAAATGGCTTTTCGTGCCGAGTCCAAAAAAAATACTTCATCCGTTCCTTAATATATGTCTTTTAATGTTGTTTCATATTAACCAAGGAATAGCTTTGTTGACAATTTTTTTCCTGTTATACACTTATACTCTCACCTTTTCACTATCCCACTATAACATTTACTCTCTCTCTCTACATTCTACATTAAAGTGCATGGGGAAATGGAAATGTGTAAAATTGGTAATAAGGGTATAATTGACAAAATGTAACATTAAACTATAAAAAAGACAGATAAATAGTAACAAAATTCTTTTAAAAGAAATGGGCAATTAAAAAGAAACGGAGGGAGTAATTGAGAACCTCGAGAGACGAGAAACGGCTGCCATTGTAGTGCTTGTAGAAACTGTCAGTAGAGTCTTGCTCATCAAACCGAATTAAAACGCTGTAGTGATCTTCCATCCCATCCATCCTTCAAACAAAAAAAAAAGAAAAATAATCAAAGAAAGGAAGTGAGGGCACATGATAGTGTTAAGAATGAAGAGAGGAGGGAAAAAGAATTAGAGATAAGAAAGAGAGGGAGCGAGTAAGAGAAGAGAATTGTCTTATTGCCTGCCTTTCTAATTACAAAGTATGCAATTTATACATGGTTCTCCCTTTAACTACTTCTGTTAATTCTGTTACTGAAGTATAACTGTTTCTGTTACAACTATGGCCCCGTTTGGACTGGTTTACGTAGAGCTTATCTATTGAAATAACTTGTGACAGTGTTTGGAGAGCTTATGATTAGCTCATAAGCTGTTTTGGGCTTATCTTCATAAGCTCTCTAGAATAGCTTATCAAAACAGATTATAGTTTATATGAAATAAGTTTAATCACAATCCCTGTTTGATTATAAAAATAGCTTATATATATGCGCTTAAATAAACTGTTTATCCAAACAGACGCTATATGTATCATGATATGTGGTTGATCAAAACCGAGGATGGATGATGGATGAAGTGAAACTGTTTGTTTGTTTTGCTGACCTAACAATGCGCATCTCGAGGATATGCTGAATGAAGGAACCACAGAACTGGCAGAAATCCGCATAGGTCATGTGATTCGGCACTCCAACAACACACGCGAGTGGTTTCCTTGCAACCTAATAACACACACACACAAAAAAATGGAAATGAAAGTTCATTCAAAGAAGAAGATGAACTTGAAAACACATCAAAGAGAAATGAAAATCGAAGAGAAGAGGTTACGGGAAGAGAAGAAGGAGTGTCGTCGGAGAAGAGATGCATGAGGCCACGGGTTTCTTCGATTCTAGGGTTTCCGGAAGAGAAATTCAACAGTGAGGTGGAGAACGAAGATGGTTCACTCGGGTCCTCGTCGGAGACTGTTCTTGAACCCCACATCGCAAACCAGACTCCGCTTCTTTGCTTTGCTCAAATACGAACGCAACGTAAGGTCGGTTGCTCACCTCGTGTGCCCTTCAAAGTTCAAACCTTTTTTTCCTTGTAAACTTCTGCTCGAGACTTTCTATTATTACTGCGCATTCCCCTTTTTACCCCTGTTTTTAATTAATTAATTAAAGAGTTTAATAATTACATACATACATACATACATAAATTAATAATTAATTATAATTTTTATTATTTTTTGTATCAATATTTTTTTGTTAAACCATCGTAATTAGGGTCTTTGACCCCACCCGGGGTATCCTCACGACTTCATCCTTTAAGAGACTAATTATTGGTTGACACTTAATCACACCTAAAGTTTACCATCTCTCCCAAGAACTTCACACACCCATTGATATTTGTATCATAATATTATATCTTAAGATCTGTTTATGAAAAAAAAATCAATGTAATTATGTAATAAAATACATTATACTTTATACATGTATAATTATTATTATCTAACTATCGATTTAATACTTGGTCAATCATTATCAAAATTTTCCCTATAAGTCACTAGGATCAGACTAATGGTGAGATGTTTGACAATTTTAATAATATGCATGACGTCATAGATTCAAACCTTAATGCCACAATTGAAACACAGAAGAAAAAAAAAATATTTTGACTACCATTTTTTTTCTAATTGGCTACTTATTGTATTTTATTAATTCGGGATTTTTCAATTACTTTTAAAAAAATATTAAAAATAATTCTGAAGGTTTAAGATAATTTAAAATTTCTGCATGTTTGTTTCAGATTTTCACTTGTAAAAGTTCCGTTCAAAGTCCTGTTGAGCAAAAGCAACCAATGTGTTGCTTCCAAAAAACGTGCCTCGAGAGGTGTTTTTTGCCTTGGGAGGCATTTTTCACCAATCAGAAATCTAAAACAATGGTACAATTTTATTAGGCAGTCCCTTTGAGTTGTCATTATTTAGCTTCCATGACCATTTCTTAATCATACTTAAAAAATGGGTTATATTCATATCATATGCATACTAGATACTTGTGTTTGTGTGAGACAATATGCACCGCTTCAAATCATACGAGACATCTTAAATTTTGGAATATCCGTGTCTGTGTTGTGTGCATGCCCCATATTGATGTCCTATGTTAAAAGTAGTTTCTCAGTTTTTAGAATGGCAATGAAAATTCCAACATCTATATCATTCATTATTCCACTATTATTACAAGCAGCTTCGCATATGAACCTTGGTGTTGAAACCAACATACACAATGCAGATGGAAGCAAAACCTCTCAAAGACTAGGGATACTTTTTTTCAGCTTTGATAGTCACAGTGATCTCCACAAGACAAACAAGCCCCTGAAATTCTATGTCGCGTTTGGTTGGTTGGTATTAAATCACACCGCAGCAGCAGCAGCAGGAGCGTGAGATTCAACTGACTTCAGTATCTCTTCACCTAGTTGTTTGCATCCTACCAGCTTCTGCATTAAACACACAATCCAAACACCAAGTTTATTCAGCAAAATATACCAATACATGCTCAATGCACTCGTTATGAGAACACCCATTATTCACTATTGTCACTGACAGGAGTCACAAGGGAGTAAGCAAGCATTTAGCTTCCATGACCATTTAGGGCCTGTTAGGATTGAATTGATTTATGTAGAACTTATCTACTGACAATCTGACATAAACACTAGTAACAGTGTTTGACAGAGCTTACGAAGTAGCTTATGACGGGCTCATAAGCTGTTATGGGGCTTATTTTCATAAGCTCTCCAGAATAGTTTATCAAAACAACTTACGGCTTAAATGAAATCAGTTTAATCACGTTCTCTCTTTGATTATAAAAAAAGCTTATATATAAGCGTTTATCTGATAAACACTTATGTCATAAGCGCTTAAATAAATTGTTTACCCAAACAGACCCTTAATAAAAGTTTAGATAATCTGAAGTGTAATTAAAAAGGAACTGAAGTTTTTTTCAACACTAATGTCAAGATAATGAAAGAGATGCTTACTGTTCCGGCAGAATATATGTCAGCAGTCCGAAATCCCCGGTTCAAAGTGTCCAGAACTGCATTCTCTATTCTTTCAGCGGCCTCTTCTTCTCCAAGACCATATTTCAAAAGCATAGCAGCACTAAGAACAGTAGCAAATGGGTTTGCCTTGTCCTGTATATAAACAATTATAATTATGCTGTTGTTAAGCATGTTACCTGAAGGCAAAGAAAGAATGGAAGGAGAAGAAACTGACCTGTCCAGCAATATCAGGTGCAGAACCATGAATAGGTTCAAAAAGTCCAGGTCCCTGATCCAATAAAAGTTCCAGTAAACTTTAAGTGAAACTGATAATATAACATATGTCTAGCATAGCATAGCACAAAGCATTGCAAGTAAACTTGAGAAACACGTTCATGATCTATATCGTCATTAATTATGAATATTCTTTTCATACCGAATCCCCTAGGCTAGCGGAAGGAAGCATCCCAATACTTCCGGTGATCATTGAAGCCTCATCGGATAATATATCGCCAAAAATGTTGTTTGTTACAATAGTGTCAAACTGCAAAATTCAGATTTAGATGTTATAGTAATACTTGTATTTTCATCATTCAAACAATTTTTCTTTTGTGAAAATAAATTTCCACAGCCACAAATGAAATGAAAGACCGGTGATGTTAATTTATTCCATGAGCAAACCTGTTTTGGATAACGAACTAGTTGCATCGCGGCATTATCAACATACATGTGTGAGAGCTCAATGTCAGAATATTCTTGTGCTAATGCCAAAATTCTTTTCCTCCAGAACATAGATGCCTGGAAAATTCAAACATAGTTAGCATGCAGGAAATGAACCTAAATCTGTCAAAAGTATCTCCTTGTCCATTTAAGTAGCCAAACCATGCACAAGCCTCAATCATTCAATGAATGTGCAATTTTCACATAAAAGATTACTTGAATTCACAAAGGCATCTATACAACTGTTAATTAACTCTTGATTTCCTTGTATGGGTACTTCAGGACCAACTAAGGCCTATCACAGCACATAATCACCAACATTGTTCATGAGGCATAAGCAAGACATCTACAAATATTTTTATCAAGAGTTGTCGAGTTTTTGTTGAATTGAAGGAAGTGGCTAATTAATAGTATCAAGGTCAACAAGACTAACAAAAAAACAAATCTAAGATATATTCCCACCCTGAGTTGGTTATCAATGAAATCACCATGTAGCATTGTAGACAAGCAAAAATTAGAAATTATATTATGTTAAATCTATCTTATTATGCTTTAGAAAAGATGCCACTGGATCTCAGGATCAAGTGGCTATAAAGTTACAAAAAAGCCATTCAAAATTTCCTTGCGGCATGATTGAATCTTCCCAATTTCCAAGTTTAAACAATTTAAGGCATGCAGCTCAGTTCTAATGTTCGAAAATGTAGATTAGCACCAACATTCTCAGTACATCAAACAAGGCCATACTCATCAGGAAGCAATCTGCTATGAATTTTTTTCTGTACACATCATAAAATCGCAAAAGCTACACAAACTTCCAGAGCAAATTTCATAGCTTAATCCAGCAATAAGTACCTCTAGTACATTGGCTTTATCAACAGAGCAAAGTTTCCCGTGACGCTTCCGAGCAATGTTAAATGCAACACGAGCTATGCGATCAATCTGGTATACAAATTATCACTAATCAGTGAATCATAGATCCAAAGATGATATAGAAAATAGTTATAGAGACAAGAAAGAAACAACTCTCAAGAAAAAGAGTAAAAGCTCCATATGAAGGAAAGAAAAAAGTGAAATCTGCATATAGTACATGCCCTTATCCTTCCTCCTAGACAATGATAACTCCATTAAAATAATTTTAAAAAAAATAGAGATCTTGTGGAAACCCCAGATCCTGCTACTACAATTTTTTTCGCCAAAATAGATATATTTTTCATGACTATCCTTTATTCAATCATAACTTGGAATGATTGTCTAACAAAAAACTCAACTCAAATCCTTCACATGAATCCTCTTTCACATAAATATTCGACCAAGGTCAACAGCTCACTCTTTGGGCATGCATTTTTTAATTTTATGCACAGGACCATTTTGTAATAGCAAGATACCTCATGTGCAGCATAAATCTCAGTATTAAAGCCAGTCTCTTCACCATGTTCATTGGTACCAAATCCCCTAGGTTTACCAAAATAGATACCTGAATAACAGAGCAGCAACAAGAGTCAGTCCAGCAATTTAGCTGCACATATCCATAGTTAAAGGAAATTAATGAAGAATTAATAATTAAAACCTTAAATTTTATAGGAACATGAGACATTGTGATTTTTTTTTTTGAAAAAAAAATTCCACTGTACTGAAACCAGAATCAGAACACTACAGACCTCCGGTTAGTTCCCTTACAACCATGAGATCAACCCCCTCAGCCACCTCTCTCTTCAAAGTTGAAGCATCCACTAACTACAGAAAAATCAACACAAACTAAAAAGCATAAGAGACAGACTGAAAATTATTAGGAAATTGTAAGGAAATAAAAAACCTCCCTTCATTCTGTTGCCATATCGTAAAGTCTATGCCTAAGTCAGTTTGGATAAATTTCTCAACAGACACCTGTGGAACCTTGCAATAACTATGGCCTAATTTGGATTAGCTTCTAGCCTAATAGAGCTTCTCGATTAAAATAAACTTACGAGTCAATTTGGATAAATTTCTCCACTAGCATTTATAGAAAAATATAACAAATATGAGTTTTCAACATTGTTTCACTTTTCTCCCTGTGTAGATTCATAATCCAAATACGCAGTTTAATTCCAAGCGACGACAAACAAGGATACATGAACATTTTTCCCTCAATTGTGTTCACTTTCACTACCACAACATGAACGGGAAAATGCAGTAGGAGAATGTTGTTGTTACCTGTGGGAACACCGTTGCTGGTCTCAGATTTGCAAATACTTGAAGCCCTTCTCGTAGCTGAAGCAAGCCAGTCTCTGGCTTCAGATGTTTCTCGTTTTTATCCCATTTATAGCTTTAAAAGTAATCAAACAAAAATGATCACACAGAGCACAGAAAAAGGGGAAACAAAGGGTTTGTATGGATTAGTTTATGCAAAGCTTATCTACTGCCATAAACACTTGTAATAGTATTTGGAAGAATTATGAAAATAACTTATAACTAGCTCATGGTTTATTTCTATAAGCTTTCCAGAATAGGTTATCCGAACAGCTTACGGCTTCTCTCTTCGATTATAAAAATAGCTTATATATTAACACTTATATGATAAGCATTTATGCCATAAGTGCTTAAATAAGCTGTTTAGCCAAACAGACCCAAAATGTGAAAGGAGGGGTAAAGGGTAAGGTAAGGGAAGCACCCTCCAATGGCACCAAGTAGAACAGCATCGGATTGCTTTGCCACAGAAAGGGTCTCATCAGGTAACGGGACTCTAGTAGCATCAAGCGCGGCTCCACCCAAAGGCATCTCTTGGAACTCAAGTTTGATCCCTAAAAAAGAGAGAGATAGAGAAGTAAATACCCAGTTGAAAAAGAAGCTATTTTGGGGGCAATGTTGGCAAATGGGGTGTGAGAGAGAGAGAGAGAGAAGGATACCGTGGAGAGATCCGGTGAGGAGAAGAACGTCTTTAGCGACGGAGATGACTTCGGGGCCGATACCGTCGCCGGGAAGGAGAGTGATATTGTAGGAGCGTTGTTTGGAAGAAGGGGTAGAAGCGGAACACGTGCACCTAAAGGAAGTTAGTCTCGCCGGCAACGATAGCGAACGAGACTGAAAGGGTCTCGCGTGGAGGAGTTGCACTTGCAGACCAGCCGCCATTTTTTTCTCTCTCTTTTGGTTGCTGCAACGAGTCAACTACAAGAACTCCGCCGCAGACCACACTCACTCACACTGTCCGTCTACAAGTGATGTACAGTAGTTATCTTTCTTTTGTGTTCTTTTTAGTACTAGTATTAGTACTTCACTCCCATGTTATTCTTTCTTCTTCAACTCAAAATTCCTCTAATTGATCTTTTTAACCACAAGGTAATTCTTGATTTTTGTGAAAGTTCTTTTAAATATGCTTAATTTTTTTTTGGGTAGTGCAATCCAGAAATATATGAGAGAAGGGGTAATAAAAATATTAATTTAATAATGAGATTTTTCTTTCTTTGAAATTTGATTTTTGAATCAGTTTTATATAGAGTACTGTAGTAGTTTTTTTTTTCCCTTCATGGACTGTGGAGGTTAACCACAACAGCGAAACAGAATACAACAAACTAGAAATCCTTAGGAAACACACTGCATGAAACGAAATCAAAAGAAAAAGCCAGTAAAACATCAAAAATCTTGTTACAAGCATCCAAGTTTTGACCAAACTTAGCTTGTCCATCCGCCACTTGATTAGCCTTGCTACATCTCTTGCTGAATGTCCTTAATGAGATGAGATTGTAATGCGGGTGTAATCTGACTCATCCATCCCGAATCAAACGAACAGCACTGAGTGAATCACTCTCCAAAGTGTGTCACATTAAAATTAGAATATTAATTTGTTAGTTTTATTCTAACTTTTAGATATTTTTATTAAATAAAATAATATAAATGAAATAAAAGTGTGTCAAATATTAGAATATTTTGTTTTATTTTTTACACTAATTTCTGTTTTATTTAATGGGGATAGAGAAAAAAAATTAATAAAAAAGTTAAAGATAAAAAATGAAAAAAAGTTAAAAATCCAAATGATACTTTTTTTGTTGTTGTCAAAAAATATCCAAATGACACAATAGAAAAGGGAAAAATGATTGGGCCGGGAAATGAATTAGCCCAGCCCAATTTATAGGTCTGGGTCGGATATGGTTATGGCGGCCATGTTGGAGGAATGAACAGCTCCGCCTTACTACTCCGCTTCCCTCAGCCAGGGAAAGCGGTTCTATTCTTCTTCTACTTCTGAGCCGAAGAAGAAGAAGAAGCAAAGAAAGATACAATAATAATGCGTTGGGTGATTCCGATTTCATCCTCAACAACTCGCCTCCTCCGATTCCGACTCGTACCCTTTCAAACCACCCAACAAAACAACTTCTCCACACTAAAAAACCCAACAAGCTCCGTTTCCGTTTCCGTTCCCGTTGACCACACAACCGTTCGCGAAACGCTGTTATCATTCAACAACGACTGGAAGCGCGCAGTTGAATTCTTCAACTGGGTAGAATCCGAACTCAAATTCCACCACACCACCGAAACCTTCAACCTCGTACTCGACATCCTCGGAAAGTTCTTCGAGTTCCAACAATGCTGGGAACTCATCCACCACCGCATGATAACCAACCCTTCTTCCTTCCCCAACCACACCACCTTCCGCGTGTTGTTCAAACGCTACGCCGCCGCACACGCCGTCGACGATGCCGTTAACACCTTCAATAGACTCAACGAGTTCAACCTACAAGACGAAACCTCCTTCTCAAACCTCATCGATGCTCTCTGCGAGCACAAACACGTCCTCGAGGCACAGGATTTGGTTTTCGCCACCAAAAAGACCCTAACTTTGAACTTAAACACGGGTGGGGTTGTTGTGAACACTAAGATCAACAACATTGTTCTTCGTGGGTGGTTCAAATTGGGGTGGTGGAGTAAGTGTTGGGAGTTCTGGGAGATGATGGATAAAAAGGGTGTTCAAAAGGATCTTCACTCATACTCAATTTACATGGATATTTTGTCCAAAGGGGGTAAGCCTTGGAAGGCTGTGAAACTCTTCAAGGAGATGAAGAGAAAAGGTATAAAATTAGATGTTGTTGTTTATAACATTGTGATTCGTGCCATTGGTTTATCACAAGGGGTTGATTTCTCTATTAGGCTCTTTCGTGAGATGAAGGAGTCAGGGATTAACCCAACTGTTGTTACTTATAACACCATCATAAGGCTTTTGTGTGATAGTTATAGGGTTAAGGAGGCACTTGCATTGCTTCGTACCATGCCACACAATGGTTGTTTCCCTAATGCTGTTTCATATAACTGCTTTTTTGCTTGTTTTGAGAAGCCTAAAGAGATCATTGACCTGTTTGATGGCATGATCCAAATCGGGGTTCGCCCCGGTATGGATACCTATGTCATGCTGCTGAGGAAGTTTGGGAGGTGGGGGTTTCTTAGATTGGCTTTTATGGTGTGGAATAAGATGGAAGAGCTTGGGTGTAGTCCGGATGAGGCTGCTTACAATGCTTTGATTGATGCTCTTGTGGACAAAGGGTTGATAGATATGGCTAGGAAGTATGATGAAGAGATGTTGGCCAAAGGGCTTTCGCCTAGGCCGAGGAAAGAGTTGGGGACAAAGCTGCTTGGAGGAGGAGAATCTTTATCTGCTGATGAGTAGTTCTTATGTCAATTTCAACTTATGAACACATGTTAGAAGTGTTTATAGAAAAGTTTATCCAAACAAGGTCTAAGCCATTCGAAAGATATTCAAGTTTTACTCCAAAAAAAAAAAGATATTCAGGTTCAGCGGCTTATGATTTAGTGGACCTTGTTTCCACAATGCTGTGCAGATCTTGAACAGGTTGGAAATGTGTCCAATCTTTAGTGCATATATTAAGAGCCAACCAAAGAGAACAGCAAAACCGAACTCCTCATGGATGTTCTGTGAGGGAATCCTACTTCATTTGTCTCCTTTACAAAGCTAAGTTTTATATTGACTGGATTCAACTTAGTAAACTAATGGTTGTTGTTGGATTGAGAGCTTATGATTAAGCCAAACCAAAGCCATAGTTATTAGGAAGGATGCAACTTTATTTCCTTATTATGGCAATGCATTAGCCCTGTATCTCTATAAGGTGCAATGGAAGGGCCTAAAGGGCTTTGTGGCATGCTGGGTATCAAGCATTTTTTATGTGCAGATGGGAGTTCAGGTGTGGTTACTGGTCTCCCATAAGCACCAACATGCAATAGTTATCAACTGCAGAAGTCATAGTGTTGTCGCAGTTACTTTTCTTATGCTTTTATCTTGGCAGTTGTTAGGCTTCAGCAAGTATATCAAGTGCTACCTGGGAAGCTGACTATTTCTTTTGAACAAAGATTGCATTTGGCTCACAATATTGCTTTACATATTCATTGCAGTATTGGGAATTTTTTGTTCATATGTAAGTGAGTCAGCTTCATTTGTTTACTTTTTTATTCTATTCATGAGTTGTCAGGCAAAAATATGGCTCTAAGGTTAGCAGGTTACCTTATTTCAGATCCATTTTTCTTTTGGAATAATTTTGTGCTATTTGACAAGCATTAACCATATTATGACAAGATCTAAGTTGCTTTCTACCAATACAAAACAAAATATCTGAATAGTCCATGCACAAAAGGTCAAGGTTCAATTGAAATTAGTATACTACACAAGTTTGTTTATGAGATTCAGACTTCAGATTCCCATTTCTAATGGGGTGGGAGACACATGCTTTTCGATGAAGGATTGGATTACTCTAAGCAAGCTTCTTCCTTGCACGAATGAGGCAGAAGGCCAAAAGAACATTGGAAACGACCAGAAACGCCTTCTTCCAAATAGTCAAACTGCTTAATCAATTTGTGGTTAAGCAGAAAATTTATAGGAATCTATCATTGAAGCTCATTATCAAATGAAGAAGTTTATTACTTTCCTTTGCAGAAATTTTTTTGTCTTTATCACCCATAAAACTAGGACTGTAAATGCTGCTCTTGGCGGAGTAATCAAACGGGTATGTATACAGTGAATTTTGATTTGTAAAGTTGCCTTCAAGGCAAGTCCATTCGTTTTCTCTCCCTCCAGCAGCCACTTCTCTCCCTCCCTCCTCTCTTAACCTATTTTTTTTATTTCATTTCATAGAAATAATTAACAAAAAATGCTAAAAATTTAATATCTTAATTTTTTACCTGATAAATAATTTGAAATAAACGTTGGGCTTCCAACGTTGGAAGACCAACATTGGATTTTAGGCTTTTTTTTCCTCTCATTATCCAAACGAAGGAATTTGGCAAAATTTTGTCAGTCTGTTGACTTATTGACTCTTGGATGAAACTCTAAGTGATTATTTTTCATTAATTTTCAAATTTAAACAAAAAAGTAATATGTAAATAACTAAAATCCAACGTTGGTCTCCCTCATTTTTCAAACGAAGGAATTTGGCAAAACTGTGTATGTTTGCTGACTTCCCGGCTCTTGTCTGAAACTCTAAGTGATTATTTTTTATTAATTACCAAATTTCACTGAAAAAGTTATATTCAAATAACTAAAATCCAACGTTGGTCTTCGAACGTTGGATTTTGGTCTTTTTTTTCCCCATTATCCAAACGAAAGAATTTGGCAAAACTTTGTCAGTCTTCTGACTTCCTGGCTCTTGGATGAAACTCTAAGAGAATATTTTTCACAAATTTTCAAAACGAAGGAATTTGGCAAAACTACGTCTGTCTCCCGACTTCCTGGCTCTTGGATGAAACTCTAAGATATTATTTTTCACTAATTTTAAAAATTCACTGAAAAAATTATATTCAAATAACTAAAATCCAGCGTTGGAAGACCAACGGTGGATTTTAGGCTTTTTTTTCCCCAAATTATCCAAACGAAGGAATTTGGCAAACCTTTGTCAGCCTGCTGACTTCCTAGCTCTTGGATGAAACTCTACGTGATCTTTTTTAATTTATTTTCAAATTTAAACGAAAAAGTAATATTTAAATAACTAAAATCCAACGTTGGAAGACCAACGTTGGATTTTAGGCTTTTTTCCCCTCATTTTCCAAACGAAGGAATATGGCAAAATTGTGTATGTCTGCTGACTCCCCGGCTCTTGGATGAAACTCTAAGTGATTGTTTTTCATTATTTATCAAATTTCACTGAAAAAATTATATTCAAATAACTAAAATCCAACGTTGGAAGACCAACGTTGGATTTTAGGCATTTTTTACCCTCATTATCCAAACGAAGGAATTTGGCAAAATTGTGTGTCTGCTGACTTCCCGGCTCTTGGATGAAACTCTAAGTGATTATTTTTCATTAATTATCAAATTTCACTGAAAAAATTATATTAAAATAACTAAAATCCAACGTTGGAAGGCCAACGTTGGATTTTAGGCTTTTTTTCCCTCATTATCCAAACGAAGGAATTTGGCAAAACTTTGTCAGTCGAATGACTTCCTGACTTTTGGATGAAACTCTAAGTGATAATTTTTCATTAATTTTCAAATTTAAAAGAACAAATAATATTTAAATAACTAAATCCAACGTTGGAAGTCCAACGTTGGATTTTAGGGTTTTTTTCTACTCAGTTTCTAAACGAAGAAATTTGGCAAATCTACGTCTGTCTCCCGACTTCATGGCTCTAGGATGAAACTCTAAGAGATTATTTTTCACTAATTTTCAAATATCACTGAAAAAATTATATTCAAATAACTAAAATCAAGCGTTGGAAGACCAATGGTGGAATTTAGGCTTTTTTTCCCCACGTTATCCAAATGAAGGAATTTGGCAAAACTTTGTCAGCCTGCTGACTTCCTGGCTCTTGGATAAAACTCTAAGGGTGTGTTTGTTTCATGGTATCGATAATTATTCCTTGGAATGTGATTCTTGGGAATACTATTACTATCTATGTTATTCCTAGGTATAAGCTATAATGTGTTTGGCAAATATAAATATTCCTAGGAATATTTTTAAATTTTATTAATTTAAAATTAAAAAATTCAGAAAAAATATGATAAAATGTGTTGGAAGTGAGAAGTTATTATTAGAAAAGTCTCATAACTACTCTTATTCCCATGGGAATATGAGATACCCATCCTTTTAGCATGGGAATGAAAATTGAGTAAAATGTGAATGCATGGGATTCCTGGGAATAATCAATACCCGAGAATACTTTTTAAAAACCTGAAACAAACACATGAATATTATATTCCTAAGCTCACTTTCCCAGGAATAAATTAAGATAACTTGAAACAAACACACTCTAAGTGATCAATTTTCATTAATTTTCAAATTTAAACGAAAAAGTTATGTTTAAATAACTAAAATCCAACGTTGGATTTTACGCTTTTTTTTCCTCATAATCCAAACGAAGGAATTTGGCATAACTTTGTCAGTCTACTGACTTCTTGGCTCTTGGATGAAACTCTAAGTGATCATTTTTCATTAATTTTCAAATTTAAACAAAAAAGTAATATGTAAATAACTAAAATCCAACGTTGGTCTCCCTCATTTTTCAAACGAAGGAATTTGGCAAAATTGTGTATGTCTGCTTACTTCCCGGCTCTTGTATGAAACTCTAAGTGATTATTTTGTATTAATTACTAAATTTCACTGAAAAAGTTATATTCAAATAACTAAAATCCAATGCTGGAAGACCAACGTTGGATTTTGGTCTTTTTATCCCTCATTATCCAAACGAAGGAATTTGGCAAAACTTTGTCAGCCTTCTGACTCCCTGGCTCTTGGAGGAAACTCTAAGAGATTATTTTTCACTAATTTTCAAAATGAAGGAATTTGGCAAAACTACGTCTGTCTCCTGACTTCCTGGTTCTTGGATGAAACTCTAAGATATTATTTTTCACTACTTTTCAAATTTCACTGAAAAAATTATATTCAAATAACTAAAACCCAACGTTGGAAGACCAAAATTGGATTTTAGGCTTTTTTTCTCCACATTATCCAAACGAAGGAATTTGGCAAAACTTTATCAGCCTGCTGACTTCTTGGCTCTTGGATGAAACTCTAAGTGATCATTTTTCATTAATTTTCAAATTTAAACGAAAAAGTAATATTTAAATAACTAAAATCCAACATTGGTAACGTTGGAAGACCAACGTTGAATTTTAGGCTTTTTTTCCCTCATTTTCCAAACGAAGGAATTTGGCAAAACTTTGTCAGTCTGCTGACTTCCTGACTCTTGGATGAAACTCTAAGTGATCATTTTTCATTAATTTTCAAATTTAAAAGAAAAAATAATATTTAAATAACTACAATCCAATGTTGGAAGACCAACGTTGGATTTTAGGGTTTTTTTCTACTCATTTTCTAAATGAAGAAATTTGCAAAGCTACATCTGTCTCTTGACTTCCTGGCTCTTGGATGAAACTCTAAGAGATTATTTTTCACAAATTTTCAAATTTCATTGAAAATATTATATTCAAATAACTAAAATCCAACGTTGGAAGACCAAGGTTGGATTTTAGGCTTTTTTTCCCCACATTATCCAAACGAATGAATTTGGCAAAACTTTGTCAGCCTGCTGACTTCTTGGCTCTTGGATGAAACTCTAAGTGATCATTTTTCATTAATTTTCAAATTTAAACAAAAAAGTAATATTTAAATAACTAAAATCCAACGTTGGTAACGTTGGAAGACCAACGTTGAATTTTAGGCTTTTTTTCCCTCATTTTCCAAACGAAGGAATTTGGCAAAACTTTGTCAGTCTGCTGACTTCCTGACTCTTGGATGAAACTCTAAGTGATCATTTTTCATTAATTTTCAAATTTAAAAGAAAAAATAATATTTAAATAACTACAATCCAACGTTGGAAGACCAACGTTGGATTTTAGGGTTTTTTTCTACTCATTTTCTAAACGAAAAAATTCGCAAAGCTACATCTGTCTCACGACTTCCTGGCTCTTGGATGAAACTCTAAGAGATTATTTTTCACAAATTTTCAAATTTCACTGTAAAAATTATATTCAAATAACTAAAATCCAACGTTGGAAGACCAAGGTTGGATTTTAGGCTTTTTTTCCCCACATTATCCAAACGAAGGAATTTGGCAAAACTTTGTCAGCCTGTTGACTTCTTGGCTCTTGGATGAAACTCTAAGTGATCATTTTTCATTAACTTTCAAATTTAAACGAAAAAGTAATATTTAAATAACTAAAATCCAACGTTGGTAACGTTACACTTAAATAAAAATCAATCATTGACCATAAAGCTTACTTCTTTAAATAGAAAATTTATCTTTTTATAAAGATTAAACCGTTAAAAGAATTAAGCTATCTTTTTGCTCATAGTAAGATCTTCAAGCTTTAAAGAGTATCAAAGACAACACATAGCACTCCATGAATCTTATGATTCACCAAAAAGAGAGATTTCCCCTTACCTCTTTCTTCCTCTTTTTAGACAAAGGTACTGTGCTCTTGGCTTCCTAGTCTTTCTTGATCACCACCTTGAAACCAAGATATGAACATAGCCAAACAAAAACTACAAATAAGATCTTTTTAATCTTAAAGAGAAGAAGAAAAAGAGAAGAAAGATTATTTCTTTCAAGCCCTTGATAGTTATGAATCAAAGATGGAAGAAAGATCAAAGCTTGGATCAAAGATCCTTTACCTCTACATGCTTGGTTCCTTCAAAACAAAAATAGAAAACCCACTTTTAGAGATATGAACTTTGATGATCATGAAGAGAAAGAAAAGATTTATGGATTAGAAGAGAAAACCAACCTTGGTTCTTGAAGATCCAAGATCAAAAAGCCTTAGAACAAAGAAGAACACTTAGAAGAACTCTTGGAATTTTTGAGAGAAAGTGAGAGAAAATGGAAGAGATATGTTTTGGAGTGAGATAGGAAATGAACAAGTGAGGCAAACTCTCCTCTTCTCTCCCTCAAGACACTCACACGGTTCTCTCTCCCTCTCAAAGAACTAGGATAAGTTTTTGCAAAATTGTCATGATTACACTTAATTTTAATTTTGGTAAAAAGATAAATCACTAATTATGTCATTGGTCCATCCTTATGACTCACCCCTCTTGGATGAATCTAGTCCCCTTCATGGACTTGGGGAGGGGCGGTTTTGGATCAAGAGAGATGAGGGAGATAAGATCAAATGTTAACCATGGTTCAAGCTAGGTAAAAAACCAACCAAAATGAGGTAACTTTAATCCCACTTAGTTAAAACTATTCATTTAAGGCTTGTTTGTGTGCATGGCTCACATGGCTCATATGAGAGCAGCCTAGCCACGAAATTTATAGACTAAAATGGCTTTGAGTTGGCTTGCTTTATGGCTTAGCAGTTAAATACCTAACTTAGGGGCAAAACGGTCTTTTTACCGAAAAAGTAATCATTACTATTTTCCCTATTACATCACTACCCCTACATCATCATTCCTCTACTAATAGATGATTTAAAACCCCCTAACTTCATTTTTGAGATTTTACTAATTTTCCTAATACTGCTATTCTTAACCGTAAACCCGTATTTAGGTCAAAATAGTCAACTTTTCAGAAAATTCCAGAAAAATTCCTAAAATTCCCAAATATTAGAAAAACACTATTTGGTTCGTCGAAATATTTTTCTAACTTGTTTTGGCCACTAAACCCACATGCAGTTCAGCCTATTCAAACTACAGAGACCAAAACGGTATTTTTTTCTTACCCGTAACTCAGAAAAATCCCAAATAAATTTCTAAAATCCTCAAATATTGTAAAATGACCATTGGTATCCTCAAATCAATTTTCCGACTTCAATTCAAGATCTTTGTCTCACAATGCAGCTATTCCATCAATTTACCGTAAACCGTTTTCCATCTTATTATCAAAATTCAACTTAACTACTGACTTTTATGCTCACTAGGGCTTTATCTAAGAGATTAACTTTCCTATTCAAATATTTAATATACATAAATCACACATTACATATTAAAACAGAATAAAGAGGAAAATATAAAAATACGGACGTTACATTTCCAGCATGGGTCACACAGACCACTATTCCCAACTTTACACAAAAGCATCACCGTTTCACACAGAAACATGTCACAAGAATTCAATATATATATATACACACACAAGACACTTCAATTTCCTTTTCCTTTTCTTTATAACAGATTCGACACACAGTCACGAGCACGTAGCCCGCACTCCATGGAGATTACTTTCCCCAAACTCCTCATTAATTCGACACTCAATCACGAGCATTTAGCCCGCACTGCATGGAGATTACTTTATCACACAACACGAAATGTCACTTAGCATTTCCAGAAGCACACAGCTCCTCGCACACAGCATTTGGCACACAACCCTTTTACACACAGCTCTTGGCACATAGCCCTTTGCACACAACATTTAATGGCACACATCAATTCTCCCACCACACAGCATTTCTCGAATCACATAGCATTTATATTCCACAACATTTATATTCCACAGTATTTATGTCACACAGACTTTATACCACACAATCTTTATATCACACAGATGTGATACCACACAGTACTCATATCACACAGTATTTATTTATCTTTCCTCATTGACACATAGTCCCACAATCTCTTCGCGCCATCCGTTACTCAACCTCCCTAAGCACATAGTTCTCGCTTCGTTTATACTTTATTCTAAAATTTCCTTTTAAATGCTAGGTTCATTACTCTTGAAATCCTAGACCTATATTTTATTCCTTTTCACTTTTATACCCGTCTCTTTCTCATAATTAATATAAGTCACCTAAGTCTGTTGTGCAAAAAGACACATACATTGAACATACAAAGCAATTATCTCAAGCATTGTTAAGCTTTGGTTTCTCTTATAATTTAATTAACTTCTTCTCTAGGTTATCTCTTGCACCATCACCTATAACCTTCTCTCTTGGTTATAGCATTCTCATCTCTTATATCATTCTCATCTCTTTGGGCTTATTCACAATCAACATGTCTCTTCCTCTTCCATTCATACCTTTTTAATTAAACTTAGTCTTTTAACCAAAAAGCATTTTCCAAACTCAATGTTTAAGTTCTAAAATAAATTAACCAAAATACTTACCAACCTTTAGATTTAAAAATGACATTTTTCTCTTAAACATATTTGTTTAAAAAATTGAAAAAGATGATTTTTGCAAAATCCTTGGCTGTTAAAAATTCAGGATCCAGAACTGTTCACAGGCGCGAGAAGTTTCACACCCGCAGTGCAGACAGTTCTGTCCCCTGTTTTCCAGATTTCCACAACTTCGAAAATTTACACACCCAGGGCATGACAGAATTCGAGTTTCACCAAGTTCAAACCAAATTCATTTTTTCTTTGCATGATTAAGACTTAATTAATAAAAATGAGCAAAATTTATCTTTTTGGATCAATTACAAAGCTTTTCAATGCACCCACAACCACCTTGGATTTTCTACTACTTCAATCAACTCTTCAATATCAAGAGACAATAAATGAATATCAACTATCAAGCTATTGGTCCACTTTTAGCAAGACATAGAGCAAAATCACCACACACAAAACATAGAGTAGGATCATCACATACCCAAGACAATTATTTCTCAACCTCCAAGGACAATCCACATCAAAGGAAACCAATCCCAATCACATAAAGTTCAAGCAAGCCAAACTCATCATCAAGTTAATCTATCATGACAAGGCTACATAAGAAATTACCTATCAAGCATAAGTACATCTCTTGGGCTATTCCAATACCATATGAACAAAGAGCACTTACCAACAATCAAAATACTCTCTACATAAAATTACTAGCTTCTTGTTCTACCCACAACCAACATAGTACATAATCATCACCCAAGCCTTAATAACCATGTATAAGAAAATTTCCCCTTACCTTGCCTTCTTCCTTGAATATACGAAACCCTAACCTCTTGGTCTTCTACCACTCCTTGAGGATCACCTTCCAATTCATACAAATCATACCAAAAATTCAAGGTAAGCTTTCATATCTATCAAGAAAAATCGTTAGAACTTCAAGAGCAACTTAAGATGAAATTACCCCAAATCAAACCCTAGGCTCATGAACCCTAAAGATATGGTACCAAAACTTAATCCATGAAGCTCTTACCTTCTCCTATCTCCCTTGATGCTTGTGGATTGAAAATCAAGAAGAAAAGCTTGAGAAAACTTAGAAATTTTTGGAAGAAAAACTAGAGAAAGTATGGCAAGTGTTCTTGGTGCAAGAAGATGAGAATGGATGAAATGAAACAACAACTCTCCCCTCTCCCCCTTGGCTGGTCGAGCTCCCTCTCCCCCTTAGAGTTCTTGGACAATTTTGCCCTTTAGCCATCATTACATTAAAGATATTTTGTAAAATAATTATTAAGAATTTTTCTCATTGGTTGATAAATATGACTCATAAGTTCAAGTGTCTTCCACACCCTTCTCCATCCTTCTAAGGGGCGCCCAGCTGGTCTAGGAGGAGGGTAAAAATATTTTTCACTTTTAACCATGGTAAACGGTAACTTACAGGTAATAAAGTACAGTAATTTTTTAGTTTCATGGTTAAAATTGTCCAAAAATAACCTATTGAGATAAAAAGCTCTCATGACTCTTATAATTACCCTAGACCACGAAATTAAGCTGCCAAAAAGGTCTTGGTACATAAAAATCAAGTTTATAAGCATTACGGTAATTTTTCAGTTTTACCGTAACCCGTAAATTAGGGTTAAAATGCACTTTCTCTGAAAAATCCCAAATTTTTTTTAAAAATCATAAATATTATAAAAACATCATTGGTTACTCTTTTGGTTGATTTTGGACAATTTCCAAGCTTCTGGCATTCACCTGTTCTCCCGTTTACCCTGTTCTCAGTCTACAGGAACCAAAACAGCAATTCTTGCTTTGCTATTCTAAAAATTTCCAAAATAAATTCTAAAATTTTAAAATAATATAAAACATCATTTGGCTTCTCCAAAAATATTTCTAAACCTGTTCTGGTCTCCAAACCAACTCACAGTTCAACCTAGTCAAACTATGGGGACCAAAACGGTAACATTTTTATCCGTTTCTCAGAAAATTTCCGAATAAATTTCTAAAATCCTCAAATATTGTAAAATCACTATTTGTATCCTCAAATTATTTTTCTGACTCCAATTTGGGTTTCTATCTCATTATATTCTTATTCTGACAGTCAAAACGTCTACAGACTTTTCCGTTTGACTTTTCATGTCAGCACTAAACCATTATTAATCTCATTGAAATCCTAATATTAACAATAATCCTCCCTTATTAACACTCTGTCTCTTAGAGTGAAAATTTGGGGCGTTACATAAAGGTCACCAATAGTGTTCTTATAAGATTTATGATTTTTAGGAATTTTCTGGGATTTTTCAGAGAAAGTGCAGTTTATGTAGGTAACAAGATGAAACACAAGAAGGGGGGGTTGAATTGTGTTTCTAAGCTTTTAAAGCTTTTCGCAAATATTGGACGCTGGCTGTTAAAAACTTTGGACGCACAGCTTAGTTCAAATATCGGACGCACAGTGTGCTAAAACACTGGACGCACAGAATTGTGAAATATTGGACGCACATGTTTTCTAAAGATTGGACGCACAGAATGCTTCCCTTTTAGTTTGAAAAACTTGTTTGAATAAAAACAATTTCAATCCCCTTTGTTAGTAATAAACACAGATATAAAAGGAGTTAAGGGAAAGAAGAAATAACACAAGTTTTTATACTGGTTCACCCTTTCCTAAGAGCTACGTCCAGTCCCCTCAAACTAGAGAGATTTCACTATCAATCCAGATAGGTACAAGTATTCTTTGCACACAGCCTCTTCAAGCTAATTCCCAAGTATTCTTTGCACACAACCTCTCCAGGCTAAAACCCAAGTATTCTTTGGACGCAGCCTCTTCAGGCTAAAACCCAAGTATTCTTTGGACGCAACCTCTTCAGGCTAAAACACAAGTATTCTTTGAACACAGTCTCTTCAGGCTAAACAACTCAGCAGAGTTTTGATTCAAGTGCTGTCTAACTCACACAAGTGAGGATATGAAATCTAAAGCACTTTGAGAGTTAAGCAAACTCTCTTTTACAAGAAGAAAGAAAATATATAAGACTTTCTATACAGAGTATGATAAAATTGCACAGCAGTTCAGCTCTTTCTTTTTCGTTTTCAGTCTCTTGTATTCTTCTTCTTGCTTCTCGGTATTTATAGGCTTTTGATGAAGCTTCAGACTTGTTCTTCGAATAGCTCAGCTTCAGCCTTCATAATATTACCGTTCTCTATTAGCATTTAATGCCATTTTCCCGTTGCTCTGAGGAGATCTACTTCATTGTGCACGTCTGCGTTTCTTTCTCCTAAATCAGAAGCAACCTGTACTCAAAGTCTCAATTGTACAGTGGTTAATAGTAATATCTTATTGAGACAGAGAGAATACACTGTGTAAAGCAGAAAGGTGTGTTCAGAGATCTATAGTTAAAAGTACATTCTCTCTCTTAGTACACTTCCCACAGTATTTTATGCTTTTCAGAAGTACATTCACAAACGTTGACAAAGATGTACAGAAAGCATTGTGTACAGCTATTTATTTCAAATCATTTGCTCAATAAATATGTTTCATATTAAATGCATGAGCAACAATTGACAATCAAATGGATTCTGCGTGTTAAGTATTGGGCGCAGAATATATGAAACATTGGACGCAGCATTTAGCAAGTTATTGGACGCATACCTTTGCACTTACCAATTTGCACAGAACTCATGCAAACATTGGACGCATACCTGATGCTTACCAATCTATTCCACTTGAATGCAAGGCAGTATTGGACTTTGCCATTTCCGTTAGACGCAAAGTTGATTGTTGTACAATTTGTTCTTCTGCTTCATTGGACGCAGAACAATTGTTTGATGTACCTTTGTCAATCTGCTTCCTTGTGCTCCATTGGACGCAAAGCAATATTGTTGTCCTTCTCATTTATTGGACGCAGAACAGTGCTTGAGTAACTCTGACTTCATTAGACGCAGAGCAGTTCTTTTGTTTGTTCAGTTTCATTGGACGCCGAGTTGCACTCTTGCTCACACTGAACATTGGACTTTTATCCTTCATGTTCACTGAATCTGTTCCTTTGGAAATTATTGGACTCTTACTGCAATTCTGCTTCTCATACAAACATTGGACTCTGCCAGTATTGCCTTGTTCTTATCATTGGACTTATGCCAGTCTTGCTCTATTGGACGCTTACTGATTCTGCTTCTTTGGAAAACATTGGACGCAGAAAGTAGCGTGTCTTCAAGACTTGATTTCTTCTACTTCTGCGATTCTGCTTCTTCAGAAGACATTGGACGCAGAACTTTGTTCTTGCCTTGTGCTGATTTATTGGACGCACAACATGGCTTGCCTTTGTGCTGAAACATTGGACGCACAACATTGCTTGCATTTGTGCTGAAACATTGGACGAACATTGGACGCACAACAGTGCTTGCCTTTGTGCTGAAACATTGGACGCACAACAGTAATCCTTCTGCTCAAACATTGGACGCAGAACTTCTGCTCAAACATTGGACGCAGAATTCTTCCTTCTGCTAAAACATTGGACGCAGAGTTCTTGTTGTCCATTCCAGTGCCAATATTGGACGCAAAATTCTTGTGTCCATTCCAGTGCCAACATTGGACGCAAGGCTCACTTTGAATGCCAGCCAATGTCATGAAGAACTTATTGGACGCAGACTGCAATAAGCTTTGTTAGGCAGCATTGTTATTCATTGTACAAGCTTAATACAAATTGATTATCCTTTGTAAAAACCTTAATACATTTTGTTATCATCAAAACCATAAAATCACTTAGGGAGTTTTTGTATCAAAAACACTTTTAACCAATTTGGTTCCAACAGTTTAACCCTAACATATGGGTTACGGTGAAACCGAAAAATTACCGTGTTACTTCTGAGTTGCATTTCTATTCACCAAGACCTTTTTGGCACTTGTATTTCGTGGTCTTGGATTACCATGTGAGTCTTGAGAGTCATTTACTTCAATAAGTCATGTTGGGATAGTTTTAACCATGAAACATAAAAGTTATCGCATTTTATTACCATAATTTATCTTTTACCATGGTTAAAAGTGAAAAATTATTTACCTTAGCCCTTTGACCAGCCTTGGACGCCCCTGCACTCTTGTGGAAGAGTGTGGAATTTTCATGACTTATGGGAAAAGATCATTTTGCCCTTAGCTTAAATAGTTAATTACCAAGTGGGAAAATGACCACTTTGCCCTTTTGGTTTTGCCCTTAGGTTTGGTTTAAATTACCAAAGAGCCATGCAGCTCTCTTGTGCATTCTAAGCCTTTGATTAGATGCTTATTTGGTGGGATAAATAATCTTTGCCATTGATTTCATTTAATTACTAAAATCTAGTTCAAGTCTAACCAAATTTGGTTCCATTTTAACCATGCTTTGACTCTAATTGGATTGGTTCTTATCTCCTTCACCCTTGGCTGTCCAAAACCGCCACCTTGAGCCAAAATATCACAAGCTCCATCATTTTATTTTTGTGACTCGTGACTTTTGGACCAATGAGAGGATAGTTGGATTATTAATTTCTTAATTATAATTTAGGTAATTATTTCAATTTCCATTCAAGCCTATCCAAGTGTATTCTTGGAGTACCTTGGCCGAACTCTATAGGGAGAGAGAAGAAGTCCAAAACTTCTTGTCTAAGTCCAAAACTACTTCATCTTCTCTCTAATTACTTCTTCTTCTTCATGCTTTTTCTTCCATTTCCATGGAAGTTTGTCACCATTTCTAACCACATATTTGATCCTTTTCACAAGCACCAAGTGTAGAGAATTCATGTTATACTCTTTTAAAACCCTAGCCTTCATCAAGACCATTAAGTCCTTTATAAGTTTTGCTCTCTTGATTGTTCATCTTCAAGCTACAAGTGGAATTGATAGAGGTGATGGTCAAGGTGTAGTGGGAGATCAAGAAACTAGGGTTTTCTATACAAGCTAGGAGGAAGAGGTAAGGGAAAATTTCTCTTACAAAGTTATTAAGCCTCTTATGATGTATGTGTTATGTTTGATTATGATTTATTTTGCTCAAATGATGAATGAATAGGTTAAGAGGTTTATTGATGTATGATAAAGATTTTAATGAAATATTGGTATTATGCTAAGTGCTTGATGATGATTTGTGGAGTGATTGGATCATGTGTGGTTGATGTTGATCCCTATGTTTCTATGATAATGATGGCTTGGTTTTCTATGTCTTGTTGGAGGTTTGATCAACGGCTTGTGTTTTGTGGTTTAATCCTCTATGTCAAATGATATTGGAATTGGAGTGTGAGAATTAATTCAAGTTTCACAAGAGTTCTTTTATATAAATTAAGTTTTCAATGAATTTTTCATGAACCCAAAGTAATTGTTTAAAGCTTGTCAAACCTTTGGAATAATCCAAGAACATATTTTTATCTATTTGATCTTAATTAGGTTAAACCATGTCAAGAACAACTTTAATTGACTTTAACTTTGTGAACACTGGACCTGTCACGCCCTGGGTGGCTTCTTTTCCAAAGCTGTGAAAATCGTACTCTGTTTGAGAAACAGGGGACAGACCTGTTCACGCCGCGGGTGTGAAAATTACCATGACTGTGAACAGTTCTGGTCTCTGTTAAAAATAACCCATAATTTTACGAAATTTAATTTTAAAAGCTTATCAAACAGAGCCTTTTTAAGGGAAGAATATCAAATTTGAGTTTGGAAATCATTAGGTATTTTAGTTCAATTTTTCTTAAAGGCTAAACATTGAATATGGAAAATGCGGTTTTTGGACAGAATTATAATTGAGTAAGAAAATTAAATGAAAGAGAAAGAGATATCACGGTTGAGATAACCAAGGAAGAGAAAAAGATTTTTTGAGTAAGATAATCAAAAAAGAGATGAGTATTACATAACCAAGAGAGAAGGTTATGTGTGATTGTTACAAGAGGTAACATAGAGAAGAGATAGAGAATATTACAAGTGATAACATAGTGATGTGTATGAGATAAATTACAAGAGAAACCAAAGTGGAAATGATTGTGATTGACTTTGTGTGCAATGTGTTATGCCATATGCATACAGAGAAAGAGATTTTGGCTGATGGCCATGAGGTGAGCATTGCAACCCGGATGGGGTTTGAAATAGGTACGGTTGGGCTATAATTGCCTACTGGGATTATCCAGGTTTCGAAAGTTTCAATGGCCGTGTGATGGATCCTAGCGAGCCGAGAACGAGTAGAGCACCCGGCTTGGATAAATCTGACTGACTGACCTATTTGTGATATAGTATTATATTTTAAATGTGGCTCTACTGAATAATTGTAAAATCAGTCAATGAAAAAGGAGACAGTTGGTTAACCAAGTCCATGAAAAAAGGGACAGTTTGGTTTATTATGTTAAGTTTACGCTACAGCCTATCGCTCAAATGTTGTTGAGGAAGAGAAAAGTCTCCATGGAGCATTACACCGGCGTTAAGAGGGAAATAGAAGTGTCATGCATTTTAAATATATTTGTGTGATCATATATTGCTTTGGTGATATTATATGTGTGTAATTATACATTACTGTGATTAAAATTCCATGTGCTTGTGGTAATGTATATTTGTAATAGAGAACTGCGTGCTATTGGATAATAAGTTATCATGAATGATATGCATGAGTTTCCTTTATTTCTTCTATTGTTATTGTTTTGAGATAACTTTTGTACGAGAATTTTTCACCTTTGCCTATATGTTTTGTGCTCTTTGGAACATGATTCATATAGATGTACCACCAGTCAAGTGGATTGACCAGGACGGAGGAATGAAGAAGATTACCGTCTGGAGTGGCTTGTGTCTAGATTGTCTTTTGGGGGTGATCGGAGACTCGACCAACTTAGGCTCATTTGGGGTAGACTGTTATTATTATCCTTGCTGGATGATTGTATTAGGGATCCTTAAGTGACAATGTAATCTATTGTAACTGTGTACAATGTATATAGTAATGAGAGCTATTTTTGTAAGAATGGATTTGGTGTACTTTTGGACTGTTTCCTTTTGAGAAATTTTTATATAATTTAATTTTCACTCTTTCATCTTTCTAAAAGAAAAAAAAAACCACTCACTATTTGGGAAATAAATATAAGTTTCAGAAAGGATATTTTTCCGAAATTAAGCTGAATAATACTTACTTTTCAAAATAAATGGTTATTTAAGTTGTAAGGCTCTTCTGGAAAAAGGGTGTTATAATGACTACGTTATGAAGTAAAAACACTAGATTGAGGATAGAAAATGGATTTAAGGATACCAATAATGATTTTATAATATTTGAGGATTTTAGAAATTTATTTGGAAATTTTTTGAGAAACGGATAAGAAGAATTACCATTTTGGTCCATGTAGTATGACTAGGATGGATTGTGAGTGAGTTTGGAGACCAGAACAAGTTAGAAAGATATTTTTATGAGTCAAATAATGTTTTTACATTATTTTAGAATTTTGAAAATTATTTTGGAAATTTTTAGAATAGCAGATTAAGAATTGCTGTTTTAGTTACTGTAGAATGAAGAACAGGGTAAATTGGAGAACAAATGGATACAACAGGGTTAGGAAATGGTCCAAAATCAAATGTAAATGTAACCATTAGTGTTCTTATAAGATTTATGATTTTTAGGAATTTTCTGGAATTTTTTAGAGAATGTTCAGTGTAACCCTAATTTACGTGTTACTGGGGACACCGAAAAATTACTGTATTGCTTCTAAATTTGATTTCTATCTACCAAGACCCTTTTGGCACATGGATTTCGTGGTCTTGGCTAATCATGAGAGTCATGAGAGTTTTTCACCTCAATAGGTCATGTTTGGACAATTTTAACCATGAAACTCAAAAGATACCACATCTTATTACTTTAAATTTACCCTTTACGATGGTTAAAAGTAAAAATTTTATTTACCTCACTCCTACCCCAGCTAGACCGCCCCTAGAACCCTTGAGAAGAGTTTGAAATTTTCTTGAATTTCATGACTCATAATAATTAGCCAATGGGAGAAATTCTTGATTTTTATTTTCTTAATTATCCATTAAGTGTAATGATTAATGATGACTTAGAGCAATCTTCTCCAAGAAGCCAAGGAGAGGGAGGAGAGATCGACCAGCCAGCCAAGGGGAGAGACAAAGAGAGAGAGAGAGAGCTTCTAACTCATTCTTCCATTTTCACTCTTACACCAAGAACACTTCTCTTGTTTTTCTCTCTAGTTTTTCTTCCAAAAATACCAAGTTTTCTCAAGCTTTTCCTCTTGATTTTTCAATCTTCAAGCTTCAAAGGTGATAGGTGAGGTAAGAGCTTCATGGATCAAGTTTTAATATCATCTCTTTGGGTTCATAAGCCTAGGGTTTGGTTTGTGCTTATTTCACCTTAAGTTCTTCTCTTGATGTTCTAAGAATTTTCCAAGAGATAGGAAAACTTACTTTGATTTTTGGGTTGGAAGGTGATCATCAAGTGGTGATAGAAGATCAAGAAGTTAGGACTTTTCATATACAAGCAAGAAGACAAGGTAAGGGAAAATTTCTTTCACAATATTATTAGGGTTTTGAGATCTAGATTTGCTACTTGGCTATTAAAATAAGTGATTTTTCTTTTTCATGTGTTGTGTTGAATAAATCAAGATAGATGTATTCATGATAAGGATTTTTAATTAAATAGATGTATCATAAAAAGTGTTTGATGTAACGTCCGTAATTTTAGGTTTCTGACTTTATTACATTTTAATATGTGGATATGTGATTCATGTGAATTAAATATATTTTAGGAAGATTAAGTTGGTAGATGAAGTTTTCCTGACGTTAGAAAACAGTAGTCTAAGTCGGATGTTGAGATTCAGACAGAGTCTGTTTACTGTAAATAGACGGAATGGTGACTTTGTGGAGTAGAAACCCTAGATTGAGGTTAAGAAAAAGATTTGAAGGTATGAATAGTAATTTTACAATATTTGAGGATTTTAAAAATTTATTCGAGAATTTTCTGAGAAACGGATCAAAATGTTACCGTTTTGGTCCCTGTAGTTTGAGCAGGTTGAACTGTGAGTTGGTTTGGAGACCAAAACAAGTTAAGAAATATTTTTGGAGATGTCAAATGATGTTTTATATTATTTTAAGAATTTTTAGAATCGCAGATTAAGAATTGCGGTTTTGGTCCCTGTAGAATTAAGGACAGGGAAAATGGGAGATCAAATGGATACTAGAAAGTTAGGAAATGATCCAAAATCAAATGTAAAGGTCACCAATAGTGTTCTTATAAGATTTATGATTTTTAGGAATTTTCTGGGATTTTTCAGAGAAAATATTGTTTAACCCCAATTTACAGGTTACGATAAAATCGAAAAATTACCGTGTTGCTTCTGAGTTGGATTTCTATCCACCAAGACCTTTTTGGCACTTGAATTTCGTGGTCTTGGGTTACCATGTGAGTCTTGAGAGTCATTTACTTGAATAAGTCATGTGGGGATAGTTTTAACCGTGAAACGTAAAAGTTACCGCATTTTATTACCGTAATTTACCTCTTACCATGGTTAAAAGTGAAAAATTATTTACCTTAACCCTTGGACCAGGTCATAACCACCCTGCACTCTTGCAGAAGAGTTTAGAATTTTCTTGATTCATGGGAAAATACCATTTTTCCCTTAGCTTAAATAGTTAATTACCAAATGAAGAAATGACCACTTAGCCCTTTTGGTTTTGTCCTTAAGTTTGGTTTAAATTACCAAAGAGCCATGCAACCATCTTGCTCATTTTAGACCCTTGATTAGGTGCCTATTTGGTGGGAGAAATAATCTTGGCCATTGATTCCATTCCATTAGTCAAACCTAAGTCAAATTAACCTAGTTTAGTTAGATTTTAACCAAGCTCTAACCTTAGTTGGCTTTAAGCCTATTCCTTTCTTTTTAATCAGCCTTGGCCGCCCCACATCATTAACTAGGAAGCATCTTCATCATTTCTATGTGTGTGAGTCACGAGTTTTGGTCCAATAGAAAATTAGATAATTAATTTATTCACTTAGATATTTTATTAAGTAATCATTTCATGGATGAAAAAGACTTAATCTCTAAGCCTTACCTTGAAGCTTGTCCGTGAGCTTGATGAAGAGAGGAGAAGGGTTTTATTCATCTCTTCAATTGCTATCATCTTCTCCAAGTCTATTCCTCCATTTGTCTAACTTTTCTCCCTTGTTTTCTTCCAAAAACTATCTAGTTCTTCAAGCTTTTTCTTCCATTTCCATGGAAGCTTTTCACCATCTCCTACCATATGTCTAATTCTTTACACAAGCATCAAGTGTAGAGAATTCATTTTAAGACTTAGGTAAGAGTTTTATGAACTAAGTTTCTATTATCTTTCTTTTTGGTTCATATGTCTAGGGTTTGATTCTTTTCTCTTGATTTTTGGGTATGTTATGCTTGCTTGGAAGGTGATGGTCAAGATGTAGGGAGAGATCAAGAAAATAGGGTTTTCTACACAAGCTAGGAGTAAGAGGTAAGGGGAAATTTCTCTTGCAAAGTTATTTGTGTTCTTAACATGGGTGTGACATGCTTGTGTGATTTTCCTTGCCCATGTGATGTTTTGGATGATTTAATATGTATGTTTGTGTATGATAGAAATCTTTGTTGAATATAGATATCATGACAAGGGGTGGATGATGATTTTTGTGATATTTGAATCTTGTGTGAAAGATGTTGGTTTTGGGTTGTCCTATGACAATGATCTTTGAGATGAAATAACATCTAGCTTGTTGTGATGATCTTCTGCTCTATGTCTTGATTATGACTTTGATCAATAGCTTGTGTTTGATGCTTAATCCTCTATGCCAAATTGGTATTAGAAATTGGTAGAGTAAATATTTTAGCCCAAGTTTTAATAGAATCTTTTTACGTAAGCCAAGTATTGAAGGAATTTTCCTAAAAACTAAAGTATTTGTTCATGATTTGGAAAGCTTTTGAAATGGTCCAAGAGCATATTTTTATTTAATTGATCTTAATTAGGTTAAATTATGTTTAGAACAATTTTAAATGGCTTTAACTTTGTGAAAACTGGACCTGTCACGCCCTGGGTGGCTTCTTTTCCAAAGCTGTGAAAATCGTACACTGTTTGAGAAACAAGGGACAGAAATGTTCACGCCGTGGGTGTGAAAATTACCATGCCTATGAACAGTTCTGGTCTCTGTTAAAAATAACCCATAATTTACGAAATTTAATTTTAAAAGCTTACCAAACAGAGACTTTTTAAGGGAAGAATATCAAATTTGAGTTTGGAAATCATTTGGTATTTAGTTCAATTTTTCTAAAAGGTTAAACATTGAATACGGAAAATACGGTTTTTGGACAGAATTATAATTGAGTAAGAGAATTAAATGAAAGAGAAAGAAATATCATGGTTGAGATAATCAAGGAAGAGAAAAAGATGTTTTGAGTAAGATAATAAAAAAAAATGAGTATTACATAACCAAGAGAGAATGTTATGTGTGATTGTTACAAGAGGTAACATAGGGAAGAGATTAAGAATGTTACAAGTGGTAACATAGTGATGTGTATGAGATAAATTACAAGAGGAACCAGAGTGAAAATGATTGTGATTGACTTTGTGTGCAATGTGTTATGCCATATGCATACAGAGAAAGAGATTTTGGCGGATGGCCATGAGATGAGCATTGCAACCCGGATGGGGTTGGAAATATGTACGGTTGGGCTATAATTGTTTACTGGGATTATCCAGGTTTCAAAAGTCTCAATGGTCGTGTGGTAGATCCCAGTGAGCCGAGATCGAGTAGAGCACCCGGCTTGGATAAATCTGACTGACTAACCTATTTGTGATATGGTATTATATTTTAAATGTGTCTCTATTGAATAATTGTAAAACCAGTCCATGAAAAAGGGGACAATTGGTTAACCAAGTCTATGAAAAAGGGGACAGTTTGGTTTATTATGTTAAGTTTATGCTACAATCTATCGTTCAAATGTTGATGAGGAAGAGAAAAGTCTCCATGGAGCATTACACCGGTGTTGAGAGAGAAATAGAAGTGTCATGCATTTTAAATATATCTGTGTGACGATATATGTCATTGATGATGAGTTGTGTTTTTATAAGCTGTGATAGCATATTGCTGTGATGATATTATATGTGTGTAAGTGTATATTATGGAGTTAAATTCAATTTGCTTGTGGTAATATATTATTGTGATAATATATTATTGGCATTTTCTCCCATATAAAGCCTCATACGGTGTCATTCCTATGCTCGAATGATAACTGTTGTTATAAGTAAACTCAATCAATGGCAACAGTTCATCCCAACTCCCTTTATGATCTAAAACACAAGCTCTCAGCAGATCTTCTAGGGATTGAATTGTTCTTTCTGTTTGACCATCCGTCTGTGGATGATAAGCAGAACTCAATTTAAACCTAGTCCCTAGCGCATTCTGCATACTTTGCCAAAATCTAGAGGTAAACCTTGGATCTCTATCAAAAACTATACTAGAAGGCACTCCATGTAATCTAACAATCTCTTTTATATACAACTAGGCTAACTTCTCTAGAGAATACTTCATATTAATGGGTAGAAAATGAGACGACTTAGTTAATCTATCTATGATCACCCAGACTGCATCAAATCCTTTCTGAGTTCTAGGTAATCCAGACACAAAATCCATAGATATTCCTTCCCATTTCCACTCAGGTATCTCTAAAGATTGCATCATTCCTGAAGGTTTTCTGTGTTCTATCTTTGCTTTTTGATAAGTCAAACAAGATGCTACATATTCAGCCACTTGCTTCTTCATTCCTGGCCACCAGTATCTCTGTTTCAAATCTTGGTACATCTTATTAAATCCAGGATGAATACTTAGCTTACTTTTATGTGACTCATCAGAATCAATCTCCTCATCTCAGAATTATTTGGTACACACACTCTACCTTTACATCTTAAAATACCATCATCTCCTAAACTAAACTCTGCAACCTTTCCTTGTTCAAGCAACTCTCTCTTTTCTATCAATTGCTCATCAGTTGTTTGATGTTCCTTGATCTCTTTCATCAACTCACTTGTCACTTTAATCATACTTAATGAAATCCTATCCCTGTGTACATCCATGGATAAACTCAGATCACGAAAATCCTCTATCAATTCTAACTCTTTAATCATCATGACCGACATATATACCTACTTCCTACTTAAAGCATCGGCCACAACGTTAGCCTTTCCTGGATGATACATCATATTAAAATCATAATCCTTAAGAAACTCTATCCATCTCCTCTGTCTTATATTTAACTCCTTCTGATCAAACAAGTACTTCAAACACTTGTGATCACTAAACACTGTAAAAGTCAACCCATAAAGGTAATGTCTCCAAATCTTCAAAGCAAAAACTACTGAAGCTAACTCAAGATCATGGGTTGGATAATTTCTTTCATGAGTTTTCAACTGACGAGACGCATAAGATACAACTCTTCCGTTTTGCATTAACACACAACCTAATCCATGATAAGAAGCATCACAATATACCTCCATAGGTTCCTCCGAATTAGGTAACACTAACACAGGTGAGGTCGTTAACCTTTCTTTCATCTCCAGAAAACTTTTCTCACATTCCTCAGTCTAGACAAAAGGTTGATCTTTTCGGGTCAACTTAGTCAATGGGGCTACAATCTTTGCAAATCCTTAGATAAACCTCCTGTAATACCCAGCTAACCCTACAAAACTACGAATCTCAGTTACAGTCTTTGGTCTTTCCCATGAGAGTACCACTTCTACCTTCGCAGGATCTACAAATATACCTTCTTTAGTAATCACATGACCTAAGAACTATACTTCTCTCAACCCAAAATTCACACTTAAATAATTTAGCATACAACTTATGCTCACTCAAAACTTGCAACACTTGTCGCAAATGTTCTTCATGTTCCTCCTCATTCTTAGAGTAAATCAGAATATCATCTATGAACACAACCACAAATCTATCTAAGAACTGACTAAAAACCCTATTCATGTAGTCCATGAATATTGCTGGTGCATTGGTCACACCAAAGGGCATTACAAGATACTCATAATGTCCATATCGGGTTCTAAGAGCAGTCTTAGGTACATCTTCAGCTTTTACTCTAATCTGATGATACCCTGTTCTTAGATCTATTTTAGAGAATATAGCAGCTCCACGCAGTTGATCCATCAAATCATCAATACGTGGCAAAGGATATTTGTTCTTGATCGTTATCTTATTCAACTGTCTATAGTCCACACATAACCTAGAAGTTTCATCCTTTTTCTTCACCAGTAACACTGGTGCACCCCACGGAGAAACACTAGGTCTAATAAACTGCTTAGACAATAAATCCTCTAACTGCTTTTTCAGCTTGGCTAATTCCATTGGCGACATTCTATACGGAGCTATAGAAATTGGACCTGATCCGGGTACTAAGTCTATGGTAAACTCTATCTCTCTTACAGGTGGCAAACCTGGGACATCTTCAGGAAACACTTCGGAGAATTCCCTCACTACTGGCACATTGTTCAACTCTTTATCACTCTCGACTTTCAACAAGGAAAATAACATGTATCCCTTTGCTCCTTCTTTTAAAGAAGCTTTCACTTGGTTGGCAGACATAAGTCCAGTAACTCCAGGATTAGGAAAAACCAAGGTCTTACTGGCACAGTCTAAAAGAACATTATTGGCCGATAACCAATCCATTCCTAAGACAATATCTAATTGGACCAAAGGTAAACAGATTAGATCTATATGGTATTTTCTACCGAGTATAGTGACCAGACAATTTAAGCAGATAGTATTTACCATAACTGGTTCGATAATGAGCAAATAAACAACCAAATCAAATGATATCAAGAAAGTAGGAGAATTCAACCAATAAAGGTACATTCCAAAATCCATCCAAGCAATTTAAACACAACACACACATTATAAAATAATCAACGTGAATCAAAATTCACATCTCAATGTCAATCAGAGTTCACACCACCGAACCTAATAGGCCTACACCCTAAACATCCCAACTTGACTCAACCAGGCTCTGATACCACCAATTGCAACACCCTTCCTCATAAAAGGATATTACAACATAAGTAACCTGATTTATTTAAAATATGTCATATTGATTTTCATTTAAAAGAAATTCTCCTTTTAATTGTCTTAAGTTAATTTTCGAAAATGAGCATAAATTTTTTTCCTTTTTGTTCCTGAAAACCATGGTAACTTGAAACTCTCACTTACGTTATTTTGACTTCGAAAACTCTTTCATGTCGTAACGTATCATTAAAGAAATGAGAAACAGGAGAAAATAACTACTAATAAATAATATACATCAAATACACTACTGATCCCAAGTGTACATATACATCACTGGTCAACTGGTAAAGTCATATAATATAAGGTACAGTCATCCAAAATAACTCTAAGCATAAGCCCACACCGGTATAGAGTCAGTCTACAAAAAAACAAGATCTGATAACGCAACAGCCTGCGCTAAGTCAGCTCCTAAACACTCCCCTTAGACTCCTCAGAAGGATCACTCTCCTCCTCTACTATCAGCTTCCCTTTCTCTTTACTGTCATTGACCTCTTGACGAGCTGGTGTTCGCCAAGATGGCATAACAGCATAAGGAAAAGGTCTCGGGCTCCCTCCAGGCTCTGCAAAAGAAACTGGTATGGCAGGGATGGGTCTGTCAGACTGAGTAGCAGGTGGCCTCTCAGCAGGCACCTTCTCAGCTGATGCAACCCTAACAGTCTGGGTACGGCGAACAGTACTCTTGCGAGCAGTCTGCCTCCACCTACCATAGTATCTCTTGCAGGGTGGGGTATTGGATCTTCTATGCTGGGTCTCTGGCCTTGCAGGCTCTTGCTGCACCGGCTCAGATCCTTGGGTAGGCACCTGTTGGGCTACCGGCTGTCTCTGCCTTTCTCTCCCCCGCCATGTGTCCCACAACTCCTGTATGGACATCTTTACATCCAGAATCATATCCTCTACAGTCCATCTATGAGGCCCTTCCGCAGTAGTCTCAAGTGAAGTGACATATCCCAGGTATGTCCCCCACTAGGTTTCAGGGTTGATGATCCACCCCTCACCCTCTGCCCCTCGGGGCAAGAGACTGAGTCTACAAACCTTCACTAGCCCCTCGGGCGGGCGATCCATCTATAAGAGTCATGTTCAAAAGAGAGCACAAAACATATAGGCAAGGGTGAAAAATCCTCATACACAAATAGCAAAGCAAAGAGACAACAGATATAGAAATATACCACAGCTATTAGACACCTTTGCATTAGAAGATTATCAGATACATATGCATTATAAAATCATCTACCACTTACCCTTCTCAAAACACGCGGATAAGATTTTCCTACAAGTAAGACATTCTCATAGACACAATGAAAATAATCACAGTCACACACATGTCTCAGTATCAAACAATATGTCACATATCTCAGCATCAAACAATATATCATACACTCAGATATATTATAATGCATGTCACTTCTATTTCCCCTCACATCACCCTCGTAGTGCTCCAAGGAAACTTCCCTACCTCCAACACCATTGAGCGATTGGCCGTAGCAGACTTACCAGAGAGTCCCACCAGACTTCATAGTAATCATTCAGATAAGCTACGTCTCACCATATCCTGAATAGTCAAGTCCGTCAGATTTATCCAAGCAGGGTTGTGCAACTTGCCTCGGCTCAGGGAATATCTCCTACCTGGCCATCTGAGGGGTTTCGCAACCTGGATAATCCCTTTAGGCTACTGTGGCCAGACTATCCCTATTCTCAACCCCATCCAGGTTGTAATGCTCATCACATTGGCCACTGGCCAAATTCTCTTTCTCTTTATGCAAAATGGCATATCACATTAAGCATACAAAATCACCATCTCAAGCATTTTAAGCTTTGGTTTCTCTTGTAATCACTTTAACCTTTTCTCTAGGTTATCACTTGCACATTCACATATAACCTCTTCTCTAGGTTATCACTTGCACAATCACATATAACTTTCACTCTTGGTCAAAGCATCATAATCTCTTAGTGTTCACATTTGCACAACTTACTTATAACCTTCACTCTTGGTTATAACATCATCATCTTCTTATGCATGTTCACATTTCTTTGGTGCTCATTCAACATAGCTTTTATTACATTTTCACTTCCTTGTGGTATTGATTCTTTTACCATAATATATTAATTCCAAATTCATATTTAAGTTCTAATATCAACTTAATTAACATACATACCATTCTTTAATATCCAAATAATCATTTTCTCTTAAGTATGTTTATGAAAAATATTGGGAAAACTGATTTTTACAAAAATATTAATTTCCAAAAAAAACTGGGTCCAGAACTGTTCACAGGCGCGAGGGTTTCTCACACCTGCGGTATGAACAGAGCTGTCCCCTGTTTTCCAGAATTTCCCAGCCACGAAAACAGCCACACCCAGGGCGTACCCAGGGCGTACCAGACTTGCGATATTCACAAAAATGATGCAAAACAACCTCTTCTTTGCATGGTTATGTTCAATTGGATCCAAATAAATGAGGTTCATTATTTTCCCAACAATCTCATGCCATATTCAAGCCATGAACACAACTCACCAACAAGAGCATAGCATCTTCATACCAAGAGCACAAACATGTTCAAATACCAAACCTAAACAACATCAAGCATTTCTCTAATCCATTCAAATCATCACAACGTTCACACCAAACACATACATAGCTCAAAGCCCAATCATCTTCATAAGAATTTATGACCACATACCTTATCAAACATCATGAACCCTAGAACAAGTTCACCATCATCATAGTCAAAACTATACAATCAAAGCCCTAAATATATCAACTAAGCTTTACAAAATCATGTAAGAAGAGATTTCCCCTTACCAAGCTTGTAGAAACCTTAACCCCAAGCTTCTTCTTCTTCCTTCCCTTCTCTTCCTTGCTTGCTCCTTATTAGCTTATTGTCCACTAATTTTATGAGTCAAGACTTGAAAACTAGCTTATTTGGACAAGGATTTTGGAAAAATCACTCAAGGTTTGGCTATGGAGATGCACTAGATGGTCTCAAGCTTGAAGCTCTTCTTCCTCCTCTTCTCCCTCAAATTCTCGGCCCCTTCCTCCTTCTCTTCCCATCCATTTTGATTTTTTTCCTTCTCATAATTGTTTAAGTCACTTGCCCACTTCTCATTGGTCCCTTCCCATGAGTCATGCTTCAAGAAAAATCCACTCTCTTCCTCTTCTCTTCAGCGCATGCCCAGCTGACCAAAAGGGGTAAATAAATTTTTTTTTACCTCAACCATGATAAATGGTAAATCTCCAAGGGTAATTAAGTGTGGTAACTTTTGTATTTCATAGTAAAAATTGTCCAAACTTAACCTATTCGGGTAAAAATTCTCATGAACCTTATAATAAGTCCTAAGCCATGTAAATAAGATGTCACAAAAGTCTTGGTTCAAAAAGATCAAGCTTAGAAGCATTACGGTAACTTTTCGGTTTTTACCGTAACCCGTAACTTAGGGTAAAAATGAACTTTCTCAGAAAATTCTTAGAAAATTTCTAAAAATCATAAATATTGTAAAAACATCATTGGGTACTCTTTTGGTTGATTTTGGATTATTTCCTAAGCCTCTGGCATTCACCTGCTCTCCCTGCTATCATGTTCTCGTTCTACAGGGACCAAAACCGCAATTCTTTATCTGTCATTCTAAAAATTCCCAAAATAATTTCTAAAATTCTAAAATATTAGAAAACATCATTTGACATCCTCAAAAATATTTCTAGACATGTTCTGCTCTCCAAATCCACTCACAGTTCAACCTAGTCACACTACAGGGACCAAAACTGTAATATTTTTATCTGTTTTTTCAGAAACTTCCCGAATAAATTTCTAAAATCCTCAAATATTGGAAAATCACTGTTGGTACCTTCAAATCTCATTCTTAACCTAAATCTACGGTTTCTACTTCATAAAGTCCTCACTCTGTCTATTTACGGTAAACATAACTCTATCTGTTTCCAAACGTCCAACTTAAACCACTACTTTCTAACGTTAAAGAAACTTTATCTATAAAATTTTATTTTTTAAAAATAAATTTAATATATACAAATCACATATCACCTATATAAAATATAATTAAAAATAGAGTCAAAAATTACGGACCTTACACAACTCCCTAGCTAGCACGTCTTCTCATCTCAATCACTGCACCGACTCTCTATTTGATGTGACATGCTTCCCAAAGGCTGCTTTGCGTTTTCCCTAGGGCGTGGTGCTTATTGTACACATTACGCAAGGAAGAAGAAATTCACTGACTCACTGTCATAGTGTCATGCGCTTGCCGTTTGGTGTGTGGTTAGTTTCTTTTTTTTGATAAGATGTGTGTGTGGTTAGTTGAGATTTGGGAAGGAGGAAATTTCAAAAAATGATACATGAAATGAAACATTAAATTTTGAGTGTCGAACTTGTAACACTTTTTTTTTAAAGAGTATTACACCAAAGTAACTAAATAATCTCGCTGTGAAATTAAACAAAGTTTGTTTTTACTTTCAAAAAATGTTTCTGTTCATCATATTAGATTCTCAAACTTGTGAATTTTTTTTTCTTTCTTTTTAAATTAATCGGATAAGCAAATTAAAAATCTCAACGAGTCACGGTTATAGAAAATACATCACACACTAATATATAGTCATCAAAATATACAAAGTTTCTTGCACTAGCAAGCATCGTTCACGACCACAACAAAGTGGCTAAATACAAACTGTCCACAGAAATAAACAAAGCGATAAAACTACGTCCTAAGAAAGACATGTAAAACAAAAGTGTGTCATCTACACAATAGAATCATCTACGCTCCCAAAAACCTAGGCTAGTCGGCAACTAAACAACATGACAACCTAGCTCCCTCCTATGTCTACCACTAAGGATCTAAGCAGACGGATCCTCCTCGGGCTCCTCCTCGGGCTCCTCATACATCTTCCTCTTTCCCCTCCCCACACATCCAGACGGTCCAGCATGCACGCCCGCAGCATTGGGCAAGACGCGACCGGATGTGGAGGGATAGAAAACAGGAATGGTGTACGTCGGCATCAGGTCTACTGGTGGAATATCAGGAGTAACAGCAGGGGCAAGCTGTGGCAGACGACCTCTCCCCAAAGTACTCTTCCTCGGAGTAATACGCGTCTTCCGGTAAAGTCGACGGTATTCCACAGTCGTACACATAGGTTGCCTCGGCTCCGACCTCGGATCCGGCCTCGGCCTCAGCGCCTCCCTAGGCTCTTCGATCTCCCCGCACTCACTACGTGCGTCAGCAAGTACCAATCCCATCTCCTCGAGAGGAATCCATACATCGAGCACCATGTTGCGCTCCAATATCTCCTCCGGTCCGTGAACTCCCCCACGAGTCCTGATCAAGTGACCAGAAATCGTGGCCCACTGGGTGGTAGGGTTATAGATCCAACCCCCACCCTCGCCTCCTCGAGGCCTAAAGCTCTCCCGGACTTTCTGAAACAGGGGACCCAACTGATCCATCTATATGAATCATGTTCCAAGGAGCACAAAACATATAGAAAAGGGTGAGTTTCTCCCCAATAGTTACAATAACGAAACATGCATAGAAAAAAGAAATATCACAGGCTATATTTCAAAAATAAGCAGATATCCTTTTGAAAACTTTTCTCTAAGTTCACAAAACTACCAAAACCCATCATCACAAATCATCTCTTTCAATCAAGCAGTATGCATGACACTTCAATCATCTTTTTATACACCGGTGTAAATGCTCCAAGGAGACTTCACTTCCTCAACTAAGTCGAGCGAAATGGCTGTAGCGTAAACCTAACATAATTGCCCAGTCCACTCTAGGATCCGGTCTCACAATTATTCAGTAGAGCTACTATTTAATTACTATAACATAAACAAGGCAGTCGGTCAGGATCATCCAAGCCGGGTACACTACTTTTCTCGGCACAAGAGTATTCACTAGGCAGGACCATTGAGAATTTCGTAACCTGGATGCCCCCATAGGCTTATAGCCAGACTATACTTATTTGCAATCCTTCCTCTCGGATTGTAACTCGAATTTGGCAAAGCCAACTCTCACAAATGCAAATGGCATCCAAGTTTGCAAATCACACAAAATTCTCATCTCAAGAATTTTAACATCGTCTCGGGTTGACTCTTTTTACAACAATGTGTAAAAACTCTATTTTTTCTTTTACTACGTGGTAACGAAAAAATCCTCAACGTTTTTAACTATAAATTACTTTAAGCTTGGCCCGTTTATGAAAAAAACTCTTTTCATTATAACAATTTAATTATCAAAAATAACCCCCCACTTCCTTTTAAATTTTTTTTAAAACCACTTAATTCTTTAAAATTACGTTTCTGACCCCCAAACTGCCCAGTTTTGCATTTCGGCCCCTGTACTTCCGAAAATTCCATTTTTGGCCCAAAACAGAAATTTTCACAGCCTGCTCAGTTTCACACCAGGGATGTGAACAGAGCTGCCCAAAACCTTATTTAAAATTCGAAAATCCTCTTTTCTTCAAGATTTGTTTACACACTTTAATTACAATGTTTTTAAACCTCAAAAATAAATTATCTCTTCATGAAACTTTGGTTGTTTAAATTGGATTTTTCAAAAGTTAATTACCTATACTTTATTTCTTCTTCTTCCTTTTCTAATTACCATATGATTTTGTTGATAAAAGACTAACTCATTTGTGATTTATTTGAAGTAAACCCCAAGTTCTCTTATTTTAGAAAATACCATTTAAAGTCCATTGGAGACTTATCAAAATTTTGAAATAGTGAATACATAAATCAAGCTTTGGCTTGAACACTAGATTAAATCAAATTTGTCTTTGGAAAAATGATTTTACTACCAAGTCCTCTACTTCCTCTTCCATGAAGCTTGTGTCACTTGTTTTAATTTATCTTGGTTAATCTTACTCAATCACAACAAACATCACACCATCATAATAATCAAAGCATGAATCTACTTTAAATATTACAATCATCCCCATATGAATCAAGAGCAACACAAGAAAATTAATCAAGCCAAACCACATCAAGTCATACAATATTTTCACACATCATTCAAGAACAAATCACAAGTCAATACATAAATTTTCTATCATACAAAAACCATAGAGCTACCACATACTAAAATAGTATTTTTAGACAATCCAAGCACAAACACACTTTCCATTAATTGTTGAATGATTCTTAACTTTTCCTTTTACCCAAACAACTTAGAAATATTTTTATATAGTTAAAATTTTGATGATACTCATACAAAAACCATAGAGGTAAAAATCTCCTCTTACAAGCTTAAGACATCAAGCATGATAAAAATCATTCTTTCACAAATATGAAAACTCAACCATGGAGTTATCATCAAGCCACACAACATACAACCACACAAAATCATAACTCATGAAAAGAACCTCCCCTTACCTCTTGAAGACAACAAAAAGTTTCCAAGATCACTCTCCAAAGCTTGTTGTTCCACTAGTGCCAACCCTTTCAAAATATTATACAAAATACAAGCATAAATACATTTCTTTTGTGAAAAATAACAAAACCCTAAGATCAAAATATGAGAGGATGATAACTTACTCAAGACCTTGAAGAAAGTATATCAAGATAGGGTTTCAAGCTTCTTGGTTCACAAGATGCAAACCTATAGCCAAAAGAATGAAGCTTGGCTTTAGAATGGAAGAACACATGATTCAAAAAAATTAAAGAATGGTGATAATGGAAAAATAAGAAGGTTTCATGGTTTAGAATCATCAACCAACCTTCTTTTGTGAAGCTTGAAGTCCAAAAGCTCTTTGAACACTAAGTAGATGACTTAGTGAAAGCTTGAAAGCTAGAGAGAAAAATGGAGTTTTTCACTCTTTGAACAAGATGAAATGAAAGAGATGAGTTTTCTCTCTCCTCTTCCCTTAGATATCTCGGCTGGTACAAAAGGATGGAAGGCCAAGATGAGTTTTGGTTCAAGTGATATTATCATGTAATTAAATTAGGATAATTCAAGTAATTACCTCATTGGTTTAAAACATGACTTTAAGGCAATGAAGCACATGGCATTTGGACACTATTCTGGGTTGGAAAGGGCACAGAACAGCAGGTGCAAGTGGGGAGAAAATATCTCAAAAGCTAGGGCTTGTTTAGGTGAAGCACAAGTGGGAAAAATGTAATTTAAATAATCTATTTTGAAATAAATACTTCCCCAAATAAGTGATTAATGAAAAAATCATTTTTGAGACCTAGTATTAATATAATAAATTTTACAATCTCAAAACTAAATTTTTGATCATTTTCTGATACCCCGATTGTGCTATGGTTACCCATAACGTGCTAAAAACGGCTAAAAATAAAATTTATCTGAAAAATTCTTAAAAATCCGAAATATTCAAAGAATAACTTTTGTTTCGTTAAAATATTTTTTTTGACGCAAAAACGATCTCCGGAAAAATATAAAACCTCCGACGTTTACAAACCGGGTCACGGTTTACGCTATTTTTCTGTTTTTCGAGTTCCTCCACTTTCTACCCATCTAAAAATCCCTAAAATCATATAAATCAATATTCTAAAATAAAAATATAAAAATCATAATTTAATAAATTTAAATAAATCAAAAACACACAAAAAGTAGAAAGAAATGATATGAACAAATGAGGGCGTTACAGAACTCAAGCACATAAAGTTCCAAAAACCCAACTTACCGCTATGCCACATGCATTGGTTTAGAAATGGTCGATAATTATAATTTATATATAATTTGACATTATAAAAATTAAAAGTTTAATTTATATTGGTTTATATGTATTTAAACATGTTATCCATATTTTTCTAATTTGGACTTCTTAAAATTTATGTTTTGCTCCTATCAGAGCTCTCAATCTCCCTGTTGAGCTCTCATCTCTATCTCTCAGATCTTTTTCATCTAAAAACTCCGACCACGTTTGTCATTCAATCGCTACCAGACCACCGCAAAAAAATTGCCTCCACTAGTCCAGGGTCCTAGATACGCCACTGAGTGCGAGGGTCAGACATCAGAGGAGTCGGTAGGATCTGGGAGCGGATGCAGTTTGAAGTGGGAGCTATGGTAGAGTGACTGTTGGGTTCTTTTGTTTTTTTTGTAGATTGACTCAGCTGGACGGCCATTAGTTTGGATACTTTTTGGGATGACTGTACTATACTATATGACACTACTTGATGTACACTTTATCGTTTTCTAGGTCTACTTACTGTATTTTAGTTGATGTAGATTATATATGTATATAGATGAGATGAGATATGTTTCCCATATGCAATACGTTGTGATGTGAGCTAATTATCGAAATGTGAATACCTTAAGTGAGAGTTTCAAGTTAAAAATAATCTTTCAGGTTTAACAAAAGAAAAAAAATTCATCCACATTTTTAGATAAGGAATAAATTAATCAGAATTTATGTTTAAAAAAAATTTGGTTACTTAAATTGTGATATCCTTTTATGAGAAAAGGTGTTGCAATAATCACCAGGATTTAAAAGATGGCCCAGATGAGTCCTGATCGAAAATATCGTGTCATTCTTTCTGAAATCTGACACACGAGCCACTTGAGCATCAACTAAAACATGCTTTGTCCCACCAACAGTAGCCTCAGATGGAACAACCTCCACATCCAACACTATGTAGGTAACAAGATGAAACACAAGAAGGGGGGTTAAATCGTGTTTCTTAGCTTTTAAAATCTTTTCGTAAACATTAGACGCTGTTTAAGAAGAATTGGATGCACAACGAGTATTGGACGCATAGAGTAAGTTGGACGCAGAAATGTCCACTTAGTTTAAAACAAGTTTAGGTGCGTGTAAAACGTTTAAAGCATTTGTTAAACAAAATCTCAATTCAATCCCCACAGTTAGTATAAAAACTGAAAGTAAAGGAGTTAAGGGATAAAAGATTTACACAGCTATTTTATCCTGGTTTACCCTTTTCTAAGAGCTACATCCAGTCCCCTCAAACTAGAGAGATTTCACTATGAATCTAGATAGAATACAATTATTCTTCAACAGCCTCTCCAGGCCTCAAACCCAAGTATTGTTTGCACAGACAAGCCTCTCCAGGCTCAAACTCAAGTATTCTTTTACAGACAAACCTCTCCAGGCTCAAACAAGTATTCTTTTACAGACAAGCCTCTTCAAGCTCAAACAAGTATTCTTTTACAGTCAAGCCTCTCCAGATCGACTCACACAACTCAAAAGAGTGTTTGTGTTTCTAAGTGTTGTTACTCACACAAGTGAGAATATGAAATCTTAAGAACTTCGAGAGTTAAGCAAACTCTCTTTTACAAGAAGAAAGAAATATACAGACTCTTTCTAAGATTACAGAGTATATGAAATATGCACACCGTAAGCTCTCTTTTTCGTGTTATCAGTCTTCTGTATATCAGTCTCTTGTTCTTGTTCTTGTTCTTCTTGTTCACGGTATTTATAGGCTTGAATAAATCTTCAGTTAGGTCTTGAGCTTGTTTTGCTTCAGCCTTCATAAAATAGCTATTTACTAATAGCATTAAATGTTATCTTCCTGTTGCTTCAATGGAGTGCTACTTCAGCGTAGGTTGTGCAGTTATTTCTCCAAGGTCAGAAGCAATCTGTACTCAAAGTCTCAATTACACAATGGTTAAAGGTAATATCCAGTTGAGACAAATACACTGTGTAATAGAAAAACTACGTTCAAAGAGTGACAGATATGTTCATATTACATTCTCTCTCAAGAACACTTTTCACAGTGCTTTATACTTTCCATTAAATGATATCTTAAATCATTTTCAATTAAGTCCGAGAAAAGCATACATACAACTATTTATTTCAAATCATTTGTTCATTTAATATGTCTCAAATTAAATGCAAGAGCAATAAATAGCGTATTCAGAAATCAGAACAGCATGCGTGTTGGACACAACATAAAACAAAATGGATGCTCAGCTGTCTTACCATTTGGACGCATAACATGTTTTACCAAATGGACGCATAGCATCCTGAGTCCATTGGACGATACTTACCATAGGTCAAGTACCATTGTCCATTGGACGCTCAGCTCATTGATTGTACATATAAGTACCAAAGCCACGCTGGACGATTGACTTAACTTTGTTGTACCAGCAAGAGCTCGTTATCAGACTTTGTAAAATTCTTAATAATAATTATTATCATCAAAACCTTTTACGAATTTAATCATTCAAAGAATGTCTTTGACCAATTTGGTTCCAACAATCTCTCCCTTTTTGATGACGACAAACATTATTGAGTTTTACAAGCATATATCAGCAAGTAAAATATAATAAGTAGTCAACTTAAACAATAAAAACTTTTCCTTCAAGCTGGAAACTCCCCTTGAGATAAACATCTCAGTGTTCCTTTGAACTTACTCAACTCCCCATGAGATAAACATCTCATAGGTTTTGGATTTGCAATTATTTAAGTACCTGAAAAGTTTTTTATCTTCAAACAGCAAGTTAGTCCAACAACATATATATATAATCAATGAATCAGAGTAAATATATGTATGCAATAAGACTACTGCAATTGACTCAATCTCATTTTATTAAGACTTAATCTCTTTAAAACTTAATCCTTCCCTTCTCCAATCCTTCCTTCCTTTCTCCCCCTTTTGTCATCAGACAAAAAAGTTTGAATATCATCATAGTTCAAAATTTTTTTTCGAAAACAATATAGAAAAGAAAAGAAAGTTAAAATCCAGAATATCCTTCAATCCTTTTTCTTGACGAGATCTTGAATGAGAGTCATCAGATTATCCACTTTTGCAGACAATTGTTGAAACTCTTCTCTTGAGACACTTGCTTGAGAATTATCTTCAGAATCAAGTGCCACAGCTGCAATTGTTGTTGCTGGAGTGTTGTCTTCTACAGATGTAACAGTATCCTAAATGGTCTGACAAACTGGGGACAGTTGTTCAACTCTTCTTTTTTATCTTCTTTCTCTTGAAGAAGCTTCAGCCATCTTGTTCAATTCATTTCTCTGTGATCTTGTAAAAGACCTTTTTACTCCAATAGTTGGAGACTAATGGTGAGCATCAATCCTTTTAGGAGCAATAACAAGATTTGTCTGAGGTGTAGAAGCTTCATAAGGATCTACACTCATTGTTATTTCTTCCGCTTGAGACGAAGTAAGCATATCATCAGCATTCCTTCTTTTTCTCTCTTCATCTAAGACATCTAAAATGCACTTAGCTACTTCTTTGGCCTTTCTCATACACTTCTTAGACTCTCTTTCCCTTCTTTCAGCAGCAAGATGTTCCTTTTTGAATTTTCTTATTTCTTCCCTTGCTCTAGCAAACCGAGCTTCTCTTTGTTCCTCTGTTTCTTCAACATAGGACTTTTGTTCACCCTCCTCTTCAGTTTCAGAGACTTCCTCTTCATCCTCTTCTTCTTCATCCTCAGATTCTTCTATTTGAATGTTGGAAGTGTCCATATTCGTAGAACTTGAGACTTCCTCAACATCAACAGAGTCTTCTCTTTGAACTGCCTCCACTGGTGTCAGTCTTATCCTTATGAAACTGATTCTTTTCAAACTTGGTTGAAATACTTCTTGTAGAGTTGATATCTCCTTATTAAGAGCATCAGAAATTTGACAGTTCATGACTTTTTGGAGAAGAACTCCAACGGGAATAACATTCTTTCTACCCATGCTTTTTGAGTCTCTCTTGAAACAGTAAAACAGGATGAAAGACAAGTCAATCTTATTTAGAGAAAGAATGTGTACCAACAGAAATCCATGTAAATCTAAAATAGTCATTTGATCTAGCCTTGTGGATGATTGTCCTGTTCAAGGTTAGCATTCAAGAGTCTTGGCATGGCAATAGCATTCTGAGAGTATCTGATCCCTGAGTTGTTTCATGTTTTTCAGCATTAGCCGTTACCTGTTGGTACTATATTGTGTCCTATTGCTTTGAAATATCATTAACATTTTAAGTTCTTCTTCAGCTGGTCTTACATATGATCCTTCATCCTTCATCCTTGTCCTTTTTCTTTGATCTTTATTTCTTTTAAAATTTTTACATTAATATTATTCTTGTGTTGTCAACAATTCATTTGGATTTTGACATTATATCATTTTTTTTCTTCAATAGGACTTGTTATGCATTCAGATATCCTTACAACATCAACGTTGACACGGTGGCTGGACTTGTTATGCATTAGATGATGGAAGATGGCAAGGTGGGTGGTACGCGACGTTCACAGAGCCTCTTTTTCTAACTTAAGATTTTACATTAATTTATTATATTTTAGTGATATGTAACAATTTAATTGGATGTGCCTAAACATGATGTGTTGAGTTTGTGACTATCCAAGATTTTCTCTAGATATGCAGCTGTTATCATGTGGCTCTCAAAGCATAAACCATTTGCTCATAATGCATATATCTAATAGGATAAACAACAATATGCATAGCTATGTATTTAATTATTTTATGTAATATTAGAATATCTATTTCATGTAATATATTTTATAATTTGTTATACTCCTATTTTGTTTGGATGTTTTATTTTTCCCTCTTTTTCTCATTCTCTTTCTCTCTCTCACTCTTAGTCTCCAAACTTCCAAAAAAAAGGATTGATAGAAGATAATATACAAAGTGTTTCGTGTACAAAGTGTTCCGTGTACGTTATAATATCTATTTAAATTAATACGCTTTAAAATAAGTTACACTCGTATTTTATCTACATTTTTTATTTTCCTCTCTTTCTCTCCTCCTATTTCTCTCTTTGATTTTGCCTTAAAAAATATAAGTAGGATAATATTCAAATAATTATAAGGACGTCATTTTCTTTGTTCGCACAGGACACCCAAAATCTCAAGACCGACCTTGCATAATATTGTTCTCCTTCGCCTTTTAAACTTAGACTTTAGGGGGCTATGTGCCTTTATGTCCAAGCTCATGACAAAGTACTAATTTCTTTTGTTTTTTAGAGGCTTAGAGTCGTGGGGCATATACTCTCTCACTAAGCTCAAGTTAAAGGCCATGTGTGAATCCTGATATATGTTGGATTCAATATCGTCATTCACGTTACTCAATCGGCTAAATTTGTCTCGCCCATGCACAAATCCAAGGGAGATGGCCTTCATCTCGGGCGGGATCTCGCTATATTTAGTTGAAGTGAGCCAGTTAAGAAAATCGTCCCCAATTCTCTTAATGACATTAAGGCAATAAAAGAAATATCCCATGATTTCCTAGGTGACATTGATGAAACATAAACACTACTTAGATAACCTAGAGCTGCATACTTGAGACAGGTTACATGTCTTGGTCTTATATTATGGTTTTGTACTTATGGCATAGATTTAACTATATAAACACACCACATACAGTTTTTAACTACATAATTCTAATAAAAAATATCTTTTATAACTTATTTATGCACAAATATAATTTCACAACAAATAATTACTTAAAAATAAATATATTGATTTCTCACACGTATCCTTCGCTAGAAGCAATCCTGTTTGAGGCACAGTCAGACATTAAACATGAACACTTCTTTTAATAAAGATTTGAACCATGAATCACTACTTTGTATAGAACTAGCCCCTTCCATTAGACTCAATCTCTCTTATATCTATAAATGCATATAAAGGTGATATCAAACTTTAATCTCAATTTTGGCCTTGTAACCAAAAAAAAAAAACTTTAATCTCAATGGTTCAATAATCCATGTGAATATGGGTTAACTTTAGACGGAGTCCCATATCGGTATTTAATATTTAATATTTCACAAAAATTGAAACCTTTATATAGTCGGTCTTATTATTGCCAATCCTTAACTAACCCGCAAGCTCCTCGAGTCAGACACGCAACCGTATACCATCACTGCTTACGCCACCACCGGAATATTCGCCGCCACCGTCTACCACCACCAGGTTCCACCTCTCTCTCCGTCGACCACCACCAGGTTCCACCTCTCTCTCTCTCTCTCTCTCTCTCTCTCCTTCTTGCGTGTTCATTTGTTGGATGAAAAAAAAAAAAACAAACCGTAGTATTCGATTCACCGTGATTGATAATGTTTTAATTTGATCTCTCACCTCTCCTTTGGCTTGTCCCATTCTCTTTCCCTTTCCCTCAGCCAGCCCAACGCCTCTCTATCCTCTCACCCTCAGCTGTTAGCCCACATCTCCCTCCCAAATCCAAACGCTAAAAGAGAGAGAAACCCCAAACCCTCCCCTCTCCTCCGGATCTCACTCCCCTTTCACCCCTCACCGTCTTTCTCCCCCAAATCAAGCATAAGCTGTATGATCCTTCTCACTGCTTTGTCCGTGGTGACTAAAACTCTAGCTTCTCCTTCCCCTTGGATTGATTTGCTTTTGTTGCTACATACATTTATCTGATTACAATCTAAAGTTAAAATTCGTGATTTCATGGATAGCCAGTTTGGCTCTGTGATCAGTCAATAATTGCTAGTGACTATCTTTTTAATGGTTTACTCATATATGTTCACCCTTTATGCCTTCCTTTTAGAGTCGGATTTGACAAAAATATCCTCTCTCTTTTGTCGATGTTTCAGTAATTTAAATTCGATGGATACCAATAATTGGAGACCTAATCAAGGCACTGAACCCAGTATGGATACTAGTGATTGGAGAGGTCAACTGCAGCCTGAGTCACGCCAAAGAATTGTCAACAAAATGTAAGCTTCAGTTTTAGTATTGTGTTACTGATATGATTTGTAGTTTTTGACTATTGCATATCAAAAGAACAATAAAATATAAATTATTGATTGATATGATTCCATAGATTGGCAACATTTCATTGAGGTTTCTGGTCTTTTTTTTTTCCATGAAAAGAAAAATAAATGTATCATCAAAGAACATAAACAAACAAACACACAGCACCATGCCGTGTAATTGTCTAATGCATATGATCATAAAACTTGTGCTCAAATTTATATTTGATAGGTGCACGACAATAACAAAAGCTATTCATTTTTCTGCCAAACTATTGTTTATTTGAATCTGTTCCGAATATTTTTTTCCCCCTATCATATTCAAAGTCCAAGGGGGGGGGGGGTGTTGGAGCAACTATTGGAGTTGCTCCCATGTGACTAGGAGTCACAAGTTCGATTCGTGAAATCAGCCTCTTGCAAATGCAAGGTAAGGCTGCCTAAATAGATTTGCAATAGGTCTCCTGGACCTTGCCATGGCAGGAGCTTTATAGTACCAAGTTGCGCTTTTCCTATTCAAAGTCCATACATGAGCCTTAGCATGTCAGCGTTACACATACTTATTAGATGGGTGATTGGGACATGAACACTTGTGTGTTAATACCAACATATACAATTTTAGATGTTTTCAATCATTCGGTGTTACATCCCTGACATCTTGCAGTGTTGGGAGGCCTATATGGCTAGGATTCAAAATCTGGGAGTGCGATGAATCCTGATTGTCTGGACATTTCTGGTTATTCATTTTAGACATAAGAGGTCTTGCAGAGAAGTAGAAACCAGGTTTATTTTTGCCATGTGCCATCTTTATAAGCATCTGGTGTATTTGGTCGGAGATTACTGCCATTAGTTTTGAATAATAACCTGTTTCTTTTCTGCATACTGTTTCAGGATTGTATATTTGGCTCTCCTATGACATTCTACTCATTTTCGTCATGGGTTTTGTGGCAAATGTGTGTTTAGTGGAAAACTAATAATATTAATAGGATTTCTTTTCCTTATGTTGCCAAGACAATTTCTTAAGGAGGAGACTATCTAAGATGTTACTAAGACAATTTCTACACCCTGTAATCCATTTCTGATATCCATTCTACTATATTTATTTTTGGATGCGGGAGTGAGAATGTGTCTTGATGATTTAAATGAAATCTTCTTACATGCCAATAATCTTCTATCATTTGAGGATTATCTAATGACAATAACATCTTAATAACTTGTATTATTTGATTATTAAACCGCTGTTTTCATTTTTGTAGAATGGACACATTAAAAAGACATCTTCCTGTTTCTGGTCAAGAGGGATTGCATGAACTTCGGAAGATTGCTCAAAGGTTTGAAGAGAAGATTTTTACAGCTGCAACAAGCCAGGTACATCTCTAATTAAAAGCCTCATGGTTATCAATTTATAGTTTACTTGTACAACACACATTATATGGAAGATTGATGATTTAATGTAGTATTTCCTAATTGCAGTCTGATTATCTAAGGAAAATATCTTTGAAGATGCTTACTATGGAGACTAAATCTCAGGGCACTATGGCCAACAATATACCATCGAATCAAGTTGGCCCTAGCAATAAACCTCCTGATCAAGGTTAGCATTTAAGAGTCTTGGCATGACGATAGCATTCTGAGAGTATCGGATCCCTGAGTTGTTTCATGTTTTTAAGCATTAGCTGTTACCTGTTGGTACTATACTGTGTCCTATTGCTTTGAAATATCATTAACATTTTAAGTTCTTCTTCTGCTGGTCTTACATATGATCCTTCATCCTTGTCCTTGTCCTTTTTCTTTGATCTTTATTTCTTTTAAAAATTTTACATTTTGTGTTGTCAACAATTCATTTGGATTCTGACATTATATCATAATCAATTTTTTTTTCTTCAGTAGGACTTGTTATGCAGCCTCAAGTTCACAATCAAGGGCAGCAACCGCAGCAACATCCTATTCCTTTGCCTAATCAGCCCCAGTCACGTCAACAGCTTTTATCTCAGAACATTCAAAATAATATTGCATCTCAACCTAACCTGCCGCCTGTATCTAGTCTAGCGCAGACTCCCATCCAAAATGTTGGCCAGAATTCCAACATGCAGAATATACCCGGACAGAATTCAGTGGGGAACACTATTGGCCAGAATCCCAACATGCAAAATATGTTTGTTGGTTCCCAAAGGCAAATGCAAGGAAGGCAGCAGGTTGTTCCCCAACAACAGCAGCAGCAATCACAGAATCCTCAACAGTATCTGTACCAACAGCAGCTTTTGAGGCATAAGCTTCAGCTGCAATCTCAGCAGCAGCAGCAGCAGCAACAACAACAACAGCAGCAGAACCTTCTACAATCAAATCAGTTGCAATCTTCTCAGCAATCTGTCATGCAAACATCATCTGTTATGCAGCAGCCTTCCATGATGCAAACACCTTCTCTGTCTAGCATTCAGCATAATCAGCAATCTAATAATGTTCAACAGTCAACACAGTCCATGCTTCAGCAACACCCCCAAGTTATGAGGCAGCAGCAGCAACAACAGCCTTCTATTATTCATCAGCAACAAACACCAATGACTCAGCAGTCAATATTGCCTCCACAACAGCAGCCGCAGCAAAATCATATGGGGACACAGGCAAATGCAACAAACATGCAACATACCCAGATGCTTGGGCCACAGAATAATGTTGGTGATTTGCAGCAACCCCAGAGGTTACTTGCACAGCAGAATAATCTTTCAAACCTGCAACAGCAGCAGTTAATGAATCAGCAAAATAACCTATCAAATATACATCAACAGTTGGGAAATAACGTCCCCGGATTGCAGCCGCAGCAGGTCCTTGGATCTCAAGCTGGCAACTCAGGCATGCAATCAAGCCAGCACTCTGCACACATGCTGCAACAATCAAAGGTTCCAATTCAGCAACAATCGCAGCAAAATGCATCAAATTTGTTACCATCTCAAGCACAGCAGTCACAGCCACAGGCTACACAGCAGCAATTGATACCACAGATTCAATCTCAGCCTGCACAAATGCAACAGCAATTGGGTTTGCAACAGCAGTCAAATTCCTTGCAACGAGATATGCAGCAAAGGCTTCAGGCACCGGGATCCTTACTTCAACAATCAGGTGTTCTTGATCAACAAAAGCAGTTATTTCAATCACAAAGACCCCTTCCGGAAACTTCATCAAGTATGTAAAGTGGTAACTATAATTTTTTTTATGTCTTTTATCTTTTGCAATTGATGGTTCCGAGGTTGTTAGATTTATAGATCCTACCTACTACATAGGATCATATTAGGCTAGACGCATAAACTATAGGATCGTAACATGGAAAGAAAGAGCCACCTCTAATATAAACTATTCAAAACATATGTACTGAGTGTCAAATGATATGAAAATATGTTATAATATTTTATATTACCTCAGGATTAGTTTCCTATCTTAGATTATTCAGTTATTATCAAGAATTGTTTCCTTGTTTGATTAGGATTATAAGTCCTATAGGTTGCATTTGTAGAGATAAGGGTTAGTGTTTAGTCTTTTTTTATAATCATCATAAATCATCAATCATATCAAAGCATAACCATAATTCGAAGTCTTTCTTCTTTCAGAGCAATACCATCCTGCGTGTCCTGTCCCATCACTATTCTGTTATTGAGTTCCCAAAGTATGAAAATCTACTCAAATTTGGAACTATATTCTCCTTGCCAGTCAATTCCTTTTTCGCCGCATTCAGATTCTCTCCGTTGTCGTGTCATCTTTTCAGCGTGATCACAATCGCTTCCTTATAATGTCATTTTTCCGGCATGTTCAGATTCTCTCCTCCAACATGTCATCTTTCCAACGTGTTCAAATTCTCTCTTCTGCCTTGTCATCTTTTGGATGTGTCTAGATTCTCTTCTCTGTTGTGTTGTCTTTTTGGCAAGTTCAGATTCTCTCCTCTGCTATGTCATCTTTTTGGTGTGTTCAAAATTTCTCCTCCACCATGTCATCTTTCCAGCATGTTTAAATTCTACTTCATTGTGTCATCTTTCCCGTGTAATGTGTTCAGATTCTCTCTGCCATGTCATCTTTTTGCCGTGCTGTTTGCAATTACCTACCGCCACCATCTGCCGTTGCTAGAAAGTATTCTCTGGCAAAACCACCACCACTCGAAGTTCTATTTATCGATCTACCACAACCCAAAACCTTGGGTCCAACTACACGTGCCCACGTGTACCTCTTCTTTCCCCTGCTCACTTTGAAGCAGCGAGCCATCTCTTCCGCACACGAAGAACCTTCTCTGGCAAATGATTCCACCACCACGGTCAATAGACTGGCCTAGTCCTCAATCTATGCTCGTTTTACAGTTTTAGGGCTCCATCAATGACCAATCATCATTTCAAGTATGCAACCACAATTTGTTGCTTGTTTCTCTCTCTTCTTTGTTGAACCATGGCTTCCAGTGCCGCGGCTACTAGTCCCGCAACAATCCCAGCTGTAGAGTTGCCCTATGACTATCATAGAGAATCCGCTTGGCCCCAATGGTCTAAAGTCTTTAATTATATTGTTTGATTATTTTTTTTTCTTAGAAGGTTATATTTTTATCAAGCTTAAAACTCAGTAAGTTTTAGCTTGAGGGAGAGTGTTAGATAATATAAAAATTTCTTATATTATGCCGTAGGATTAGTTTCCTATCTTAGAATATCTTAGATTATTTAGTTATTATCAAGATTTGTTCCCTATTTGATTAGAATTTGGAGTCTTGTATTGGTATAAATAATAATTTGGAGTCTTGTACTTGGGTCTTTTTGAATCATACCAAATCATCAATCATGTCAAACCCTATAACTTCAACACGAATGATACAAATAGGCAAAATAACTTCGAAATCACAACTAGATTTGAATAAAATCTTATTCAAAATACATAAATACATAAAATATGTAAGTATGTAAGAAGGTCCATGTCCTGTCTGCCCCAGGGAAAAAAGAAAGAAAGATGTTCTAAGCCCTCTAATAAAACTAAGGTCAGCAGTTGAAGTTACAAATCAAAATATTAAAACACTAAAAAATTGACATTTTAATGAATTGAAGGGCTGATTAGCAAAATGTAATATAACCGAAACAGGTCTAGGGTTGGACACCAATATATATATTATATATAATAGAACAAACCAAGTCACAGCGCCACTATCTCAAGGTCAAGGGCAAGGGTAGCAGCGCAACCTCTTCGAAACTGAATCACACAGGCAGGTCAAAACAGAGGAAATAGTAGAAAAGCAGCACATAACCACACCCAACCTCAATTTTCAGATCGATAAGGACACTTGTGTTCTAGCAGATAAGAGGGTTTCGCTAAATGTCGGGTTAGTTTCAATTGGGTTAAGGGTTTGGACTTGGCTTTTTCTGTAGATGAGATGTCAAATCCAACTTTACTAGGATCAGTGGGATTGCTCAATCCCGGTGATTCTACGTGCTGGGACGTAATCCCAGCACAATCTCAACAGAATGAGTTTTCTTCTGGTATCGGGATACTTCTCGCCTTTCAATCATGTAGAATATCATATGATTCTACATGTAGAATCATGGATAACACTCTTGTGCTGTCAACAGTTCTTGATAAACAATTGCAAAGAAAAGGAAAAATGAAAAAGAAAATTACAACAAGAATTTAACATATCTTGTGCTTTCTTTGCTGTATCGAGATTTAGATCCTTTATTCTGTCTTTCTCCTGTTTTTATAAATCATGATGTGAAGAAAAATTGAGACTGTTGCCTTCATTTTTTTCCAAAAAAATTGTGCCCTATCTGAATGTTTTTGGGATGGTGATGTCCCTGTTTTATAGTTTATGATTATGGCACAAGGCCTTTACTTCTCAGCCTTTAGATCGGCGGTGTGTAGGATAACCCCCAACTTCATAAAGATATTTTTGTGAAAACATAGGGAATTACAGTATCTCATGAATGTATTTTTTTATAATTGATAGAATAAAGTTCTACAAGTTAATTTGTAGTTACGTCAACTGTTCTCTCTCTTTTCTTCTCTTTTTTTTTGAAAAAAAGAAGAAGCAAATGTCCACATTTTTTAGCCTTGTATGCTTATGTGTGTATCATATAATATCTGCTGTAGCTTCTCTGGATTCAACAGCACAGACTGGACAACCAAGTGGGGGTGATTGGCAAGAAGAAGTGTACCAAAAGGTAATATGCTATTTTCTTAAAGTCTTTATTTCTTCGGTAAATTAGCTTGATCAACAGAAATTAGTGGAACAAACCCAAAAATAAAATAATGAAGATTGACGGCTTTTATTCTGAATGATGTTCTTAATAGTAAGAAAATGGAACTTTCACTAGTCTTTCTTTGAGGAAAAATTATTGAAACTCTTATTAAATCCACACTTCAATTTTTTTTGTGGGTGGTACACATCCTTCACATAATATTTGAAAAGATGTATATTGCAGCAGTGGAAACCAATGGTGTTTTACGCTGAAAAGGATTTTTATTTTTTGGTTTTTTGTCTAGAGTGAATTTTTTTTTACTACCTATTTTATCCTCTCTATTAGTTGCTGGCATCAAGAAAGACTCGTTGTAATTATTAAATTGATTCTGTGCTGATATGAAAGGTATTGCTTTCATGAGTTTTAAAGTTTTCAATTCAATATTCAAAGTCATGGTCTCATGGGTACACAAATGCATAGTTAACATCTTCCCAATTTAAACATGAAAGTGAAACTTGCAATTTATGATTTATGATGCTTTACAAAAAGGAAGAAATTTTTTACTTTACCAATTAATGCAACAGTGATACAGATCTGCTTGCATGAGAGATTTCAAGGTTTTTAATGCATTGATTATTTGATTCTGATGATTTTAACTAACAGATCAAAACCATGAAAGAAAATTACTTGCCGGAGTTGAATGAGATGTACCAGAAAATTGCCACTAAGCTTCAGCAGGTATGTTTTTTTAGGCAACTTTTTAATAGCTGCTATGGTAAAGAAGCCTTTTCTGTTATAATTATCCTGAAAAACTCTGGAGATTGCAGTGTGTGCTAAGCACTATCAAGTCATCACCCTTCCTGAACCTTTCATTGTTTTGTGTTTCCTTACAACTTAATTTTGCTGTGTTTAATGTTGTATCTTCTTTTCTCTATCAGCACGACTCTCTTCCGCAGCAACCAAAGTCGGATCAGCTTGAAAAGCTTAAGGTTTTTAAGATGATGTTGGAGCGTATTATAACATTCCTCCAAGTTTCCAAGAGCAACATCTCACCTAATTTCAAGGAGAAACTGGGTTCATATGAGAAGCAGATTATAAATTTCATAAATACAAATAGACCTAGGAAAGCCATGTCTTCAGTGCAGCCAGGACAGCTTCCCCCACCTCATATGCACTCCATGTCACAGTCACAACCCCAAGTTTCTCAAGTGCAGTCTCATGAAAATCAAATGAACTCTCAGTTGCAAACAACTAATATACAAGGCTCTGTAGCAACAATGCAGCAGAATAATATGACAAGCGTGCAGCATAATTCTCTGTCTGGTGTATCTACAACACAGCAGAATATGATGAATTCAATGCAACCTAGCACCAATTTAGATTCAGGTCAAGGAAATACTATGAACTCCCTGCAACAGGTTCCAGTGAGCTCCCTTCAACAAAACCCTGTTACTGCTTCTCAACAGACTAATGTTAACTCCTTATCTTCACAAGCTGGGGTAAATGTGATCCAACCAAATCTTAACCCCCTTCAGCCAGGTTCCAGTATGCTTCAACATCAGCAACATAAACAACAGCAGGAACAACAGATGTTGCAGAGTCAACAATTTAAACAACAATATCAGCGGCAATTTATGCAAAGGCAGCAGATGCTACAGCAGCAGCAGCAGCAGCAACAACAGCAATTACACCAGCCAGCAAAGCCACAGATGCCTGGACAATTGCAGACACATCAAATGCAACAGCTTCACCAACTGAATGATGTAAATGACATAAAGATGAGGCAAGGAATTAAGCCTGGGGTCTTTCAGCAACATCTTGCTTCCAGCCAACGCTCGGCTTATCCCCATCAACAGTTGAAACAAGGGAGTCCTTTTCCTGTTTCTTCACCCCAACTCCTCCAGGCTACATCTCCTCAGATTCCACAACATTCATCTCCCCAGGTCGACCAACAAAATCACCTCCCATCTCTCACAAAAGTTGCTACCCCTTTGCAACCCGCTAACTCACCTTTTGTAGTCCCCACTCCTTCACCTCCCTTGGCTCCGTCTCCTATGCCAGGGGATTCTGAAAAGCCCCTTTCTGGTGTTTCATCTATATCAAATACTGCAAATGTTGGACATCAACAAACAGGGGGTGCAGCAGCACCTGCTCAATCCCTTGCCATTGGAACTCCTGGAATATCAGCATCTCCTTTACTGGCAGAGTTCACTGGTCCAGATGGTGCTCATGGTAATGCTTTAGCACCCTCTTCAGGAAAGTCAACTGTTACTGAGCAGCCTATTGAGCGCCTAATTAGAGCGGTTAGTCCAGTTTATCTTCAGATGGCTTGATCAGTTTTTGTGACCTTAGTTTTTTACAAATATGACAAATAAGTTACATAAAGGTTTCCATAGTTTTTCTACTGTTTTAATTTTGGAGTTATAGATGACAAGTTTATGTCTAATCACGATTCCAGGTGAAATCATTGTCCTCTAAATCTTTAAGTGCCGCTGTCAGTGATATTGGTTCAGTTGTCAGCATGAATGATAGGATAGCAGGGTCAGCTCCAGGTAATGGATCCAGAGCTGCTGTTGGTGAGGATTTGGTTGCCATGACTAATTGTCGTCTTCAGGCTAGAAACTTCATCACCCAAGATGGTGCAAATGGAACCAGGAGGATGAAACGCTGCACCAATGCTACACCCTTGAATGTTGCATCATCTGCTGGTAGCTTCAATGATAGTATCAAGCAGTCAACTGCTTTGGAGGCTTCTGATTTGGAGTCAACTGCAACATCTAGTATCAAGAAGCCAAGAATTGAGGTACCAAATTATTTTCTTTTAATTGTTGTTTTATTTTATAATTGATATGTTTTACTGTCAATGTTATTTTTTGGGCTTGCATGTGCATTTCATTAACGGGCATCAACTCATGAATCATAACTGTGCCAATACATTATGTACATTACTATTTCACCCTTTCATTCAATCAGAATGCATTATTTCCCAGCTATAAGTTTTAGTGTAATTTGATATTTGTTACTACAAAGAGTCAGACTAAAAAATATGTCATTAGTTCAATTCAGAACCGTGTAGAAAAGGCACAATTTCATGTTCTCATTTAGATAGTGAAACATATCATTTATCAAAATGCACTAATGATTTCCAGCTAACAATTAACCACAACTAATATAGAGATTTTGATGTCTGAACTTCAAGCACAATAGTACACAAGGTACCAGATGGGACCAGGGGAAAGGAATATACACATGGTGTGATATTTGAACTGATGTATGCTTTTATTTTGCGAAAGCAGAAGTTGTTTGCAACTATCACTATTTGTACATGTATCAAAAGAGGAAATATAATTTGTAGCATTGACTGTATGTGTTCAGGACATTCCTGTATGGTTGTTAATGTATCTAGTAAAAAAAATTGATGATGGAATTACTGAATTAGATCTTGAATTGTCAACTTGGTCATTCAATTGGATCCATGATAGGAATCAAGAGTAGAAACAAATGAAAAAGAAAGAACAATTCTATTGAACGAATGAAATGAGAATAGGAGAGAAAAACCTCTCCTCCGAGGGCTTCCCTTCATAAAGGATTTCTCCTTTCACTTTACAAACTAACAAATGTACAGAAAGTCTCTCTTTATTCTTATTCCTCCTATTTATACAAAATATCTCCTCTAACCGATCAACTACTAACTAACAGTAACTGCTCTAATTCCCCTTTATTCTTTATCCTAACAATCCATTATATGATGACTTAGATTTTGCACGATCTGGATTAGGTATTGACATTCATCTCATTAGAGCATGACGATTCATCAGATAGTAGGTTTTGCAATAATTTTGAAATTAGTAATGTGAGGAAATCACTTTATAGTTTGTGGATTTGCTCTAGACAGATTTTGATTGCTGATAAGGAATATGTAACTTATTTGGCAGGCTAATCATGCCCTTTTGGAAGAAATTAGAGATGTTAATCAGCGACTTATTGACACAGTAGTTGACATAAGTGATGAAGAAGTTGATCCAACTGCAGCTGCTGCTGCTGCTGAAGGGGCAGAAGGAACCATTGTCAAATGTTCTTTCATTGCTGTGGCTCTCAGTCCAAGCTTAAAATCCCAGTATGCTTCTGCACAGATGGTGGGTTCTTACGACTCTAAAACCATATGCACATTATTTATTGTTTCCTTTTTGCAACATAACTTTGTCCTTATCTGTGTTTTACTACCATGCAGTCACCAATTCAACCCCTGCGCTTGCTTGTTCCTACAAATTATCCTAATTGCTCCCCCATATTCCTAGACAAGTTTCCAGTTGAATCCAGGTGAGGGAATGAGCTTTTTGGCATCTCGTGTGTTATTTCTCTTTCAAATAAAAAATGTGGTCCCAGCAAACCATTAATTAGCATGACAAGTATGTTCTTTGCTTGCTTTTATCAATAGGAAAGGGAAGTCTATGGGCCTATTTGTTTTGAGAAAAGGTTTTCTGTTTTTGTTGCGTTTATTTCTAATTACAAAAACGTCATCTTGTTTTATATTCTATTTTAAAAGAATTGTACCAGAAACAGTGAAGACTCTCACTGCTTTCGGTACAACATCTTTAAAAACAAAATATAAAGTGAAAACAAGGTGACATTTTTATAGTTACTAGTGAAAACAGAAATTCAAAACTGAAAATGTTTTCGCAAACCATGCAGGCCCTAATGTTCACATCTTTTAAAACTTTCAGCGATTATGAGTTACAACTCTCTTAACTTTTTTCATGCATGAAACATTTGTTTTATTGTATCTGACTGTGTAAAGTAGTTAAGGCTGATGGGGTGCCTCTTATTATTTCTTTTTCTGTTATTGATTAAAATTTTGAATAGCAAGGCATAAAAAACATAGGCAAACACCAGAATAATTACAACAAAAGTTTTCCCCCACTTGGTGGGATTAGTTACACGAGTCAATGGACACATCATTGTGTTATGTTATAAACCAATTCTTCATTAATGTCATTTAGATTTAATTCCTTTTTAATAGTTTTATCTAGAGTTTTTCTTGGTCTTATTGGGGCTTATTAGTCTACTTCTTACATGGCCAAACCACTACAGGCAAGATTCTACAATATTTCCTCAATAGGTGCTACCCCTACTAACTTACTTTACGAAAATAAAATACAAAGACCATGACCATTTTACCTGTTAGTCATGTCTTATTATGTATCAGAAAGAACATGTGTGATATCAGAAAATGCATCTTGTAGTTATACTTATGCCTCAATTCTGTCCTCTACCGCTGAAAACTCTTTCCTCTTTAAATAATTTTGAATCTTAGACCCACTTTTATTAATTAGGCCCCAGGGGGTATCTGGAAAATTAGCAATTGGGTATTGGGTATGTTTGTTTATGCTTCCTTCCAAACGGAGATGATCCACACAATGCATGTCTCACTTTTCCCCATCTCCTTAGTTTAAACTTAATTTGCTGAGAATTTTTCTGTTTCTAATAAAATGAAGTGTTGATATTTCTGTCAGTAAGGAGAATGAAGATCTTTCTGCGAAAGCAAGGTCAAGGTTTAGCATATCCTTGCGAAGTTTATCGCAACCTATGACCCTTGGGGAGATAGCAAAGACTTGGGATGTTTGTGCTCGCACAGTTATTTCTGAGTATGCACAACAAAGTGGTGGAGGGACTTTCAGCTCCAAGTACGGGACTTGGGAAGATTGCTTGACCACATGATATCATCCTTGCATTCCATGCAAACCATTTTCGTCAATTACTATTACTATATAAGAAAAGTAGGTTATGATTTCTCCAGTTGTGACATGCGTCACTTCTCAAGTTGTGACATGTGTCACCTCCCTCAACTCTTTTTATTTCCATTGGTTTTTTTATTGCTTTTATTAAGACAATACCTGTACATTATAAGGGTTAGGTCCATAGACTAGTTATCATCTAAAACTTGCCAAAGCTTCTGTGGATAATTGGGGATGCGAAGTTTTTTGGGTGTAGATGAAAGTAGCGTAGTTATGGAAGTGCATGCATGATTTCAAATTCCATTTTAGTGGAGTTATCTAATGCTTAATTGTGTATTAAACTACTAGTTCAAGGCCTTGTGCATGACTAATATAGCTCTGTATTTATGCCCTGATATAATGGTTTTTGTTGAAGAATTAGTGCAGTTTTATTATTATTTTTTTAATTTTTTACTTATAATTATAAAGATGGTACTCACGTTTTATTTCTCATTTTAAAGATTTACATTAGAACACATTTTCGTAGTTTTCAATATATATTTTCAAAAACTAAACAGGTCTTAACATTTGTATAAGCTTTGTTAAGCTGTGACCGAGTTTATGAGTAGTTTTATTTCTTAAATATATATATATATATATATATATATATATATATATATTCATATAAACATTAACCATGTGATTTAATTTTATTATTGAAGTTCATTTTTCTAAAATTGCAATAGCTTCCCTTACATCACCACCTAATCCAACATCACTGTCTCATGCCCCTCAACGAGTGACCATGGTAGCTGTTTGTTTGTAAGCCCTATATTTGTCCTCTTTCATTTGACAGTCATAATCACCACACTTCTCAGCTGAGACGAATCACCCACCCCATCCCTTAGAAGGGGACATGAACAACTCAACCTAATGAACTAAAGGCTTTAGAAAATCATCCCTAAACCTAAAAGTATAATAATGGAGAAAATGGAGAGAAAGAAAAATAGAAAGGATTTTAATTCATTCATATTGTGTTGTAGTAATTTTTTTTCCAAATAGACCAATGTTAGTAATATGAGGATTTGAAGTCATAACTTTTGTATCACTCAAATTCCTATGTCTCTCTCTCTAAACCATCATATCATCTTATCAGTTATCACTCCAATGTGTTGTAGCATATGGGACATATCAAAACAAGTAAACATCAACCAATAACAAAGGAATAGAAAAAATGGTAGAATCGAAACATACCAAAGTGCGTAAAACTCGACATTTAAGAATTGATGCTTGCTAACAATGTCGAAGAAGTTGGATAGCTACAATGTAGCATGAATTCAATGGCCTCCGATTCATCTATGTAGATGAGAGACCAGCGGTGTCTGCAAATATCAAATATATTAGGCTAGCAACTTAGAAGACTTTTTCAATTTTATAAATACTAATAGTAAATAAGTTTTTACTTATGGACCCAAAACAAAGATTTAAACTACGTTACCTGGGCACAGTGAAAGAGAGCAACAATGCAAGGGGAGAGAGTAATTACTAAGCTTTTTCTTTTACATTTTTTTTCTTTTACATATTGATGAATCTTTTTTGGTACATTGTACTAATGGATCTTTTACAAGTAACTCATTTTAACGTATCTTATATAATTAATAATATATTTTCTTTCCTCTCCACGACAATGACCCTCTCATGTAACTAAAAGACATGTATTTTTTTTAAAAAAATAGAATTGGTTGTATACCTCCTAAATTTTACCTAGATATAAAATTGTTTGAACTTTAAACTTTGAATTTATGTAAGGGATTTTTATACTTTTAAAACTGGTATATAGATCTTTCTAATAATCGGTGTAGCTCATTTCTAATTATTAGCTAATTTCTATTTTCTATCATCAAATGACTTGTAAATCACGATGTATACATGACAATTTCTTATCTGCCTATTTTATTTTTACAAAAATAAAAAAATTCTTCATTTTTATTTTTATCCTAAAAATTGAATAATTTATAATAAACAGCTAAAATAAGGAAATTCATATAGTTTAAAAAAAATATCAAAATTATAAATTACGTGTGTATTAATGAATAAGTAAAAACTATATGATCCGTGCATAGGAATGCTTATTACAAGCTTTGAGAATTACCCTTTATGTGAATTTAAAAATTGATAATATTTATATTAAATACTATCTTCAGTCCTATATATAAGAAACATAGTACTAAAATTACACAAACTAAAGAATACATTGAAATGTGTTATTTTTCATTCAATGTGTTATTTTTCATTAATGGTGTTATAATTTTAAATTTGTTTACACAAATACTCTTGTATTAAATGGCTAAATGTGATATAGTATAATTGAGTTGTGTGATAATTAATAAGGGTAACATTAAAAAGAAGTAATTAATTTTGTTGAAAACAAAGCATTATTTTTTATAAAAATGACCAAAAAAAATTATTTTTTGTTTCTTATAAATAGAACCGAATATAGTATTTAAAATAGATAAAACTCAAGCAATTTGTGTGCATTTTCTTTTTCTTGATCAGGACACACCCGCACCGTTTTTCGCTATGAGAAATCTAAGTGATCGACGGCTCAAATGTTAAGAGAACTAATTATTTATCTCAGTTGATAAATAAATAAATCATTTTTTCATATTTTAAATAAAGAATTTGCTAACTTATACATACTTATTTTCTATAAGAAGTACGTTAGTAAGATATACCTAAGTGTATTTAACAAATTTCAAGTTATAGCTTGTTAATATATTTTTTCTCAAAAATAAATAGATGTATGTTTTTCTTTTTGAACCAATAAATAGATGTATGTTAGTAATTGCTTGTAGGTAGGCTTGGTAGAGCTAGTAAAATGAGTCGTGTTTGGCGGGTCGGGCTAAAAAAACCCAAAAAATAGAAGATTTAGACATACAATTTGAGTCTGTTTTCAATTCGGGTCTTTTTGGCCCGTCCCGACAAAGCCCGAGCCCGAAGTGGGCTGCCCGAAAATATAAGCTAAAGCCCAAGCTCGAAAAGTGGAGGACTCGGACACACAAATTTGAGCCCATTTTCAATCCGATCTTTTTAGGCCCGGTCCGATAAAGCCCAAACCCGGTGCGGGTCGGCCCAAGCCCGGCCCGAAAGCCGGTTTTGCCAGCTCTAAGGCTTGGCAACGAGGCCCAAACCCGTGGGTACCCATCCGAATCCGCCCCAACTTTGACGGGAAAACCTGTGTTGACTGGGGTTGGATTCGGGTTCGGATTTTTTCCGCATTTAAAAGTTGGGGTCGGGGAAATTAATACCGGCCTCCAAACTTGCCCGCACATTTAATATTATAAAAAATTATATTTTTAATAAAGAAATTTTTTTTGTATTTCTTTATTTCCTCATTATTATTTGTCTAACAAAATATATTAAAAATAGAGTATTGAAAATTTCTTTAATTTTACCGAAACAAAAAAATTCAGAATAAAAATTTGGATTTTAAAATATTAGGTGCAAGAGAGGGGGTGGGGATGGGTGTTGATTTTTCAACCCCAACCGAGATCGAGGGGTGGGGCGAGGAAACCCGACCCCTATCGGGGGCGAGGACGGAGAATGTAAAACCCGCCTCTGCCCCGCCCCATTGCCATACCTACTTATAGGATTTGTTAATGTACACTCACTTAGTTTTTTTAAAAAAATACATTAACAAGTTACAGCTTTGGGTGTATTTAACAAAATTTGTGTTTTAACTTACTAATATACTCTTTTTATAAATAAAAAAAAACAAGTGCATATATGTTAGCAAATTCCTTTAAAAGAAAATATTGATTACTAATAAAAAACGAAATTTTGTGATTAACAAATTGTTTAACATCTAAATTAATCAATCCAAAAAAAAATTCACGAATAATTTGAGCAGTGGGTGTAGGTGTTCAACTTCAATGTCACTGTATATAGTACGGGTCAAAATAATCTAGGAAAAAGTTACGTGGACACTCTATGGAATATATACTATTAAAGTGATATAGAGAAATATAAGAGAAAAGTAATAAAATGATAGAATATATGATGTAATAGTTAAAAAAAAATAAAAAAAATGAAAAGTGTTAGATGAATAAATATATTTGTAGGTGTACATATATCATAACTCAAAAATATAATCCATCATAGAAATTATAAACTTTAATTGACAATGGAATTAATTAATTACTATCACAATTCACAACAAGGAAAATAAGAAAAGCAGTAATGCGTGGCGCCGCTTTGCCGCTTGCAAGGAATTATGGGCCGGCAGAAGATTAAGTCAAAATAAATGGCAACAATACACCACACAACAAAAAATGACCTAAAAAATATTATATTATACAATAATATTTTTATGTGCGAAAAACTCAAAACGAAAGATTTTTTTTTATTTTTTTATTTTAAATGACAGGCTTGTTCATTCAAAGCAGTCCACAACATTCTCAAATCTCAACAGAAACAAACGATGGGCCGTTCGACCGCACAATGTTTGTCAAAATTACCGTTTGCTGTCATGCAAATCTTAATCACTGCTTCCCGTTTCTTCATCTATCAAATTACTACTAGATATTTTATATTTTATTTGTTCACTTGCATTTTTTTACCTAAATAAATAAACTTTTCAGAAAAGGAATGTATTAAATTATTATATTTAGTAATTTTTCCCAAACTTACTTTCAAGTTACATTCAACAATTGTGACCTTAAAAAATTTACTTTTGAATGCATATTTCCTTTTTGTTATTGCGTGTTTCGAAATTACATAATTCGAAATTTCTACACTGGATATTAGATAACGCTTGTTATATATTCCCTCCGTTTTATATTAATTGTCCAGTTAGCAAAATAAAAAAGTTTTCAAATAATTATCATATATTTTTACTTTTTTAATGCAGTATTAATTTCTTTTTCACTATTTTGCTTATAGACGGTGCGACTTTGAAAAATATAAAGATAATAGTAGATGATGTAAATATTAATACATTATAAAGATAATTTGATAAAATTATTCTATTTTGGAACATATTTATTGTATTTTTTAATCTTTGTGAAATAACTCAGTTGGACAAATAATCTAAAAACAGAGGTATTACTCAATTATCCTTAATTACATTCATGTACAAGTTAAATTTAAGATAACATCATACAGTTTCTTCTTCTTTTATTCCTGAAGTTTCACTACACTTTCTTATCATTGATCGTATCAAATAAATTATTGGTGTATAACTGTATATTTTGTTTTTGGCCGTGACATAATTTAAAAACTATGATTTGTCGTGAACTCTTGAGGATAATGATCATTATTTATCATCATATATTATACGATATACGTGTCAGGTTACATAATTACTGTTCTACCCCTTCCGTCTTCTTCCCTATATAAACCTCACTCCTCCTCTCTGTTCACGTAACTGATTCCCGGATAAAGCGCTTCCGTGTGTAACCGTCTCAACAAACTTTTAAACCAAACTATCTTCTCTTCTCTTTCTCTTCTCTTTCCCACTATAAAAACCAACACCACGCACACACACACACTCTCTCTCTCTCTCGCTTCAACAATGGCGATGGTTTTTCATTCTTCAAGAAGAAGCGAAACGTCGTCGCGTTCGCATTCGCCGGCGTTCGCCTCTTCATCGGTGGCGAATTTCGGTTCCCTGGCGTCTTCTTCCGCGAACGTCAAACTTCACGGCCAATATCGTTCGACGCCGCAGTCGCCACCGTCGCCGTCATCCTCCGTGAGATTCTCCTTGGAGCAACGGCCGGAGTCACCAGGGAGACAATCGATGACGGTGACGAAGAATCAGAGGAACAACAGCGTGGCGGTGCCGTCGACGAGGGAGAAGAGGACGTGCATGTGTTCTCCGACGACTCACCCTGGCTCGTTCCGATGCGCGTACCACAAACGGTTGGCGGAGCAGGAGCAGAAAAGGAAACAGCAACAGCAAGAGCAAAAGATGATGCAGCAGCGGCAACAGCAGATGCAAACGGCGTCGTCGTCGAGCAATAGAGCGCTGAACCTTAGAAGATCGGCGATGAAGAACTCGCTTGTGCGGATCGGAGGCGTTGAGGGTGAACTGTTGAAGAGGACTTTAACCACTCTCATTAGACCTTCCTCGCACCAGCTTCGCCGCCGTGAAGCCTTTCAGCCGAGGCCGAGCCGCCTCTCTCACATGACCAAAAGCCAAGAAGACTAGTCGTGAACGCTGTTTTAAATTGTGGTCCACAACCGCGATCGTGACCGCAATATTCAGAGTCTTTCAAACCGTATCGCAAGCATCTGTTTGCAATTTTCAGCAATATCAACGATTGCAACGTGACAGCAATTTAAAACCAATTCTGTGAATATATTTTTCTCTCTTTTGGTTCCTGCGTTCTTTTTTTTCTTCTTTGGTGTTGTGTGAATGTACATACATGTGACTGAGGCACGCTATCAACTCTCGAGTGTGATTTTAGAAGAACCTTTCTTTTTTGGTAGCGGAAAATTACAACAGAGTTAATTGTAAATTTTTGTGATGAATTGTCTCTACTTTCTTTGCAGATAAACAAACAACAGTCATTTTGCCTGAATTTGTTTATGTTTTGCTTTTAATTTGGAGCAGTAATGTGTTCATTTGTTTTTCTTCCTCAAAATTTACTGACAGTTGTGGAAGAATGATATATAGAAAGAGTGGATTGGGGATTTATTCTCAGTCTGAACTGCAAGATTCTTCGTTAGATGTAAATTAATACCGAATTTTCGTAATTCAATATGCAATATTTATAAAATCTAGGTGTAGAAAATAGAAATATAGAAATTAGATTGAGAATCTGTTCTTGCTCTGAAAGATTCCAGGTCTACGGTTGCAGAAACTTGAAATGGGGAGTGGGGAGTGAGGGTTTAAAGGTTGAAGAAAGAGGATGGTGCATGAGGTTAATTAATTCAAGTATGGTGGCGGAGTGTTGAATAGTGTTAGAGGTGGAGTTCCATACGATTTTAAGGTGTTCTAATTAATTATATTAACCATATCACTCACGTGATCAATCTATATATGTTAACAATACTTATAAAGATCTAATTACAGTTTTAAAATTGAAATGCCAGGCAAGATATATATATATATCAACAGCAATGATGTGTATGATGGGATGAGACATGCCCATTATTGGGAGTGGCATCGTACTATGATCGGATTCATTTATTTCCTCACGTAAGTATTTGATGAAAGAGGTATTATACATTTACATTTACTTTTTTTTAACACCCATCCAACACCTATTTTTGTTTTTATCTCTCTTTTTCTATCACATTATTTATCTATCACATCTATCACTTATTTCTCTTTTATTTCTTTCTTTCTCTAGGTGTTGAATGGAAATTGAGTGTCCATTAATCATTTTTCTTGATGAAATTATAAAAGTGAGCTAACACTTACACGCGAATCTAGAGACGGGGTAACAGGTACCTAAAACACTTTTTTTCTAATTAGAACACACAACCCAAAATTAAGTTAATATAGTATATCTTTATCTTAACTAAATCTTAACTAATATGGGTTCTAAACTCGAACTTAAATTTTTAACAGTTATCTAATTAAATGTAAGTCACAGCATTAGTATATTTTTCTTTGAGTGAAAGACTCTTCAATTATAAATAGGTCAAACTGGATTATCAATGAAGAGGCAAAGTGTTCCACAATGTAGCTCCAAACAATTAGCTCTAGTACCACTTAATTGTTGAATGTTAGGAGTCCAGAAAGACAAAGGTATATTTAAACCTAAAGTAATTCGAGAGTTATTTTTTAGCAAACATATTTTTAGACTCGAATATATCTTTGTAACTGAGAATCAAACATGTCCTAGTACTGTCCACAGAAGACTTTGCATTCTTTTTTGTCGGTTTTTAAGATATTGTAGCAAGCTTCCAAGTCATCAGTTTGGGATTGGGAAGTGAGAGTTGGACCGTTTGGTAATACTGACAGATAAAACGAGAATCAGTCCCCCAAGGCAGTGCATAACACAAGCATGATAAGGACATGATGCAAGTGCAAGTAGAACAACTAGAATGGAAAAAAACTAAAACACCTGAGACTCATAGAAACTTGGAATTGTGGTTCATGTGAAAAAGTGGCAACCCTCTCTCTCTCTCTCTCTTCACATTCTCAAATCCTACCCACCAAAAACAATTAGTTATAGCTTAGCTTGTTTGAGTTGTTTGTTTCCTTTCCTCCAAAAGAAGAAAGAAAAAACATAGCTCATTTGATTTGGCAAAATGGCCAAGCTGGTTCTGAAAGCTGGGAGCAGACCTCCATGGGTTGGTCTTGCAGCTGCAGTTTGGATCCAAATAGCTGCTGGAAATGCCTACAACTTCCCCCTCTATTCCTCTGCCCTCAAATCAGTGTTGGGTCTCAACCAACAACAGGTTACTATTCTGGGAGTGGCCAATGATGTTGGGGAGAATGTGAGTCTGCTTCCTGGTATTGCCTGTAACAAGTTCCCTCCTTGGGCTTTGCTCCTTGTTGGTGCTCTTCTTTGTTTCTTTGGTTATGGGGTTATCTGGCTTGCTCTTAGCCAAACTCTTTCTGACTTCCCCTATGTGCTGGTATGGTGCTCTCTCCTATTTTTAGCATCCCCATTTGAAAATATATAAGAATGAATACTCAGTTTCCTAGAATTGAATTGAAGCTTCAATTTCAGCTGTTGTTCATTGTTTTATCTCTCTATTAGTAGCTATTTCTTATGTACTGTTTGGGTTCAGAAGCCTAACGTATGGAAAAGTTAGCTTTGCATTGCATTATTATTTTACTCATGTGAAAAAGGGGAAAAATTGTAAAATAGTCATTATTAAATAGATAGGTATTTATGAACATTTGCTAAAAGTGATTTTGAATGAATTTGATCTTGTAAAGTGTGTGTTTGCTTTCGCAGTAGGAATGCAGATCACCATGCGTTGAGGCTAAGGTTCCTCTCACTCAAGAATTGATGAAACCAAACACACTAAAAATTGATTTGGTTAAAACTGAGTTTGAAGTGAAGTGACTTTGTGTCTGGATTTTTTTTACTTTGAAAGCAAGTTTGGTGTAAAAGTTAGTGTAATTTTTCAACCTAATGCAAAAACTACATTTTCTCGCTTCTAGTCAAACTGAGGTTTGGAGGCAAATCAAGTTTACTAGACAATAACCAAACATCTCTATTTTTACTAAAATCAAGTTTACATGAGGCAAAATCATTCTGATACTTCTTACCTTCAAACCAAACACACACTCAGCTGTTGTTCATTGTTTTATCTATATACTATTAGTTATTTCTTAATATATCTGCTTTGCTTTTAACTTCTTGTAATGTGAAATTTTAACATTAGAATCAATCAATTCCCCTATATGAATTGAAGGGCTTATTTCTGTGTGTTTTTTTCCCTTCCTTTTTTCTGTTCATCACTGGTTAAAGATCATCATCCTGCCACCACGTGCTTCTCTATCAATATGCATGAGTTTCTAATCTATTTGATTCTCATCATGACTTGGCAGTTATGGCTCGCACTTTGTGTTGCCACTAACAGTGGTGCATGGTTTGGCACGGCTGTGCTTGTTACCAACATGAGGAACTTCCCTCTCAGTAGAGGCACCATCTCTGGCATTCTTAAAGGTTATGTGGGGATTAGTGCTGCAGTATACACATTAATATATAGCATGTTGCTCAAAGGGTCTGCTTCTAAATTGCTTCTGTTTCTAGCATTTGGAGTTTCTATTGTATGCTTAGTTATGATGTACTTCATTAGGCCTTGTACTCCTCCTTCTGGGGAAGACTCTTCAGTGCATGTCCATTTCATTTTTACACAAGCTGCAAGTGTTTTACTTGCCACCTATCTTGTTGTGACCACAATAGTAAGTGACATGGTTTCCATAAATGATGCTGTTTCCTACATCTTAGTTGCCATAATGGTTATGCTTCTATTGACTCCCCTTGCAATCCCTCTCAAAATGACTCTATTTCCGGCTAGCCGAAAGGAGAGTGTTCCACTGGTTGGTTCTTCAGATCAATTGGAACAAACAAGTCCATTGCTTACACCATCTTCATCAGCTGCATATCTTGGAAGTTTTCATGAATGTGAGGATGCTTCATCAGATGTTGAGATACTAATTGCAGAAGGGGAAGGAGCAGTGAGGAAGAAAAGGAGGCCTAAAAGGGGTGATGATTTCAAGTTCATTGAAGCTTTCATCAAGGCTGATTTCTGGCTACTTTGGTTTTCTTATTTTCTTGGGGTTGGTTCAGGAGTTACTGTTCTCAATAATTTGGCTCAAATTGGAGTTGCTTTGGGTGTAGAAGATACAACCATATTGCTCTCAGTCTTCAGCTTTTGCAATTTCATGGGTCGTCTAGGTGCTGGTGCTATCTCTGAACACTTTGTTAGGTACTTTATTTAGAAGTCATACACAAAACAAAATATGACTATTTTTTAATTATCTTTGAACAGTTTTGGCTTTTAACTTGCAATTCCTAGCTTTGCATTGAGCTTGTATGAATTAATGGTAGTTCTATTCTATCCCGCTAGCTTGAAAACAGTTTTCTTAGTGCACAAGGACTTCCCACACACAAGTACTTTCTTCTTCAGTTATCAATTACTCCATCAGTTATTATATAAGAAAATAAGTTCTAGCTTCCCAGACTGACACGTATCATCTCAGAGGCTTTAACACGTATCATATCCTCAACTCTTTTTATTTCAAACTAAAATTATTTTGTTTGTTAGATTTTTATACTGATTTCTAGGAAAAGACCTGTCGGATCCATACACTAGTTATGAACTGAATGGTGAATTTGCTTTGATTTTAGCTTCTTGGCACAATTTGAATTGTCTTGTGGTAGTTGTGATTATCTTGTACTTGGTGTGGACATATATTGATGAGGTTATCATGATCGTGACAGGTTGATAACACTACCTAGAACATTTTGGATGACAAGTGCACAAGTACTTATGATCATAGCATTTTTCCTATATGCTTCAGCTCTAGATGGCACTCTCTATGCTGCAACAGCTTTGCTTGGGATCTGCTATGGGGTACAATACTCTACAATGGTTCCAACTGTTTCTGAGCTTTTTGGTTTGAAGCACTTTGGTGTTATTAGTAGCTTCATGATGCTTGGAAACCCAATTGGTGCCCTTCTTTTTTCTGTTTTCCTTGCTGGCAATGTGTATGATACAGAAGCTGCAAAGCAAGGAAACTCCACATGCTATGGTGCAAGTTGCTTCAGGCTCACTTTTCTGGTTTTGGCTGGTGTCTGTGGAATTGGTACCATCTTGAGCATAATTTTGACAGTTAGAATAAGACCAGTATATCAAATGCTGTATGCTGGAGGTTCATTTCGTCTCTCTCAGACTTCAAATCACTGACTGAGACTGGAGTCAGGGTTTTAAATTGTGGTCCGCAACCTCAATTGCGTCCACAACATCAAGGTTTTCGGGGTTTACGAAACCACACCGCGACAGCAATTTCCCGCAATATCAAGGTTTTCGGAGTCTCCGAAACCAAAACCGCGACTGCAATTTAAAACCTTGGACTGGACAAAATTATCTGCTTGGTACAAAACTTATCAAATTTCTGCAATCAGCATATAGCAACTACTCTAAGCATATTTATGGCTTTGATGTGTTACTACTGAAAAATTCTGAGCCTTAATATGGGAAACAAGAATTGTTTGCTATTTTTGTGACTCTGAGAATGCGATCAAGAGTTTTTGGGTGTAGATTAATAAATTTCCCAATATTTAAATAGCAGTTTGTATATGTCATACTCATACCATGATGCTATATTATAGTTTGCAATTACTGGTAAATGATAATGCTTTCCATTATTCCCCATGTTATTTTTTCCTTATAATTTTCCCCTAGTTTTTTTTTCCTTCAGGAACTTGTATACAAATTGAAATGGGCTATAATTTTTTCACATAGTATGCAGCATAATTTCATCAACCTCAAAATCGCATATCCATATGTAGCTCAGTGTTATAACTTTGAAGTGACCAATGATTCAACTAATTGAATTTGCCAAATTTACTAATACTCATATTAGATATGCATGTTCAGAAGAGAATGGTGTTTCCCAAGGATCTTCTAGCTAATTGAAGTAAACATTAATCAATAATCATTTGATGATTCCGAGAGAAAGGCTCAAGAATTCAGAGACATGAACATGAATGCCAAGATAGTATCCTATACACTGTTAATAATATATGTACTGTCACCTCATAAGACCATAGTATAGTACAATGCATAAACTCAAGTTTGGGCTTCAAATTATATGTACCTTTTTTCTACAAAACTAAATATCTACCTCAATAATTACTTCACTTCCCAGAAGACGTGAATCTGAGATGCAAATTTCCCACCCTATTAAGACTTAAGCATATAATAAAAGCAAAGGAGACAGGCTCAATACTGTCTGAAACAGACAGGTGTGTGGTGTGTTTGTGTGATCCACCATTAAAGGAAGAGTAACAAAACCCTGTCATAAGAAACACATTCAAATCTCTTTGGAGGAAGAACCCAAAAAACACCCCCAAAAAAACATTAAGTAGAAAAAGGAAGAAAAAAAGGAAAACTTTTTTTCACCTATAGTATCCTAGGAGAAAATGGGTCTTTGGACTAATCTGTATTCGACTGGGAGATAAGTAAAGTTTGGCCACGGATTGTTCCATTACCAGGATCGAACTTGGGTACCAGCCAAGTCCGTCCCCTTAAATGAAGCACATTAACCATTTGCACCTAACCTCGTAGTAAAAAAAAAAAAACAGAAGAAAATTTTCAGTTAGGCTTTAGATCCTGGAACATGGTATCCCACTTGATCTCTTCAACAGCAACAGACCAATACCCATCATCACCATCACCATCACCATCACCATCACCATCACCATGATCATCCATCTTTTCCTCCTTTTGGAAATGGTACACCACAGGACTAGAAAATCCATCAAGGTCATTCACAGCAGGAACTACTGTGGGGCTTCCATTTGTGAGAAAGAGTCTTTCTTGCTTCTTTATGTTGCTCTTCTTCCTCATAGCACTTTTCCATCTTGTTCCAAAACCACTACTAGGACTAGGCCTTGTTGGAACCACCACAAGTGTTGATTCTTCGCCGCCGCGGTGAGTCAACGTCCAAACGTAGCTGGCTAAGGACCTCTTTGTCCTCTTGATCGCCGCCATGAGCCTTGCCACTGGCCGTGGCCTCTTCCCCTTCTCTTTTTTAGCAAGCTTGAGGATTTCTAACCTGTGCTTAGCCACTGTGATTCCCATGCTTTGGAGGAATTCATGGTTGAAGTAAAACATGTCTTCTTCTTCCAGCTCATTGTGAGCAAAGGTAAGGCCATACTCATACACTAGGGATGGCTCAAGGCCAGTTTTTGATAGCCATGAGAACCAATCCATATTCATGGCTGCTCAGTTAAAAGCTATTGCTATTGTGTATGATATAGGACTTTCTACTCCAAGGAAGACTGATATCTATGGGTATATATAGATAGATAGATATAAAAGGGGTGGAGAGTAAAATGAAACTAAAATGAAAAGTGGTTAAGTCAAGGAGCAAGTGCGTGTTTGATTTTCAGTTAAAAGACTATAAAAATATATTAAAAACTAAAATAACTATAGAGTTCTTTCTGAATAAATATATTTTTAGTAACTAGAAACCAAACATGCATTAACTTATTACTTTATTAGACTTTGTAAGGAAATTGGGTATGTGTTGAATTTTGAGAGTGACTAAAGAAAAGAAAAGGCAAGCAGAGGTTTACAAGGGGCATGTAACAACCCTTTTTTTTTTTGGGGTCATGATGTAACAACCCATGTTGAGTGTAACATGTTCCCTCCAATATTAGGCCAAAAGTGATCAAGACTTTAAAAGAAGTGAGACCAAAGAATTTATTGCGGCCTTGACCAAAAAAAAAAAAGAATTTATTGCGGAAAACGTAGTGCCGTCAATCAAGGGTAGAGAAATTAAATGAGCCGTCTTGAGTTGTGGGCCACCCACTACTCGTTTGGTGTGTATGTAGTGTAGGGAGTCCGGGGAGGCTCAACAGTGGAGAATTTGTGGATATTAAATATATGAGTTTTGTCTCTTATTTATTTTTATTTAACTTATTTTTAGCTAATAAGTGACTAACTCACACTCCAACTAATCAAATCACCAAATGGGTCCACATACTCCACAGCCGAACCATTAGTTTTGATATTACATTTTTATCCAAAACCTTAAGATTCGATATATCAGTCATGTCTTTTGTATTCTCTTTGTTTGGCATATTTGTAGCCAATGTGAAATTAAATCACTTGGATTTCGAAACATATAGTGGAGACTTGAGACGAAAATAGCAAACAAATGAGAGTTTTTCAAATTTGGTACTACTCTGGACTTATATATAAACAAAAAATAACTAATTTGTACTAATTAAGAAAATTAGTTAATTCTATTTAATTTTATTGATCTTATCAAAGAAATGAACTTGATTCTCTAAATTGTCCTTAATAAATGAGCCATTAAAATTAAAACCTACATTAAATGAATGGTATTTTGTGGAAAATAGTTCATTAAATAAGGTGATATCATTATGATTTGCTTATATTTTAAACCATTACATTTGATTTTTTTTTTGCTTATAATTCAGTTTGGATGGTGTATTTGGAAAAATCCATTTCGAGCATTCCGTTAAAACATTCATGCTGTGATTGGGACTTTGGTTGAACTGAAAGCAAGGCATTCTATTCTTTTTTTCGCTAGCAAACTTATGAATTAAAATATGATGATTGATCTCTCCTAGTCTCCTTGTTTCTCAAATTCATCCCACGCATTACACTCCTTTCTTTGATATATGCTTTTTTCTAGAAACACTTAAAAAAATAAAAGGGAAAGTGAGAAAATATTGCGTTGACTTTGATTTTGGGTGCTATCACCGTTGAATCAGCCTCTGATCAATGGACTTTCTCTGTGGGCGCAATATAATGTCTGATTTTTTTTACACGTTTGAATTCTTGTGATTCTCCAACGTTTAATTGTTTAAATTTGTAATAAAGAGTTATGAGAAATTTTGGTCCCTGAGAATGTCAGATAGTATCACTTTGATCTTTGACAGATACGAATTAGTCACTTTGATCTTTAACTGTCAGTCATTAGTCACTTTGATCCCTGAAAGTGATTATTTACTGTTATTTTGGTCCCTAAAAGTGATTATTTAAATGTCATTTTGGTTCTTGCAAATGATTACTTTATTAATAATAGAGATAAAAGTGACTAATTCGCATCTCTTAAGAACCAAAATGATACCGATTGACACTTTCAATTACTAAAGTGATTGTCTACTCTTGTAATAAATAATGTATTTTGCTTATCATACTGCCACATATGCGTTGAACAATGATAAGAAACTCTTTGGAGATTGTAGATATAGGGTCTATTTAGATTGACTTATGCAGAACTTATGAACACAGCTTATGACTGATTCATAAGCTGTTTTGGGCTTATTTTTCATGAGTTACCGATGATAGCTTATCAAAACAGCTTATGACTTATATAAAATAAGTTTTACTATAATTTTTCTTCGATTATAAAAGTAGCTTATACAGCTTATGCCATAAGCAGTAAATAAACTTGTTATCCAAACATGGCCATATACTTTCTTAAGCACCAAGGCAGTTATTAGATTTTGCTTCCCTTTATTAATTATTGCTTAGTAGATCTAAAAAGTATAAGTTGAAAACATCTTTATTTCAAAAATAAACTTTTTGTAACTTAATTACTTAGAGATTAGGGATTAAGGAAAAAGCATCCGTCGCTATTTTATTGAAAGATATTACGAAATGACAATGTTTTTGGCCATTAAAATAAATTATATTGCTTTAAGATATCAGTGTCGGTTCCCATGTGAGATTCTTTTTCTTTTCGTTTTCTTTTATTTCAAAATCATAAAGTATTACATTAACTTCTAACATTTAATATTAATGTTTCTTTCTCTAAAGTAAAAGTGCAGCTTAAAGTATATTATAACAACAAAAAGTAATCCAACACTTGTATATTGGCTCCATGACAAATGACTTTTTCTCTTAATCGGAAGAGCTTATCCCAACGCTTCATAAATAGCTCAAACACTATCTTAATTTTGCCTTTATGAACACGTTCTTATAAATTAGAATTTGGGTCCATGCAGGTTCACGAGCACAAATAAGAGATCAGTGCACTATTCCCATGTGAATATGATGCATCATCTTCTTGGGACCAATAGGTAATTTAAAGGGGAAATGATGATGTTTCTCTCAAACACCGTTAATCACATTTTTCCCTAAATTCACTTGCCCATTACTCAATTACACTCTTACTTTGTGAGTAAATAATAATTGGGCCCAACTTTTTTAACCCGATTTTGTTAGCTAGGCTATGGTCATGTTTGGATTGACTTATGCAGAACTTATTTGGGCTTATCTATTAATATAAGCATTTGTCAACATATTTGACAGAGCTTATGGAAACAGCTTATGACTGATCCATAAGCTATTTTGGGTTTATTTTCATAAGCTCTCCGGGATAACTTATCAAAACAGCTTACAGCTTATATAAAATTATTTTTACCACATTCTCTCTTCAATTATAAAAATAATTACATAAGCATTTATACTATAATTGCTTAAATAAGCTGTTTATCCAAACAGACCCTAGATATTGAGACTGCTCAGCCTCACACCCCTCATATGAGACAATCAATATCCCTTTAAGTAGTTAGAAGGTCTACTTGAACCGTGTACAATTATTGAAGTTGGATTTTAAGGGTTTCGATGCAAACAAGATTGAAAAAAACAATGCATGAATTGATTCTAAGCAGCATAAAGTAATCAAGGTTTAGATCTCACAACACTCCATGTTACTTACGTGGCAACTGTTGCTACTGAAAGCGACGGATTGTTTAGCTCTATCTGCTTGGTTCAAAGGATCGGCCAAATTGAACATATAATTATGTGCATTAACCTAATTAATTAACCGAAGGCGACAAAATGTTATATACAAAGTTTTATAATAGTAGTATTTCATGAAAAGCCACATATTAAAATGAGAATCTAGTCATAATAATCATTGAGCACCATGCAAACTGCTTAAGCAAACAAGTGTGTCTCTGGTTAGTGGTTATGTTTAAATTATTTTAGGCGAAAATGATAATTGGTTAATTACAATTGGTTTGTAAGTATGTGTTTGGCCGTATTTTAAAAATTATTTAAAATCATACAAACATTTTTAAAAATTTTGTATAAGTTTTTGAAATAATTGAAAGATCGGTATAATAAAAAAAAACTAGTAAGAGCAATAAGAATGCTTCACTCCATGTCCAGGGACGGAGGGAAGGGGGCAAGCAGGGCCCCTCCCCTCAACTTCATTATTTCATACTAGCGGATAAGAGGCACGAATTTGTCCGCCTTTCCTCCTTTTTTGTCATATTGTTATGCAATATATAGTTATTTACGGTTATCATGTTTAAATTTAAATTTGGTTATCATGTTTAAATTTAAATTTAAATATTAGATAAAACCGTTATTGGAAAGTAAATTAGGACATCAAAATGGTAGTTATTCTTTTGTATATTGTCTTTATATATAGGTATAGATACATACACACATACATACATTAATATTATATTGTTATATTATAAACACACACATATATGTTATATATTATGTAGTATCTTATAATTGAGTGTTATTGCCATTTTAATTTGTTCGTTGTTACACTTGATATTCGGATACACGAGCTTAATTAGTAGTAATATATAGATTTTGTAAAAATATGATAAAATTGATTACTTTTTGTTTAACTTTAGATCTAAAAAATCTTTTCATATCATTCAATATGGAAAAAAATTATGAATTGATATTAAATTTTTCCTTGATGATTTTTTTCGCCCCTCCTTTAATAGGTTTCTAGATCCGTCATTGTCAAAATTAAATGGTATAATTTTTTAAATGACGCATTAGAGGATTCGATCAAGTTAAAAAACAACAAAGAACAGTTGATAATGCACATAATCATCTATGACACCCCAGCATGATATGGCGCTAAATATGGAGCATGTGATCGCGAGATGTGTGAGAGAACTCAAACTTCTTTGAAATCATCAAATTACTGGTGCAACATTAATGGGGTAAAGATAAACCCATGTTACTGCATTTTAAAAGAAAAAACTAGATGTGTTCTCGATATTCGAATACTAATCAGAAGTTGTTCACAATATCTTATAACTTTGTTGAATATACATAACAAAATATTGAATTGATACCAAATTGATGATAAGTGGTAAGGGCAAAAGGAAGCATATAAGTTATCTGCTTTTTATGCCAAGACGAAGTCCAACTCCATTTTTTTAACAAATCCGTTTTACATTCATAAGATATGATATATATCGATTTTTTAAAAGAGAGGAGAACATATTGGGATTTAATATGATTAATATTGAATAGTGAATACCCATTTCAGTCCTTAAATATTCAGGTGACATTACTTTAGTCATCTAAAAATAATAAAAATAAAATTGTACTGTTGTTTTGTTTATGAATATGTTTTTGATGTGAGAGCCAAGGATCATGGGTGATATGACTTCAATTGAGTGGTGAGGTCAAGTCGTTGAAATCTTCCTTAGAGTGGGATTTGTAAAAGGCAATATGATACTCATGTCAATATTTAAGCCAAAAGAATAGAAGCAAAAATGATAAAATGCTACAATGGTGGTGAGTGCTCCAGTACTATATAGAGGGCAATATTCTTTAGTGTTTGGAGGACTGCATGACATGTTCACAAATTCTCTGATTTTTTGTGGTAATTCTTTAGTGTATTTGGATATTCTTCCTTGATTTGGCGCCACTTTTTTTTTGGGTCAAAGTGTCATGTTGATGTAGGGAATTTATATCTGTACATACACATATTATTATTTATACATATATAAACAGTATAAAATCTAAAATACCTTCATCATTTCGTTATCGTGCGGAACTAACAAATAACACGTGTGGAACTATTAATTCCGCACTGCTATTAGTTCCGCACACATATATGCAAATACACACTTTCACACGGGAACACATATATCAGTTTTCTCTTTCCCTTCTTTCTCTGTTTTTTCTTTCTTCCCTTCCCTTCCCTTCCAATGGACAACCAGCAGAACATAGTGACAGCTCAGGGAAGAATGGACAAGCAACAAGCCTTGTTCTACAGAAACTCAATTATGAGACGCGTCACAAGACAATGAGTGAAAAAACCATAGTGACAAGATGATAATCTTGGATCTTGACCCAAAAAAATGATAATAATCTTGGATTGAAATCATCTATATTCTTTTTTATCTTTTTCTTTATTTCTTCAACAAAAATATTACGCTTAAAAACATACAATAAGAAGCTTAATAAATCATGGGTAGGGATTGAAATTTCTTGTCTCCTTTTTTTCACCTCAATTCCGCTCAATGAAAATATAAAATCTCAATAAAAAAACACTCACTATCTTTAAAACCCAGATTTTTTTTATTTGTTGTTATTTTTTTATTGAGTTTTATGTTTTGGTTGGCAAGACAGGAAAAACACAACACAGTTGCTTTCACTCTGTTTGTCAAAAGCGACCTGAACTCTTAGCACACGTGCTAAATTCAAGGGAAGGGAAGAAAGTGGCTTGAACTCTTAACACAGTGGCTTGTTGCTTGTCCATTCTTCCCTGAGCTGTCACTATGTTCTGCTGGTTGTCCATTGGAAGGGAAGGGAAGGGAAGAAAGAAAAAACAGAGAAAGAAGGGAAAGAGAAAACTGATATATGTGTTCCCGTGCGGAAGTGTGTATTTGCATATATGTGTCCACATGTGTTATTTGTATGTGTGTGTTACAAATAACACGTGCGAAACTATTAATTCTACACTGCTGCAGAACTAATAGTTCCGCACGATATCGAAATGATGAGGATATTTTAGGCTTTGTACTGTTTATGTATGTATAAATAATAATGTGTATATGTGCAAATATAAATTCTAGTTGATGTATTGGAATGCTTATGTGATTCATGGGTTACTTTACCATTAAGGCCCATTGTTAAGTTCAGAACAATTGTCCAAGCCTGTTTGAATTTCATTATCATTTCCATGGCTAAGTGTTTTAGACCCAAAAAAAAAAAGCATGGCTAAGTGTTTTTGACCAAAAAAAAGGATATTGGCAAATACACTTCTCAAATTGGCCATACACCCCACTTGACAAATTTTTTGGCAAGTAAAAGACCCTTCTATCCTAACCCTTCCCATTCCCTCTTCCCCCTTTCAAAAGTTCTAAAATATACACCCCACCCCAAAAAACCGCGATAGAGAGAGAAGAAGAGGACCGAGAAGTTTGAGTTTTCGGCGACCATCGACGACGACGAACGAGATCGCGAGAACCACCAAATCAACCATTGTGTACTGCACCGCAACCGTCATCGTCGTGGTTATCTTCTTTGTCAAACCACCACCGTATCAAGATACATTTAACGTTTTTTGAGTTTCAAATTTCCCAAAAACTAGAGTTTCTGGCTTGGTAAAAATGGTTTTACATTCTAGAAACTGAATTTCCAAAATGTAAAAACAGTTTTTACATAGAAATTGAGTTTTTTACATTCCAAAGATTCAATTTTCGGAATACAATTTTTTTTCCTTCAAAATATTTTCCGAAAATTAATTTCCAGAATACTTCAATTTATTCATAAAATTTGAATTTCTGGGAAAAACGCAAAATTGGAAAAAGAAATAGAACAGTTCCTCATTAGGGTCATTCATTGTGATGGTTTTGTTGGTGATTTGAGACCTAAATCCAGTTTATAGGGAATGGAGAAGGGAAGAGATTGAAGAGGGTGTGAGAGGATGGAGAAATTTGAACAGAAAGAGAGAAGAGAGAGAAGTTAGAGGATTGGTTATGGAGATATTGGAGTTTTAAGGGAGAATGGTAGTTTAGAAATTCTCAAAAAAATGGGTTAAGTGGGGCATATGGCTAATTCAAGGGGTGTATTTACCAATTTCAAAAAAAAAAGCATGGCTAAGTATTTCTGTAGGAAGGGTTCATGGGCAGGTATTCCCCTTTCACTTGAGATACCACTGACTGGAAGATATTACATGTGCAAGTTATTGATCTAAGATGTATACAGGTTTGTTGACCCAAAAAAAAAAAGACGTATACTGGTTTCAATTTTAGAGGGTTTGACATCACAAAATGACAATGTTTTGGCCATTAAAAATATATTGCTTTAAGATATCAGTGTCGGTTGCCATGTGAGATTCTTTTTTTCTTTTTGTTTTCCTTTTTTTTCAAAATTATGTAGTATTTGATGTGAGGTAGGAATGCTTCTTATGATGATGGTTTGGTCCTGGACTCCTGGGAGAAGCCAGATCAGTGAATGTTTGTATTGTAGCAAAGACAGATTTGACCTATTTTGATTTGCCTTTAGAGCTTAAGGAAAAACGACAGGGTATTGCAGCTATATAACAAAAGTCTAAACAAGAAAGCTGGGAAACAAACATAATTAAACATGCAACAAAGAGAAAGAAACCAAACAATAGTATTTTTACGACCATTGCTATTCACAATCACAAGAGGATCAAATTTATGCTCAAAGTTGTGCTGATGTTAAGCCAATCCTTCACAGTTGAACCATTAAACAGCCATTTAAAATTAAGTTCCAATGTTTCAAGTATATGAAATGGTTACACGATTATTGACATGTGCCATGTCCAAAGAGAAAATTGGTATATGTAAACGAACTAGAAATTTTCTGCTGGGAAATGAAAATAAATCTTGGAAAGGTGGTGTCATTTAAGCAGTTGTAAGAATCTGTTACTAAAAGTTGTAACTTGTAACACCATTCTTCTATAAAATTAATGAACAAATAAAATAAAACTGACATACAGAACTGTATAAGTAGCCATGTCCGTGGTAAACAAATCAGCCACAAAATTTCTTTCACACTGAATCATCCTACCATCATTTCCCAAAATTCAAGGCCTTTTGAAGCATTATGTGCATCTCATACCCCAATTTTCATAGCAGGGAAAAAAAGAAGAAAATTATTTATCCCGCATTAAAGAAGGATCCTCACATTGCCTGTCCTCTGCTGTTCAAATCACATATGCAGCAGAACCAATGAAAAAATCACCTTTTCTATGCCTTGTACTTATAGTTACCACCTGTTTCCTATGAAAAAAGCAACCAATACAAAGTGTGACTAAGACTTACTCTGGAGGCTATAGACATTGCCAATGACTCCTACTATGCTAACAGTCACAGCCAACACCAACATCAACCATGACAAAATCCATTCTCCAAGGCTCAGATCCCACTTATGACTTAATCTTATTGAAACAAGAGATGGGAATATGAATCCCAATGAAACAGCTGTGGTTGCCCCAGTGAACTTAAAAGCTGTCCAAATGTTTGGAATCATGGTACAACCAATATATATGAGGATCAACAGAACCAGAGTCAGCCCCAGTGATCTCTTCCTACTTTCCGATAGGGGAGGTGATCCCTCAAACACCAATGCATCCACTGTTTGGCGTAGCGAGAAATGAATAACAGGGAAGACAAGTATCAAATGGAGAATGTAGCCGACCCGGACAATATAGTTCAAGGCCGAGCTAAAGCGAACTCCAAGATCCTTATCGAAATTAGTCAGCACATCAGACTCAGTATCATCCCCAAACAATAGGTAACCGGACAGCGCGGTCGCGGCATAGACCAGGATGCACAGAACTGTGGTGATCCTTCCAACCCGGTTCATCTTCTGAGGAGACCGCCCTTCGAGTTCATTGTATATCGGCTGCACATTGAAATGACAAACAAATGCATTGGTCATGATTGGAATCACCACAAGCAAATCCAAGATGGCCTTCTTTGAGCTAAAATCGGGAACCATCCTGGGAGCATCGATCTTCCCCTCGACGAGCTTAATGAAAGCGACAAAGAAAGCAACGACAACAAACATGATGGCAAGAGCGACCGAGGCAGCCGAAGTCAAGCTCAACGAATCAATCTTGTCAAGTGAACAAAGTGGTGCCAGAAACACCACCATGACAACAAGAACCACAAGCTTCCTCTGATCCCAAACCCCATTCCCCAATAACTGATCAAAAACCCCCAAGTGATGAACAGAACCAGACATAACATCCCCCATAATGATCAAGTAAACCACCAACATACCAGCATTGTTCACGATGATACAAATCTCAGACACAATCCTTGCAGGCCTTCCCATGGCATGTTGAACAACCTCACCATATGAGGTTGCTTTACACAAAACTGAAAACCGTACTAACAATTCAACACTAATCTCTGACAAAATCCCCACTAAAATAATCAACAAAATCCCCAAAAAAACTCCAAGAACCTTCATTGTTGCAGGGAGTGCCATGATCCCTGCACCAATAATTGTTGTGGTCAAATTGAACACTGCACCAGGTACCCCAGCACCACCGTTATTGGACCCAACAACAACAAGAGGGTAATTATCGATGTCAATTTCTAAATCATCATCGTCATCTTCATCGACAACCTTGGATCCCAAATACCCACCATTCCCAGTTTCATCAAAAGACAATCTTTGTAATGAGTTTGGGGATTCAGTTTGGGGTTGCAATTCTAGGTATGAGCTAACGGGTATTGAAGTATAATTACCCTCCTTTCTATGAGACATCATGATTTTTTTTCCCAGATCTAAAACAATAATCTTGAGAAGAAGAAAAACTTACAGATTGAAAAGGCTCTTAAGAATGGAATGGAGCTTTGTCAACGATGGCTTTTGTTGCAGAGTATAAACCTAGATCTCTGGGTCAATGCTCAATGGGTATTGGATTGGATAATCTCTCTCTCTCTCTCTCTTTGGCTTTTTCTCCCTCACACACACCAGCTATAACATGAAGAAACGCAAGGTACGGCAATTTTGTGGGAGCGAAAGGTCGTTGTTGTGTTTGTTCGTTCCTCGGAGTTTCCTTATTCCCAACGTCGACTCTGATTTTACGTTTACTTGCAGCTTCCTTTTTTAATTGCAATTTTAGTCTCTGATTATCGTCGTGCAATTTTAGTCTGTCATATTTTAATCGAACGAATTAGTTCTCTCAATTTTTCAATCGTTGCAATCAAGTATCTACATTAGTATCCGTCTAATTTTTAATATCTAAAGTCTATTAGCACATTATGTGAAATTGATTTGACACTAAATCATGTTACTTTGACATAGTGTAAATCGCCAAAAAAAGTTTTTAAAACAATTCGGTAACACGTGTCATGCAATACATGTTTAAAAAAAAATTGCATGAGAGGATATTTGTCATTCCATCAGTGCCACTTAACTCAATGCCAAATCAGTATTACATGTGTTACTTAGGCATGATCTGGTGTTAAAAATTAGACAACATAATAATAAAGAGACTTGATTGTAAAATTTAAAAAATTAAAAGACCTAATTCACTCAATTGAAAATTAAAAAACTAAAATCACAATAGCAATAATTAAGGGACTAAAAATACAACTAATTCTTTTTTTATATTATTCATATGAATAAGACGTGTTTTGTTTTATTTGGTCAATAAGACGTGTATTTCGGGCAGATTCAGAGCTCAGTGTAATGTAATGTATGGGTAATGGGTAATGATGATATGTAATGTTTTTTTTTTTGAGTTTAATTTATATACACTATCGGTGTAAAACCATTTTACACTGTCATCTAATCAGATTTCAGATGATTGCCCCATCATATTAAAATAATTAAATTTAATTAAAATTAAAACACCTAAAAAACTAATCTTTTCTGCACGTCGCACGTTGTTCATCCCCTCAAGTGCGTCGTCGGCAACACGCCACTTTCATTGTGCATTTTGTGGTTTCTCCTCGGTTGTCATTTCTGTAGGCCATGTCGTTCTCCCTCCCTATGCACCTTTTCCTCTCACCGCCAACCTGCAGTGATGCTTTGTGTTTGTGATTTCTTCTTTACAATCACATAACCCCCAATTTTCATTTTTTTATCAATTGAATTGATGGTATCAGAAGTTGATTGGGACCCTCAAACTCTAAGAAACAAATTTCACTAGTGAGATCCACCATTCAACCTGGTCTTTAGACATTGTTGAGGATTTAAATTGAAATCATATCATATACTGTCTCCCTAGGAATTCAATTGCATATTACATGATAAAAGAAATAGTTTTTTTTTTGGTTATCACCATCTTTGATATACGATTGCAAAAGAAGTGTGCAATTACGGCAAATTGGGAGGCAGTACTGGTGGAAGGGAAGAATGTAGAGTGAGAACGAAAACGAGCAAGCGGCGGTAAATTAAGACTGTTTTGAAGTTTATTTTTATTTTTATTGAATTAATTAATTTAACAAATTATAATCTGATGTGGAAGAATAGTGAGTTTAATTGGATGTCAGTGTAAAATAGTTTTTACACTGACAGTGCATATAAATTAAACTCTTTTTTTTTGTCAAAAATGATGTGTAATGTTGTGCACCCAACATAACCAATGGCAATGGCACTTATAGTAAAGTCCAAAACCAATAAGCTTTAAGCTTTTTTTTTTTGGTCGAAGAAGTATTGATTAGAAGCGGGGCAAAGCCCGAAGCCCTGAGGCAGTACAAATGGCTCAGTAAAACTAGCCAAAGTCGCTACATGCAAAGTTACCAAGCATAAAAAACTATAAACCAAAGACCTGCAACCGACAAGCAGAAAACAGAAGCTAAACACAGTAAACTAAACTAAACTAAACAAACAAACGTAACCAAGCAGAACTAAACAACCAACTGAAATACAACAAGCAACTACCAAGCCCACCACTGACATGTCTAAACAATTCTGAGAGTGAAATGGTTATGACCCATTTGGGGTCTCAACCCATTTACCTCAACAAATCAGCCCACATGTCATTTTCCTCTAATATTTTTTCTGTTTTTTCTTCTCCTTTTTCCATCATCTTCCAATCGGACCCCAAGACCTTCAACCAGAGAAGCCATGACAACCACCGCAGATCCAAGCCAGGGTCCGAGGCAGCGATAGAGAGCAGTCAATAAGCTTTAAGCTTAACCATCAAATAAAAGAGTAGGAGGCCCATCCACTCCCAATCCTTCTACGGCACATTTATATTTGTCAGAACTTCAATATTTATAATTCTTTTCATTACAAAAAAAAAACTGCTAACTGTAGAGATGATCCTGAATCCCTCTGAACATGATTTGTTTGCTCATGTATGTCGCAGTCAGTTAAAATTGGAGGAGTTTTGGTTATGTTGCTCTTTCCTCAAATATGGTATAATGATGTTATTTTTCAAGAGTTGTGGTAAATTGCCATCAAACCTTGTACTACTTTTTTTACTAATTATAAGAGATTTTTGATAAGTTTATTTATCTTTTTTTATAAGAGATTTTTGAAAATGTGTAATATATTAATTACTTTTTATTCAAATTACTCTTATTTATTATGAGCATTTTTTTGTATCTCTCTCTCCTATGATGAATGGAGAAGAGAGATAATGCATTAATTAAGTAGGAGATAGTAAGTGGAAAGAGAAAAATATTATTAAGGGCAATTTTGAGAATATAATGTAAATTATTGACAAATTTAATGTTATAAACTATTCCCTCCGGTCCAAAATATAAGCAACATAGTACCAAAACACACAGACCAAGGAATGCTTTGAAAATGTGATAATCTTAATTAATACTCACTAGTTTCAATTTTTTTTTCCAAAAATACCCCCTTTGGTGTCTCTCGTAAATATAAATATTACATTAAATGAATGGTATAATTGGAAAACTAGCATTTAATTTATTTGAAATTAGTGAATATTGCTTATATTTTGGACCAAAAAAAAGTGTCTTTGTTGCTTATATTTTGGACCGGAGGTAGTACTACCTCCGTTCCTAAATATAAGAACATTTTAACTAATTCACACATTTTAAAAAAATTAGTTAAGTTGGTTAATAGCAATAAATTTGTCAATGATTTACTATACTTTTCCAATATTACCCCTAACACTTATTACTATCTCTCTTCCTCCCTCTTTCTCTTCACTTAATTAATGTATTGAAAAAAGTAGAGTAGTTGGGTGATTTGTTTTTATTCACCAATCTTTATAGGAGAGAGAAATAATATACAATAAATATATAGCATTTATGGTTTATTGGGTAAACAAAATTGTACAATTAATAAGGGCATTTTAGTCAAAAAAATAATTAATGCAACTGATTTTTTAGAAATATTCTTATAGAAAGGGACTTTCTTATTTTTTTGTAAATGTTCATATATTTAAGGACAGAGATAGTATATTAACTAACTTTCTTGATAAGAGAGAATTAGGTAAAAATATCTTATACTACCTCCGTCCCTAAATATAAGAACCTTTACAAAAAAATGAAAGTCTCTTTATACAAGAACCTTTCCAAAAAATCAATTGCATTAATTATTTTTTGATTAAAATGCCCTTATTTATTGTACAAATCACCCAACCATTCTACCTTTTCTAATGCATTAATTAAGTGATGAGAGAAAGAGGGAGAAGAGATATAGTAATAAGTGTTATGACTAGTTTTGAAAAAGTATAGTAAATTATTGATAAATTTATTGTTATTAACTAACTTAACCAATTTTCTTAAAAGGTGTGAATTAGTTAAAAAAAATCTTATACTAAGGGACGGATGTAGTAATTAGGAACAGAGTTACTATTTGCTATGGAGAGGTTGTTTGCGTTTTGTATGCTTTGATGTTTTACAAAGTAGGTTGTTTTTTTTTATCGATACAAAGTAGGTTGTTAATATCATTTAAGTAATATTTTGATCTCTTGAAGATATCCCTTAAACGGTGATAATGATATTCGTTATGCAATACACAATCAAACACTCGAAGACTGATTGACAATCAAATAAATTACCATGATTATGATGGATTTGGATTTCTTGGTGTAATCTCTTTCTTTCTCTCTCTATTTGTATTTTTTCCATATTTTTTTGGACAAATTAAATCAACATCTATGATATTACATTGACTGATATTACATGATTATGATGGATTTGTATTTTTCAAAAAATGGCTGATATTACATTGACTATAGTGACAACAAAAAATAATTACATTAGACAATCTAGGTCTAATGATGATGATAATTAAGAATTAAGAAATTATAAATACAAATAAGGATAAGGATAAGAATATGATAGGACAATCTATCAATTGGGGGCTATAGTCTAGCTCATATTAAGTTATAGGTTGAGTTAGGTTTATTCACTAAATAAGTCAAGACTTTTTTAAAAATATATTCGATTAAAAAACAAGTTTTAATCCATTCAAAGAAAACTTTTTAGCTTTAACTAAAACCAATTATTGATAGTGTTCTTTTTAAAAACAAAAAGAAAAAAAAATCAAAGGTCTAAAAAATGGTACACACGCGGCATCCACCATAAACAAGTAGCCTAGACCCTCTAGGAAACCAATTTGTTGAAGTGAACAAAAATAATTAATAATATTTTTACTATTGTTATTATTATTTTTGTTGTTATTATAATATTATATTTTTATTGAAATATTGTAAAATCATATATACTTAATCTCTTTAAATACTTAAACATATTAACTTATGTAAAAAGTTAGTCTATGAAGTTGTTCCACGCCATGAGTATCATTATTGATCGCTCCAATCGCTAATTCCAATGAAACAAGAAACACGTGCGATGATTGTGATCTCGACCTCTTTCACCTTTTAAGTTTGAAGCTCGAGGGATTGTGTACCACACGTGCCAATCCACCAAGTCATAGCTAGGGGATTAGCCTCTCTCGCCTTTCAAACTTGGAGCTCGATAGGCTGTGTATCATCTGGTATGCCAACTGTCTGAGTCACCTTGCACCCGAGCAAGTCCCCATTTTGAGTTTAGGCATCAGATATTGATAAATCTTGCACCCCACTGACCAATGTTCAGGGGAGGTTCCTTCCATAGGATCATCCTGCCGCGCAGTGCGGCCATTAAGCATAAGGTTGGCAAAGTTAGAGAAAGATATATAAGTGAAGAGAAGAAAAGGACAAAGGTAGAACACTCACTCTGATAGTTAGAGTTGAAATCCGAACTCATATATGAAAAAGGAATTCTAACCTAACTACAACAACAGCATGAACATAAATAAATTAATATCTAAAATTTTACTAAAATTACACTTAGAAAAGAAAAGATAAAATGAATTTAAATGTACTCATGGTCTAAACACTCAAGTAGGCCTGTCAATGGGGCAGGGTACAAGTAGTAGCTCCTCGTTACCTATCCCGTCGGATAAATCGCCCTTGTATCCATGGGTATATGCTCTTTCTAATTTTTAGCGAGTACTCGAGAATACCAATGGATCTTATTAATTTTCTTAAACAAGTGTATTTCTATAAAAAAAATGTTTTTCACTCAATATTGGCCATAATAAATATTATATTAATATGACTAAATTGTACCAACTATTATAATTTTAACTCAATTATCATATTAACAATTGATCAATTAAATAAAAATAAATAAATCTACAACATGAAATCACAAGTGTAAAAATTAATATATGATACAATAATAAATCATATTACTAATAAATATGAATACCTCACTACTTACTCTCATCCAGGATAACACAAAAAATACCTATTTATTTTATCCGCATATTCTGATTAAGTTATCCACCCCACCCGTAAAAATTTAATCTCCAGGTATGGATGCGGGTGCGAGTTTTTCCAAACCATCTAAAAAGATGCAAAAAGCAAGAAAGTGTACACACGCGCGCCAAGAGCGAGGAAGGAAACACTCTCCTTCACTGCACTCCACCAAGGTAGCTGTAGCATAAGAGAGAGGCAGGGCTATTCTCCTACCCCATATCTTCAGTCTCTACTTCAGAGCTTCAGATCAAGAAAGAAATTGTGGGGTCCACCCCACCCATGTTGCACAACCCGCTTTAATTTTGTACCTTGTCGGTGTCATTCCTCATTGCTTCATGGGCGCCACCCCGCATCTCATCTTCAATTTCATTGATGCCTCATAATTTTTTACGTTGTTATTATATTGGTTGATTGATGAATAAATTGATTTTTTTTATACCTACGATATTTTTAAAGAAAAAATTTAGACAAATATGTATTTGGTCAGATAAGTAAGTTTGACTATGGATTGCTCGGGATTAAACTCGGGTCAAATCTATCCCTTAGACGGAGCGTATAAATCAATTGCATCAAACCTCGAGGTTAAATAAATTGGATTACGATACATTAACGAAAATGCTTAATTGCTTATTAAACTATTAATTGATGAATTAAATAATAAAGCCGACGTTTCTATACATATTCACAGAGCCATGGATGCGTCCCAGGCATTTTCCATGTACTGCCCAACTTTCTAATAACTTTGATATATCGAAAATAGAATGAAGATGACAATAAATATAACACAAGGGCACTTACTTGTTGCTTTATTTGGTAGGAAGAAAGAAAGCTACACTGAGAGAGTATGGTGGGAAGGCACTTCAATTTGTTTATAGCATCAATGAGTTCCTCCCTTCTGTCACAATTATTTTAGGCATTCTTTTCTTGATATGGACGATTTTTTGGGGGGGGGGGGGGGGGGGGGAGGGGGCATACTATAGATATTTGTGACACTCAACATGATCAACATATAGTTGTATATCTCTCTCGCGCTATAATAATAATAATAATAATGATAATGATAGTGGTGGTGGTATTTGTTTCCCGCAAATGCATGCTATATATAATTAATAGAAGCATATTTCAGTCCATTAACAATAATGCGAGTTTTGCATTGCAATTTGAATATAACACCAGATAGCTAGCTAGCTAGCTTTTTTTTTTGTTTAATGAAAAAGGTGGTGTTTAGATTTAAAGGAGGGATGTGTTTCGATCAATGTGCAGAGATAAAGACATTGATGTTTTTATCTTTTGTGATAGAAAGATAGAAAAGAAGTGGATGGGGTGCTCCGATCAGTGTGCGGAGACAGAGACATTGATGTTTCTATCTTTTGTGACAGAAAAAGAGTGAATGGGAAGTATTCCGATCAGTGTATAGAGATAGATATATTGATATATTTGTCTTTTGTGATAAATTATGTTAATAAATATTTAACAATTAAATATTAATTTAATTAATAACTTAATTACAATTTTAAACTAACTATTAATATTTAATTGATTAAAAAATACTTAAATAAATATTATATTTAAAAGTATGTTATTTTGATAAATAAATAAAAATGTGTTATTTTGATAAATAATTTTTTTTTTGTTACAACTTACAAGAGTAAAAAAGCCGTCGCATTGCCATTAGCGCATTTTATGGCTCTGTGTGAGAGGGACAAGGACAGTAACCTTACACACGCTCTGACCACACATTTAATGCACTCCACTTTATCAACCCCGATAATATCGCGTTTATTGACTTTTCATCTCATCTCACGAGTCATACCGTATTCCAATCATGAACTGTATCACGTGATACAGTAATAAAGTGCCAGCCATCATCTCATTCTCCTGATGGCAGACTCCGTAATTCTCCTAAAACCTGAGGCCAAATACACTAGGCATCCGTCCAATAAAGTTTTTCGTCACCCGGGGTTCAGTAAAAACCGCGTTCTCGGCAATCATCTCCTCCTTCTCAAAACCATTGTTGAATAACATTGCAAAAGTGAAATGTTAGTGATGCACTTTGTAACAAACTCTTTCCGATACACTTTTATTATTTGCTGAACTATGCATGCATCTTACTACTTTTGGGAATGGGTCTCCTTATAGAGAATATGAGACCAGATAATTTAATATGATCTAAATACATGTATTTTAATCAATCATAAATATTAGATAGTATTATGATTATCTCTTATTTTTATTATAAGAGAAAATAAAATTATTTTTTGTCCAAATTATAAAAAATATATACTCATTTTTAAATGCATAAATTGTTAAATTTTTTATATTCTTATTTTATCATAGGATTTATGTTAAAGAGGCACTCACCAATTCTCCATACAAGTAGGTGCAACTATTTTAATCATTTACTCTTTCAGTTTCAAATTTTTAGTAGTTTTAGCTTTTTTTTTTGTCCCAAAATTTTAATTGTTTCAAGATTTTAAGAGACAATTAATTATCACTTTTTTCCCTTTAGTATAATTAATAAATTTTGAGTGAAGTAATAATTAGAATAATTGAAAATAATAAAAAATATAAAAAATTGACAAAGCAATAAATAAGAGCATTTTAGTATAAAATTTACTCAATTAATCATTTCTTAATTTGTGTGTCAAAACCTTAAACCACCAAAAATTTGAAAACGGAGGGAATAATATTAATTATTAATTATATTTTTGGAGTTAAATTTAAATTAATTAAAATTAACTAAGTTATCTATTTTTCCTTGATCTTGATAAATTCGTTATTTGTTTCTTATAATATACTCCCATATACTTCCTCCATTTTAAAACTATAGTAGTTTAAAGTTGATGCATATAGATTAAGAAATATTTAATAGAAGTAGAATATTGTTATACATAGACTAAAACACCTCTATTTAATGGAAGAATATTTATAATAAATTATCTATAATCCTCGATACTATTAATATCAACTACTCCCATTACTAGTTATTAAATAGGTTTTTTTGGATAGGTTATTAAATAATGGTATAAATGAAAAAAATAATTAATGACATTTTAGAATTGTAAAACTGCAATAGTTTTGAAACAAAAATAAAAAACTAAAACTGCTATAGTTTTAAAACTGAAGGAGTAGATTAGAGATATAGCCAGAGTGTATTAGAGGATATATTGATGTATTGTTGCAACATTACTCAGAGCATTTTTAATGGGGTACCTATTTGATACTTAATAAGTACATATTAGGTACCCCGATGTGGAAAAGATAAAATGAATTACTAATAAGGAGAAATTCTTTTGCAAACACTCTCTCTCTCATCTCTCCTCATAGGTTTTAAATGTTTTTATTGGTTTTAATTGAACGTAAAATTATTGATAAAATTTATTTAATAATTTTTTTAAAGTTACTAAATTAGAGGAATTAAATACATATTAAATATTTAAATTAAAATAAATAAATAATAAATAATATATACAAGTAGAATAGTACTCAAAAGTGGGTACTTCACTCATGATGTCCCACTCCCCCAAATTTTATTTTTAATAAAAAAGTCACTCCCCCTATCTTCTAGCTTTACCCCCGAGCCGAAGAACAGCTGTCAGCTCGAGATTCCGAGCATAGTGGGCCCCGCGTTTAAATAAATGCACCAGAAATATATGCCCCTGTACTTCTCTTATAGCTTATCAAGTTTGTCGGAACTTCTTATTGATAAGCTAAGTCACTTATCGTCGCTCTTTTGCTGTCGCCTCCTATATAAAATTCACCCATCCCAACAAGTTCAAATATCCCACATCCCGTATAGAGAGAGAGAGAGAAAGAGAAAAACAAAGAAAGAGAAAGAGTACTTTGAGAAGGAATTGGAGAGAGAAAGGGTTGGTGTTGTTTGGCACACTGTGTTGTGTAACTTGTGTTCTTCTTCTTCTTGTTCTGGTGGTGGTGGCTTTGTTGTTGGGTTCCATATTCGGAACACCTTTTTCTTCCCATGTGTGTGTGAGCTTTGTTGAAGGTGAAAGCTTCTCCAAAACCCCTCTCTCTCTCTCTCTCTATTTCTCTTTATTTTCTTTTTTCCGAATCTGTTTTGCTTTAAAGTCTGAAGCTTTTTTTACGTATTTTAATTTCGACTTTCCCCTTGTTTGTTTCCCTTTTTTTAATCACTTTTTTTTTCTTTCTCTAATGCATCTTGGATTCCCCTGTGGGATTAAAGCTGCTTTTTTTTGTTTTCATCTTTTTAAAAATTTTGTTAATTTTTCTGATATTTAAGGATTTCTTCCATATATAAATGCTTTTGCGTTGCTGGGGTTAATTAAAATCATTTCATTCTTCTTGGTCTGGATTTTCTTTTCTTCTCTATTTTTTTAATGTTTTTCTTTTGGACTATTCGTGACTAGTCTTGAGACATGCAATTTCCCTGACTTTTTTTAATTTTTGGATTTTTTATTTATTTTTCACAGATCTAGTTTAGGCTTGCGCATTTTTCTTTCCATCTAATCGAAGAGGAGCTGGTTACGATGTCATCTCTCAGCAGAGAGTTAGTCTTCTTGATCTTGCAGTTTCTGGATGAGGAAAAGTTCAAAGACACTGTTCATAGGTGGGGCTTCTTCCATTTACTTATTTATTTATTATTAGTGTTAGTAGTAGTAGGAGGAGGAGGAGGAGGAGCAAGTAGTAGGTGGTGATTTGATCTCTAGTATCTATTTATTTTTATCACATTAATTGATTAAATGTTTTTATTTTATTTTATTTTTTTTAAAATAAAAGGCTTGAGCAAGAGTCAGGGTTTTTCTTTAACATGAAGTATTTCGAAGATGAAGTGCACAATGGAAATTGGGATGAGGTTGAGAGGTACCTCTCTGGTTTCACAAAAGTAGATGATAATAGGTATTCTATGAAGATATTTTTCGAGATAAGGAAGCAGAAGTACCTGGAGGCATTAGACAAGTAAGCTCACACTCACAATGAGTTCACATTTATATTCTGTATGTACTAGACACTCAACATCAAGGTTTTAAATTGCGGTCACGGTTATATCGCGATCCCTGAGGGAAATTGTAGACAAATGCATCGATGAGGCCGCAATTGCAGTCGCAATGCAGTTTCGGTGACTCTAAAAACCTTGATATTGCGGCCGCAATTGCGGTTGTGGACCGCGATTTAAAACCCTGCTCAGCATTCTAGTGTTGCAAGGATTGAACTTTGGCTGTTTTTTCATTTGAATTTTGGTAGGCATGATCGGTCCAAGGCTGTAGAAATATTAGTGAAGGATTTGAAAGTCTTTGCGACATTTAATGAAGAACTGTTCAAGGAAATCACACAGCTTTTGACATTGGAGAATTTTAGGTACTGAATATATATATTTTTTTACTTGGTGTAAAACTTCAGTAAGAGACAGACAATGAGTCCTGTTTCTAATATTATAGGGAAAATGAACAATTGTCTAAGTATGGTGATACGAAGTCTGCAAGAGCAATAATGCTGGTTGAGCTCAAAAAGTTGATTGAGGCAAATCCCTTATTTCGTGACAAGTTGCAATTTCCCAACCTTAAAAACTCAAGGTTACGGACTCTCATCAATCAAAGGTAATTCTTCTGATGTCTGAGATACTGATTTTTCAATCTGATACAGAACAAGAACTTGTTCTTTGTATGTGTTAATTTTCTTGTACACTATTGCCATGAGATAGCTTTTGGTATCTTTACTTACAATTGAAAGAGCTCATCTACAATATTTATATTTCTAGTCTCCATGGTGTATACACGCATACCCAACTGCTAAACCTCCTATTTAATTTTTTCATCAATGTAAGATTCGTCCCACCAATTGCCTCTGGTTGTAACTTTGTTTATAGAATGTTTACAATAGCAACGTGTTGCAATATTGGCTGTGGGGTGTCTTCTTCAGTCCATCTTTTCAGCAAAATGATGGACCATTGTTATGTAGTGGAGCTGCTGCATTTGCTTTTGCATTGAAGATACTCTTTAAACAACTGATAAAGTTACCTTATATTATTGGTTGACTGATTTTCCTTTTCAATTCCTTTTTTTTTAAATTAAATTACAGCTTGAATTGGCAGCATCAACTTTGTAAGAATCCGCGGCCAAATCCAGATATAAAAACTCTTTTTGTGGACCACTCTTGCGGACAACCAAATTGTGCACGGGCTCCATCACCTGCTAATAATCCGCTACTAGGATCCTTACCAAAGGCTGGAGGATTTCCTCCTCTTGGTGCACATGGGGTGGGCTACTAAACTGATTTGGTTTAATAGGAATTGCATAATATGTCATCTTTTGGTTCTTATTTTGGTGCTGGGCTGTGCTCTGGTTCATTTGTTTAGCCTTTTCAACCTACTCCAGCACCTGTCCCAACACCCCTGGCTGGTTGGATGTCAAGTCCTACTACTGTGGCACATGCTGCAGTTACTGGAGGAGGAGCTATAGGTCTTGTTACACCATCAATCCCTGGTACTCCATTCTTTTGCTTTCTGTTACCTACAACTCTTCATGCCTAGTGGCACTAAGATTTCATAGGCTATGTTTATTGCGTATGAGCTTTGATCTATGTTGTTTTGTCGCCTTCTTAAGCTGCTTTGAAGCACCCTAGGACACCTCCAACTAATCCTTCTGTCGACTACCCATCCGGAGATTCTGATCATGTTTCTAAGAGAACAAGACCGTTAGGAATGTCAGATGAGGTAATCCGGTATCATTTAGGGAAACATCATGCACGGTCTTGCGATTTATGCCTGTGCAAGTTTTTATCTACCACATTTCTTCTATTGATCTTTCGTCATTTTATGCAGGCAAATCTATCTGTCAATGTTTTGTCAGCGGCATTCCCTGGTCATGGTCATGGTCATGGTTTTAATGCACCTGATGACTTGCCGAAGACTGTCTTGCGAACTCTAAACCAAGGCTCATCTCCTATGAGCATGGATTTTCATCCAGTTCAGCAGACTTTACTTCTTGGTTGGCTATTCTTCTAAGGCCTTTTAATAGTGTTGTTGACTTGTTTCAATTGCATTTATTTCCCATTTATATTGTCAATTGACTATGAGTTTCTCTTGATGCAATGTGTTAGTTGGTACGAATGTGGGTGACATTGCCTTATGGGAAGTGGGCTCTAGGGAGCGGTTGGTCTCAAGGAACTTCAAAGTTTGGGATCTAAGTGTTTGTTCGATGCCATTTCAGGTTGTCTTTTCTCACCTTTAATCATTGAGATTCTTGATGAATAATTGTACCAAGCCCTGAAGCTTGTAATTTTGCACTGACTGAAAAACTAATCATGATCATTTCAGGCTGCTCTAGTCAAAGATCCCAGTGTTTCTGTCAACCGTGTGATTTGGAGTCCTCCTGATGGGGCTTTATTTGGTAAGTTGAGTGTTTTAAATTCTTCAAGTTTGATATATGGATCTAATAATATATACTTTAAGAAGTCAGCTTAACCAATCACTATTGTACGGGTTTGTTTGATTAACAGGAGTTGCTTACTCGAGGCACATTGTTCAGATATACTCCTACCATGGTGGGGATGAAGTACGACAGCACCTGGAGGTATACACACATATACATAATGAAGATTTATCCCGACTTTAGGTTTTATTTATACATTCTTCTAATTGCTTGCTTACCTATGAACTTTATTTCTAGATTGACGCTCATGTTGGCGGAGTGAATGATCTAGCATTTTCTCACCCAAATAAGCAACTATGTGTGATAACCTGTGGTGACGATAAAACCATTAAGGTAGGTTTATCAAAGCACGAGCTTGGTTTTCTGAAGTGAAATACTATATGTTGCTAACTTTTTGTAACTTAAGGTGTGGGATGCTGCTACGGGTATGAAGCAATATACTTTTGAAGGTCATGAAGCTCCCGTTTATTCTGTCTGCCCGCATTATAAAGAAAACATTCAGGTAGAAGTTGACTTTGGTACCTTTGGGAAAATATTGTTGGCATGATTCCTTTAGCTCTAATAGTGTTGGGAAAATGTTGGCAACTTGGCATGATTACTTTAGCTATATTAGTAGAGTGCCCCAAAGAAAATCCTTTGAATATGTTTCTAGTTAGCTTTCTTACTGATACTCTCTGCTTTTAATGTTGTAGTTCATCTTTTCAACTGCATTAGATGGAAAGATAAAAGCATGGTTGTATGACAATTTGGGATCTCGTGTTGATTATGATGCTCCTGGTCGATGGTGTACAACCATGGCCTATAGTGCTGATGGTACAAGGTCCATATTCTGAACCATGGCTACTTGTCTTCTGAATCTTATTGTACGATTGAATTATAATATCTATTTTGATCGCCTTCTGTTCAAACATTTTTCTACGAATATCATAGGCTCTTTTCATGTGGGACTAGCAAGGACGGGGAGTCCTCTGTTGTTGAGTGGAATGAAAGCGAAGGAGCTGTTAAAAGGACTTACCAAGGATTTCGGAAACGATCTTTGGGTGTTGTACAATTTGATACAACCAAAAATCGATTTTTGGTTGCGGGTGATGATTTCTCCATTAAATTTTGGGATATGGACAATATTCAGCTTTTGACAACTGTTGATGCCGATGGGGGTCTCCCTGTAAGTTCATTATTTTATTATTTTATTGCAAATTAAAATCTGGTCTCTGGAAATAGTAGTTGCTGATTTTTACCTTATCTGAATTCTAGGCAAGTCCACGTATCCGTTTCAACAAGGATGGATCTCTTTTAGCTGTCTCTGCAAATGAGAATGGAATTAAAATCTTAGCCAATGGAGATGGTATTCGTTTGTTGCGTTCATTAGAGAATTCTTTATATGATGCATCAAGAACATCAGAAGCCATTCCAAAGGTAGATTTGTAGATGTTTTCCTTGCCTCTTATCAATAAAACCTAATCTGACATATGGTATTTGCTGCAGCCTACAATAAATCCAATTTCAGCTGCCGCCGCTGCAACTAGTGCCGCACTTGCAGAGAGGGCCTCATCTGTGATAGCTATTACTGGAATGGTTTGTATATCTTGTCTTTGTGTCATAAGGACTTGTTATTTACTTGAATGCTATTTTGTTTCTCATTTTGCAACTCTTATTTGTTACATAATGTATCCTGCTGGAAAAGAGGATTGAGCTTCTCAGTTCTCACTCTGATTGTTATAATGTATTTATTGCCATTGCTTTTGTTATCATTTGTTATTTTTGTCAATTAACTGTGTGTCAATTTCATTTCATTAGAATGGGGATGCCCGGAACTTAGGTGATGTTAAACCCAGAATAAGTGAAGAATCCAATGACAAATCAAAGATATGGAAGCTCACTGAAATCAATGAACCATCTCAATGTAGATCCTTGAAGCTACCTGAGAATGTCAGAGTAACCAGGGTATGATATTTACTTACTAATTCTATTCATTTTAAACATTCATATGACTAATTATATCAAACACCCTTTGCATAACATTTTATTTCAAAGAAATTTGCCTTTCTCTTCGAACTCAGTTTTAATTGAATAATAAAAAAGGCTTGGTATATGTGATATGTATGTATATCTCCTCCTTTTTATGCCTTTGATTATTGTAATTGCATGGATTAGGATCTCCTCTATCTGCAAAATATTTGGTGTACAATGAATCAAAGTCAGGCAGCACACTGATGATTTTCTTTTTGTCTTTTTTAAAACCATAAGTAGTTAAGTACCTTGTAGGATGAGTATCTTACAGACTTAGTTTTTTGCAAGTGATCGGAAATGGAGACCATTCTGCTTCTATTTAATGTGCTTTATTAAGGAAAAGTTGGCCCGTCCAATGTAATATGCCATTTGTATTATCGCTTAGATTAGATAGAGACCAGGACCAAAGCTTATGGGTCTTGGTGCATAAAAATGTAAGTGGAAGCAGTTAAGTACTCACTTAGCATCATGTTTTCCCTTAATTTTTCTATCTTATTTGCAATTTATCGTAGTCATTTATGTTTTTGTCACATTACATCGCCTCTTAAAAGTGTTTAAGCATAAAATATTGAAAATTTAATTTAATGAAGCCTTAGTCACTTTAATTACTGAATGTGGACCCTAAAAAGAGACAAAGCTGACCAAGTATGACCTATTTCCTTTATATTTCAATGAATACTGTATTAAGAACAGCCATGAACTTCCTTTCTGTAACCCCTTACTCCTCCAAAACGGAATTATTGATTATCTGTGAAGCACCGGTACGGCTGAAATGGTGAAGTACCCGTACCGGGTACGTATTGGATACGGGTACGATTGTGGGTACGCCTGGGTACGTACCTGACGACGTATCGTGTTTTTTTTGTTTGTTTTGGAGGTGGGTACAGTGGTGGATACGTCTGGTACGTGGATACGGCTCTCAGCACGAGAAAAAAAAAAGAATTTGGCTCAAATCTTCCCAATCTCAATCTTCAAAGGATTTTTTCAGTTTTTAATTTTTTTTAATAAATACTGGACTATTGGAGAGTACCTACCCCACAGCCCCGGTATCGACTTCCCTTCTTCCCTCCCCCATCGTTGTGCGGCGTCACAGTTCTTCTTCTTCCTTGCGGTTGCGGTTTTGTTTTTCATTTGCAGTCGACCAGTCAGTGAGGCACAGAGGCAGCTTTTGGTCTTTTACTCTTTTGAGTCTTTGACTCTTTTCATGTTTTGCAGTTCATAGGGCAGAGGCCATGATACGAGCTATAAGCCTATAGGCCTCAACATTTTGTGATTTGTCCCTTTTCATGTTTATTTCTTTTTCTTTTTTAATAGTCTTATACTTGTTGCTTACCAGCTTTATCACACTTTTCTTTCCCCTTTTTTTAATATGAATAAATGAATTTCGTTGCACTTTTTCTTTGAATTTTTTTAGATATTATTCATCCTTTACATTTTATAACACTCTGTCATATTAATTTTTTGCTCTCTTACTATATATATATATATATATATATATATATATATTAAAAAATTATATCGACGTGCCCGTACCTTAATTTTTTGAAAAATACCATACCCCCGTACCCGTACTCGTACCGGGTACCGGTACCGTACCCGTACCTATGCAACATAGTTGATTATCTTCATCCTTGTTCTGACAGATATCAAGGTTGATATATACTAATTCAGGTAACGCTATTCTGGCATTAGCTTCAAATGCCATTCATCTTCTCTGGAAATGGCAACGAAACGATCGTAATTCATCTGGCAAGGTGTGAGAATATGTGAAGTTACTTTTGTCTGACTACTACAGTTCCCTAATCACAAAATTGGGAATAAAAATAGTATTGTTATCTGATGTTTATATTTATTCCTGCAGGCCACTGCCAGTGTTCCACCTCAGTTGTGGCAACCTTCAAGTGGCATCCTGATGACCAATGACATTAATGATAGCAATACTGAGGATGCTGTTCCCTGCTTTGCTCTGTCCAAAAATGATTCTTATGTAATGTCAGCATCGGGCGGGAAGATTTCTCTGTTCAATATGATGACTTTTAAGGTGAGCTATGAGCCTTAATCACTATACAAGAGTGTGTTTGGTTTGTAACTAACCGATTTCAATCTTCTTGGCTAAGTGCAGACAATGACAATGTTCATGGCACCGTCACCTGCAGCAACCTTTCTCGCTTTCCATCCTCAGGATAACAATATTATTGCTATAGGCATGGATGATTCTTCCATTCAGATATATAATGTCCGTGTAGACGAGGTACCATCACTGTCCATCAAACATTCTCTGCTTCTGCTTGCTCGTGATTTGAGTAATTAGGTGTTTATACAGAATTTTTTCTTTGCAGGTTAAAAGTAAACTCAAAGGTCATACTAAAAGAATAACTGGTCTTGCTTTTTCTCATGTATTGAATGTATTAGTTTCATCTGGGGCAGATGCTCAGGTAATAATTGTGAAGTTTAAATCTGTCACTAGAGTCTCTCTTCTTTCTATGATCAAATTCATCAAAAGATCTTGTGAATCTTTAACTAGTTTTCATCATTTAATGTCCGCCTTTTGAGCATGCTGTTGGCAATGCAAATTTTTCTTTAGTTATCATATGGGTAGTTATCTCTTTGTCTATTGTGCAGCTTTGTGTGTGGAATACCGATGGATGGGAAAAGCAGAAAACTAGATTCTTGCAATTTCCTGCTGGGAGGACTCCACCAACACAGGCAGATACCCGCGTACAATTTCATCAGGATCAGTTCCGCTTCTTGGTTGTACATGAAACTCAGCTTGCCATTTATGAAGCATCAAAACTAGAATGTTTAAAGCAGGTTGGTTCATTAATTTCAGTTTTATGTTAGCCACAAATCATTTGTCTCTTGTCTGACTTGTGAAGCTTGAATGTAGTGGTTCCCGCGAGATTCTGCCGCACCAATATCGCATGCAACTTTCTCATGTGATAGCCAGCTGATATTTGCCAGCTTTTTAGATGCAACAGTCTGTGTATTTAGTGCTTCAAACCTTAGATTACGCTGTCGTATCAATCCTTCTGCTTATCTTTCTGCAAGTGTCAGGTAATGCCTTGTGTATCAGATGTTTTATTGCACTTTGCATGACACTCGTTCCAAGTTATTAATGCTTTCTTAATTTTTATTTTTGACAAGGTACAATACATTTTTAAATTACTAGGTAGAAATTGCATTTACAATTATGAATTTGCAGTTGTGATAGTTTTTCATTTTCTTTTTGGAAACAATTGAGTTTAAACTTTGAAGTATTTTAAAACCCAAAGCAGTTTTCCTTCAACCTGTATTCTTTCTTATCTCATTTAGTTCTTCTGTTTTGGTATAAAAACCTCGTTGTAGTTGGGAACTTTCTACATTTGTTTGGTACTAATATGCTTTGGAAATTTAAATTCTTCAAATTTCCTCTCAACACTTCGAGATTATTGGTATTAATTAGAGGAAAATGCCCAGTTTGTTTTTACTTTCTTAATTGTTTATACACATCGGAAGGGAGTTAGTCTAAAGTGAATCTAATTGTATCGTGCAAATAATTGATTGATTCTCTTATGAACTTTATTCTGGATTTTTCTAACTTTACAATTTGCTTATTTTATGGTAGAAACTTACTCTCTCTGAACTCAAATATAAGCAAAAATATTTCATTTAATTTTATTGATTTTATTAAATAATGAATTTCGTTCCCTAAATTATCCTGAATAAATGGGGTCATTGAAATTAAAATCTGCAATAAATGAAGGGTATCTTGTAGAAGAAATCATTAAATCGGGTGGAGTTAGTTAATATTTGCTTATATTTGAGTCCACTACTCTTGGATTATTTTTTTGCTTATATTTGAGTCCAGAAGGAGTATAATCTTTTTATGTAGTACTTCTTGTTGAATACTAACTATGTTGTTTATTATGCAGCAGTTCTAACGTACAACCACTTGTAATTGCTGCACATCCACAAGAACCAAATCAGTTTTCTGTAGGATTGTCAGATGGTGGAGTCCATGTCTTTGAGCCCCTTGAGTCTGAAGGCAAATGGGGTGTGCCTCCACCCATTGAGAATGGGTCAGCAAGCAATGTGGCACCTACTTCACTTGGAGCTTCTTCAGATGAAGCCCAAAGATGATCCCATGTCAGCCACAAAGACAAGTTTCTTTTCCATACTTGGCTTGCTGGCCATCTCAAGAACTAGGCATATACTTAACAAAATGCAGGGCACTCTCGGAATCAGTCTATCCGATCCAATCCAATCCAATCCGTGTGCATGGAGCAACCAAAAACCAAGGCCAAAACTAAAACCACAAGCAATTACCAACATATGTGAAAATATTTCTTGAGTTTAATGCCTACAGATGTAGAAAGTTCTTGAGTAATTCCAAGCTTTTTCTGGCTATTTGTTTAATTGGTTTATTTATACTAACTTATTCCCTGTTGTAATTTCCATCTAGTCTTGCATGTAACTTAAGGTAATCTTGCTGCCTCCATCTCCCACATTTATAAATATGTAAATTATTTTAAATGGCGCAGTTTGTGATTCATGACATGTAGTTAGTGACCTGAAGAATGAGTTGCAAAGCTGTAGATTTTTTTTCCTTTGTAACTGCAAGTTTTTTTGCTTTGGGATGTTGTAATACCAAAGATTTCTCGTGTGAACACAACCTGAACCGAGTTATTCAGAATTGGATTTGACTATTTCACAATTAATAAAAAGGGCTAAAGTAGGGTCATAGTTTTATGACATGTTTTTTACCCGATTAAGAATGAGTTTGAGTTAACATTTGGGTTACTCTCCATCTGACTTTTTTAGTAGTTTTTTCTCCTTTTTTTTTATATATTTTTACTAATTTAAAAATATATTTTATATGTAAAGTGATATTATTGCTTTTTTGAATAATGTAATAATATTATAATGAAGTAGTAAAACAATGTTTTATATTGATAGAAACCCTAAACTCTAATGTATATGATATATTTACTGACTGTATTAACTGTTTTTTTAAATATTAATAATACATATCGTATAATTTTATGGGTTAATTATGTTTTTAGTCCTTTAAAAATTGTTAAATTTGAGTTAGGTCCTTTAAAAATAAGTCAAACTTTTTTAGTCCTTTAAAAAAAATTTGTTTGATTTAGGTCCTTTAAGTGAGTTGACTTGCTAGGTGACATATTTTGACCCAGTCATCATACCTACGTGGCACGAAATGCTTATGTGGCAATATTAATTTTTGAATTTAGTCCTTCTAAAAATTGAGTTTTAATTTTAGTCCCTCTAAAAATTGATGAGTTTCGATTTTAGTCCCTCTAAAAATTGAGTTTTGATTTTAGTCTCTCTGATTTTTTTTCTCTCTCTCTCACCCCCACCACCGCCACTTTCTCTCTCGTTTTCTCTCTCTCTCTCTCTCTCTCTCTTTCAACCCCACCACCACCACCACCACTCTCTCTCTCTCGTTCTCTCTCACCCCCACCACCACCACTCTCTCTCTCTCTCTCGTTTTCTCTTTCTCTCACCCCCACCACCGCCACTCTCTCTCTCTCTCTCTCTCTCTCTCTCTCTCGTTTTCTCTCTCACCCCCACCACCACCATTGATTTGTTATTAATTTATCAAGGTTCACAATTTGTTATGTAACAAATCGTGAGAGAGAGAGAAGACGAGAGAGAGAGAGAGAGAGAGTGGTGGTGGTGGGGTGGGGGTGAGAGAGAGTGAGAAAACGAGAGAGAGAGAAAATGAGAGAGAGAGAGAGTGGTGGTGGTGGGGGTGGGGGTGAGAGAGAGTGAGAAAACGAGAGAGAGAGTGGTGGTGGTGGGGGTGGGGGTGGGGGGTGAGAGAGAGAGAAAAAAAAACCAGAGGGACTAAAATCAAAACTCATCAATTTTTAGAGGGACAAAAAGCAAAACTTAATTTTTAGAGGGACTAAATTCAAAAGTTAATATTCCCACGTCAGTGTGTCGTGCCACGTGGACATGATGACTGGGTCAAAATGTTGCCACCTAGCAAATCAACTCACTTAAAAGACCTAAATCAAACAATTTTTTTAAAAGACTAAAAAAGTTTGACTTATTTTTAAAGGTCCTAACTCAAATTTGGCAATTTTTAAAGGACTAAAAACATAATTAAGCCTAATTTTATTTAACTTGTGTTTTGAATCAACTTTATTTTGTTCTATTTTATTTTGGCAAGTAACTTTATTTTGTTCTATTTGTACCCTGCTTTTTGGAATCTAGGATTGAGTTTGGATCGAACAATGTGAAGTTTAACCTGTGGGGAATTGGTAAATATACCATTGAAATTTACCATACACCTCACTTAAATAGTGAAATTCCAAAATTACCCCTTGTTATATCACATTTTGGGCCATACACCCCACAATTTGGCGTATATTCTAGAAACTGGAGTTTCCGGAATGCAATTTTTTGAATTCTGGATTGTTTTTCAGAATGCTCTAGTCAAATTTGTATTCCAGAAACTCCAGATTTATATTCCGGAAACTTCAGTTTCCAGAATATACGCGAAATTTGAGGGTATTTTTGTAATTTCCACATTAATGTGGGGTGTATGGCCAAAAAAGTGGGGTGTATTTTGTAACGCCCCAAATTTTCACTCTAAGAGACAGAGTGTTAATAAGGGAGGATTATTCTTAATATTAGGATTTTAATGAGATTAACAATGGTTTAAAATTGACGTAGGAAGTCAAACGAAAACTCTGTAGACGTTTGACTGTCAGAATAGAAGCATAACGATATAGAAACTCTAATTGGAATCAGAAAAGATATCTGAGAATACCAATGATGATTTTATAATATTTGAGGATTTTAGAAATTTATTTGGGAATTTTCTGAGAAACGATCAGAAATAGTACCGTTTTGGTCCCTGTATTAGGACTATGATGAAACTGCGAGTGAGTTTGGAGACCAAAACACATTAGAAAATATTTCTAGAAGAGTTTAGTGAAATTACCATTATACCCTTGGTACAGGGAAAACCGAAGAACGGGTAAAAGACTGGGTTCCAGAAATTGGATTGCAGGGAAAGTGGGACCCATGTAGCATAGTATAGTTGACTTCTATTATGTTGACATGGGAAGTTATCAAAGTACCCTTGATCTCACTCTTTAATTACCAAAACCATGGAAAATACATTTTTACCCTTTGTCCTTTTTGGTAATTTCCACTCAATTGAATTTGAGCTTATCCTTTCCCTATTGGTTAGCCCAAATTCGCCCCTTTAGGCTAAGATTAAGTCTAGGTTCATTTTTGTGTAATTAAAGAGAGCTATTTTATTTTCAAAGCTTTAATTGATAATGGTTTGAAATCCATCCATAGGATTTGGACAAGTGTAGGGTTGAGATGTGTCATTCACCCTTGTAAGTGACAAGCAATTCTTGGCCAAGTAAATGAGGGAGAGAGGGCATGAGATAGGAAGAAGGAGGAGGAGAGTTATCTCATTTTTCATGATGCTTTCTCACACTACATGCCATTTTTCTCTAACTTCTCTCTAAACTCTTCATCTTTTCCTTTGATTTCCTCCATTATTTTCTTTAAGCTCCTCAATCTTTGATCCATAATCTTGATCTTCCACATACTAATCAAGTGTGGGTGATCACTTTTAAACACTTTAAACACAAAGCCTTCACCACTTTTGATCATCAAGTGTTCTTATTTTTCAAGAACATCAAGCTAGGATTTTTGGACTTTGGGTAAGCCATCAATCTTGATATCTTATTTATAATCAAAGGTTGTGAACAAGTTACTCTATCTTATTCCTTTTTGGGGTTAGATGATTTTAGTAAAGGGTGAAAACCCATTTGATTGATGTCTTGTGTTCTTGTATGTGTGTGTGAAGGAGTTTGAGTTCTTGGACTTGGGGATCAAGAAAATTTTGAAGGAGAAAAATTTAAGGTAAGGGGAAAATTCTCTAGTTATCATAGTTACATGAGCATGTGTGTTCTATGTGATTTTTATATGTTCTTGGTGATTGATTTCTTAAGTGATGGTGAATGATTTCTCTTGTGTTGGTGATGGATTTCATATGTGATGATGGATGATTTCTTATGTGGTTGTGATTGAGTGATTTCTTATGTGTCTTGTGATGTATATTTGGTTGAAGCTTGGATTTATTCCATGGCTTGTGATGAATAAAGTTGATGTGTGGCTTTACTATTAATTATCATGTGTGGGGAAGTGAATTCTTATGTTGTGATGAGTGATTTCTTATATGGAGATTTCTCATGTTATTGTGATTGGTGCTTGGTTGTTGGAGAAGTGGAGAGATTAAAGGAATTTAAATCATGATGATTGAACAAGTGATTCCAAACTTGCATAAGTATATCAAGTGTTAGTTTTATGAAAAATGATTTCAAAGAACTATGAAAAGAACTTTTGAAAATCTAAGTTAATGAATCAAATTTCATAAAGGTAAAATCTGGTTTTTGGCTGTAAAAAGGATGCAAATGGATTAAATAATCAAATTCTAAAAGAAAAATAAATTTTCGGATTTTTGACTATTTTTCCAGAACTGTTCACACCCAGGGTGTGACAATTTTCACAGCTGTGATCTCTGCTGCCTGCGAGAAATGCGATTTTTAAAGTACAAGGGTCAAAAATGTAATTTTTGAAAGATTAGGGACAAAAGTGTAATTTTTGAAAATTCAGGGGCAGAAAGGGAAATTTTAAAACAAAGACTAAAATGGTAATTTGCATATTTAGAGGACCATGGATGTAATTTTTGAAGTTTGGGGACTAGAAATGCAATCTGGATATTTCGAGGACCAAAATATAAATTTTGAAGAAAATAGATATTTTTGATAATTAATTAAAATAAAGGGATATTTATTTAAAGTAAAGAACATGGTGGTTTTAAACCTAATGATATTTATAGAGTCAAGTGGGAGAGAATATTATCAAAGAGTTATGGGTTTTAATAATTAAAGAGAAAGTGAAGGGATTTTTTATTAAAGAGTTTTCTCAAAAGGGGCTAAAGTCCAATGAATTCAATGTTTTCCCAAAATGAGATTCCAAACGGGTTCCCAAACGATTTCTTAAAATTGAAAGAGTGGAAGTAAGTCTAGGGTTCCAATAGGGGTGGGCCTAGCATTCGAACTGTGATTTCTTAAACGAAATGAAATGATGTTAACGTAAGACTAGTGACCCAAATGGGGAGGGCCTAGTAGGTAAATCCTTGAGTTTTGATGACCATACCCTCAATGATGATCCAGGGTTATGGATAGTGGGTGTCTATGGACAAAGATCCATTGGACTGTGAGTGTCTATGACTGGGTGTCATTGGACTGGGTGTCTATGGACAGAGAGCCATTGGACTGTGAGTGTCTATGACTGGATGTCATTGGACTGGGTGTCTATGGACAGAGTGCCATTGGACTGTGAGTGCCTATGACTGTATGTCATTGGGCTGGGTGTCTATGGATCATGAGCCATTGGACTGAATGACAGTGGATTGAGAGTCCTGTTGTGAGGAATAGATGTGATGAATATGAATTCTTTTGAGGATGAGTATAACACTATGTGGGCATTATACTTGTTGTGTGCATTATAATTGTTGTATGCATTATATCTGCTGTGTATTGCTTGTGTAACTATGACGATATAACTGTGAATGAGATTTTCACCCTTGTAATGTATTGTTTTCCTGTATGTAAATATGTTTTCTTAAGTCGTTCTGCTGGAGATTTGATGGAAGTTCAGAACAAGAGGATCAATGGTGATGCTTCAACAAGGAAGATGGATGCGCATGTCTTAGTTTAAGGGTTGGGTTTTCTCATCTAATCTCAGTAGGATTTTCAGTGCTTGACCAGCATAGGGAGTCAGTATTCTTTTAGGGGAGGAAAGTTTCTTGTATGATATAGTATTCTCAAACATTGAATTGTAAAGAGATATATGAATTTAGTTACGTGGCCTGTTTTTCTTTTAACTTGTGTGTTGGGTATTATTTTAATCATGTCTTCACTTAGTATCTTTCAAAAAAAAATGGCAACGAAAATTCATTTGTGAAAATTAAATAACTTTGACATTATTTTCCGAAAGAAAGAAAGTAATTAAATAAATTTAATTTCATGTTTTGGATTGGTTACTAAATGTAATGCCCTTTTTGGAAGAGGGTGTTACATATTTACCAATTCCCTAACCTGTGACCTGTCCATGAGCATTTGGCTCATCTTTCGATTATATATGGGATTTAGTAGATACACCCCCACAATAATTGTCATACACTCCATATTAATGTGGAAATTTCAAAAATATTTTTTTTTCAATTTCGTGTCTTTACTGGAAACTCCAGTTTCCAGAATGTAAACTTGCACGGAATACAAATTTGTATTATGGATTTGTATTCCGGAAAATCCAGTTTCCAGAATGTAAATTTGTATTCCGAAAACTCCAGACAAATTTATATTCCAGAAACTCCAGTTTCCATATAATTTGTATTCCGGAAACTCCGGAATACAAAATTGCACCGGAATACAAAATTGCATTCTGAAAATTGGATATTCCGGAAACTTCAGTTTCTGGAAAAGACACGAAATTGAAAAAGAAAAGAGGGTATTTTTGGAATTTCAGCATTAATGTGGAGTGTATGACAAATTGTTTGGGGTGTATTTACCAATTCCCATAGCTTAACTTTTGGATCAAGTTCTCTCCCTTTTAATTTCAAACATTTCTTGAATTAATAATACCTTGTACATTTGGACCTTACAATGATGTTGAACTCCTTGATAAGTTCTTTGATAACCTGAAATCCGTAACTGTGTGGCTTAGGCATAGTGATAGCTCACAACGATTGAAAACAAAAATTAAAGTGAGACAGAGATAGATAACATAACATTAACATTAACAAGAAGCCAAACACATCATTCATCCACCCAACTTGAATGAACGGATGAAAATATGGACAGAGCCACAGGGTTGGTGGGACTGAAAGGATTATCTTGGGTTTGGTAGTTAGTTATACATTGGAGAAATTTCAAAGGTGTCAATCTTATTGCATATGACATTTATTATACATAAGAAGTGTAGGGAGTTACGGGGAGCCCAACAACAACAGGTGAACCTGCGCCGATGAGCCAAACAACCACACGAATGAGACATCGATACCATATCTTCACCCAAAACAACACATTGGGTATATGAGTGTTGTCTCGTATATTTTCTTCATTTATCTCATTCTTAGCCAATGTGGGACTAACTTACACTTGGATATTCCCAACAAAAAGCATGTATTATCTCTCAAATTTTATCAGCTATAGCAGTTGGAATTTTATTTTATCACCTTTCTTGATTTGGCAAAGGGCAAACAATTAGCAAGTCCTTTTGTTTTCCTTATAAAAGAAAACTTTTTCGTTCCCAGCTGATTGATATTTCATTTCTATAGTCCTTTTTTAATGTGCATGGTTGGTGGGTAAGAAACTTGAACATGGCAAATTCATCATTAACTACAGTTGGAAGCTTCAAATAGAAAGAATCACCTCAAGTTTGAATTCAGGAGACCCAAAAAGGTTGTAAAATATATGTCAAGGAATGCAAAATAAATGAATCAAACTTAAAAAAAGTGACTCAAATTGGCTCCAAAAGAGAAGTTAGTGGTTGGAAGACAACTGTTTTACATGAATCCCATGAAGAAAGGGGACAACAACAGTATTTGTGCACTTCTCATTTCCACATGAATGAACTATATTACAAGAATCCCATAATTTTATCTTTCAAGAGAGCTTGGAAAAACTGCATGCAGGCACTTTCAATCAACAGGGACTTCAACATCCATATTTAGGTCAGATTGACCAAGAACCTGTGACAAATTAAAATTAAAAAAAAAATTATCCAGAAATAGAATGAGAAAGAAGAGGCAAAAATAGAGTCTTTTAACACAAGTTGTCAATCAGATTTGGATGTATAATAACTAAGCCTAAATTATAGGTTTTGATTTTGATGTATAACTAAGCCTACATTATGGGTTTTCTTTGTCTTCTATAACTTTTTCCCTTTTTGGGTACCTAATAAATTGATTCTTTCAAATGCAATTGAAGCCCAAATGTTAAACAAACTATCAACTTTGATATGCATGTAAAAAAAATTCTTACAATATGATATAAGAACAAAATCAATTGAGATATCAATAATATTGTTTGTATTCAGCTATCTCTTCATTTGCTTTCAAAGTAGAAAAAGTTCCTTCCCACAAGACATTGTTCTTTTTTCTACTTCGTTGCTCTAGTTCCATCCACTAGTAATAACCATTTCCCATAAGCCCTCCACAGTGGCCAAGGACAATAAAGTCAAATAACTCAAAGTTGATGAATTAGATTTAGCTATTTTTTTATATTTCTTTTTTGTGATATCTATTTAAGATTGTCCAGAGGAAATACATAACAAAATGTACAAACCTTAATGAAGTCATCCAATGTCAAGTAGCAGTCTTTAGAGTATCCTGCTTCTTTGAGAACTTGACTCAGGACTTCCTGCAAATCAAAGAACAGATCACAAAATTAGACAAGCTCCAGTTAAGTTTAAATATATCAATACCAGCAAACTGAAAAGAAAAAATGAAAAAAAAAAAGAGGACATTTTTTGGCTTTTGTTAAATGGAAATGCAATTCATCTATAGGTAATACAAACAGAAAGGAAAAAAAAACACCTTGATCATACAAAAACTAGAGAAATTACTGGTTAACATTTTAGCCATCAGTTTCTACCTTTAGAGAACATGCAAAATGTGAGACAGAGAAAAAACAATTAACAACCCAATGTAAGCAGTGTTACATCTATCAAATGATGAATATACTAATCTCAAGGAAGCTAGATGATACTAAACTCAGATTTCAGCATACCCAACTTGAAATAGAAATGTCAAAGCAGTAACAAACTAACAATTCATGCACCTTAAGTAAATCCTAGTAAAATTACTACATGATTAAACCCTACAGGGAAGCATATAGATATTTGGTGATACCTCTCTCTGCTCATCAGACATGAATGAACCAGACAAATCTTTTAGAACTTCCAGCACATCATTGAAAGACACCTTTCCATTACGATCTGAATCATATACTTTGAAAATAACTGCGAAAGCGATAAACTAGTAACTGTAAGTATCCCTAATTAAAAACAATCACAAAAATGCCAGTGGTAGAAGATAGCATCATAGTTTATTAAGGAAAAATTTTCCACACCCCACCCCCACAAAGCAATTCCTCTTTAATAAAGGATGAAATTTATTGAATAATTCACACGCATAAGCAATTCTTAACCGTTTAATCAACTTTATTGCTACTGTTCTCAGCATTCTGAAACACATTAACAAAAATCCTGAAAAATTTCTAATTTATAAATTCCATATCCCAGGGTTGGATCTTACTCAAAGAACTCTTGATAAATTATATCATAAGAAGTATGCTCAAACTAACATGACATGATTACACATGACATATAGACAATTTTACATGTTATCACTTACAAATGAATTCTGTTCCCCTTCTCTCTGTTTGCATTTGTGTCTCTCTCTAGTCTCTATCCCTTACCTAGCTAACATCTACTGCATTTATTCAATCTATTTGTGACATTCTGAAAGCAAGACTACATACCCCCAATTCATCCAAACACAAAACCTGAATCTCTTAAAGAATAAAATCTGAATCAATGGAACAATAACAACTTAAGGGCCTGTTTGGTTTGAGAAGCCATTTCGTGTTTTCATTTTCTGTTTTTACTTTTAATTAATTACAAAATTATCATATTGTTTTCAATCTGTTCCTATTTTTAAATATTTGCATAGGAAACAGTGAAAACAATCATTTGGTGGGTAAGAAAACAAAATCAATCCCTAACATACAATTACATCTTCTGACTCCCAAATTGCTATAATTGATTAAAACAACTTCTGAGAACATAAAAAAACTCAGCTATAACACATACGTTCTATTTTTTGATGTGTACCAGCTTTGGCACTGAATGCAGACAAGAAGGCCACAAAGTCTTTAAAATTCAAAGCATCAACCATCTTGAGTAGCCTCTGCAAATAAGCGCACACATACAATCCATCAAATATGGGACAGATTCACACACCACCCTTAAGCATACAGTGATGGCAAAAGAAACTGCACAAGTTTCAGAATAAACTAAGTGCATGTTTGAATTCACTATTGTAAGAGGCAAAAGTGATTCTAGATACAAAAAATTGAGTATAATTGATTTTGCCTATATAATGGATTCTAACTTGAAGCTGAGATTTGAAGTTTTTGCCTCTAACATCACTTTTTGTTTCAAATTTATTGCTCAACTCCCTTTTATGTAAATGTATCCAAACATAAATCACTTTACATTTAACTCACTTTTAATCAAAATCAATTTTACAAAACCAATTCATTCAAAATCAATTTTCATCACCGTAGAACCAACCGCACACTAAAATCTTGGGGTCAAAATTCCCACAAAGTTGAAAAGTGAAAAACGAACTTCTGTACCTGAGAAAGTGGATTCATAGCAAACTCAGGGACAGACAAGAACTCATCAGCTGAAATAAACCCCTTAGCACTGCGGTCAAGTTGACAGAACCGTTGATACAAGGACACTATTTCCTGCTGGGAAACTGAGAGTTTGAGACACAAAAATCAGATCTTTAACTTACCCAGAAATAAAGCATTGGATTGGAATATTGCAAATAAAAAAGGCAGAACAGAGATAAAAAGAGAGGGACCCACATAAATTATCGCAGTGTTCTTGAACTTCCTCGATGTCATATTGAGTTAGCATAGATGATGCACTCCCCATCACTACTAGACCATAACAAACATCAAAAAGATTGATAAACATAAAAAAGATTGATTTTTTAAGTGCATAAACAACTTAAGAGGGGGAAAAGGTATCAAAAATTTTGAGGGGCAACCTCCAAAGTTGTAGAATTTTGACACAAAAAGAAGAAGAAAGGGAAAGCGCTGAATAGAGACCTGAAATGAAATACTGTACTTGGATTCAGCTGACAGACACCTTGACAATTGAGATGGTTTGAGACCACATGGGACTACTTTGGCTGCGAATATATATACACACACACGTGGCATGCCTTGTCATCATCGTCTCTCTCGAAGCGCAGTAATTTACCCTGTCGCGGTGCTGCTCCCTCGCTATTAGGCTTAGCGGCGACGGTCACTTCAATGTTAATCCCCCTAGTTATTGTTACATTAATTTTATCCCCCGATAGTACTAGTAGTTAGAATAAAGGTGTGTAGACACCCCCTTGGGGTGTATATCACTAGAGAGAAATAGAGTGAGGTGAAAAAAAGTGATAAAATAATATGATGTGTGATGTGATAGTTAGAGAGATATAAAAAGAAATGAGAGGTATTAAATGGAAAAATTAATTTTTAGAATATATGAATATCATTACTCTACATTTTATTTGACGTTTTAGTTAAAAAAAAAATTATTTTGTTTATCATTTTATAATATCAAAATTTAACTTTGAATCTAGGTCATAAAAATATACTAACTTTAAATCTTATGTGATAAAATTTGCTACTATAGGGTCCTACTAGTAATAATACTCCTTCTATCTCTTTTTATTTGACGTTTTAGCCAAAATAAAATTTTTATTTTGATTGTTATTTTATAATATCAACGAAGTATTAATTTTTTTTTTCTATTATACTCTTGAAGCATTAATTAGTTTTTTTTTTCAATTTTACTTATTTCTCTTTCTCAAGTTATTTGTAATTAATGACATTCGTAATTCCAATGGGATCCACTAAAGGGCATATTAGGAAAGTACAAAATATTGTGTATGATTTCTGAACTATAAATTGTATTTTTTAGTTTATGTGTCACAACCTTAAACGTCAATCAAAAGGGGACGGAGGGAGTAGTTTATACTAATTTGGGTTTTTTGTCAACTACTATTTTGGTTTAATTGTGCTTTTGTCCTCCTAATTATCACAATTGTGCAATTTTGGTCTCTCAGTTTCTGATTAAGCGAATTGAGTTATCTAATTATCTTAATTGTTGTAACCAGATCCCTCAATTACTATGTTGTCTAATTTTTAACACTCGGAGCCTACATGACAAACGTGGGACTGATTTAACACTGATTTGAGTACCTTGGCACACTTTAGCACGGATGGTATAACAAATACTCTCGCACATGAGAAATTTTAAACAATATGTATTGCATTGTGTGTGTTACCAACTTACTTTTGCAAAATTTTATAGCAACATATACTATGCCAAGGTAATTTTAAAGTCCTCCAAAATCATTCCCCTAATGTACTAGGGGAAAGACTATGGAGGGTTTTAGAGACTTTAAAATGTTTTCCATATCTTTTTCCTCTATTTATTTATAAAATTAAAATATTAATATAAACCCCCGCAATCCCTTTCCTCCAAAAACCCTCTCACAAAAAAACCCTTAGCAAAAGAAGGGAGAAAATATAAGAGTAAAAGGACTTGGGATAGATCGAAGTTTTTATTAATAGATCACTTTTTTTTTGATCAAAATATTAATAGATCACTTTAAGTTAGGAAACAAAATATAAATCATATGTAGTAAATTTATATTTTCCTATAATGTTATTATAAACCAAAAATGAAGTCAGTCTCTTTTAACCTCACCCTATCTCATAAAGTCATGATAAATTCAATGAATTATAGCATCCTCCCAATTAAATACGTGTATCATTTTTACATCGACCATCATGTTATTAGGTACTATTAGCACGCTTTATCTAATCGCTAAACAAATTTTTTTTTGCTAAGTTGCTTATTTCTATTTGTTGAGAGTGAGGTTTAGCACAATGGTAAAGTTGTTATCTTGTGACCCAAGAGTCACGAGTTTGAATCTGAAAATAACTTCTCCACTTGTAGAGATAAGACTGCGTATGTCCCTTTTTTGCTTATTTCTATTTTCTCACATTACATGAGTCATAAAGTTTGAGGTGGGGTGAATTATTTAATACAGAATCTCTTTTTCCCTAATACGAGATAGGCGTGTCCTATGTAAAATCCAACAACCAATTCCGGCTTTGTCAAGACGATTGAAGAAATTGTATATCAAAAAAAAAAAAGACGATTGAAGAAATTTGTTTTCATCCCTAATAAAACAAGAACGGAACATGCAAGAGAAAATAACAAGTTACCATGAATTACGCAATGAATTTTAAACTTCATCTTCCCATGTTTATGTTCGGTCCTGCCAAGGACTTCCACTTATTCCAAACACTGATATTCCTTAAACAACCTCACTTCATCATTCTATAATAATAACATGCCAGGGCCAGAATAGTAGAATACACCAAATACTGTACACAATTGCACCATCATTGTTGAATGGTTATAACTCAATCCCATCCATTCAAATGGATAGATAAATCAGATCAACATAATTCACATGTTCAACTGAATTATTAGATACCATGGTAATCTCAAATTTCATTCATGATGATTTAATGTACAGAGTACAGAAAGGCATAGATAACACTGATAATAATAAGTAATAAAACAAGCCAAGAGATTTGTGGCGTTTTATGGAACAGATATATTTTAAACGGAAGAAGCCATCTTGGCAGGTTAATACAAAAATTGGTTGAGCATCTAACAATTTGACAGTGTTCCAGTTAAGGCAAGCTTGAAGATGTGCAAGCCTCACATTATTAAAGGCAAAATGAATCACACTTCAGCAGGAATCCAGGTCGCGGCACGGAGGAGGCTTCGGCTCACCCAACAAAGTAGTATTCCCCCCTTCAGGTCCGCTCCTAATCCGCCGCGGATTCTGTGTGCCGTGCTAAATACAAAAGAAAAGAAAGTTTATATTCCGGGAAGGTTAAGTGTCTATAACATGGACAGTAATGAAATCAATCATGGCCAGTATCCTTACCGGTGGCTTCTCACCCTTTCTCAGCATTTCCACTATCTCAACTACTCTCTCTGGTGTTACATCTTCCTGGAATCAAACATCAATATGACACATTAAGTTGGCTTATGCAAAGCTTATCTGGGCTTATCTACTGACATAAGCACTTATCAGCGTGTGGTAAAGCTTATCAAAACAGCTTATGACTGGCTCCACAAGATAGCTTATCAAAACAGCTTACAGCTTATATGAAATCAGTTTCACCATATTCTCTCTTCGATTATAAAAATAGCTTATACATAAGCGCTTATATGATAAGTGCTTAAATAAGTTGTTTATCCAAATAGGCCCTAAGAGTGTTTCAGAAGTACAAGCACAACAATACAACCTCCCCCAAAAAAAAATGAGAGAAAAGAGGAAGGGCATACATAGTAATTATAAGTATATCCTTCTGATCCATTAGAGTAATCAGCTACCGTAATCATTGGAGCATTCACACAGCATCCCTGCAAAACACCAACAACTTCAATCATGCATTCAATGCTAATAAAATTACGGCCAAGAGAATGAGCGTTGCATTGTCACTCCTTTGGACTACATATAGGACTATAATTGTGACTGGACTCACAAACACAGAAGACAGGTATGCATCTCTTTCATTTCCTCTTGGATTTATAGTTTTCTCTAACTAACAAAAACCATCCACTAACCACCACAATAGGTGACTCTTATTTTTCTTTCAGTTAGATATCAATGTCATGAAGTTTGTTTTCTACTGCTAAAAACCCAAGGGATTATTTGGATAACTTGATATAACTGAAAAGGGAAAAATACTAAGAATTATAAAGACCATATTTAACATCAGAGATATCCAAAGCTGTCACAATAATGACCACCAGAGAGTCCAGTTTTGTCCTTCATGTAATATTTTCCATATACAAACATTGTACCAATGCATATCAAGCAAGACTACAACTCTGAAGACTAGGAACATGCTAAAATTAAGATAAGAAAATTAAGATAAGATATCCTTCATAGAAAAGACTCACCATACATTCCATTTCTCCAACAGAAAACAAACCATCTTGTGTTACTTCTGCAAATCAAAGGTAAAAGGAAACTAATTCTGAGGGCAGGAAAAACATATTGTTCCAGTTTATTATCAAGAGTAAAACCACGTTTAGCGCTAGGTAATGGGAGAAATTAAGACAGGTGAACTAACCATTTCGCTTCACTCCCAAGTGTTTCAATAAAGCTTCTTCAATTCCTCGTGAACCTCGTATCATACAAGGTGTAGTTCCACAAACCAATAGATGATACTTCCCAACCTGAAAATTCAAAGCAGGTTGATCCAATAAGCTTCGGCCTGTATTGATGCGAATTAGCAAAAATGAAAGCATTGTATCATGATATGCCTTTCACCTTAGCTCGATTGAACATTGAATAAAATGTGGCAACCTCATATACTCGAATAGGAGCAACCTCTATGATCTTAGCCACCTGAATATTTCACAAAACTGTTTATCAATAAAAGATTTGAATAGCTTCTTGCATTATTAAGACTTTAAAAATTCAGTTTACAAATAATATTTTGGACTACCACCATTGCACCTTAGCAACAGGAAGCTACAAGTAAAGCTCGATTAAATAATGATGAGTATTTATATAGAAGAAGAATAAATATTCTGTGCACCAATAACCAAACCTTGCTCCATGCATAGACTTAAAACATTGCATCATGTATGTCAACCAACAGAGTGGTGCTTTAGCAAAAGAAGGATGTAAATGACAAACTATTGCAAGCACAAAAGGCTTCACTCAGACAAACTCAGCAAGAATTCCAAAAAGACCATTTTTACTGGAATTTATTTCGCAACACCATTATAGGCCAATTAGAAGAATTTCAAGATTATTACTGGAATTATTTAGGGGGCATGTAGGACAATCACCAAGTAAGAGAAATTATTTAAGCGTTTTCTACTTAGTACTCAATAGACATTATCTACCGAGCACAATAAATCCATTTCATTGACCTGCAATACTATACGAATCACCTTTTACATCTAACAGGGGTACAGGACTTGCTCAGAGAATCGGACATAGTCTTCTACACATCAACAACCGCCACCGCCACCATGGCCGCCATTTGACAACAATGATAATAAATTACGTCTAATGACAAACTATTTAAATCGAAATCCATTTTAATAGTTTGGCCTATAGTTTTCTTTGATCTTCCTCTACTTCTAACTTCTATTATACTCCCAATCTAATCTACCCTCTTTGCTAGGACTCCTATGGGCCTTATCCACACGTGCTCAAACCACCTAAGATAAGACCCTGCCATCTTTTCTACAACAGCTGCTAACCCAACTCTCACCAATTCTTTCAATTTAATCCTATATTGTCTACATGCATACTAAGAATAATACTTCAAGCATGAGGCCCGACATACCGCATTCATTGCAGAAACAGGAAGCCAGCCCCCATGCTGCTGCTGAGCAAGATCCAGCAGAGGGATCACTGCAGATTGCTTATAGTTGGATGGATAGTGAGATAAAATCTCCTTAACCTGTAATTAGAACAGATTAAAATCATTAGAAATTTAGAATTTTATAAATATATGTGCTAGGCACCAGAGGACCATGCACATAATGTCAATATTGAATTAAGAATCCATAACTCTTAGAAACATTATGATGAGACCAATCAACAAGGCAGACATTCATAAATTCTATACTCTTAACTCTCTTAGGCAATATTTTCTACTCTAGTTATCAGCTTTTAACTCAGCATGTTGAACTCAATTAATCAAGCAATCAGAGTAAAGAATAAAGCTAGTCAGGCAAAAGGGTAATAAGAGGGGCAAAATGAACACCGCACTAAGTTGCAATGTAGTACACGTCGCACACCAAATTCTTTAGGTCCAAAGCTAGATTAACCATAATCGAATACATAATATTCAGTAAGTTAAGCAATAAAGTAATATAGAGTATATTAGATGACACATGAAGATTAAAATCGTTAAATCATTGTGTAATAATGATTAACAATCAACACCCACACACACACCCTTAAGCTTACAGATATAAAACATTGATAGCATAAATGTGTGTTTTGGTGAGCGTTTGCTAAAAGTGATTTTGAATGAAATCGATTTCGTGGAATCGATTTGGTTATAATTGAATTTGAAGTGAAGTGATCTATGATTGGATGTTTTTAATCTGAAAACAAGTTTGAGGTAAAACTTAGTGTAAAATTTTCAACCTAACGCAAAATATACAAATTCTAGCTTCAAGTAGAATCAATTATCAATTATGGACAACAAAATTGCTTTTACCGCAAAAACCCAAACACCTTCGTATAAAAGGAAAATCGTGTTTGACCCTACAAAAGGTGAGTTTGGGTGCTCTCACCATTGGTTACCAAACATTTCATGCCAGAACCGATTGTAGAAGCAGGATAACAGGATTAATAATCTTCATGCAGTGCCTAGCGCTATATTTTGTGTATTTTGACATGCTCATGCTATTCACATATGAGGGTACCCACATTCCAAGTTGGAGTCTTTACGATCCAAGAGCAATGAGAAAATTACCTTTTCTCTGTTGGCATCGGTGAATTCCCACGGAAGGTTGGGGTTGTTGTCCGGAGAGTCAAGGTGCTGCAACCCCACTCAAAAAAAAAAGGATACTATCGACAATCACAAGCATGAAATGCAAAAAAACTGAGAAAACTGAAACGAAAAACGAAAGAAGGGTACTTACATAGTTCAGAGCGGTTGAGAAAGCCCTCGATGGCTGTGAAGAGGGAAAATAAATAAATAACATAACATAAATAATAAACGGAAGTGAGAGTGTGAGGGAAGTGGAAGGCAAAACCGAAACGAAACCTGACGGAAAATCTGACGGATCTCGTTGAGACGATTTGCGGCGAGGCGTGCCAGCATTTTCAAGGAACAGAGATGAAACAACAGATCGCAGAGAAGAGAGAGAGAGAGAGAGAGAGTGTGTGTGAAGTGAAAGGGGGTAGTGTAAGAGAACATGGAGACGTGGCAGAGTGATGACCGTTCGATCACATCGATGGAATACCGACACGTGGATAGATGGGTTTGCGAGACATTTTGTTTGGGCCTTCAAACAACTGTTGGGCCTAAAAGGATGATCTACAGGTCCATTTCAATTAAAAAAAAAAGTACATTGTTGACCAAAAAGAAAAAGAAAAGCACATTGTAAGACCAGGAGAAAAATGGCATTTTTCTTTACAATAGTCTTCAGGAATGTTTTAAATTGTGGTTTCACGACCTGGCTATGACAAAAAAAAAAGGTAATTTAGGTCTCTACAACTGTATTATTATTATCATCACATTTGAGGTCACATTAGATGTATTTGTTTGACTACAACAAAGATAATTTAGGTCTCTATAACCATAATATCACTATATTTGTGATTGCATTTTAGTTGTATTTGTTTGTAATTTTTCATAATATCAAGAATTGCAATATAACAACAACTATGACTGTAATCACAATTTAAAACCTTAAAGTTCAGTATACTCTTATAGTTATTGGACTTAAACCACACGCATGGATTAGGGTACACCCTTAATCCCATTTAGTGCAAGATGATGTTGAAGGTCCACCAAAATGGAAATGGTCCACAGTTCCAACAATTTCTCATGCCCTTTTAGTCCCCATGAGCGACCAAATGGAGGTATCTGTTGTTAATCTATTTTTATGACAATGTTCCAGATGGAATAAGCTTTTCACCCTACACAATTTTGCATATACAACCAATCAGTTGTTGTTCTTTGTTGCGTATTTATCAATTTAAATCTAAACAAATCCCGGCAATTTCATCTTCTTTTCCATATAGCTGAACGTTTTCGTCAATATTTCAACCAATATTGTGATTTAAGATAATAATTACTGAATCAACTTTGCTATCATGCAAAAATTTGAAAATAAAGAAAAGGCACGAGACATTATCTATTGGCATATATTTTCATGTCATATATACTCATATTTAACAAGCTCTAATCATTCTCCAGCCTATATACATAGCACTCTTCTACTATTGTAAGAAAGAAATGCTAATATCACATATAATTGAATTTTCTTTTATCTCATTACTTTGAGACCCAAACTAGGGTGAGAGGTGTAGGTCTTTCACCCTAGACCGTGTTTATTTTAGGAATAAATTCCACCAAATAGAATATAAAAGTCACTTGATATAATCGAAGGTGTGAAACTCATGTGAATTTCACTTTTTTTTTAGTTATATGAAGAGAGAGAGATTTTTGGGAAAGGTGGGGTGTGGGTGGGGATCGAATCCATCGACCCTTACAAGTAGCCTCCTTGCACCTTAACCACATGTGCTATGCAGTGGAGGCTCGTGAATTTCACTTTTTTTTTTTGGTCGAAAGATGAGTTATATTAAACAAGGGCCAAGCCCAGGAAATACAAAGGCCAACAGGCCAAGCTACAACTAGTCCAAAGCCAGAAAAGCAATAACACAATTACAATCAAAAAGCACAACTATGCTCTGACTAATCCCTAAAGAGAACCAATACAACTAAGAAAAAAAGCAAACAAACATCCACCAAACTACAAACAACCAAATAACCAAAGGAACAAAGCTCAAACAAAACCTAGCAAACCAAAGAATATGAGCCGTTGATTGGCATGCAGCGACTGCAACAGGAACGGATACGATTTCAGGGCGTGCTCACCTGAACAATCCATAAACCCCGAAAACAGAAGTGTTCTTGTGTCAGACTCAGAAAAGAGAGAATAGAATAGAAGAAGAAGGAACAACGCGGGAAGCGGAGTGAGAAGTGCAATGCCAGAGCTACCGGAGGTAGAGGCGGCGAGGAGGGCGGTGGAGGACAACTGTGTCGGTAAGAAGATAGTAAAATGCGTCGTCGCCGACGATCCCAAAGTCATCGATGGTGTGTCTCGCTCCGAGTTCGAAGCTTCCGTCCTTGGCAAGACCATCGTCGCTGCTCGACGGAAGGGCAAGAACATGTGGCTTCAACTTGATTCCCCTCCTTTCCCTTCCTTCCAATTCGGTATAACCCTACCTTCGTCTTCCTCCTTCTCTTTCTCTTTTAATTCAAAATGTACAAGGAATGAATGAGACTATCTGTGCTGAGTCACCGAGTGTGGTGCCTCGGAAATGGATTCCCAACCTTTAGGGCGGGAAAGTCACCGTTACTGTATTTATAAGAGAGAAAGATGAGAGACGAAAGAGAGGTTAGATGAGAGAGTACGAGTAATATAGGAAAGTCACCATAGAGATTAAGACCATGTTTGGATTGACTTATGTAGAGCTTATTTGGGCTTATCTACTGGTAGAGCTTATGAAAACAATTTATGATTAGTTCGTAAACTGTTTTTGATTTATTTTCATAAGCTCTGCACAATAGCTTATCAAAACAGCTTGCAACTTATATGAAATTAGTTTCATTATATTCTCTTTTCGATTATAAAAATAGCTTATACATAAGATAAGCGCTTATGTCATAAGTGTTTAAATAAGTTGTTTATCCAAACAGGTTCAAAGTCACTGACTTTATCGCCCTAAAAGTAGGCACAGAGAGAGAGAGACACACACAAACACACACTACTGTGGAACTAAACTTACGGGTTTCTACTTGTAACTGTGTTAGGCATGGCTGGTGCTATATACATAAAGGGGGTTGCAGTTACAAAATATAAAAGGTAAGGTCGCTGGAAATGGTTGAGTAATCTTCACTTCATAGTTCATATGTTCTGAAAGTTATGCTTAAGTTTTCAAAAATTTGGTGATATGAGCCCCTTCACTGGTTATTATTATAATTATAATGATATAAACTTGCATGTAGGTCTGCTATAAAGGATGAGGATGAATGGCCTTCCAAATATTCAAAAATTTTCATTCAGGTAAGAGCTGTCACTCCATTGTTGAGTGGAATGCTTGAACTATATCACTATTTTGACTTGTAACCTCCCAGAATCAAATGCCTTGATTTTGATTTGATTATTCTGGTCTCATAAGGTTTGTATTCGGTTGGAAGATGCAAGTAGACTATTTTTTAGAGTTGGGCTAGATTCTATTTGTGGCTGCTGGCTACTATATATTGTATTCGGATTCCGATTAATTTGTCTTCTTCCATAAAACTTGGTTTTATGATATGAGAGAAAATTAATTCTCTTGTCTATTAAGTGAATGTCAATTACAAGAAAACTTCACTCTCTCTTCCACTCAAGAGATAAGCTAAGTATTGCTGAGCAGCATCTGTAAATGCAATGTATTCATTGAAAGCCCATAAGAGTTTGTTAGGTTCCATTCCATGACCATTAACCTTTATTTATAGTACACCAGGACTCTGACTACACAACGTAATATATACCCCTTTCTATGAAGGTATAGAATAAACTACTTTGTTAACCCCATAAGATTAACCCAAGTGCTTTTACTCCTTAATGCATATAGGGGACTTCAATTGATGGATTAACATTTTCTTATTAATTTCACAAGAATATAAAGAATATTCTTTGCCATTCAAAACCTTGAAGATCAAATAGATGAACAGAAGTTATAGTGGATGAAGTTCTTTCAATCAACACATATTGAAAAGAAAGACATTTTGTATTTCCAGGGAGTTGAAGAGTGTGAACTTCTCTGATTTCATTCAATTTCTCAAGTTTTTGCTGTAAAACTGTCCTGTGGTGAAAGCCAGGGGCATGAAATTTTTGTACTGTCATGTGACGACTTTCATACTCATTTCCATATTGTTAAATATTGTTGTGGACTGATGATGCTTGGCAAAGATGTTTTATACTGTGATGAAATGACTTTCATCTCTGCTTTCATGTTGTTAACCATTTGATTTGATTTTCCCAATATCTGTGGTTTGAACTTCCTATGGGTTTTCTCTCATTTGATTTGTTTCATTTCATACATAAGAACATAATCAGTATGAAGCTGTACCTGTGTTGGAAGGTGATTTTTCTTTTGATTTTTCAACTTTTGTCACATGCCTAGTTAACCTTGAGATTCATTGATTTGTTTCTTCAGCAAGTATTGTCATTTATGTGAGCTTCCTACAAATATTTACCAGATTAAATTTCATTGGTGCAGCTAGATGATGGCTTGGAGTTGTCTTTCACTGACAAAAGGCGGTTTGCTAGAGTTCGCCTGCTCAAAGATGTTTGTGACCCTACTTGCCAATTGTCTTCCATATTAATAACAGATTTTGCTATTAACTGTATATATTTTTTTTCTTGATTAGCCGACATCAGTGCCCCCCATATCTGAGCTTGGTCCTGATGCACTTTTGGAACCCATGACACTTGAGGAATTTACTGAGTCTCTGCACAAGAAGAAAACTGAAATCAAGGCTTTATTACTTGATCAGGTATTAACTGCTTACCTTTACTACTTCCCAAGGGTTATATTTTACTTGTCTTTTAATTTTTTATTTATTATTAGGATGCTATCCTTTTACCATATATATGCTTTCCTTCTCCGTTTATATATTGGTAGGGGGTTATAATCATGGGAGTATGTCCTTTTCACTTGAGAAACCAAAATATGGCGTTCTTTTTCAAAATTTCATTGGATATCATGACATATAACTGACAAGGCAACTAGGATTAGACATGAGATAAAAAAAGATGGAGAGTTCATTAATTGTTTGTACTTTAGAAATGAATTCTATTTTGATAAATTACTCATTCTAACTTATTATGCAGACTAGCCTAGTTTTTCTTTATGTGAAGCCCTTTACATTGGTATTTTCTTTGTGTCTTTTTTTATATATATATCATCTTTCCGCTGTTGTGGTTTCACAAATCACAATGCATAAGAATTTGACACTCTAACTTTATATTACAGCTAACTTTATCATTATATGGTATTGATTGTAAAAGATATGAATTTTCCAATCTCTGCAGGGTTATATTTCAGGTATTGGAAATTGGGTTGCTGATGAAGTGCTATACCAAGTAAGTACGTCCTTCACTTTCTCAATGATCTTGAATGTTTGATGTTTTCCAAATTCCAATTATGTTTTTATTTGAAGATATCAGGTTCTAAATATGGCTTTAGAATTCATATATGGCTTATTATGCTTTAAGTTTTAATATTCATCTGAACTTGGTCTTTTTAGCATCTGAATATGCTCTCCTCTGCAAGATGATGAATATGCTCTTCTCTGCAAATCTGGTTATATCTAGTCCTCTGTATTGGTTTCTCATATATCCGTTGTTAAAATATATGAGAGTATCATCTTATATATTCTAACATCCTTAACCCTATTCAGATGGAACAGATAGATACTTTGTTCATGTCATCAAGACTGAATGGCGTGAAATCCAGTTAGAAGGGGAAAAGCATAATTTTTGTTTAGAAGGAATATGTTGGAAGGGATGATGCTTCTTAGTTGATCTGTCTTATTAGAACATGTGCGTACCCACACCCATAATTAAAAGTGGAAACTTCTCTCCAAATAGTCCATGTTTCTTCATAAAGAAATTTGAAGTGACCTGTCACCTTCTTGAGGAACAAGGGTGCTCTGTAAGATTAGAAAATGAAGATTGAAACCAGACTTGTGTTGTTTACTTATTATCTGGGTAGTGAAAGCATCTACCTTTTTGATATAGAGTTGAAATTTATCTAGATGAATTTAAGCTGTTAGCAAGTATTGTTGTTTACTAGATTTTTTATACTTCAATAGGCCAAACCATTAGGAATGACCTAGAATCAAATGGTCTGCTATTGGACATGATTCATGATAGGACATTATGATGTTTGATCCATGTGGCCAATGCTGCCTAATGGGAAAAGGCTTTGGTGGTGGTGGTTGTTTGTGCATTAGTGTTTATTGTTATTAGGAGCTTCAAATTATTTTGGAACTAGCGTTTCACACGATTTAGTATCTGCTCTGCATTTTTTGTTGTTAGTAGTTAATAAATTATCATTCTAGCATTGGATAGATATCAATTATAGAATTTACTCAGTGCCTTATAACTTACTGTATTTCCTTAATCTAGGCAAGGATTCATCCACGGCAGGTAGCTTCTAGCCTGTCGGGAGAAAGCTGCTCAACTTTGTATAAGTGCATTAAAGAGGTGGGGATGCTGATTTCTTTGGAAGTGCTTATAATTTATGGAACGTGTAGACTCCATAAAAAATATAGAGGATAAATCTGTAGGTTATTCAATTTGCGGTTGAAGTTGATGCTGACTGTAGCTGTTTTCCTCTTGAATGGTTATTCCATTTTCGATGGGGGAAAAAGCCTGGAAAAATAAGTGGTGAGGAATACTTTTCTGGTATGTATTAGTTGACAAATAGATTTGTTTTACAGGTCATTGAAAAAGCAGTTGAAGTTGGAGCAGATAGTAGTCAGTATCCTACTAGTTGGATATTTCATTCTCGTGAAAAGAAGCCCGGCAAGGCTTTTGTTGATGGTTTGCTTCCTTACTTTGTGTGAAAAATAAAAATTAAACATTATTTTTGGTGCAACATGAATGGTACCCCAATCTTTATAAGGTTTTGTGCTGCTTATATTTTAATTCCATGTTCAATTTCCCAAGAAAATTGAATAACTAGTTATTGGAGTGATTTAATCAATGTGAAAATTGAAGCATTCAGAGTGTATCAATCCTGGGCATGTTTCGCCATTTCTAATGATATTGCGGATACAATTATACAAGGCTAACCTTCTTGTATGTGTCTTCATATTATTGGGGAATGATAACATTACTGGTGAAGTTTTAAAATATTGAACTGTGGAGAGTGTGGCATCGTAGTACTGATATTATATATTTGATCACTTCAAATTTGAAAAATGAAAGCATCTTGCATTCATCATTGAAGACTCCATTTTGAAACTCAATGTTTCTCCTGTTTAGTCAAGCTTTATTACTATTTTTTTATGCATATTTTCTTAGAAGATTTCTGAAAGTGGCTGATATTCTCTTTTCTTGTTTGCTCTGACTCACTGGTTGTGTTGTAGGATCAATATAAAACAAGATTATTTATCTATAATCAATTTCTTTGTTCCTTTTTATTTGCTCAGTTTCTTTTCTTCTGCTTACATATTGTACGAAATTCACTCTGCTTCCTGTCCAAGAATAAAATAAATGAAAATATGTTTTTTGGTGCTATATCCAAACATTTATACATTTTCATGTGATAGCAGGGAAAAAAATTGACTTCATCACAGCTGGTGGCAGGGTATGCCATTCTGAACATTGCCTTTGTTGTTTTCTGCCATCATCTTTCATTTATTTCTGATCTGTAGATGCTATTGCTCTTAGACAACTGCTTACGTGCCAGAGTTGCAAAAGCTAAGTGGATCGCAAGATGTAAAAGAAACCGGTAAGTCTAAAAGGCAAACCTCAAAGAAAACAAGTGTAAATGATGATAACAACGATGACATCGAGAAGCCGACAGAGGTGGAAGATGAGAATTTGGGAAGTCTCAAATCAAAGAAGGGGACAAAGGCTGGAGCTAAAGGTAGGAAACCTTCCAAAAGAAAAAAGTCCGAGGAAAGTGATGATGACAACGATGGCGATGCTGATACTGATTATGACGATGACAATGAGCAAGTTGAAAAGAAACCGGGCCAGGTGACGAATAGGAAACAAGCTAAGGGAGAGAAGCAATCAAAGAAAAGAGTTCAAGGCAGTCAAAATGGTAGGAGTACTAGGAGTAAAGCTAAGTAGCAACTATTGGCTTGCATAGTTTTGCCATGGCTGTGCTCGCATTAGAACAACATAAGGATGGGTTATTTTGTTCCTGCAACTTAGGTTCGCTGTTTAATGTTGTCTTTATGTTCTGTTGGTTGGCTGTGTTTCAACAAATTATGACTACTGTATAATTTAATCTCTACATGTTAACCAGAAACTGTTGGATGCCTTCAGTTTTTTGCAACTAATGTTAATACTCACGTCTTGTACGCAAGGTCTTTTTTATGTTATAATAACTCGAGATGTAATTTCTTGGACATCTATTATTAGACAGTTTGTCAATGCCGATCAAATTGATTTAGCTTCTTAGTATTTTGATCAAATGCCAGCAAGAGATTCCAAATAGATTTTGAAAGAGTTGATGTTAAAAGAATTGGCTTTTGAAAAGACTGAGGTTGAGAAAATTGGTTTGTGTTTGAAGATGGTATCTTAAAAGTAATTTCGGCAAAATTAATTTTATTTGGATGATAAAAATTATCTTTGAAGAACTTTATATGTCTCGTACTTAGAATTCATTTTATTGAAAGAAAAAGTTATTTAAATTTTCTTATCTCAAAATTAATTTATTCATGGCAGAATTGATTAAGCTCACATCGGAGATATTTGAAATGTGCCCTAAAAGAAAATTTGATACTTGAAATGTGGAAATAAGAAAAACAATTCGATGGAAAGACATTAAAAATCTGTACAGCCATGATAGGTTGATAGTTGGTATTGCCATTAATATGTACTTTACCTACATTTTTTCTTTCGTAATTAGATTTTTTTTTGGGTAAACTATCGTTCAGGGTATTTAGCCCCGATTTGAGGCTTAGTCATACTTAAATATCTTCAGCTCTGTTGTTTAGAGTATTTGACCCCGATTTGAGGTTTAGTCACACTTAAATATCCTCATCTCTTTTCATGAGTATATTTTATGGATTGGACCTTGGTCCTTCACCCACAAGCTCATGTTGTCAATTGAGTCACATCAATTGGATTACTTATACTCAAATTTTATTACTTATCCGATGATATTCTTCGTATAAATATGTAATTAGCATTTTTTAGAAACAAAAGTTTAATGAGGAAAAGTTCTTCTATTTCATTTCTTTTTTTTTTGTCAAGAAAGAAAAGAAAGGAAATAGAGGATTAATTAAAAAAACAAAATAGAGGAACTTTTCCTCGTATTGAACCTTTTTTTTAACGATTAAATAGTCACTTTAGTCTCTAAAAGTGTTAGGTGGTATCACTTTGGTCCTTGACAGATATAAAATTTTAAAAAGGTCCTCAACTGGTGTCACTCATTAGTCACTTTGGTCACTGTCATCAAGAAAATATCACTTTTATGGACCAAAATGACAAAAAATTAATCATTTTTAGGGATTAAAATGATAATAAATAATCACTTTTGGGGAACCAAAGTGACTAATGACTAATAATTGATGACTTTTTTTTAATTTCGTATCAGTCAGGTACTAAAGTGACACTGTGTAATACTCTTAGGGACCAAAGTGGTTGTTTACTCATTTTTTAACTAAAAAAGACCTACAATTTTGTCATTTGTCAATTCAAAGCGCGTAGGTGGTCGGATTTGGAGGGCGAATTTGAATTACCCTTTTTGGGGATTTCTTTTAACACCCCCTTCATTTCATCTAACACCTCTCCCTTCTTTTTTTCCATTGCTTTTCCGTTTATACCCCTGGGTATATACCCCTCTCTCTCTCTCTCTCTCTCTCCAACATCTTCTCTTTCATTTTCCGGAAACAGAGAACTCTCCCACGCCCCCCCCCCCCCCCTCAGTGAAAAATCTACAGATGCAAATTGAACAACATCAATGTCTATTCAGAAGGCAACAAGAACCTTGCAGGTTTTTCGTTGAACCAATTAATACATTTAATATTGTGTACAAAAGGGCTTCGGACAAAATTGTTTATAATAGAGTCAACAACTATACTATAAACAAGTAAAAAAAAATCTGATAGTTAATCACAGAAATTAATTGACCTGAATCACAGTTCCAAAACTTCAATATGCCTAAAAAACTATAGACCCCAGAATGAGTAAAAAAAACCTATGTCTAATATTCCACTTTCACAAGTTCATTTGAATCATCGATGGGTAATGATTCGTCTTGGAACCAATCCTTGGTACAAATAAGGGCCTCAAGAGTCAGGGAATCCAATGAACTTCTGTAGCTATCCATTTTTCTAATTTCTGTGTCAAAAACAGAATCTGCAGACAGAGTGGAAACTGGCATAGACAAAATATCAGATGCCATTCTAGTCAATGTTGGGTACTTGGATCCGTTTACTCTCCACCAGCTCAGAATATCAAATTCTTGTACATTGGGCTCTAGAGGCTCATCCAGATACTCATTCAATTCAGACTTGAATTGCTGGTTACCAGTGAAGTCAGATATATAGAATTCAATATCAGAAAGTCCATCGTCAGCGCCGAAAAGAGATCCATCGAATGACCCGTCTTGAAGAAATGGCTCGGGTTCGGTCTTCATCATAGACTCATTCCCTACATCAAAATCTGTTTCGGTAAAAGGAAGCACCTGTATGATACTATATTCAAGGAACAGTTCATGAAGACCATCCTCAACAGTTCTTATCCACGGCTCAGCATTCTCACCAAATATCTTAGCAAAGGTGGATTCCACAAGTTTCATTTTACACCTCGGATCCATGGCTACAGCAATTGCCAAGATGAAGAAGCTTTCTCTCCAATACTGATCAAACTTCTCTTGCAAAGGCATAATCAAACTACTACAGAAAGGATCCGGGCTTGAGGCTGCATGAGACAACTCCAACTTAAGTTTTGACACTTCAGGGAAAAATAAGTTTGCAGTTGGGTATGGTTGGATGGTTAAAATTTTAGCAGCTTCATACAAACACTTCAAATATGCACAGAGTTTTTCCACCTGCCTCCAGTCATCCATTGTCAGGGTCATTCTGTAATCAGGATCAGCGGCATCAAAACAGGCAAAGACTTCCTTTAATTCACAGGCAGCAACAAGCATATGGTAAATTGTGTCCCATTTATTTTGGTCATCGATTAAAAGGTCCACCTTACTAGGAACTTGAAGTTGTTGCCTCAGTTTCAAAAACCTCTCTTCATGAGACTTAGAAGATTTCACATACTTCACATTCTTGCGAACTTCAGCAATAGTTTCTCTCATTGCCCAAAGCGCATCTAATGCAAGGCGACTAAGCACACGGGCATAACAGTTCTGGCTTAATAATTGACCATTAAGGGTCACAGGGTTCTTAACAGAGAGGAGATCTTTCAGGTTTCCTGTCAAAGTCTCATTGGAGAAGAGTTTGTCAAATAGAATAGTAAATAGGCGACCCTTCAAATGCCAATCCCTTAGGCAGGTCATTATAGTTTGATTTAAGGAACCATCAGAATCAGGATATGGCACCATGGAAACATTAAGAATGGGATGATGTAAGTTCCAATCACCATCAATGAAGTGTCCCCGAAGAAAAACATAGGCCGATGTCTGATTTGAAGTCCACAAGTCCAAGGTGAGGCTGACTCGTCCAGGAATCCCATTGATAAGATTCAACAGACTTTTCTTCTCTCTGAGGTACATGGCAACACAATCCCCTTGGACAGCATTAAAGCTCAGCGGATTGAACTGTGGTTGAAGTGCCCGCGCAAAATTAATGAAACCTTGGTGTTCCACAATATGAAGTGGATAATCATGTAAAATAATCATTTTAGCAATCTTATCGTTGCAATGCTCCTGATCAAACGAAATAGCAGCAAAGCAAGGTTTTGTCCTCCCTCGTTTCTTCGGTAGATCAGCATCAGTTTTGGAACATGGGGGAGTTTGTTGATTTTTCTGACAGATTCCCAGGGAAATGTGTCTCTTGAGATGGCTGGTACCAGATTGTTTAGAATCCTTCATATAAGCAAACGATTTTTTGCACCTTTTACAGTAAGCCCTAGCACATCCCGGTCCATCAGTTTTCACAGTGAAGTGTTCCCACACGGAAGATTTCTTTCTCCTACGCCTATTGGGTTGTGTTTCTGAATCAGGGAACTCCATGACAGGAAAGCAGCTATAATCCTAGAAAGTGAAAGCATTACAAGAGCGTAATTAAAAAGTGCTTGAACTTGAATTGAAGCCATATTACTTATTACTCATATATCATCAAGGCCAGGCTAAGAACTATGAATTATAAATTCTCTCTAATACAGACAGTACAGTAATATAAAAAAGGAGAAAAAAACAAAATAAGTTGGTGGGAATGTGTTTCAAATACACGAGGTTGGACGCAAGTGATTAATGCACTCCATCTAAAGCGACAGACTCGGCTGTTACACGAATTTGGTCCCTATGATAGAACAATTCATGGCCAGACTTTACTTACATACTTAAATATTGACAGTACAATAATACAAAAAAGGGGGGAAAAATAAGTCGGTGGTCGTGTGTTTCAAATGCACGAGATTGTGAACAAATGGTTAATGCGCTCCATTTAAAGGGAAGGACTCGGCGGGTACCCTAGTTCGATCCCTAGTAATGGAACATTTTGTGACCAGACTTTACGTACCTACAGGCCGAACACAAGTCAGTCCAAGGCCCTGTGATACCCACAGGTGAAGACAAAAAATCCACAAATATAGCCAAACATAACCTAAGCTTGACCAAATACATTTTGGAAAAAACAAAAACCCATGTGTGTGTGTTTATCAAGATTATCTATTTTTGTTTTATATATACATTACATATATATATGAATGGAATGGTTGTTATGGTGTAGGGGTAAGGTCTTAGCAAAAAAGAAGAAACGAAAACAAAAAGCGGGAAAAAACGATAGAAAGCGGTGACGCATGAAACCAGAGAAACCGAAAAAACGAATTCAATCATTCAATAAAAGTAACAACAATGCATTTGATCGTTCGGAATGAGAAACAGAAACAGAGAAACATAGATGTGTCTGTGTGTGTGACCGACAGAGAAGAAGAAGAAAAAAAAACCTTTTGATATACGGCGGCGGCGGCGGCGGCGGAAGAGAGAGAGGTAACAACTAAGACGGTGGCGGTGAAGGTGGTTCTGTTAACGTCACCGACGAAACGTTGGACGTTGCAAATTGGAAAAACGAAGAAGCGCTGCTTAGTAGTGAGTCGGAGTCACTCCTTGCGGCTGAAGCAAAAGCAAAAGCAAAAGCCCAGTTTAAGGGTTCCAAATTGCATAAAATAGATTATATATATATAATGATAATGATATTCACTACTCCTAACATTTTAGTATTAACCTATGCTTCTCTAGGTTGGGCAATGAGTATGACTATAATATTATTTTTTTATAAGAGTATGACTATGATATTTATTATTTAACCTACTTATTATTTAAATTTAAATAAAAAACATTGAAAGTTTTGTGCAGTTTCGAAATATTTTTGTTTCGCATAAAGTACAAAATCTAATAAGATTATTGTTCGCAGACATAAAATATATTCAATAATAATATTTTACATATTTTGTGATTGTGAGATATTACTAAAAGTATTTGATATTTTTATATAACAATTGTTATGGGGTGTCTATGAATCTGACTCAAATCTATTTTTCGATGGACACGTCATTAAAGGAATTTTTTATTTTTTTTTGCATTTTAGGGGCATTCACATATGTGACACAAAGCATTAGGGCCGGCCTTGTTTTGGTTCTCTAATTGACAAAAAAATTGGTTGAGTTTTCCTTAATTGTGGAACTTGATTCTATTGTTGTCGTTAATATGATTACTAAGTGTAGATCACTTTGTTGCTTATTGCAGCCGCTATGGGAAGAAGCTCTCGCCCTCATCAATTCTTTAAATTAGCCAGTATTCATCATGTGTTTCGTGAAGCCAATAGGTGGACGGATATCATTGCCATTATAAATAACTCGAGGATTCCAATGGACATCTTAGACAGGGTTCTTTTCCGAGCTCAACTTAGCTATTGAGGATAATATGGGAGGAATTCTTACCCCAACGATAGTTTATTAGTTGTTTTCTATCTTTCTCTATAGTATCAAAAAAATTATTATCATTATTGCACAATAAAAAATAAAAAAATAAAAAATAAACATTACTGATATATATTTGGTTAAGATTGTCTTCTTGAACCTAAAGGAGAAAATTGTACTTTCCAAAATATATTTTCATCAAAACAAATGATTTTTATTTTCACTAAAATGCTTTTGAGAAGCTTCAAACTGCAAAATAAATATGCTCAAACACAAAGAACACTTAATATCGATAAGTGAATTTATCAAATTTTAGAAATTGTAATATATATGGTTAAAAAATGACATACAAAATAAAAATGTGAATTCATCTCTTTTTTTTATTGCAATAAAATTTAGATTACCCATACATAGAATCATCAACCTCAATAAGAATTTATAGTAGAATTTACGTATAACCTACTATCAGCAAATTCATCTTCTTTTTTTTCCGATTAAACGATAGTTTGATAAATACTTTTGCAAAATTACTACATAAAATACTAATACCACGTACTCCCTTCGGACTCAAATATAAGTAAAAAAAGACTTAAATATGTTTTTAGTCCCTCATATTTGGGTTAAGTTCGTTTTTAGTCCCTCAATACCAAGAATATTATTTTAGTCTTCAATCTTTTAGAAATCAGTCACTTTTAGTCCCTGGATCTAACTCCGTTAAGGTTACTGCTGACGTGGCTAATGGTGTTACACCTTAGCATGTGACACATCAGTCACTTATCCCAGCTAACATCCTAACTAGAATGAAGGGTCCAGATTGCTCCATATGGAGGGTTCAGATTGCTCCATACCCTACTCCCTTCCCAGTTCCCTCATTTTCCCCCTGTTCCCTTCCTTGTTCCTTTCCCCGACGGAACCCTCATCATCTTCTTCCAATTGGTCACTAATCTATCAAGTTCCCAAAGGGTCTCCGTATCAACAACCTCAATATCAAGCTCAATCTCATCCCCATCCTGCTTCAAGTGCCCATTCCTCTACCTTATGATCTGCACCACCTGTTCCATCTTCTCCGGCGGCAAACTCTACAACCCAAGTCCCAACTTATGCTTCTCCTCGAGACTCAACAACATGGTTCCACGAACTGGCCTGCAATTCCTCCTCGAAATCACAACCCTGCCTCAGCCAATCCTCAAATTTCTCGTGCACGGGCCGATACAGTTCCTCAACCCTAGCGTACATGTTCTTCGAGAGATTCAACTTCATCGAACCCAGATCCATGGGCTTCTTGATTATGTCGTAGTAGTCGTGAAGGCCCATTCCAACGACATCGACGGGTACGTTGAAGATCCAACCGTGTTTGTGTTTCATCAGTTTCTGCCGTCGCAGTGCCCTTTACTGGATCTGTTGTCGCCATTGTTGGAGTTACCTCATCGATGTCGAGGGTGGCGGTGCTATTCTGGGTTCGTTCTGTTGGAGTGGTCAATGGGTGAGGTTGGGACTTGGGAGAGAGGTTGGTTCCTTCGGGGAAGGGAACAGGGAAGGGAACAAGGGAAAAATGAGGGAACTGGGAAAGGAGTAGGGGATGGAGCAATCTGAACCCTTCATATGGAGCAATCTGGACCCTTCATTCCAGTTAGGATGCCAACTGGGATAAGTGACTGATGTGTCACATGTTGAGGTGTAATGTCGTTAGCCACGTCAGCAGTAACCTTAATGGAGTTAGATCCCGGGATTAAAAGTGACTAATTTCTAAAAGATTGAGGACTAAAATAATATTTTTGGTATTTGAGGGACTAAAAACGAATTTAACCCAAATATGAGGGACTAAAAACATATTTAAGCCTAAAAAAAATAACTTAAGTGTGGCATATTCAAATATAAATAAATATTAATTAAATACACCTTATTTAATGATTTTTTTCCATAAAATGTTATTTATTTAATATAAATTTTAATTTCAATAACTATTTTTATTAAAAATAGTTTACAGAATAAAATTCATCTTTTGATAAAATAAAAAAATTAAATAAACTTAACTAACATTTTTAATCATTGTGAATTTAATTTTTTTTTGTTTATGCTTAAATCGTAGTGCTTGAGTATCAAATATCAAAGAACGAGTCTGGCTAATACCAATCGATCGCGGTAACAAATAATTCGTGATTAGATTTTATTTATGTTCTATCCGACCAAACACAAATTACCAAGCACAGATTAATCTGCATTTTCTGTGATACGTTGAGTATAAAAAAAAAATGAACATGTAAGTGAAATGCACAGTCGTTCCCGTTTTCAATCGAACTTGGATCCCCCCCAGTTATTATAGTTTACAGTTTACACGAGCAAAACGAGTTGGGAACAAAAACCGAAGACAGGGGAAGGTGGTGTGGGTTCTGTTCTGTTCTGTTCTAACTTCAAAGAAAGACGAAAGAAGAAAAGAAGAGAGGTTTGGGAGTATCCAAATGATGCATCCCTACGCATACGACTTATCACCTTTACTTGACATCAATTTCAGTAGTTACTCTGATGATTCTCTCAATCTCATCGACCCTTTTCATCCACGCCGAACCGAAAACGACGACGACGATGATGATGACGATGAACTCCAAAACGACACCGTTTCGGTCCAGCGCCACGACGGAACCTCTCCTCTCCCTCTGGGCATGGATTGGAGCCCTCCCCCTCGTGATTGGGATGGTCCCAACACTGTTTGGCCCCACACTGCTCCTTCTTCTGGTATTGGTTGGAGCTTCTCTTCTACCATTCCTTCGTGGCTTCTCGTTCCCCAATCCATTTCTTCTGATCCCGTCGTGGTATCTATTCATTTCTATTCCTCTTATTCTTCTTCTATTTTGGACATGTTTGGATTGACTCAAGCAGAATTTATCTACTTACATAAGCACTTGTGATTGGCAGTGCTTATCGAGTAGAATTGATTTTGCCTCTAGAATGGATTTTAATCTGAAGCCAAGATTTTGAATTTTTGTCTTTAAATGTGATTTTTAGCTTCAAATTTATTGTTCAACTCACTTTAATGTGAATATACCTAAATATAAATCAGTATACATTCAACTCACTTTTAACCAAAATCAATTTTGCAAAATCAATTCATTCAAAATCAATTTTTCTCTTTGATTATAAAAATAGCGTATACATAAGCACTTATAGCATAAGTGCTTAAATAAATTGCTTAAATAAGTTGTTTATTTGAACAGGCCCAAATATATATTTGTATTTTCAGGCATCAAATTCTACTTTTATTTTAAAAACTTTTGAACTATCTCAGGTTATAGTTTTACAGGGTTCAAGTTGGAGTGCGATCCCCGGAAGCAATCACCACTACTCGAATCATATTGCGCAGATTTAATGATTTCCTCAACTTGTTTTCTGAAGTCAGTGTCTTTCCCTATGCACATGATGCAAGTTTCAATGTTAAGTTGTGGTTGTAGGAATCCATCAACTTATTTTTTTGTTTCTTTCTATTTTTGCTTTGCATCCAGCTGAAAAGAGAATTCCCCATGAAAAATCTGCCTTCGCCTCCGCCAAAAAAGATATTGAGAATTAAAAGCCAGGCTCTTTTGGAAGAGGTACTTAACTAACCTCTCTATCTTTTTTTCTGCTTGTCACACTGTGCATTGCTGCAATAATTGTTTTGTGCTTGTTTCTTTAGCTTAAGAAGTATTTTTTTTTTTCATTTTAAGTTTCCAAATGACTTTTATGCAGTTTGATACTGAAAATTTTGTTTCTTTCAGCGACGACGCTTATTGGAGAATTGGATGGAAAAATTGTTATCCGATATTGCTGTATCGAGAAGTGCACCGGTGGCAATGTTTCTTGAGCTAGAAGCTGCTGCAAGATCTTGTATGTTTTCCTTACAAACCTAAACACAACATTTCATCATTTTATGTCAGATTTTGAAGTAGTAGTTTTTTGTTTGAAAGAGTATAATGAATGGTCCTTCGTGATGTGGAACATACATTTAGGCCTCTTCTCAATTAAAATAAGTTTATAGTTCTTCACTTACGAAAAAGATTTATAGATGTATATGGAGAAAGTTAATTGAGATGTAGAAACTAATTTTAACTTATATGAGAAGTGATTATTTAAAATACTCATGGTTATTGCAAGATTCTTTTAATATTTCTTTTTCCTTAAGTTTTTCTTAAGAAGTTAATGCAAATTGGCTCTTAATGTCTTTCTGTTGTTGATATTTTTCAGCATTCCATGATGCGAATCAGTATATTTCAGATGAAAAAACTGCTGGTGGTACTACACCATCACATATGATCCAAGATAATTCACATAGTTTTGTAAAAGCTCATAGTTCATCTGCTGCATCCATTTCTGGTGATGATGATACCCCTTATGAGGTTTCTGAGCTGGGAACACCAAGGCATGAAAAAGATCGAATCATTGACAATTTAGCATCGGAACGTGACTTAATTAATCCTACTGAAATGACCTTTGATCATGCCACAACCAGCAAAGACTTTACTTATGAGGATAATAGTATAAACAAGGTCACTGAGAATTCTGGTGATGCTATAGCTCTTCGCCTAGATGGAACTGAGTTTACACCGGCCATACAAGATTATAACTTGAATGCTCATGTCAAAAGACTATCAATGGAAAGCATTGGAAGTGACTCAAGTTCTGTAAGGAATAGCAAAACATCAAATTCAGCTATGACCACTTTGCTTCAGGATGTTTCACAGGACCTTCCTGGGAGCCATGAACCCTCTGAAAACTCAGATTTATTGGTGACTTTTCCATTGGATCAGCGACACAAGTTGAACAGAATTCTTAGTACCCAGAAGCAGAGACTGGCCACAGCAAAAACAGATGTTGAGGATCTTATAGCAAGATTGAATCAAGAAATGGCAGCAAGACAATATCTTGTGACGAAGGTATCTAATACGTGTTTTAATATTTTCATTTATTACTAAATTTTGAAATAGATATTTTCATTTGTCTCTTGATTTATTTGTTTCGGTAAATGTAGTTGGATAAATCTTTATAAGCTGCACGCTGTTTGTCTTTGTCAGAATTTTGGTTTCTCAGTTCTTTAAACCTAAAACCAATGACAGATATTTAATTATGTGACTAATGTTCATATTCAACACATTGCCATCAGGAAGTCATAATTTAATAACCATTAATACTTAATACTCTGTACTCATTTGTCGCAGGGCTTCACATAAAATAATCAAACTGCCATTTACTGGCCTAAGTACCTTTCATGTTGTTGGTTCATTATGGATCAAACTTCTGAGTCAGCACTAAACTATAAATGAATAACGTGAACTGGTGAAGTGCTTAGGTTGCTCTGCTGTCCTTATATTTGAAGTCAAATAAGTTAATTGTTTACAGAACTAGATCAGGCTTTTCAAGGACTATATATGTTATGAGTAGATCAGCAGAAAACTTTGTTGTTTGAATATACAGAATAAGATGTCCGTAGTATTTTCTATAGGATATTATGCGGTTCAAAATGGTTGTTGTGAGCAGTTTTTCAATACAAGAAGTTCACAATATCACATGCAGTTATAAACTCCATTATCCTGGTTTCATTATCTGTCAAATTTAATGATCAATTGGCAAATAATGTTACCAAGATCCCAAATAAGTTTATGATCAACATCATTACGTAGTCATGAAGTTCCTTGTCATTTCTTTTGCCCCAGATCTAATATTGGACAATGGCTTGGAATTTGAATAATGGCAGAATTAGAATTTAAGGCTTCATATTCTGTTTTCTCTGCGCTTGACAACTGAAAATTTTTAGGTCCGAAAAATTAAGAATTGAGTTGGTAATGTTTGAAAGGAATTTCCTTTTAAGGGCCAAATATGTATCAAATATTTGTATTCAATAAAATAAATGAAATTGTACATAAGGAAAATATTGTCATTTGATAAGTTCATTGAGGAAAGGGTTACTGGTGAATCTATTCAATGATGGCCTACACAATGAATGCTTCAACATTTTTTTCTCCATTAAATTGATTTTTGGCAATTGTTATATAATTACCATCAAGTCCTTCTGAGTGCTGAAACTTATCATTTTCCCTACTGAATTGAGTTTCTGTATAGACCCTTCACCTTCTAATAATGGATTGAATTTCATTCAGTAAAAGCGGAGTGTGTTTATTGATAAAAGTATAGTTATTGACTTCCAATTTTTAATAAATGTTACTGGTAACTGAATAGAGATATGCTATTTACGTTATATTGGACTTTTTATGTTCATATGTTCAAATATTTTTATTTTACTTGTAGGTCAAAGATTTGGAAGTTGAACTTGAAACAACTCGACTGAACTGCAGAGAAAACATGCAGCAGGCCGTTTTAACTGAAAAGGAAAGGTTTACACAAATGCAGTGGGATATGGAGGAACTTCGGAGGAAGTGCCTGGAGACAGAAATGAAATTGAAGTCTGAAGAGGTCTGGTTGTGCTTATTAACTTTAATCAACATCTCTTATCATTCCATTTAGTGGGCTATAATGAAAAGTTATAATGATTTAGGATGAAAGGTTGCTAGCAGAATCAACAAAAGCATCTGTTATCCAGGAGAAGCAAACGTTGCAGCAAGAGCTAGATGTGGCTAGAGAACAACTTAAGCACTTGCAGAAACATCATGATGAGTTTGAGATGAAATCAAAGACTGATATGAAGTTGCTAATAAAGGAGGTAAAATCCCTTAGAAGTTCTCAGTTAGAACTGAAGCAGCAGCTCAGTGAATTGATGAAGGAAAAATTAGATGTGGAGGTATGGTCCTTTCTGGTTTTTGTATATTGCAACTAGTACTGAATAATTTCAGACATTTCTCTAGACCAGGAAAGTATCAATTTGACTGATTCATGATCTTTTTTAATGAATCTTATTTACTTGTAATTTTTTCACACAAATTGATGTTTCTTGTTATTCATGATCTTTTTTAATGGAAAAATGGTTTGAATCTTGTGCTTTATTGTGTCCTAGAAGTTTGGAAATCCAATTAGCCTCATGGTATTGCTTCACTGTATCTTATTCAGAGAATTCTCCAGAAGGAAAAGCAAAGAATGGAACTTTCACATAATGCTAATGCAAAGTTGCTGCACGAGTGTACAATCCTTCAGAAGAGACTTGAGGAGTGCAGTGTAAATTTTCTTGTTGAAGAGGAAGATAAACTAAATATTGACACTTCGCCATCTGATGCTTTGGATTTATTAGCAACATCAGACAATCGGATTGGTCTCTTGCTTGCAGAGGTATGAATAATGATATGCACTTTAAGCAACTAATTTGTCCTTAGATATTTATTTTCTGGGGCACTTCTTGTCAGAAATAGTAATTTGAACTCCAAGCTTTCCTTTTTTTTCCTGATGTTCTGCATTGCATTTATGCATTGTGCTTCTTTAAGTGCTCATGATTTTACAAGTTGCGTTTACAATCTATGTCTAATCCCATTCTTGAAAATCTTTTCTCCCCCCTCCGGTTCCCCCCTCTTTACTCCCTACTCTACTTATGGTTATATGTAGCTCCGATATTTTGGACATTATACTCCATTCTTTATCCATTATTATTTTCATTGGCATCTGTTTTCATGAGAACCATGCAAAATGATGGATTTTCCATAGTGATACAATGGCTGTATGGTTTAGTCTCAATCTGCTTCTATTTTTCAGTCTGAAATTATGGTCCTTTGTGTTTGAAGAGTCCTGTCAAATCAAATTAAGTTATTTCATTAAAATGAAAGTCTCTCTGCTTGCGGGGGTAAGGCTGCGTACATCTACCTTCCCTAGACCCCACATGGTGGGAGCCTTGTGCACTGGGCCGCCCCTTTTATTTCATTAAAAAGACATGCATCTCTTCAATTATCATTTGGGTTATACCATGTTTACTGCATGCTGCCCTGTAGCCTTCTATTTGGTGTCCCCTCTACTCACAGTTTTGGTTACACGCTGTTTTGCAAATATGGGAACAGGCACAGCTCTTAGCACAAGATGTAGAAAATGTTGTTGCGGAAGAGAATATAACTACAGATGATGCAGGTACAACTAACGGTGAATTGGGGAAGATGCTGGCAAATATATTTGTAGACAATGCCAGTTTAAGGAAACAAATCAATTCTGTTATTCGTTGTGCTTTAATTGCAAATATCAAATCTGAGGATGAGGAGGACGAGGAAGAGGAAATCCATTTGCAAAAAACTGTTCTAAGCAAGCTCTTAGAAAGATGACATGTTCAATAGTACCTATGTACCCTATGTCTATGACTATAAGAGTTGTTCCGTTATTATTATCGTTAGGCTTAATTGCACTTCTAGTCCCTCATATATTGCTATTATACGATTTGAGTCCCTTCATTTTTAATTATACAAATTGGGTCCCTTATCTTTTTATTATGTTACAATCAAGTCTCTCCGTTTAATTTCTGTAATTTTGCTAACGAAAAATGCTGACGTAACATGGACTAAGACACGTGGCATCTGAGTTGGCATTTAGTCATAGACATGTGGCATGTGACATGTCATTTTTCACTGACATGACACCTTGGTAGAGAGATGCTGACACGTGGCATCTGAGTTGACACTTAGTCGCTGACGTGGCAGACATGTCATTTATTCGCTAATATAGCAGGCTAGAAAATGCAGGAGAAAATTAAAAATTGCATGACACAGGGATCGAACACATGTCTTGACTGATACAAGACTCAACCTATGCTACTAGGCCAATTAGAATTCATGGTATATTTGTGTAAACTAACAAATATATATTACAAAGTTGATTATTCTAAATAAATGAATTTATTAATAGAGTAATTTATATATATTAATTTTATTAATATATAAGTCTATTAATAGAACATTTATTAATAGTTTACTAAAATGATATATGGAGTATATGGATAATAATGAACTAAAATTATAAGAAAACAATTCTCTTGTTGGTAAGTTATACGTAAAATCCACAATAACTTTTCGCCTAGGTTGGTAGTTCTCCTTATTCTCTGCATGAGGGAGTGCCTCCCCTATTCTAGATATTTACATAAAAAAATTAAAAGAAAATTTAATTATATATATTAAAAAATTGTAATGCATAATAGAAATTTTTTATTTTAATTATTAAAAATAAATTTTATTAAATAATTTTTATTATCAAAAGTTTTTAATTAAAATAAAAGTTTTCTAGTATGTAGTAAAATATTGTAATATATATAATTAGATTTTCTTCTAATTATAGTTCATTATTATTTATATACTTCAAATATTATTTTGTTAATGTATTCATAAATGATATATTAATAAATTTATATATTAATACTATATATATATATATATATATGTAATAATAAAATGAATAAATATAAATTAGTATATTAATAAATTCATCTATTTAGAATAATCAATTTTGTAATATATATCTTAGTTAGTTTACATAAATATAAATGGATTCTAGTTGGTCTAGTGGCATAGGTTGAGTTTTGTATCAGCCAAGACATGTGTTCGATCCCCGTGTCATGCAATTTTTAATTTTCTCCCTCATTTTCTTGCATGTTATTTTAGCGAATAAATGACATGTCTGCCATGTCAGCGACTAAATGCCAACTCAGATGCCACGTGTCAGCATCTTTCTACCAATGTGTCATGTCAATGAAAAATGACATGTCATATGTCACATGTTGGCCATGTCAGCGACTAAGTGTCAACTCAGATTCCACGTGTCTCAGTCCATGCCACGTCAGCATTTTTCGTTCGTAAATTGACGGAAATTAGACGAAGGAACTTGATTGTAACATTATGAAAAGATGAGGGACCCAATTTGCACAATTAAAAATGGAGGAACTCAAATTGCACAACAAAAATACATGAGGGACTAAAAGTGCAATTAAGCCCGATGATCTTGTACTTGTATAGTTTCACTGCCCGAATAACATTCTTTGTGAACAGTAACACGTAATCATAAAGCCAATCATCATGTTATACATTGTACTAATCCCGTTTAGTGAACAAAATAACAAATCAGCCATGCCCTGCTTGTTTCTTTAAACTAATTTCAAGCGTTTATTGTTCCACCAGAATTAATATTGGATGTGGTTAATGTGATTGCTACATATTGCACTAATCAATTGTAATCGGCAAATCTAATATCACTACTTGAACTTTACGCCTCTTCAACCTACTAGAAAAGCATTGTACCATTTGTTTTTAGGCACGGTCTAGGGTAAGAGACTTGCATAGATATCTCACTGTGAGATTAACTATAGCCATTAAATATAATAATTTTATATTAAAATGAATTTTTGTCACTTAAATATAAAACTATTATATCTAACGACTATGACCATGTCTCTCACGACTCACGGTGAGCATTTTATACAAGTCTTTCACCCTATTTCAATGTTACTATCTGATTTTCAACAATAAGATTACTTTTTTGACCAAAAAAACAATAAGATTACTTTGATTGCCATCTAAAACTATGTAAGTAAATATACACATGAAGGAAAAAGAATACAATTTTACAAAAAGAGACTCTTGCACCCATTGAGGCTTTTGCAGACAGCAAATCCAACACCGGTTGAACTGCATAACCTGCTCAACAGAGTCTAGTTCTGAAATGTCCGTATAGTGGTCTTCAGCAATAATCCTTGGCTATTAAGTCCTGCCCAATCAACTACTCACCGCCACCAAACATGCCCATCATGTCTTTAGTAGATCCCATTTGCTTCATCAAGTTTTGTAACCCTCCCATGCCACCAATTTGCTTCAGCATCTGTGGAGGGAGGACTTTGCTCATGTGTTGCGCATTCATGTTTCGAGATAAGGCACTCATATCACCCTTCTTTGGTATTTTAAGCCCTTTCATTTTGCTCCATATCTTTGCAAGACGCTTGTACTCTTCCAACATCTCCATCACTTCCCGAATTTGACGGCCGGAACCACGAGCTATTCGCATCATTCGCGACTCATTCATGAGCTTTGGGTTTGAACTATCCAACTCTGCAAGCAATAGTTTAGCATGTGATGTGATGATACACTATTTCAACGAGAGCCTAAATCTTGTGTATACATAAAGTTGATTTTTGTAACAATCAATTCATTATGCTTGCCTTCGTTTGTCATGGAATCCATCATTGTCATGTAACGCTTAATTTTTGTCTGGCTTTCTTTCTCACGACCTTTTGGCATCAATTCAGCACTGAATCCCGGAAGCATAGAAAACACCTACACGTTAATCGAGAATTAGTCAAATAAAATAGCAGCCATTATTAGGTAATTATTATAGAAACAATCAAACAAGCACCTACCAGTATCTCAAGGGCACATCAAATGTAAATGTATCAAGGAAAAAACAAAAGTCAATGAAACATAACAAGGTAATAACCTGGCTGATAGGGCCCATTTTAAGTATGTTCTGAAATTGTTCATACATAATCCTCAAAGTGAAGTTTCCTTCTGACAGCTTTTGAAGTAGTTCAGGCTGTTGATCCATAGGAACAACTTCATGAATTTTGTCCATAAACCCAGACCAGTCACCCATGCCTAGTTCAAAAGCCATTTCACAGTGGTTAGAGATTAAATATTTGTAGGAACTTGGCATCCATCGCATGTCCTTGATATATAATAACGCATTGGTTGGGGAGAAAAAACAAAACAAAACAGTACGCACCTAATAGACGACTAACGAATGGCTTAACATCAAAAACTTCAAACTCATCCATATGTTCACCAGTTCCAATGAATATGACAGGACTCTTTGTTGCTGCAACACTGCACATATAAGATCAATAAGACTAATGTACCCAAACCACATAATACATATACACACATTATAAATTTATATATACACAAAAATATATACAAACACATCCACCATTAAAATTTTGACATTTACACAATTTGTTATTCATGCACATGAAAGATCAATCGTTGATTTTTTTCATCAACAATTGAGATTTCTTATTTTACTCTCTAAAGTGAATTGCTCACTTTAGAGGAAACAAATCCCACAAACACAATCATTTTAAAGGCTTATAATACAAATTTCCCGAATCCTTCAAATAATAAATATAATTTCCATATAATGTAGAATTGAAACCATATTTAAGTGAAAATTTTTGCAATATACTTGCATGTATGATTTTGATTGCTAGACTAGTGTTTTATCAGCTGCTGCTAAATTCATTTTTTTACAGTTGCAGAAGTTGAGTAAATATAATAGAATTATCCTGGTAGTAACACTTACGCGCTAAGAGCACCACCACCCTTTGCATGGCCATCCATTTTGGTAACAATTACAGCTCCAACAGAAACACTTTGTTTAAATGCTTGGGCCTGATCAAATGCAGCCTGACCAATACTGCTATCCATAACAAATATAACAAGATCTGGTTTCTGAACAATGCAAAGAAAATATATTATAATTTATCTGTTTTTGGAAATAGATATGAAATGCATATAGCATAAACAAGAAATACCGTTGCTTCTGAAACTTGGCGCATTTCTTCAAAAAGAGCAACTTCTTGTTTGTGCCGCCCACTGGTATCAACGATTATAAGATCACAGTTTTCTTTCTTGAACCTCTCCACACCTTCCACTGCAATTTTCACAGGATCTGACTCCATATAGCTGTAGAGGAATGGGGCACAACAATGCAATAATTACTTAATTGTTGAAATCACAGACAATGAATTTGCAACTGATATAGAAGGTTCCATAAACAAATGATATTAAGCATAGCATATCATAACAGTCACAGGCAAGGGTATTGGGATTCAAACAAGTTAATTTGGTGGGAGAATTTAGAGTGTACAAGACAGAAAATAATTTGTAAGGACATAAACACTCACAGGCCCACAGTACCTTCCATAGAAAGGGATCTTAGCTTTCGTGGCGTTTTGCTTCAATTGATCAAAGGCACCAGCTCTAAATGTATCTGCACACACTAAAGCCGGCTTCCAGCCTTTCTTCTGATGATAATACGCATATTTTGTACAAGTTGTGGTTTTCCCAGAACCTGAATTCATTTTAAAATGATATATAAGCATCTACTATCAATGCTTCTAAACTCTTTTAACTCTCCAAAAAGAGCGGAACAAGTTATAAAAGCTGAGTGTTGCTACATACTGCTCACGATAAAGTATAAATGTAGAGTAGCAAGTTAGCAAGTGCATGCGTGTGCATACCTAATTTGTGTCAACTAAACATTACATTAGGGGCTGTTTGGATTGGCTTATACAGAGCTTATCTACTGATATAAGCACTTATGACATTATTGTGAGAGCTTATGAAAATAGCTTATGATTGGCTCATAAGCTGTTTTGGGCTTATTTTCATAAGCTCTCCAAATAGCTTATCAAAACAGCTTACAGCTCATACGAAATAAGTTTCATCACATTTCCTTCTTCAATTATAAAAATAGCTTATAGCTTATAGGCTATAGCGCTTAAATGATAAGTGCTTAAATAAGTTATTTATCCAAACAGTCCCATAGTAATTAAATTCAAAACCATAACCTAGAGAATGAGAATGTGAGCTTAATTAAGAGGCAAGAGACCTTGTAAACCAACAAACATGACGACACTTGCTTTTCCTTTTTTGGGGACAAAAGAGGGCTTCCCAGGATCCAGCATTTTGCAGAGTTCGTTAAACACGGCCTACAACAACAACAAAAAATAAGCTAGCATGAATGATGAACAATAATACATTACTTCCAAAAATAAAATTAATTTAAATTATATATATATATATGTGTGTGTGTGTGTGTGTGTGTGTGTGTGTGTGTATGGAGAGGTCAAATCAGACTAGTGTAACACTTGAGTAATATTACACCACTAATAATTTTTTATCGAATAATTATATTCTAAACTCATCACTGAATTAAAAGTTAGTATCAATTAGTATCACATACATCGTTCCTATAAAATTTTACTTCAATTTGAAACTATTCAATGTGTCATTGATATACGTCAAGATTAAGAGGGAGAGAGGGAAAGTACTTGTTGGATGATTTTGCGTTTGTTGTGACCGGCGGCGAGGTCGTCGAGGTTGACGATCTTCTTGATGTTGGTCTGCATGTCGCGGACGAGCTTGAATTGAACATCGGATTGAAGGAGAGCTCGAGTGATCTCATTGAGGCAATCGTTCAGCACCTTCTCGTCGATCACCGTCGCATTGCTCATCTGCTGAAGAGCACGCGAAATGCTCCCTCCTAACTGTGCTAGAACCATCTTCGCTCCTCCTAGATTCTGATTCCTCAATTCTTTCCTTCTACGTTCACTACAGATCAATCGATTTCGCCGGATTAGGGTTCCGGGAGATGCAGATTCAGATGAAGACGAAGCAGATTGTGATCGAAGCGGGGTAGTATGGGAAATCGAAATCTGTAACGCGTAATGGGCCTGCTATTGGGCCCAACCCGTGTGTGTGTCTGTTTTGAGATGGGAAACGGTAAATAGACCCCACACTTTTTAGACATACACTCCACTTAATGCTGAAATTTCAAAAATATCCTCAAAATTCGCGTGTATTTCAGAAATTGAAGTTTCCGGAATGTAATTTTACATTCCGGAAACTGGATCCAAAATTGCATTCTGGAAACTGGAGTTTTCGGAATACAAATTGTATGGAAACTGGAGTTTCCGGAATACAAATTTGACTGAAGTTTCCGGAATACAAATTTGTATTCCGGAAACTAGTTTCCGGGGTTTCCGGAATACACCCCACAATTCAAAAAATTTGCATTCCGGAAACTGGAGTTTCCGGAATACAAAATTGCATTTCGGAAACTCCAATTTCCGAAATATACGTAAAAATAGAGAGTATTTTAGAAATTTCTATAATTAAGTGGGGTGTATGGCTAATTTTTTGTGGTGTATATACCAATTCCCTTTGAGATTTATTTATGTAATGTAACTGTGTAACTGTAAGACTGTTACCGTTGAGTTAATGTTCCTGTTTGTGGTTGTCGATAGATAGATAGATATGGCAGTTTGGGTGTCAGAGATAGTTGGAGGAGATTGCAAGTTTTTGCGTCTCCGGAGCCTCACGCAGAGCCAGAGAAGGGTTAATCCACCAAACACGCCCTTGTTGTTCCTCCAAAAGTATCCACTGCCAATTCGCTTCGCTACAACTACAACTACAACGGGGTGGTCTAGAGTTGTTGTTCCTCCTCGGGCTTTGGACCCCAAATCTGAAGATCAAAACTCTACCTCAACTCAAGTAAAATCAACCAACCCCCCTTTCTTTCTTTTTTATTTATTCATTGTTAGACTTAATTACAATTTTGATATTGAGTTATTGTGATTGTGCAATTTTGGTCTCAAATTTCTATTTGAGCAAATTAAATCCTCAATTATCTCGATTGTTACAATCGTGTTCCTATGTCATTATACAGTCTAATTTTAAACATCTGGATCTTATGTACCACACGTTAGACTGATTTGACACTGAGTCAGACGATTTTGGCAATTGATGGCATGATAAAGACCCTCGCATGTATTATCGATTTGCTTTGGAATTTTTTTTTTGACAACTTATATGATGCTAAAGTGACATGATTTAGTGTCAAATCAGTCTTATATGTGTCTCGTAAGCTCTAAGTAAAAATTAGACAATATAATAACGGAGGGACCTAATTATAACTTTTGAGAAATCACTCGATTAAAAACTTGGAGACCAAAATTAGCAATAATTGAAATACCAAAAGTACAATTGAACTTTATTTTCATTATGTCAATTTTCTTCTTGGGCTACTATTATACTCATCTTTTTTTGAATGATGTAAAATATAGGAGGGGGATTTGGTGTATGTGGGAAAGCTAGTGGTGGGTTCATTTGCGGGTGCGGGAGCAATCAAGTATGGAAGTGCTCTTTTCCCTGAGATAACCACTCCCAACCTTGCGCTGGCTCTTGCCATCATCTTAACTCCTGTGCTTGTTGCTGTTTTCCTTCTGATCAACGAAAGTCGTCGCACAAAGCCATAGACACATTGTTTATTTTATCAATCATAAGATTCATAACAGTGTAATTGTCATTTGTTTGTTTTGCTACGTATGCATGATTTCTGTGTCCAATGGACATCATCAATGCCAAAAATATTGGGAACCTTTCGCTTTTCATATACATTTTTTTAGTGTAAAATTTTATCACAAGTCGGTTTGGATAAATTTATTTCCACGCAATTATAGAAAAAATTAAAAAAATATTTTACAAGTTTTTTAAAGTTGAAATTAACTTTTTCATCCATTTTTTTTAAGTTAGAGCTAACTTATCCATAAGTAATTATATACTCACAAGGGCTTTTTTAAAAGTGAAGAACTAAATATAACTTAATTAAATACTTATTTATAAAATATTTTGAGGATTAAAATATAATGTCATACTTTTTTATAAATATATTCGAATTCGAATATTAATATAAATGTGTGTCATGAAATAAAAAGAACAGATGAGCTGAATTTGTAGACTTGGCATTTGGAAGTATGAAACCAAATTTTCACCTAAATTATACAAAAGGGTTCACTTAATATAACAACTAAATTTTAGGTAATTCACTGAAATGGAGCTTAGAATTCCTATCAAATATCCACTAGCTTTCTCTAGTGCAACCTGCTCATGGAGGGCAAAAAGGATCCTTCAACAACTTATTCTGTATAAATTATCTCGTGCCAAAATTTACAAGTAAAAACAATTTGAAAGAATATGCATGACTTCTTGTTTCAATTTCGCTGCGTAGCTAACAATTTTCAGCTAAAGCATTTGAAGAAAATGTCTGCATAGTCCCTTCCTTTCCAGCAACTGTTTGAATCATTACAACTCTCTAGTCCCAATTAGACAAACTACATCCTGGAGACATTCTTGACCACTTAATATAATCCCATTGGGCTAGAGATTATCTTTCAACCACTTTAGAGCTCCATTTGCCACAGACCTGCAAGTTTTAGTAGAGGTAAGTTTTAGTCAACTCAACACATGCACAAAACAATGACCAAAGATCAGTGGTGGCCCTGGAATTCTTCGAGAGGAACGACCGCACATGGGCCCATTTTTAGAGAGACACCAATATATAAAATTTTACTTACTCTATAATAATTTTAGGGGCCATATTTGTTTTGCTAATACATGCATAACTTATAGAATAATATTAACTATCCATGTTCCTGTAGCATCTACTGAGAGAAGTTTTTCTAAATTAAAATTGTTTAAATCTTATTTGCGATCTACTATGTCACAAGATAGATTTAATAATCTTCTTACTTTGATTCAAAAATGACTTTTTTTTAATACTTTGATTATGATTTTGTAGCAAAAAATGCTAGATGAACAATATTCAAATGATTATGAGGACATCATTTTCTAGCTTCGCACAAAGCCCCCAAAATCTCTAGGCGATGCCAAAGATTGATGTACGAGGAATGGCATAAATGAAACAGTCCAGTTCAACATTTTCTTTTCCAGTCAAACCATTTGTGAGGACTCGAACAATAATAGAAAGCACCAACACAGTTGCCACATCTCATGATGTATCAACTCAATGAGAAAGAGATTCTGGTACTAAGAATCAGTTCTTACTTGGAAAAATAGCATTAGAGTACATAAAGAAAATGATATAGATTAAAGAACATATAATCTATCATCAAAGCTTATTTAAGGGAATAATTATGAGTCCTTTATTTAGTTTTAAAACTGATACTTTAAAAAGAGTCATGCTCTGCTCTAGGGATTAAAGTCAGAACTAAAGCTTTCAATTTATGAAAACTGAAGACTCTCTCTGTGCATTGATGAAAAACAAATAAAAAGGAGAAAAAAAGATACAAGAAAATCATTACCCAGCAAAGCCCTTTAATTGATTCCATAAGTCATTTTGGTCTTCTGATTTTTCAGGTTTTTCTGTGACTGTTGTTGCTGTTGGATTTTCGGCCCTTCGAGCTGCAGAACCTTCCATACTTCCGGCTGCATAAGGCAAACATCATGGTTCACAACTTAACTATCTAGTCTACTTATTGCATTGTAAAATTTCTCTATTGCAACTGGCATATATGTTGAAAAGACTTAACCAAATATCATATGTTATAGGAAAGATTCAAGATGTCAAACGACCAACTATTCCTATGGATTGTAGGACAGGGAGAAAAAAAAACAGATATACAAATAATAAAGAAGCCACCTACTGGAAGATTGAGTCTTAGGTTGGGATCTTGAACGACTGCTTTTGTCACCTAGAGAACCAAGTTCTTCAAGCAACTCGCGCTCATTCACACTGAAGATGCAGAGCAGAGGAAATTCATATCAAGCTGCTGATATGCAAAAAAACAATACATAGGAGGGAGCAACAGAGAAACAAAATCAAAATTATAAAATGACTCATTACCTAATACGTTTCGGTATTGTAACTTTAACTGTAAATAAGTGGTCACCACGTATTGACGGTTTGTTTAGTTTTGGTACACCTTTCCTTGCAAGGACAAGGATGTCGCCAGGTTGGGTACCCGAAGGTATTTGTAGTTCAGAAGTGCCTTCAACTGTCTTTACCTGTTTAGGTGCCAAAAAATTTCAATCCATTGATGGTAATGCCACACGGTAACAAGTCACATCAGCATTGACCCCCAAAAAACAAAAAGCTAAGAGAAAAAGAATTAAATGTTCAGCAAATCTCCCTCCACCCAACTCTCAATGAGAGCACCAATTAATAGGAACAATTCCTATCAGACAAGGGAGAATGTATCATTAATGAAAATTGGAAGAGCAATACAGAAAATGTAAGACCAAATGCTCCCAGCCAATGAACATCTATAAGTCGAAAACTATTATGGAATTCACATGTCACCTTCTCCCTATGAACTTCCCATTATAAACAAAACTAAGATCTGTTCTTTTACCTTTAACTAACTTCCCCTCCAATTTGTTAGGTACAAGTTAATTCCTCTCCCAAAGTGGGTATTAGTCCACCTAATTAGAACATTAGAGTCTTATCAAGCCCCTTTCTACTACTAATAGAGTCTAGGAACCCATCAGCACATCATGCCAAGTGTCAAGTTTTACACAAGCATAACAAAGAAAATTACAGGATAGCATTGTTGCAGTTGAAAACAGATGAAAATAAAACCTTAATGAAATTAAGAGGACTAAAAGTGTAATTCCATCCTTTAAAAAAGATCCAAAAAACACTCAAGCTTGAAGCATGAATACTATGACTAAATAAATTAATCTACCTTCACTACAGCCCCCAGTATAGCATCAAGATAACTGATTGATACTGTTGAGCGGAGATTAATGTCATCTCTTTGAATTCCTGGTATCTCTTCCACATCAAGATATACGTAAAGATCTCCCGGAGGGCCCCTGCTATGACAAGAAGATCAATAGCTAATTCTAAATCATGTAATCGAGCAATCATACAGTTTGAATTCACATACAAGTAAACCATTTTGATAAAGAAAAACAATTATTATGCCCTCTATTGGGGAGGAACATGAGAAGATCAAATTTATTTCCTAGCATAGATATCAAGGACCCTATGGAAACTTTTTTTCTCTCAATGTCTTTGACCTTCTTTTTAAAATTTTCAAGGTTGATATATATTTGAGTTGAACTCCTTTCCAAAGAGGATATATTCAAACTTGAAGAGCATAACAAAGAGAAAGGTCGACAATAATATCATAACAAACAAATAAAATCAAATTTCCTTTCTCTTAATTGGATATATTAGGATCGATACTAATCCTCCTTTTACTTTGTAATATCCTTCCTTCTTAACCACGAGAAAAACTTACTGACTGATGGAAACATATATAACGTGGTAAATACAATCAAAGCAATACACACAAAACTTATAATATAACTTGTATCCAATACCAAAGACTTTAACAATGAGAAAACCAGATAGAAATATAAATGCAGCATACCCTCTTGGTCCAGCATCACCCTCCCCAGCAACTCTTAAAATGCTGCCTGGGCTAACCCCAGGAGGAACTTTAACTTTCATGTTTTTCTTAACCCGTATGCGCCCTTCACCACTGCATTTACGACAAAATTCAGATATCACTTCACCATTCCCTCCACAGCTTGGACATATTGAGACCTAATATAGAAAAAGATCTTAGAATAGTACTCTAAAGCAGAGGAAAAGTACAACGTTTTTATCATATGTAAGAAAACTGTGTACAAAATGAAGATGAACTGATGAAGTAATACAAGTCATTGATGAAAAGATAAATCAATTATTCCCCAAAGTCAAGTATGAGGGTGTCGAAAACAACCAAAGCCTTTTCCCACTAGGTGGGGATGAGGGTGTCAACAATTCATGAAAATAAAAGGAAAATTATAAAGGGACATGCAGAACGTTTTCCCAATGTAGAAACTTATTTGGAAGACGCAGGTGCACCGTGCACGTATCAATTTTCTTACTACACCAAACCATTTTATTTTATGTCCTGCACTGTATGCATAGCATCTCAAGCAAACTAATCAGTGCAAGTCAATTTCTCAATAGAGATTTTCTAATAGATCAAAACAAACTTATAAAGAAAGGTATTCATTTTAATTTTTTTTTATACTTCTTTACTTTAGAAATGAAATTGTCCTAAGTTACAACCTCTGTTATGCAATTATCCATCAACCATTTTTTATCAAAAAAAAAAAAAACTCAACAAGTATATCTCATGGAACTGAACTCAAATTTCAAAGAATTTTGTTTATAACAAATCAATGATATGAGTATTAAAGAGAACTATTCATCAAAATAAATTCATGTATAGATTTACTTTTATCCATTTTTTTCCTTTTTGGTTGGGAGAACAGGGGCATAGGTTACAGGTCTGTGGTTTACTTGTCTCTTCCACAGTCATTTCATGCAGCATATGGGATTCTTTTGCAGGAACTACCAGAGTGGATATCAATTACAATGCAGAAATACACCCAAGAGCAAGGTTTTCACATCAGCAAGAAAATCTCAAAGTTCCAGTTCAAGTACCAATTATGAAGAGTTAGCATTTCCTGTTCTTCACATCAGCACAGCATACAAAATCAAGATAAGAAAATGATATCTAGACCCATCAGGCAAAAAATTCAAATTACCTGTGAGAACAACCCAAAAGGTGTTTGTTCAGTCCTCATCACTTGACCTCTCCCACCACAAGTTGAACATACTCTCATCCTGGAGCCAAACTTTGCACCGGTACCAGTACAGACTTCACATGTTTCTAAATGGGAAAGCTCGAATTCTTTCTCTGTTCCAAAAATTGCCTCAGAAAACTCCAAGGAGAAATCATACCTGTTGACATTTGAATCAAAAATCTTCTCAATATACAGCATACTCTCATTAAAAAGTTTGGAAATTGTAATGTTTTCATATGTAGAAGTAGAACTGTCAATATTAGAGATAAAAATGTCAGACCATCAGATAATAATTGTAGAAAGTTATTGCTTACAATTTTCCCTGTTAAAATTTCATGCAAGAGTATTTGAGTGTCAATTTATTGTCTTATATTGAATCATTTCCCCTAATCCCTCCACCACCCCCAACTAAAGCATTAGATCTTGGTGTCGTTTTCTCTTCGTGGTGTCTGTTCCTTGTATCTTAATGAAGAGCGTCAGTGATATATATCGAAAATTTAAAACCATTCTGGGTAACTAAAATTATTTTATTTTTCTGTCTCACATCGCTGTTTTTCCCATTCTCCTTTAAATCCTCTACAAGTGACAACAACCAAGTCTTATTCTGCTTAGTGAGGTTAGTTACATGGATCAAACAACTGTCCATCTAGATCTATCGAAAACTAAATTTTCACAAACAAACAATTTAGAATAAGGTCTTCTTTAGACACTAGCAATATCTATTTTACGTAGTTAAGTACAGTAATCATGCACGAAACTAATGTGGCCACAAGAAAAATACCCAGTTATCCAAAAGCATAACTCACCGGATGTCTTCACCCTTAGTAACAGTGCTACGACGTTGTGTTCCAAATCCAGTTGGATCCATGCCAGCAAACCCACCCATACTTGACCCAAAAAATGTTTCAAATAAATCAAAAGGATTCGTCTGCAGGAAAAAAGATTATCAAATATAAATCTATGTTAGACAAAGTAGCCAAAGAAGGGTAGATAGAGTAAAAGACACAGCTTCAATTGGCATGCATTTAAACTTTTTTCCCAAAATGAAGGCAACATGTGTGCATTGAAGCCATCAGTCTATTAATCTATAATTCTCTTGAAAGTTGAATATATATTGCTCCCTAATCTAACAAACAACAAACAAGTGAAAAAATTCATATTGAATACCGTATAGGCACTTGATGCTCCTCCCACTGTACTCTTAACTCCTGCCTCACCATATTGATCGTACAAAGCCCTCTTTTTGTCATCTGATAGCACCTGACAGTGTTGTAATTCCGAATTCAAAAGCTAATGTCATACATATAATTTAAAACAACTATATATGTGGTGATACAACTACAAGATGGATTCATGACCTTGTTCCAGGATAAAACAGGAGTTTTAGACATTTCCCCCAACCCAGTTGAGAGTAACAAGTAACAACTACCATCCAACTTTTGAATGATGTTTAGTCCTTTAAAGCATAGCATTTGAAAAAATTAACAAAGAAAGTTTAAGCTACTTTTGCTTATCTATGCTTTAAAACTTGACATCTGCCGTTTTGATCTGTCATTTTCTTTTTTAAATTAAGGTATTTTAGAGTACTAGCCTGTTATTTAGCCCATATTTTCATAGCACCAAGACGTTTTCATATTGACTGTCATATTCTGCTACAAAATGCAAAAATAAAAAAAAGGTTCAAGATATCTTAAAAGCAAGCATTCTTTTCAAATAAGAAAACCTTGGAATTTCTTAGAATTTGGGCTTTGGGCCTAACTAATCCCCACAAAACTGGTTTGTAAGGTAAGGATTGCTCATTCCTTATATATTCTATTTAGAACCACATAAAATCTGAGAACCACTTAAAGTCTAAGATGGTATCAGAGTCTATCCTAGATCCGTTGTTGGACTGCCCGTCCACGCTCCAAGCTCATAGCCCTAGGCGTGAGGGGGTGTGTTGGAAATCCACCTTAATTGCGCTCTGCCCCTAGCCGACTTAATTGCTGCTACCGATCCCATTTAATTTCCAACAAAATTGAACACAAAATAATTGTCGGATCAAGCCAGAGGTAGCTGAAGCACTACCGATCCCATTGAAACTTCAAATGAGTAACAAAGTTAACTATTGACCAAAGCCTATGTGCCTCTATTGTAATTTCCCCACAACACTAAAAAATAAAAGAAAAATGGCCCACATGTTGGTAGTTGGGACCCTAAATCAAAAATCTATTCCTTAACCAAGCGGAAAATTCAGTCTATTGCTTTTGAAAGCGATGTTGAACATGCATACATACCGGTACAGTAAATAAAGCTTAATATAACAACAGTGAGTGGTGTATTTTCCATGCATACCTCATAGGCAGCACTAATCTCTTTGAACTTTTCAGTTGCACCAGGTTCCTTGTTCACATCAGGATGGTACTGGAGAGAAAAACAGAAAAAACACGAAAATTAGGCCAAGAAGGAATGGGTTTTAGTTGAACAGTTGTTTTAGTTGCACAGTTCAAGTTGCAACACAACTAGCCACAAAATCATACTCCCTCCGTCTCAAAATAATTTATCTTTTAGCAAAGTAAAAATGCCCTAAAATAATCGTCGTTTTATTTTTTCAATGAAGCATTAACTATTTTTTTCCAACTTTATCCCAAATAATGTTTTTTTGGTTTCCCAGGGTATCCTCCGCGCGCAACTGCGGAGACTAATCCCTTCGAGGATCTAGAGTGGAGTGCATTTAATTTAAGGGTTGCCTCTCCCAAATGGTGCATTTCCATGCACATGAGTCGGAAATCGAACCCCCGACCACATACTTAAGGAACCCGAGCTTTTGCTAAAATTGTTACTACCACTCGTTCATTTATTGCATTTCTTAAGACAATTATTTCGGGACGGAGGGAGGATCATCAATTAGCATTGAGAAAATAAAAAAAATAAAAAACTGAATAAATACCTACTGGAATCCCATTTCAAAATGTGAGAATGTAATCTTTACAATTTCTTCCATATAAAATTTGGAGCCAGAGGTTACAATTAACTGGACACAAATTAGGGCGGGGAAGTAACGGTGACTTTCTCTCTATATCTCTCCTATATTACTCTCTCACCAATCTAATCTCCCATTCCTCTCTCATAAAATACAGTGAAGTCATGGTGGCTTTCCCGCCCTAAAGGCAACAAATCCATTTCCCAATTGGACACAAATTCTCTACCTTTAGGGTGGGAAATTAACGGCGACTTTCTCTCTATCTCTCTCCTAGATTACTTTCTCACCCATCTAATCTCCTATCCCTCTCTCATAAAATACATTGAAGTCTCGGTGACTTTTCCGCCCTAAAGACATGGAATCTATTTACCAATTAACTTCCGCAACATATATAAAATAATAAAAAAAAATTGAAAAAACGAAATGGTGAATTATTGAGAAGTGGATAGTAATACCTGACGAGCTAACCTTCGATAAGCGGCTTTGATTTCTTTTCCCGTGGCGGATTTGGGAACTCCGAGAGTGGCATAATAGTCAGCGGAAGCAGCGACAACGACGGTGTGAAAGCGTTTGCCTCTACCAGAGACCTTCGAAGAAGAATTTGAAGAGAGAGAAGAAGGAAACGGAAAAGAAGAAGAAGAAGAAGAAGGAGAGTGAATGGAGAGGAAGTTCTTGTGGGAACGAAGATGGATCCCACCACCACAGAAGCAAGAGTGAGTAGAAGAAGCGGGTGGGAACAGAGAAAGAGATGTAACTGCCATTGAAACAAACTAACTGAATGTGTGAAGAAGATGATGACCCTGATTGATTTTTAACTACTACAGCAAGTGCAGGAAAACGCTATTGCTTTTGTTCATGATTTTTTTTTTGTAATTTTAATTTAACCCACTTTTGATGAAATTCTTCTATTGTGATTTGTTGTTGTGGGAACAACAAAAAAAGCGTGCTTTTAATGAAAAAAAAGGGGTCGGCGTTTATGGGGTGGGGCACTGGACTACTACTACTACTACTGGGCACAAGCATTGATGGTAGAAACTAGACAGAGAGAAAGGAAGAGACTTTGTGGGACCCATAACCACAAGATAAGTTGTGGTGCTGCCTCAGCAACGATGCATCATGCATTACAATCAATTTACCCCTTCGCCTCCTGTGTGGCATCCAAAGGTAATATGCGACCATGGGTTTGTTTATATTTTATTTATTTATAATTTATTATTTATAATAATATTTATACGAAAAAAAATTAAAAATATATAAAATTTATTACAAATGAAATATATAAAAAATATTTGTTGTTTTCACACCTTTGTATCAATATATATATATATATATGGTCAAAAAAATCAAAATATATATATAATAAGAAAATATAATTTATTAATTTGGAAATAATAAAAGAAAAATATATTGAAAGTTTATTAAATAATTTATTTTAGATAATATTTTTATATAATTTACCAATTTTTATCATAATAAATAATAGTAATTGCCAATTGAAGGTTAATTTTTGAAAATATGAAACAAAAGATAAAGTGTGTTGAAAAAATGTATTAAATATTTTTTTAGAAAATAAAAAAATTCATTGAATATTTTATGTTAGGAAAAATTTTAAGTATATTTTCTTGATAGAGTATGTTTTCATAATTAATACTCAATACTATACAATGTCATTTAATCCATTTCAAAAATATATATAAAAATATGATTAGCAATTAGAATTATAATCATGTTCATAAAAAATTTCTCTAAAATATTTTTCAAATTAAACTAAGTGAACTTTGTGTATGTGTGTATTTATTAAATATAATATTTAACCGTATCAAATATACACATACATATATATATATATATATATATTCAATAAATGTGGCATTTAACACCAATGTTTAAACAATTTCACTCTATTTATTTTTATTTTTTTTAAGAACATTTAAAATATTAAATCAATTTTATTGTAATAAAAGAACAAATGCATGATTATGACTTTTTGTGTTTTAAATAATATTTTTTTTGTAACCAACAAGATAATATTTTAATTTTAAATATGCTCAAATTATTTTGTAACAATGTATTAAATAATTTAATTATCAATTAAATTAATACATCATCGTTATCATTTAAAAAATATTTTACAACAACATTGTCATGGGTCTAAAAACTAGTTAATTTCATAAATGCTTACCTAACACGCACTATATTCTATATATCCTTTTTTTTTGTCAACTATATTCTATATATCTAGATGCATTCCAAATTGAATTCAAGGTCATCTTTGGCATGACCATGCAAAGGATAGAATACACGAGAAAATGGTTCCCAAGAGAGCATTCATCCCTTATTAAAGTGGTATTCATGGAGATACTCCCCATAGTATGCTAAGCAGCTCGGGTGTTCTCTTTGACAAAGGATGGCTTAGAGTTGATGTTCAACCCTGTTAGTGTTAATGACATTGTAAGGACTCACCGGAGAGCCCATGAAAAATCTTCTTGATCTGTCTAGAGAGTTGGTTTTTTTAATTTATCGGGACCGGAACCTTGAAACGCCTCACTAGTTTTTTGATTTTTTTTTTTTTTGATGAATTGAAGGTTGTTGTGGTTTTCAGTTTACAGTTTTGGTATGTTAAGGATGGTTCTCTGTCTAGCTGTTTGTTCTTGGATGTGGAGCGTTTTCTGGCTTTCTGAAGGTTGAGGATTTGTTGTTTCGGCTACCTTTACTATGACTCTCTCTGGAGACTTTTGGGGTCATTAGATTCTTTTTGTGCTTTTTCTGGGTTCAGCCTTTAATGTTGTTTAATGCTTCAGGTAGTTTCTAGGTGAGTAGTTAGGTAGCTACACATCACTGTTTTTTCAGTTCTTATGTAATTGATGTTTGCTTATGTTGCTCTTTGAGCATTTGGCCTTCGTTTGTATGGCTTCATGCCTTGCCCCTGTTGGGTCTGTTATATGATATCATGTTGTAGTTGAACGAAAAAAAAGGGCATTTCTAAACACACACGCCTCTATTTCTAAGTACACACACATATCAGTGAGGAACTAATAGTTCTATATCAGTGCGAAACTAATAGTTCCACATGTGTTATTTATAGCACATACACATACAAATATCACATGCAAAACTATTAGTTTCGCGCGTTAATATTAGTTTTGCACATTGAAGTTCAACATGCGGAACTAATAGTTCCCCATGTATTATTTGTATGTGTGTGCACTACAAATAATACATACGAAACTATTAGTTCTGCACTGATATGTATGTGTACTTAGAAATAGAGGTATGCGTGTTTAGAAATGGTCAAAAAAAAGTGGTATTCTATGCAACTCTTGGAACACAACTTGGGTCAATCATTGTGTATCAAAAAATTTGTTATAATTTCAATATTTTTATAATTTATTATTTTAATAATTTTAATTTCAACATAAAATATATTTTTTCATCGTTATTATATTTTTATCTAATTAATTTATTGAATATTTTACTTTCTCTATTTTTTGTTGAAGTTTTTATGCATTGATATCTAAATATAAGTCGACTAATATAGAAAGTATAGATAAACATAATATACAATAATGAACATTTTACATGAAAGATTGAAAGTATATATGAAAAAAATTATACTCATAACATGGTGATAAATATTTTTGGGTTAAATATGTTTTTGGTCATTCATATTTGGAAAAAGTTTGATTTTGGTCCTTTTTCTTTAAAATTGATCTTTTTAGTCCCTTATTTTTGGAAATGTATCATTTATAGTCCTTGGGGGCATTTTATAAATTCAGAAAATATTTTTTAATATTTTATTTTCACCCCTCTTAATTTTTAATTTCCACTAAGTCCCCACCCACCATTTTGCATAGAGAAGGACCACCGCGAGCGACTCACCGCCGTCTCCACCGTCTCGATTGCCTCTACCACGATGCCCCACCGTCTAGGTATGCCTCTCTCTCTCTTTCTCCCACTCTCTGTCTCTGTCTCTGTCTCTCTCACTTTATATCTGGAGGGGGCTACGGTGAGGGGAAACGGATTGATCGAAGGGGCTAGGGGAAGGAGGCTTCACGGTTGGAGGCTAGGGGACGGTGGGGCGTCGTGGTGGAGGCAACCGAGATGGTGGAGACGGCGGTGAGTCGCTCGCAGCGGTCCTTCTCTGTGCAAAATGGTGGGTGGGGGCTTAATGGAAATTAAAAATTAGGAGGGGTGGAAATAAAATATTAAAAAATATTTTTTGAATTTATAAAATGGCCCCAAGAACTATAAATGGTATATTTCCAAAAACGAGAGACTAAAAAGATCAATTTTAAAGAAAAAAGACCAAAACTGAACTTTTACCAAATATGAAGGACAAAAAACATATTTAACCCAATATTTTTAGTGAAATCTCAATAACATGAATTACTACAAAACATTATACTCTGATATGATTTAATTATTTTTAATTATTATTATTATGATTTTGATAATTCTAATATGAATGTACTACTTTCCTTATATTTTATCTTTTTACCAACAAATATATTAAAGATATTATTTTATCCAAGTATTTTACTGCCTGTTTAATCTAACATGTTAATTTGTACGATTAGGCAAAGCCAAGTTGTTGTACAATTGTGATACAGAAATTTGAACCTATAACCTCATATTATCCAATGCCAAATTGTCATGACATATTTATTGACGAAATGAATTAACCTAAAAAGTCAACAAAAAAGAATATTTTTATTGGTCTTGCATAATATTGGCTCAGGAATTTATCATGCTATTTCCAAAAATCATTTAATTTAAATTCTTAAACTGGATTCAGCCAGACGACAACTTTCTATTGTTATTTTGAGTTTAGAATTAATCGCATTGACCTTTCAAATATAAAGATCCTTATTATGTAGTATATGTTTGATTAGATAATTTCGAGTTTGAAAAGCTGTTTTCCAAAAAAATGCAGTGATAAACTAATCAAAACACGCAGTAGTTATAAGTGGAGATCATGCCCATGGTCAAGGCCACATATTGGCACTAGACCAAATGTGTATACATTGGAAATCAAGGTAACCTGTGTATTGAACAGCCACTGCCATTGTGACAATTGTGACAACTGAAAATAGTGAAGCAAGACTCGAGAGGAGCAACAAAACATAATTTTTACTAGTGCTAGAAAACTGATCTTGAACATTCTCGGTAATTACAGTACAACCAATGCTAAAAAACGATTAAGAGTTGAAGAAATAATTAAATTAACTGACAAATAATTATAATATCAAATTCTATTTCAGGTTTGATAATATAGATTCACCCCTGAACTAGGAACAGCTGCTACCTTTCCTTGGCCTACAGGAGCTACACAAACTGTAACAATTAACAATACATAATTTTTTCAGGGATATAAAAAACACCAGATATAATTATAATTAACCAGATGCAGCTATTTAACTGCCTGATTTATGATATTCTACCCACTGATTGCCTTAGAAGGCATCAGGAGGGAAACGCCCGGGGAAAGGGTTGTATTTTTGTGCCTGATTCAAATGCATTCGCAAGGCATAGTTGTTAACCTGTCAAACAAAGCCAGAGATACAACATTCATTAGCAAGTGCAAACAGGTTATTTAAATACAAAATATTTTATTGGAGAAGAGTGTTAATCTTAGATTTAGAATCCACCATTTTTCCCCTATTGATCCCTTTGTCCGAAACAATGGACCATTCTTAGTACAATGTAAGGCCCTTAAATGCACTTCCATGTATCAGTATCTTAGCAAAATTATGCCTAAGGAATTGACCATCAATTTCCAACATTATCATCATTCACATCAGTTCTTTCTTTTCTCTACCATTTTACACAGGAAAGGGATTCAAAGTTTTCGTGGAAAACTAGAGAGTAGTTGAATTTGCCAAATTTTCATACCAAAAATTATGAGAGTAATTGAAATGTTTTGATCAAATGAGGAACTGTGTGTGTGAACAGAACAGGGATAAAGCTGATCTCTAACCTCAAGAGTTCTGATCTGCTCCTGGTATTGAGACACCAATTGCTTCAACTGCTGCAACTCTCGGTTTTTATCCTCATAATCAGAAAGGCGTTCAAGCTGGATTCTAAAAGCACTTTTGAAACAATTTCTCTCCTTGGTCAAGGCTTCAATCTGATACTTCAGCATCAAATTTTCCTGAAAATAAAAACCTCTGATGAGTGATGACAAATACTACACAAGCTCAACACTTCAATCATTAATATCACCCCACTGCTACTTCAACAATCCCTTACCCATGGCAGATATCATACATTCATGTTGCTCCCCACAAAGGACATTTACTTAGCTCCAAGCAAAATGCAAAGACATCAGAGACAGGTTAATACAAACCTTAGTTAAACTTAAAAGTGGGTATATGGCTAATTCAGTTGAATTCAAATTCCCAAGACCAAATTCTAATGGGGTGAACAATTAGGAAAAGCAATTACAGCATGAACAATGTGTATACCCTTTGAAGATCAGTTGTTGCCCCGGAACTTGCATGTGCACTGATCGATTTCTCTAGAACCTCAAGCAGTCTAGCAGCACGAGCTCTGGCATCATCAACACTGGTAGCACACGTCATCTCGCTGACAAACAAGTCAATCCATTCCGCTCCATCTGCAGGAAGATTGTTTTCAGCTGGCTCATTCCCAGGAGCAGAAGTATCCCCATTTTCCTCAAATGTACCTGCAACTGCAAGTTTTTCCCAAAAAAAAAAATCAGTGAAATTTGTTCTATTAAGACACAAAATGCTAGTATTAGAGAAATTGCAGCTATTACTAAAAGTCTAAAGCAAAACAAAAAAGCACTATCACTATGAACATCCAACTGAAATTTAAAACTCGTGTTATTATGCATTAGACAAGCACATTACACACAGATAAAAGAAAAAACAACAGATCCAATTGGAGAATGTGTTTCTTCTCTGTAAAAACGTGAAATTAGGCTACAAATCAATATCGATGATCCCTAATTTGTTGCTGAAGTACCTGCGTCGACGACGTTAGCCTCAGGTTGTGGAGCAGCAGTTCCGGAATTTTCATCAGCAGATCCGAGACACAGCCCGTGGAGGCTCTTGATGGCAGCATCTAGATCGTTGCCACATTCCTGGAGTGCTCTCTCAAGGATCTGAAGGAAAAAAGCATCAACTATGCAGGACATTAATCGATGCAATCAGCAATATCATTGTGATTATTTTTATTACATGTATTTATTATTTTATTATTTTCTTCTATATTTTTTGTCTAAACCAGGGTACGAATCCAGGACCGGTTAGACAGCAAAGCTCTAACGCGCGAGATTTAATGCTAATGTATTCTCAATGTCTGGATTCAAACCCAGGACTACCGATTAAGCCGGGCGAGAGACATGCTCTCTCACTCAAGCTCTCGGTGGTTTCTATATGAAAACATGGTAATTGGAATAATTATAATTAAAATTAATATATATCTATATATATATATAATATTATGAAAACCTGGTCATCCATATGAGGGAAGAGAGTGCGAAGGTGATCGACGAGGGTGGGGAGAGAGAGGCGAATAGGGGATGAGGAACAGCGAAGCCTCTTGGAAACTGGGGGGGAAGGAGGAAGGTCTTCGAAGAAAGATCTCTTGCTTCCGCACACCGCAGCAGACATCGTTCAAAGATACGTCGTCGTCTTTCTCTTTTCTTCTTCCCTGTTCTTCCCCTCAAATAGGATCAATTTGATCGGAGGGTTGGGTTGGGTTGGGTTAGGGTTGCTCTCGCAGAACAGGGTCAGGGAAATTGTTGAGAGAGGTTGCGGCTTCCTTCCCTGCGCGATTGAGTATGAGATTGTATATATTCCTCTCTCTCTCTCTCTCTCTCTCTCTCTCTCTTGTCTTGGATTGGTTGGTTATCGCAGGCTCCCAACGAAAAAGTTTGGGGCTGTTGTTGGGAAAACGAAATCCAGGGTTATCTGCCCTACAGGGAAAGTTTCCTCCTGTGTTGTTTGTCCCCTCACATCCTCCTCCTGCTAATATATTTTATTTTGGCTTAAATAAATTTTTGATCATATAAATATTCAATTTTTGATTTTAATCCATTAAAAAAAGTCAAATTATTTTAGTCATTTAATTTTTTTTTAGTTTTGGTCCTTTTAGTGAATCACCACTGTATTGTGCTGATATGACATATGTATGTCCCTGTCATAACTTGACACGTCATTTAAAATTTATAAGGACCTGCTGACTAGGACTTTTTTCCTATCACGGGACTAAAATCAAAAATCATAATTTTTATAAGGTCTAACTACACAACTTAAAATTTTTATAGAGACTAAAACACATCAACCCCCTCCCTCTTTCCCCTTCGTCCCCCTCCTTCAATCCCCTCCTCCTCCACCACCACCCCCTCTCTCTCCTCCTTTTCCCTCATCCTCTCTCCTCCACCACCACCCCCCTCTCTCTCTCTCCTCACCACCACCACCCAAACACACACTCTCTCTCTCTCATTTTTTTTCTCTCTCTCTCTCCCCACTACCACCACCCAAACACTCTCTCTCTCTCATAGCATAGCAACACAAACCAAAGTAAGAAAGACAGAACTTTCAAGAACTCGAGAGAAAACGAGAGTGTTTGGGTGGGGGTGGTGGTGGTGGTGGGAGAGAGAGAGAGTGTGTGTGTGTGTGTTTGGGTGGTGGTGGTGGTGGGGAGAGAGAGAAAACGAGAGAGAGAGGGGGTGGGGAGAGAGAGAAAACGAGAGAGAGAGATAGTGTGTGTTTGGGTGGTGGTGGTGGTGGGGAGAGAGAGAAAACGAGAGAGAGAGTGGTGGTGGTGGATGGGAGAGAGAGAGAGAGGGTGGTGGTGGAGGAGAGGGGAGAAGGAGGGGGTGGAGGATGAAGGAAGGAGGAGGAGGTGGTGGTGGAGGAGAAAGGGGGATTAAAATCAAAATCTCAATTTTGAGAGGGACTAAATTCAAAACTTAAAATTTTTATAGGGACTAAATTCAAAACATAGATAGGCCACATCAGTGTTTTCTGCCACGTAGGCATGCTGACTGGGTCATAATGTGCCACCTAGCACTAAAAGGACCAAAACCAAAAAAAAATTTAAAGAACTAAAATAGTTTGACTTTTTTTAATTGACTAAAATCAAAAATCAGATATTTACAGAGACTGAAAACATATTTAAGCATTTTATTTTTTAATAATTAAAAAATATAACAAATTAATTATGTTGTTAATAGAAAAAAAAGGCTGTAATTTCGAATATTCTTCTATCTCAAGTAGAGGAACTAATTTGCTAAAAAATAATAGCTTACAAAATTATTCCTTTGATGAGTGTGTTTGGAAACTAAGGTGAGCTCTCTCCAAACACACGTTCACTTGGAAACTATTAGAGATAACTTTCACGGTGAAAAGACTTTATACAGTAATTTAAAAGTTAAAACAAACACCTACCTAAGTGATAAGATGGTTTGGTGGTTTATGATAGGGGGCAAAATGGATTGGATTTGGGCACCCATGTTGAGGTTTCCAACTCACGGTCTGCTTTGGTGAGCCGAGTTGATTATTTTTTCCAATTTTAAATCTATTTTTAAATGGTTTTTTCTTTATTTTTTGGCGGGTTTGAGGTGGGGTCGGCCCGATTTGGCCTACCAACCCACCAAAATCAGACAAACCCGCGCGGCTCACAACCCGCCCTTAAATGGGGTGAATGTATTTTTTGGCCCACTTTCTTTGGCGGTGTGAGGCGGGCCAGTCATTTTTGCAGGCAAAAAATGAGCCAGAACGAGTCAACCATTTATGCTATCCGTAATTCAAAGAAATAGATGTATGAGTTAGAGTGATAAAGAAGTCATGATTCAAATTCATCTACTAACATAACTTACTAATTTCTAACATTTCTCTATAAAAAAAATCAAACACCAATATTTAATTTTAGATATGATCATGGGATGAACCAAAACGAAAGAAATGAGTTATGGGACCAAAGTCTAAAAATTTGTCATTGTAACATATCATCAGACACCTATATATCCAAAGGTGTACGCATACATGATAAAATTATAAAATAATTTTTGTTCTGTATATAATTTAGTAGTCATGAATTTTTCAAAATTTTGGAATGAGGATCACATAAATAATTAATCTAAATCCAATTAGTGCACATATACTAAACTTAAGTGAGGAAAGTTGAGGTTCGATCCCACGTAACACACTATTAGAAAATAGTTTTTAAATGTGACTAAACCTCGAATCCAAGGTCAAAGACTATAATTCACAAAAAAAAATATTGATAAGTAATTATAAATCTCTAAATAAGGTATTATATGAATTAGATACTCAATCCTCAATAAATCATATTTTATAAAAATTTATTCAACGCATTAATCTTTTTAAATTTTGACATGAGATCTATATATTACCAGATAGATTCAGGTGGTGGAGGATAATAGATACAAAACAACATTCTATAGTGTCTTTGACCAAAGTGAATGGAGTGTAATCTCACGTGGATACTAAAAAATGTCTAAATAGTAAATCGAATCTCCAATTTTCAAAGGTAAATTTTGTAGGTTTTGAATTTTATCAAGAAACTACATCTCTATTTCAAAAATCAATTGAATCAGTGGAAAAGATTCAAAATGAAATAAAAGATAAAAATACAAATATTATCATGATATAAAAGATAAAAAAACAAATACAAAGATTATCATGATGTAAACTTTACATACTATATTTTTAATATTAGGAGAATTTTTTCTCGGTCTTATAAAAGACATAAGAATAATCCTCTAACATGAGATTAAGAAATGACTAATATAGCAGTATATATATTAAACAAATTATCTAAAAACTTCCTTATTTAGGGATTCTAAATTATCAAGAAACCATGTGGTTTTCCACTCCTTCATGGGAGGCCAACTACAAAAGACTTTGATTTTATCACTAAAAATATGTCATCCAGACTTGCCTCTTGGAAACATAGACTCCTCAACAGGGCAGGGAGAGTTGCTCTTGCTTCTTTGGTACTCACCTCTATCTCTTCCTATTTATTACGTGTAGGTAGGGTTGGCAATATGGGTCTGGCCCAACGGGCCAGCCTGTTTGACCCGTAAAATGGGCCGACCAACTTTTTTTAGTCTTGGCCCGTCAAAAAGTGGGCCAGAGTGGATTGGTCGTAAAATGGGTCGGGGGCTGACCCGTTTGTTTTTTTGAAAAAATAATGATTTTTCTTATTTTTTAATTATTTTATTATTATTATTTTTGCAGACCAACCCGTTTTGGCCCGTTGGCCCGCCAAAACGGGCTACCCTGTCAGCCCTCATTAAACGGACCGGGCTAGATTTTTCGGCCCACATTCGAAAACGGACCGGGCCGGCTGGCCCTTTTTCGCAAGGGCCACCGCGGGCCGGGCCGTATTGCCACCCCTACATGTAGGTTTGCTGGCTGCCCCAGTCTGTTTGCTCTCAAATAGATAAGATTTCTAGGGAATTTATATGGAAAGAGACCCAAAATAAGAGAGTAAATTTAGTCGATTGGAAGAAGGTGACTCGGCCTAAGGCTCTTGGGGGTTTGGGTATTCACACAGCTAGGGAGGCTAACACATCTCTTATTGGAAAATCAGTCTGGGAGGTGCAACAAAATAGAGATAAACTTTGGGTCCAACTTCTTTGCATAAATACTTCATTACTAAAAAATTTCTTTATAAAGATAGCAAGACAAGATCTCCTATCTGGAGTGCTATTAACAAGGTTAGGGATCTCCTTCATAATGGTTATCAACTCATAATTGGGGTCGGTGATCTATCTTTCTGGCTTGACTATTGGTCCAATATGGACCTCTTCACCATCTCCTCCTTCAAGTTGACATTCATGATATGAACCATAACTTAAAACCAGATTTACATTAATCATGAACGGAAACTAGACAACCTATTTACTGTATTTCCTGATCAGTTGAATGCTCTCATTCAGGGCAATTGTTTCCATCATAGTCCGGGTGTGCATAATCTCCACATTTGAAGAAGTAATGTTATTGGAAGTTATACTACAAGATCTGGTTTTCACTGGATTCTAAAGCAGTGAAGTAACATTCCTAGGGATCAATTGTGGAGATGGATTTGGAGACTCTCAGCCCTAGAAAATATCAAGCTTTTATTCTGGCTTGTTTTCAATAATTCTGTTGCCACCCTTTTAATGTTACATCATAGGGGAATTACCCTCATAGTTGTGTGCAGGAATTGTCAAAGAGAAGATGAAACTTTGCTTCACCATATCAGTGATTGCCTATGTGTGAAAAGGATTTGGATTAAATTGGGCTTCTTGGACGGTATTTTCTTTCAACAAACAAATGTGCATCTCTGACTTAGACAAGGGGCAATTGGACCCAAAGATTAACTATTCATTTCCCGTGTCTGGTGGTCTTGGAGAGCTAGAAACGCAAAATATTTTAACAATGAGGTTATCCCATTCCCTTGGCTACTCCTATCGGTCTTAAACCTTGTTAATACCCTAACTGTTTACTTCACACATGAGAACTAAAAGTCTCAAGCAATTAGGTAGGTTTCCTGGGTCTAGCAAGATCGAGAACAAACCATCCTTAATGTGGATGGAAGTAGCCTGGGTAACCCAAGTCCAGTGGGATTTGGGGGTTTGGTTAGAAACCCTAATGGTGGCTGTTTATTTAGGCTCAATGGCCACAGTGACATTTTGGATGTGCTCAAGGCTGAATTCCTAGGAATTTTTAATGGTCTCAATTTGGCTTGAAGGAGAGGTTTTAGATACCTAATTTGCTATACGGATTCCTTGAATGCAAGGAACTTGATGACAGAGCAGTTTGAAGTCTATCACATTTATGCATCTATGATATAGGACATTAGAGACTTGATGGTGTTACCTTAGAGGGTTGAGATTCAGCACATCCTCCGTGAGGGGAACCAATGTGCTGACCATCCTGCGAAATTGGGAGCCACCATTGATGAGAAGCTTCGGATTTTTGAAAGGCCACCATCAGATCTTCGCATCTGCCTGAATGGAGACGCTGTTGGAACCTCCTTTACAAAGACGGTATCCACATTTGGAATGTCTTCTTAGTTTTCCTCTTTTGTTTCTGTGTTTTTTCTTTCCTTGTATTTTCACACTCTACCAAAAAAATGTGAAGTGTCATTAATAGTAAAATTAGGATGGGAGAGTCCTTAAATAAAATATTCACATTCACAAATCTTCAAAAGAATAAATAGTCATGTATAATTAAGGTATGTGACATCCAATTCAATAAAATTACTCCACTATATTAGTAGTTTCATAAGCTTATTTTGACACGTATTAGAAGTTTCATAAGTTATCATGATGAGTTTATAGAAATAAAATGAGAATAGTTCATGAACATATTATTAGTGATTTTTACAAACTCTTATAATCACTTTGATATGCATTTTTTTTTGTCAATCTTTTTTATTTGGTCAAATATTTTTTGGTCAATCTTTGATCTGTGTTTTTTGGTCAACAATCTTTGATCTATGTTATGCCAAGCAAAAATAACCTTTTTATAAAAGAGGTTTTTTTTACCAAAAAAATAAAAAAATAAAAGAGGTCTCTTCATTTTTATTTTTTTGATCAAAAGAGGAGAGAGAGAGAGAGAGGCCTATTCTCAGAAATAAATTGGGCCTGTTCATAAAAAAGAGAATTGGGCCTAACCAAGTAGCCCAATTACGGGTAAAGGCGGTATCCGAATGGCGGCACATGCTACCGGCATGACCATCAATAAATCTAAAATGCGATTTACCAACGCGAACGTTTCCTTTTCACTGAGCTCTCTGTGTCTCTATTGTCTTCCACTCATAAACCCTAGAACCTGCTACTTGGTAGAGCCCTCCAAGGCTCTTACGAAGGAAGAACATAACATGCTCTGAATTCTGAAACAACAACTCTCAAATCGTTCAAAACTATATATCAGTTAGTTCATCAAGTTTTTTGAACCTTCAATTGAAGCTCTGATAGAGTAGAAATCTTTTTTCCAAGATGTGGAACAACAACGGCCAGATTGCGCCACCTGGAACTACGGTTCCTCCGATTCCTCCGCCACCGACGGCACAACCATCATACACGGTGCTTCCACCACCGCCTCCTCCGCCACAAGCTCCGGCGGAGACCGAAGCCGATGCGGAGGCGAGGCTGGAGGAGAAGGCCAGGAAATGGCAGCAGCTGAACTCGAAGCGTTACAGTGATAAGAGGAAATTCGGTTTTGTTGAGACTCAGAAAGAGGACATGCCTCCTGAACATGTCAGGAAAATCATCAGGCAAGTGTTTTTTCTATCTCATAAGCTGTTTGTGTAGTTTTTCTAAGTTATGAGTGAGAGAGTGAAATCGCTTGATTATTACACTTTGTAGTGTTAGCTCATAAGAAGCTGCAGTATTATGTGTTGCTATTAATTATGGAGAAAATTATTTTTGCGAGGAAAATAAGTTAGTTGATACTGTGCATATAGCATAGGATTATAAGATTATTTATTTTTTGTTAAAAAATAGAATATATTGAGATTTTCGTTTGTATTGTATCATCATATCGGTGTGTATCTGTGACCTTTCTCTTAGTAATAAGGATTGATTTCTATCTTATCATGGGATTACTTGCTACTATTGTTTAAAGTCTTATTTCGTCGCTGTTCTCTATTTCAGGGATCATGGTGATATGTCCTCAAAGAAATATCGTCATGACAAACGTGTTTACCTTGGAGCGCTTAAGTTTATACCGCATGCAGTTTACAAGCTCCTGGAGAATATGCCCATGCCGTGGGAGCAGGTTCTCTGCATTTTCTGGTTCCTCTTATTTTGTCAATCATTAAATCTTTGCAGTCTATTTTTCCTCCTCCTCCTCGTTTGATTTGCTGTACATTAGTCCCTTGCTAATACCATTCCATAAATCAACTTTTGTGATTGTGAATATAGGTTCGAGATGTGAAGGTCTTGTACCATATTTCTGGGGCTATCACATTTGTCAATGAAATACCTTGGGTTGTTGAGCCTATTTATCTTGCTCAGGTTTGTTACTCTCTTCATGTAGCAGCTCATAGAAGTTATGAAGTCTTATATATTGTGTATAATCAGTTAATCACGGCACATCCATTTCTTTTACTTTAGACGATTCTTAACAAAACAAACTATTATGCAGTGGGGTTCAATGTGGATCATGATGAGAAGAGAGAAAAGGGATCGGCGTCATTTTAAGAGGATGCGATTTCCTCCATTTGATGATGAGGAGCCTCCGCTTGACTATGCTGATAACCTTCTAGATGTCGATCCTCTAGAGCCAATTCAGCTGGAGCTTGATGAAGAGGAAGATTCTGCTGTGTATACTTGGTTTTATGATCATAAGCCTCTTGTGAAAACAAAGCTCATAAATGGTCCTAGTTACCGGAAATGGCATCTTTCCCTTCCTATAATGGCAACTTTGCATCGGCTTGCTGGACAGCTTCTGTCTGATCTAAGTGACCGCAATTATTTCTACTTGTTTGACATGGAGTCTTTTTTTACAGCAAAGGCTCTGAACATGTGCATACCTGGTACTTGGATTTCTTTGGTGTATATGTTTATATATTTATATTTATATTAAAAAAATATTAAAACACTTATTATTTACTGGGTTCCAAGTTGATTGAGTTTAAGTTCACATTAAGCTAGATGTTGGTAATTTTAAAACTTAGTAATGTAGATTGTAATGAACTTTGAAAGGCGTACAAAGTTATGTTGCATTAAATATTATGCATATTATAATAATGTAGAAATTCAAAATCATGCATTGATTTCTCTGTTATCTACGTCCTCCAGGTGGCCCTAAATTTGAGCCTCTCTACCGTGACATGGAGAAAGGAGACGAGGACTGGAATGAGTTTAATGACATAAATAAACTCATTATAAGGTCGCCACTTCGGACAGAGTATAGAATTGCTTTTCCTCATCTTTATAACAACAGGCCTCGCAAAGTAAAGCTTTGTATCTACCATACTCCCATGGTCATGTACATAAAAACCGAAGATCCTGACCTACCTGCATTTTATTATGATCCCTTGATACACCCAATAACCAGTGCTAACAAGGAGCGACGTGAGAAGAGAATCTATGATGAGGATGATGATGATGACTGGATATTGCCAGATGGTGTGGAACCTTTGCTTAAAGATACACAACTTTATACAGACACCACAGCTGCTGGAGTCTCCTTACTGTTTGCTCCTCGTCCTTTTAACATGAGATCTGGCCGCATGAGGCGTGCAGAAGATATCCCTCTTGTGTCAGAATGGTATAAGGAGCATTGGTAAGTTGTAGCTTCCCTCTCTTATACGCTTCATAGCTTGCCTTTCATTGGTTAATCTGCATCTGGCATTGCTTTTTTTTTTTCTCTCTCTCCAGTAGTCGTATATAAAAGCTAACCATTTCTTGTTGATTGCCTGACAGTCCTCCATCATATCCAGTTAAAGTTCGAGTTAGCTATCAAAAGTTGCTGAAGTGTTTTGTGTTGAATGAGCTGCATCATAGACCTCCTAAAGCTCAAAAAAAGAAGCACTTATTCAGATCTCTTCAAGCAACAAAGTTTTTCCAGACCACAGAACTTGATTGGGTCGAAGCAGGTCTTCAAGTTTGTAGGCAGGGATATAACATGTTGAATCTATTGATACACAGGAAAAATCTGAACTACCTTCATCTTGATTATAATTTTAATCTAAAGCCTGTCAAAACATTGACTACAAAAGAGCGTAAGAAATCACGATTTGGTAATGCTTTTCATCTTTGTCGTGAGATTCTTCGTTTGACGAAACTTGTGGTGGATGCCAATGTTCAGTTCCGTTTGGGTAATGTTGATGCTTTCCAGCTGGCAGATGGACTCCAGTATACTTTTTCACATGTTGGTCAATTGACTGGTATGTATCGGTACAAGTACAGGCTTATGCGACAAATAAGAATGTGTAAGGACTTGAAGCACTTGATTTACTACCGTTTTAACACCGGGCCTGTCGGGAAGGGACCTGGCTGTGGGTTTTGGGCACCGATGTGGAGGGTTTGGTTATTCTTTCTTCGTGGTATTGTGCCCCTTCTTGAACGATGGCTAGGAAATTTACTTGCACGTCAGTTTGAGGGGCGCCACTCTAAAGGAGTGGCGAAGACTGTCACTAAGCAGCGTGTTGAGAGCCACTTTGACTTGGAGCTTCGAGCAGCGGTTATGCATGATGTGCTTGATGCCATGCCAGGTAATCATTATTGATTTAGCATCATTTATGCTTTCTTAATTTTGATTTCTTTTCAGTGTTCGAGTGGCGTCTGCAATTTTTTTCCGCATTTTTTCTTTAATTTTACTGAAGTTGTTTTCCTCCTCTAAATGGCAGAGGGTATAAAGCAGAATAAGGCAAGAACTATATTGCAGCATTTGAGTGAGGCTTGGCGCTGCTGGAAAGCAAATATTCCTTGGAAGGTAAGCTATTTGATTGTAATTTGTAGGCTAAATTGTATTGCAGGTGAATTAGTAAAAATATAAACATGTGGTTGGATTTGAAGAGCACTTCTAAGATGTCTAGATTTTTGTTTACTGTTATAGCCTATAGGTTATTTGAGGTACAATTAGCAATGAAAACTAATTTCCAAAAATTTTCTGAAACCAGATTCAATTATTGTAGCCACGAGAGGCTATGTTGGTTATAAATAATAAAAAATTTATCGGAATTTGTTTCATGCCTTTTTGGTTTCATTGTTGATTTACTTTGGCAACATGTAGGTTCCTGGTCTGCCTGTTCCCATAGAGAACATGATCCTTCGATATGTGAAATCAAAAGCAGATTGGTGGACAAATGTTGCTCATTACAATCGTGAGCGTATAAGAAGAGGTGCAACTGTGGATAAGACTGTATGTCGTAAGAATCTTGGAAGATTGACACGCCTTTGGCTGAAGGCAGAGCAGGTGCATATAGTGTATTCTATGATTGATTTCAATTTTTGTCTCATCATTTTCAAACATTTGTTCTTTGAGTTTTTCTTATAGAAATTCTTGTTTTCAGAGTTATTTCCTGATCATTTATCCCTGTTTGTAGGAGCGTCAACACAATTATTTGAAAGACGGGCCATATGTTACTCCTGAAGAAGCTGTTGCTATCTATACAACTACAGTACATTGGTTGGAATCTAGGAAGTTCTCCCCTATTCCATTTCCACCTTTATCGTACAAGCATGATACGAAGTTGCTTATCCTTGCACTTGAGAGGTTGAAGGAATCCTACAGTGTTGCCGTGAGATTAAACCAACTGCAAAGAGAAGAGTTGGGGCTGATTGAGCAAGCTTATGACAATCCACATGAGGCATTATCACGAATCAAGCGGCACCTCCTCACCCAGCGCGCCTTCAAAGAAGTATGTGAATATAATAAAAGTTGGTTAGCTTTAAGATTTTTATTCCTAGTACAGGGAAAGTGTAAATTTGTTTTCTGCTTTTGCAGGTTGGAATAGAGTTCATGGATTTATATAGCTACTTGATTCCAGTTTATGAAATAGAGCCTCTTGAGAAGATTACAGATGCATATCTTGATCAATATCTGTGGTATGAAGGTGACAAGCGTCATCTCTTTCCCAACTGGATCAAGCCAGCAGATTCAGAACCACCACCTCTTTTGGTTTACAAATGGTGTCAAGGTATAAACAATTTGCAAGGTATATGGGACACCAGTGAAGGTCAGTGTGTTGTGATGCTGCAGACCAAGTTTGAGAAATTTTTTGAGAAGATTGATTTAACAATGTTAAACAGGTATGAATTTTCTAAATCACTTTGTGAATGAAATCAGGGATATCTTCACTTCTAAATTTATTTCTAATGTTGCAGGCTTCTGCGTTTGGTTCTAGATCACAACATTGCTGATTATGTCACTGCAAAAAACAATGTTGTGCTGTCATATAAGGATATGAGCCACACAAATTCATATGGTCTTATACGTGGTCTACAGTTTGCATCCTTTGTTGTTCAATATTATGGACTGGTATTGGATCTTTTGCTTCTTGGACTGACTCGAGCTAGTGAGATTGCTGGTCCGCCGCAGATGCCTAATGAATTCATTACTTATTGGGACACAAAAGTTGAGACTAGGCACCCAATTAGGCTGTATTCTCGGTATATAGATCGGGTTCATATATTATTTCGCTTCACCCATGAGGAGGCCCGGGATCTCATTCAGCGTTATCTCACTGAGCACCCTGATCCTAACAATGAGAATATGGTGGGGTACAATAATAAGAAGTGCTGGCCAAGAGATGCAAGAATGAGGCTCATGAAACATGATGGTATTTGTTTTTTCCTTTTACATTGTGTGGTTTTTGAAATGTTATTTTGGCCCTTGGTTTTTAATGTCTACAATTAACTATAACTATGTTGTAATTTCAGTCAATCTTGGGAGGAGTGTCTTTTGGGATATGAAGAATCGTCTTCCTCGAAGCATCACAACTTTGGAATGGGAGAACAGTTTTGTTTCTGTTTACAGCAAGGATAATCCAAACTTGCTTTTTAGCATGTAAGTTTTGATTATTTTAAGCAATTTTCCTGTGTTTTTTGTCTCCTTTTTTTTTGTCAACTTTTCACTTTGTTCAAATCTTTCAGTATTTTATAATAGCCTTGGATGTCTAACCTCTCGTGGCAGTGGTTGAAAATGTAGTTTTCTAGTTTCATGAATTTCTTTGCAGTATATCCTCATTATATACCCCGTACTTGCATTTCTATTTGTTTATGTCCTTGATTGTTGCCACAGGTTGTTAGTCCTTTGTGTTTTGGAGTTTCGATCTTCCTTTAACCCATGTGCATGATTAACGAACCTCTCTTTAATAACACCTCTCAATGACCTGTAGGTGTGGATTTGAAGTGAGGATACTTCCTAAAATTAGAATGACTCAAGAAGCATTCAGCAACACAAGAGATGGTGTCTGGAATCTCCAGAACGAACAGACAAAAGAAAGGACAGCTGTTGCTTTCTTAAGAGTTGATGACGAACACATGAAAGTGTTTGAGAATCGTGTGAGGCAGATTCTTATGTCTTCGGGTTCTACTACATTCACAAAAATTGTCAATAAGTGGAATACGGCTTTAATAGGTAAGGGGAATTGAATTGTAGGAGCTCTTTGCAGAGGTTATCATCAGTTTTCTCACTGACTTTGGTTTTGTTAGGACTCATGACTTACTTCCGGGAGGCAACTGTACATACACAAGAGCTGTTGGATTTGCTTGTTAAATGTGAAAATAAAATTCAGACTCGTATTAAGATTGGGCTCAACTCGAAGATGCCTAGCAGGTAAATAATCAAATATTTTTTATTAATTCATTTGGAGCTTTTCGTTTCAAACATTCAAATTTATGCTGTTGTCTCCTTTATCAGGTTTCCGCCTGTCATTTTCTACACCCCAAAGGAAATTGGAGGGCTCGGAATGTTGTCTATGGGTCACATTTTGATTCCACAAAGTGATCTCCGATACAGTCAGCAGACAGATGTTGGTGTCACCCACTTCAGGAGTGGGATGAGTCACGAGGAGGACCAGCTGATTCCCAACCTTTATCGCTATATACAGGTAAACCTCAATTCTTTCCTTGTTATATTTAACTATGTGCATTAGCACTTGCATATGATTTTTGTAGTTCATCTTTTTATGTTTTCTTGGATATTGCAGCCTTGGGAAAGTGAGTTCATTGATTCACAGCGTGTCTGGGCTGAATATGCACTGAAAAGGCAGGAAGCACAAGCACAAAACAGGCGTTTGACACTCGAGGATTTGGAAGTGAGTGTTCTGTTCTGATGCTTTGATTGCCTTCAAAATGATATGAATTTTGGGGTTTTGGTTTCCTTCTGGATAGTATAGTAGCAATGTGCCTCTGTTCCTTAGAGGAACTCTTCTTATTGACTTATTCTTGATCTATTTGGCAGGATTCTTGGGACAGAGGAATACCACGTATAAACACTTTGTTTCAGAAGGATAGACACACTTTGGCCTATGATAAGGGATGGAGGGTACGCACAGACTTCAAGCAGTACCAAGTTCTGAAACAAAATCCCTTCTGGTGGACACACCAGAGACACGACGGGAAGTTGTGGAACTTGAACAATTACCGAACTGATGTTATTCAAGCCCTTGGAGGAGTTGAAGGAATTCTTGAGCACACTTTATTCAAAGGAACATAGTAAGTATTATTTTCCTTTAAACTAGCTTTCTGTTTGAGTTTTTTTTTGGGGGGTGGGTCCCTTGTTTAACGGTATTACCAAGCAGAAATAGATCCTGAATTCATCTATTTATTATATGCTCCTTTTATTTGAAGCTGTAATCATTTTATATGAGACAATACTGATACAGACATGCAACACAAAATGGATATAGGAACACACCAAATTCTAAAATTTATAGGACACTGACATGGCGCTTTTCTCACACGCAATTGAAGATGCAAGGAATAAAGATTTGTAATTCATAATGATATATAAGCTTCTAGATTTACGAGATCTTGATATGTTTGGTGCAAAAATGAAATGAAAAGCTCGGGGAAATGCAATTGGCATTTGACAAAAGGGCATATGCTTTATTATTACATTATGTAAAATCTGGTTAAAAAGTTTAAGACAGACCCAACCATTTTGCATGATGTTTTTCTCCCGAGATTTTAAATAGCTGTCCACACTGTCTGTTGTGTGCCGATCTTTAAGACAGACCCATGTTGAAGTTGAAAATTATTTTTGAATTTGACATGTATGAATGCATGTTGATATGTGCTGTTACTTCTAAATTTTTAATGTGTGGTGTCATTAGCCTTGGCCAGCCTTTTTCCTCCACTTACAGTACGTTCATTATTTAGCTCTTGCTAATTTTCTCTACTATGGAAGTTGTAATTGACTTGTTATTTTTCACTGTTAGTTTTCCAACTTGGGAAGGTCTCTTCTGGGAAAAGGCATCAGGCTTTGAGGAATCTATGAAGTATAAGAAGCTTACCAATGCTCAGAGATCTGGTCTCAACCAGATACCCAACCGTAGATTTACACTTTGGTGGTCACCAACCATTAACCGAGCCAATGTTTATGTTGGTTTCCAAGTGCAGCTAGATCTTACTGGTATTTTCATGCATGGGAAAATACCAACTTTGAAGATATCTCTTATTCAGATATTCAGAGCTCACTTGTGGCAGAAGATCCATGAGAGTGTTGTCATGGATCTTTGTCAGGTTTTGGATCAAGAGTTGGACGCTTTGGAGATTGAAACTGTCCAGAAGGAAACAATCCATCCAAGGAAAAGCTACAAAATGAACAGTTCTTGTGCGGACATTCTTCTCTTTGCTGCCCATAGATGGCCGATGTCAAAGCCTAGTCTTGTAGCTGAATCTAAGGATGTTTTTGATCAGAAGGCAAGCAATAAATACTGGATTGATGTCCAGCTTCGATGGGGTGATTATGACTCTCATGATATTGAGCGTTACACTCGGGCCAAATTTATGGATTACACAACAGATAATATGTCTATTTATCCATCTCCTACTGGTTTGTCTCTGTCAATTTCATGTACTCCTTTATATATTTTCATATCAGTGTTACTTGATTTGGCATATAATCATTGCTTTCCATGCAGGGGTAATGATTGGCCTTGATTTGGCCTATAACTTGCATTCTGCATTTGGGAACTGGTTCCCTGGGTCAAAGCCACTACTTCAGCAGGCCATGAACAAGATCATGAAGGTAAGTACAAATCTTACATCAGTATTTCGCTATAAAATTATAAATAATTCCAGTACATTGACTTTTATGTGTTGTTGTAACAATTGTTTCTATGATTTTGTTGAAAACTTTTTCCATCTGCACCATCTCCACTAAGCTCTGGTGACTGTAGTATGTATTTCTTTATCTAACACAGTTGTTTTACTAATAATTTTGTGCATGTGCAGTCAAATCCTGCATTGTATGTGTTGAGGGAACGGATAAGGAAAGGTTTGCAGTTGTACTCTTCTGAGCCCACTGAACCATATTTGTCTTCTCAAAACTATGGAGAGATATTCAGCAACCAAATCATATGGTTTGTTGATGACACTAATGTGTATCGTGTTACAATTCATAAGACATTCGAAGGAAATCTTACAACAAAACCTATCAATGGTGCCATATTCATTTTCAATCCAAGGACTGGACAGTTGTTTCTCAAGGTTTGTTTTTATCGCTCTCGTCTTTACTGGAGTGTTTCTAGGGTTAGTTGCTAGGTATTGATCTTTCTTATCATACCTTGCAGGTTATTCATACGAGTGTATGGGCTGGTCAGAAGCGTCTTGGCCAACTGGCAAAGTGGAAAACAGCAGAAGAAGTTGCGGCTCTTGTAAGGTCGTTGCCTGTAGAAGAACAGCCAAAGCAAATTATTGTCACTCGTAAAGGAATGTTGGATCCATTGGAGGTTCACTTGCTGGACTTCCCCAATATTGTTATCAAAGGAAGTGAGCTGCAGCTTCCTTTCCAAGCATGTTTGAAAATTGAGAAATTTGGGGATCTTATTTTGAAGGCCACAGAACCACAAATGGTTTTGTTCAACATTTATGATGACTGGCTTAAGAGTATTTCATCATACACTGCATTCTCCAGGCTGATTTTGATTCTGCGTGCACTACACGTCAATAATGAAAAGGCAAAGATGTTACTGAAGCCTGACAAAACTATCATCACCGAACCTCATCACATCTGGCCTTCTCTAACTGATGATCAGTGGATGAAGGTAATTTTAATTTTCAATTTTCTGATATTTTACACTTGATTGTGGTAAATTCAATTCAATGTTTAGACTTGAAGAAATAGTTGCTAAACCACCTTTGAAATTAATTTCTATTTGTCAGAGCAGTTGTGTTTAGCTCTTATTCTGCAGTTTCCTGTTTTCTCTTGGTATTCATAGCCTAAACATAATGCATTGACAGGTGGAGGTTGCATTGAGAGATCTTATACTTTCTGATTATGCCAAGAAAAACAATGTGAATACATCAGCTCTGACTCAGTCTGAGATTCGTGATATTATACTTGGAGCTGAGATTACTCCACCTTCACAACAGCGGCAACAGATTGCAGAGATTGAGAAACAGGTTAACATTATTTTTGCTGCTTCCCGGACATATACTTCAGCTCTATTTTTCTCTACCCATCTCTCTATCCTTTTCTGGTGCCCTAAACTTGATTTATCTTGCCAATTTCATTCTTGAATTACTTACTCAAGTTGTTCTGTATGCACTATTTTACAGGCGCATGAAGCAAATCAAGTGACAGCTGTAACAACAAAGACCACAAATGTTCACGGTGAAGAACTTATAGTAACCACCACTAGTCCCTATGAGCAAGCTGCTTTTGGTTCTAAGACTGATTGGCGTGTCAGAGCAATATCAGCCACAAATTTATACCTTCGAGTAAACCATATATATGTGAACTCCGAGGATATAAAGGTTGACACAATTTTTCGTTGTTTTTTTCAATCATGTTACTTACAACTCTGTTATACGTTAACATTAGATTTTGTGGTGCAGGAAACTGGCTACACCTATATTATGCCAAAGAACATTTTGAAAAAGTTCATATGTATAGCAGATCTTCGAACGCAAATTGCCGGTTACTTGTATGGCGTAAGTCCTCCGGATAATCCTCAGGTTAAAGAAATTAGGTGCATTGTGATGCCACCACAATGGGGGACTCATCAACAAGTCCATCTCCCATCAGCTCTTCCAGAACACGATTTCTTGAATGATTTGGAACCTTTGGGATGGATGCATACTCAACCAAATGAACTTCCGCAGTTGTCACCTCAGGTTTTGCTTGCTTTAGTTTAAATTACTATTTTTTTGTCTTAATTCAATTACATGACATAGTAAAGTTTTAGATTCTCCTTGGTAATATAATAACAAATTTTAAACGGAGGGAAGACAATAAGGTTTTTGAAACATTTGCCTCTCCCACCACCTGAAAAATGATAGAATTTAGATGTTGTTTGTGAGGGAAATATATTTATGATTCATGATATATATAGTCTCACCCGAGAAAATGATCATTGCAGGATCTCACTTCACATGCTAAAATCCTAGAGAACAATAAGCAATGGGATGGAGAGAAATGTATCATCCTGACTTGTAGTTTTACTCCTGGTTCCTGTTCTTTAACTGCGTACAAGCTCACTCCATCTGGTTATGAATGGGGACGTGTCAATAAGGATACGGGAAGCAATCCTCATGGTTACCTTCCCACTCATTATGAGAAGGTTCAAATGCTCCTCAGTGACCGCTTCTTTGGTTTCTACATGGTAAGCAAGCTCTACTTTCTCCCGACCTATTTTTCTTTTTCTCAAAAAATATTATATATCATAAAATGATTATACATCTTGTTAAAATTATGAATTTGCTATTATCACAGTTTTTTTGCATTGTTCTGCTGATTGTTTTAATGGTTTTCTGGTACAATTTGCTAGACTCCTGATAATGGTCCATGGAATTACAACTTCATGGGGGTGAGGCACGCATCGGGGATGAAGTATGGAGTGAAGCTTGGGACCCCAAGGGAGTATTACCACGAGGATCATAGACCAACCCATTTCTTAGAGTTCAGCAATATGGAGGAAGGGGAGATAATTGTTGAGGGAGATCGAGAGGATACATTCTCTTGAGTGAGATACAAATGTCTAGTTCCTCTTGTGATATACAACTGGCGTGGCCTTCAGTTTTTGTAACTTTGTCATTAATATGTTGTATCATCTGTTGTTTGCACGTCCTAAGGATCTTGTAGCAAAGGTATCATAGTTGTATGTAAATAATTACAACCAGCAATTCTAATTTACCGTTACCTGTTTTTGCAATTAGGTTGTTTGAGGTTTTGGATTTCTCGCCATGCTTAGTATTTGGCCAAGCGGAAACTTAGTCGTCCTTTTTAAGGGGTGTAAAACTCGGCTATATGTAATTGTTAATTGTATAACCCAGCATTGAAAGTTAATTTGGTCACGAAGTCCGATGAAATCAAAAGTCATCAGAAATATTTTGTTTCATGTTCTATGAAAAATAATAATGATGCTATAAAAAGTTTAAAAGTGATTACCACATAAAACGTAGTCATAGCTTACTGTTATTATTGCTCAGTATTATATAAAAATATCTTGTTTGAGGAAAATATATTAGAAAACGAGTTACATAATTGAATATGAACGCATGGTCTGGGACTCGTGATTTTTCTATGAAATCCTGTCACGATCAGGAGTTCCCCGAGTTAGAAATTTTCGTGCGGTATTATCGAAAATAAAGTGATCATGTGAATCTATATACAATCAAAATGAAAATGCATGTTTCGTTTCTACTTCCCTACGAGAAGATATTTTCCTTTATGACATCAATTTTCAAGATGAGACACTGATTACTTCTTAGGATCTTACAACCTAGACAGCCCTTAAGAAAGAAAGCGTTTCCTAGTAATAATAGAATAAAAAATTACAATTTCCGAAAACTTCACAATCTGTACCTAACATATCAAAATCAAATCCCTAGTTTCAGGCTTTCAACAATTTTGCTTGGTTCAAAGGCAAACACGCACCAGTTGCTATAATAAACAGGCACCACGCGTTTCGCCGCATAAATAAAACAATTAAAAGGAAAAAAAAGCAATCCTGAAAACTTCACAACCTGTATTTGACATATCAAATTCATAATTCCATCTTTCTTTGCACAAATCATGGCTTTGTATTCTCCTTCAACTCATCATGTTTTGGTTCTTTTTCTTCTGAGATGAAGTCTGAACTACCTTCAGCAGCTGGAGTCCCATCATTATGTCCAACAGCTGGAGGATTCTGAAAGAGTTCATTATTCTCCAGCTGAGAAATCTTATCTTTGGACTCTCCCTTCAGTAGCTCTACCACATCAAGCATGGTTGGTCTCTTCTCAGGTTGACTCTGAGCACATATGAGGGCAACTAAAACAACCCTTTTAAGCTCTTCCTCCACATAGTCACCATTAAGTCTTGGATCTGCAAGTTCGCTAAACTTTTTCTCACAAGCTAATGGCAGTGCCCAGTCATTTATCGACCGCTTCATCGTGGAACTAAGTTTTTCGAGTGGTTTTTTGCCACTAGCAAGTTCAAGAAGGAGAATTCCAAAGCTGTAGACATCACAGCTCTCGTTTGCTTTACCTAACATGGCATATTCTGGTGCAAGGTAACCAAGGGTACCCTTAACTCTTGTAGTCACATGTGTTGCACCGTCAGGGATCAACTTGGCAAAACCGAAATCAGCAACCCGTGCTTGGAAATCTGAATCCAGCAACACATTGCTTGCTTTAACATCTCTGTGGATGATATGTGGTGTTGCTTGGTGGTGAAGATATCTGAAAGTGATTATATTTTAGTATTATTATAATGACAGAGGCAAAAGTTAACGAGGAAGCTAGGTTAGTACTCACGCAATTCCCTCAGCAGACCCAATTGCGATATTCATTCGTCGATTCCAATCAAGAAGGGATTCTGCCGAGTGCTGTCCATGAAGATGAGAGAGTAGGCTCAAATTTGGCATATAGTCATATACAATCAACCGTTCCTGACCTTCAGCACAATAGCCACGTAGACTAAGAAGATTCTTGTGTCGTACTCTTGCCAATATCTCAACTTCAACAGCAAATTCCATGTCTGCTTTGTTGCTCCAAACTTTCAATCTTTTCACTGCAATCTGCATGTATTGTATAAAACAGATCAAAATACATAGAATTGAAAAGCAGCCATCATGAAAAGATCTCAGAAAAAGGTTACTCAGTCATGCTACTGTGTTGGCCATCAGAACATTTTAAATGGGTTCATTTCACAGGCACCAGATATAATGTTTTTACCAGAGGTTTTTGCAGCATTAGCACATGAAACTTTTGATGAAGTGTTCTAGAAATCACATTATAAAATCCAATCTAAACTTACAAGTCAAAAAACTATCCATTAAGGAACATATATCATTCTTGTTCCCTTTTCTAAGATTCAAGCAATAATCATCATAGCAAAATAGAAGAAATAAATAAGAATGAGATATAAAAAGTTAATGGATATTAAGAAGGTAGCCAAGGCATCAAGTTGTTTCAAGTTCACTCACAAATCATTGTGGTACTTGCATTGAAGGATTGCTGCAACAGAAAAAAAAGCCAGTGGAGATGCCATATGTATGTAGGGTGTTTTCCCCTTCAAACTATAATTTGATAAGAAAAAAAAAAGGCAGGAGAGGAGATCGACCTCCATTCATTGCTTGCTTATTATTTGTACATGACTCCATATTGCACAATTATGCCCCTAATCAATTTTGACTTCATCTCTGGTCTTTCTCTCCTTCAATCGCATTCCAATAAATTGGATGTTTGCTAAGGTAAGAAAATTCCTATTAGGAGATAAGAAGTCCTAACCCCAATTCATCAGTTCCTTCCTAATGAGCCTGATTGTGTAAAAGTTCCAGTAACTGCAGTAGCAGTACCAGGTGCTTACGAGCCATTGGAAAATGGACTTAACATTTCTTTCATTGGAATTAGTTCCACCCTCATAGTCTGATACTTTCCAGTGTTATATGATAAAAATCATCATAACTAAGTGTCATTTAAAAGTGAGAAAGATATAGGAAAACTTTTGTGAGATGTTTTAATCTGCCAAAGCTGACCCCAGGGATGCCACTAAGATATCAAATGGCCATAATATTCGGGACATGCTAATGTGTTAAAATGAGTAAATTAATCACAACAAACAATTCTGCAGTAGTAACCAAAACAGAATGAACAAGAATAAACCATAAACCAGAGCATATTTGATAACATGAAACAAAGAACAAAAAAGAAAGTACAGTCCTACTTGTGATCCATCCCAAAGCTGGCCCCAGTACACACTGCCGAATCCCCCTTCGCCAAGCTTGTTATCATAGTTGAAGTTATTTGTAGCTGAGTGTAATTCCTTCAAAGAAAACACCCTCCATGGAGGTTGTTTCTTCCCACGTCCTTTGCTGCATTTATAGAGACTCTAATATCAAATTATCCATTAAAAAAAAAAACCAAGACAAGATTTTGAATCCAAAACCCATACTTGACAAAGTCTCAAGCTATAGGATCAATGAAACAGGCACCTTAGTATATACCCAGAAATGATTAACCAAGCATGTTATGTTAATTAAGTTATTGAAAAGAAACCCAATCTTCCCCTTCTATTTTATCTTGAGAGTTTACCTACCAAACTAACATTTAATAGTCTTGCTACAAAAAAGCAATTTTGACTAAAAGCCTGCAATCTAGCTAAACCCAGAATCTAAACCCTATTTTATTACAAATTCTCCTCAAAAAACTAGGAAAAAAAACTGGAAGTGATTTGTCACAAATATCTCATATATGATCCAAAACAACAATAATGATAATCAAGTAAAAGAAGCACATAACAAGGAGAAATTATTTGAAACTAGAGACCCATGGAGCATTGCCATACCGATCCGAAGTATTTCCACAGCAAAAGATTGGGCAAAAAGCCATAACCTTCTTCCCACCAATCACAATCAGCCCCCACTGTCTCCCCTTTCTCTTTCTCTCTCAATCGATCAGAGAAACGTGAACAAAATCCAAACTTGAAATTGACCCACCAACTCAAATCAGGGGCTTCACTCCGAAAACTGTTACTTTGTCTCTGCCTAGTTCGTTTCAGCTAGCGACAAAGACTTTTTGAGAGAAACTGCTTTGTGGGGGTGTTATTGAAAACGTTGTACTCTCACGAAAGTGAAAAATTTCAGAGAAAAAGAAAAAGGGTAAAGGGAGTTAGTTATTGTTGTTGTTGTTGTTGTTTTGATGGAGGAGATGAATGAGATGGTGGTGTGTAAGGTAAGTCTCCTTTCTTTCATCCCTCTCCTTAACTCCAGCTGTTTGCATATTTCAAAAAGAGAAGAAAACACATATGCACACACGTGGGGTCCACTATTCTTTTGTCTTTTATTAATATAAAAAAATGGATGATATTTTTATTTATACGTTATGCATATTGCAAGGAAATAGCTTATTTGCTAATGGGGTTAAGATAGATAGAAGGACCTTTTGTTTTTCTTGGCTATGATTTGAGTTTGAATTTTTTACTATAAATTTTCATTAAATTTAGTGGTTTTCATCGACCTTGTATATGGACGTGTCCCCCTAATTTAAATTTAAATTGTATAAAAAAAATGGAAAAAATATTTAGTTATTTTTATAAAATAATTTGGGATAGTAAATAAGATTTAAAATATATTAAATATTAAATATTTACTATTACTATATTATGTTATGTAATAAAAATAATAGTAAAAGTTCCTCTTCCTTCCAGAAGAATATGGTGGGACAAGATAAATGGATTGGGATAAGAAGTGTGTCGGATTGAAATGGATGGAGAGAGTCATGATCAGAAAACATCATAAAATATAACGAAGATGTCTTTTGAAACATGTTGTATCCAAATGCTTTGCAAAACCACTCCCTTGACAGGAAATGGTGTGGTGGAATTGGATTCCTACAGGAACAAGAATCTAGCTTCTTTATTATTATTACTACTACTACCTTTTCGTAGAAATGTCACTCATATGTGCAATGTGTAATTTTTATCACACAGATAATAATGTAATATTTAATATGACCATTAATTTTGAATGAAAGTCTGTGGTTTTTTCTGAGTTTACTTCCCCCTGTATAACAACTTTTTTCCCTAAATTTTACACAAATTTGTTGTGCTAATGCTTCTTCTGTCTATGTACTTATTAGTGTTAGGTCAGATTTTTTAAGTAAAATATCATATTTGAGTCTTATAGAAGGAAAAAATATAGTTAGAAAAGGAGATCCCATTAAATATAGATAACCATTTCCCCGATAAAGATTAATTATCGACAAAATCAATAAATAATTTACACCAATAAAATAGTTAAAATAAAAAGACAACTACAATAAAGTCTATTAAGTTAAGACAACCTGCAAAAAATTGGACATGCATTCTAAGGCAAGGTTCCTATGGGTGTTTCTTTATTGCTTTTTTTGTCTTCCTTCTATTTTATGCAATTTTATATATTGTTTTTGAGTTATCATATCCTGAACCTTTTTTCTTACATCATTCTTTACCCTTTTTTTTTCTCTATCTCTTTCTTTCTTATCTATCACATTTATTTTTTTATTTCTTTCTTCTCCATTGGTAAAATATAATTTTTTCCTTGAATAATTTCATCATAAGATGATCCTTTCACCAATCTTCTCATATTGATGTTCGTTTAAATATTAATTATTACTAGTTGGACCATACTTGTTTGATTCATAGTGGTTTTCCACTATTGACAGGTAACGTCAAGGGATGCATAATTGTCTTTGTTATGCACTTTCGTTAAAGATGCGTAAGCATAAAGAGATAGAAAGTTTTGGCAGCTATATAACTTGCCACACTATTTGTCAGCGAATAAAAACATTAGTTATAACCTCTGTTTTGGACTAACGGATAGGGGTTGAAAAACACACTTGAACTTTTCCTTCACATGGTATATAAGGACATCAACTTCTTCATCAATTGAAAAAATAGCCATTCTAACGGCTGCTTAGTTTCCTTTTCTTTCATTAAGGTAATTAATAAATTTTAGTAGGCCACCCCTCCCCCTCTCTCTTTCACCGTATTTTTTTATAGACAAATATTAGTAAATTAGTATGCTATGTTAGTGAAAGAGGTTTGAACTCATGACCTTATTACTTCAATTTCTATGTTTTTCTCTCAAACTACCAAACCAACATATGACTCCTCTTTCACCGTATTAAAAATAACAATAATTGGCCAACAAATCAATCAGTGGCTATATCAAGGCAATGACTAGTTAAAAGGGCAACTCAGTGCACGAGCCAGACACTCCCACCATGTGGGATAGATGCACGCAATCTTACTCCTACAAGCAGATAGGTTTTTTTTTTAGACTCGAACCCGTGACCCTTAGGTCACAAGGTAACGGCTAGTTAATAGAAAAAAAAATCACATTTTAAATAGTCCTCCAAAATAACAAATTAACTTGATCTAGAGTGTGTTTGGTCTTAGGAGTTTGTTCCTTTTTTGGGTGAACCCGGGTATCTTTCATGCGCAATTGTAGAGACTAATCCCTCGAGGTACTGAAATTCATTTAAGGGATTGACTTCTCCCAACGGATGTTCTTCCATACACATAGCCAAAGATCAAACCCCTGATATCATTGTAATTAAGGGACCCGAATATCTATCACATGTGCCACACCATGTTGGTGAGTTTGTTCCTTTTAGTTATATGGGAAAAAATCCATATTAAACAAATGACTCATGAGGATGGAATTCCCATTTGCCTGTGTGTGTGAAAAAGAAAGGAAAAAATTCAACAGAAAAGGAAGGAAAGAAAGCAACATATATGGTTACAGAAAATAATTTAACTTGTTTCTGTGGGTTTAGTTGAATGGCAGGTGAAGGTGGCTTGTTTTACATATGCATTATAAGGTATATTACCTATATAATATAGTTTTCCTCGTTAGGTAGGCCAATGATGATTCAATGATTGATGTCAGTACTGGTAGTGGTTGTCCTCTAATTAAGACATAATGCTGAAATGAGTTGTTCTAATTAAATTTCTCTAAACTGGTTGTCTTGACTAGTAGCAAACTTTGCTCAACAGAATAATAAGAGCCAAAGGATTCTGTCTTGCTAATTATACTATTTAGAATTAGTACCGCGGATCAAAACCAAATATTTCATTAACCAAGCCCTTCAAAAAATGATCTTTGTTAAAAGGAAGACCAGTTTTTCAAAATATCATGCCAAATATTATGATCGTTGTTAAATCTTCATATTTTTTTTTCACCCACAGTAGCCGAGAGAAAAAGACTTATGGATTAATCTGTGTTAAGGCCAGATGGTAAGTAAAGCTTGACCATAAATTGTTTTATCCCCAAGGATTGAACTCGGGTACCAACCAAATCTGTCCCCTTAAATAGAGGACATTTACCACTTATGGCCAACCGGAATCATGGTTTGTTAAATCGTCATCTTTCATGCTCTCAGATTAAAGAGTTTCAGTAGGAAATTTTGTCATCAGATTGCGAAAGCCAACATATCTTTTGTCTGCTTAGTATGAGATATAAACTTTCCATGGATTTTCAGCAGAGCTGATTCCACTTAATTCATTTAGCCCATGGCATAGGAAGATAAGGGACTGTAACTTGAAGAGTGCTGTCATTTTCAAAGGTAATGTACCAAAAGCTTGTAGTATAATCCGGGACTACAAACACCTGGAGCCCCTAAAAGAAGAAAAAAGAACATAAATTTATTCATATTATATTGCATACAGTGAGGGGATTAAAATTTGTTGACCATGTCTCTTCTGGGTCTTTCTTTAATCACACAATGCAATATGAGAATTCAAACAAGCATGTGAAGCCTTAAATGATATTTGACACACAAATTATTGACTATTTAAAATTAATCACACTTCTAATAAAGGGGCCCTAGATATAGTTTGTACTTTGTAGGTTCAGCATGAGCCCCTAGATCATCACAATAATTTACTTAGCATTTATATTAATCACACGATTCACACCACACACAGTACTAAAGCAAATTAATAATGCTACTCACACATTATATCATTCACTATAATCAGTCGTTTTCTGTTGACTTTCTGATTCTGCTACCTGTTGCTGATGTAAAGTAAAGGTGATGTGAATCAAGATTATTTTGAAGCAAATACATCAGTTCTGCCCTGCTTTACTTGATCATCTTCATTATCATACATTATATTATAACTAGTACTCCTATGAATCCGTGACTATTCTAATCTCCGTGAAAAATACTAGTAACACATTTTCTAACACTCTCTTTCCAACACACACCCTTCTGTTCGTTCAAATCCATATGAGTCTCATCAAATTATGTGGGTCTCATATCCTATTTTGTGTGACCTATTTTCAAAGTAATAAGACCTACATGATTTTAACCAATAAGAAAGTATGTGTTGAGAAGAGAATGTTAAAGAGTGTGACACAAGAGGGTAGGAAAAAAGATACTGACACGTGATATCCTATTTATGATACATTATTATATGTAATTAAATTAATATCTAATGACAACTTTTTTCCACCCTAGTACTAACGAGGCCTTTCTGTTTTCCTGTGAATACACTTTACTTACAACAAAATCAAAGCAAACAGTACAATAGAAGTAGCTATTCCCAATGATGATCTTCTAACGGCAGCATCCGATGATGAGACACCATCCATTGTTGTAATTGGGCCGGGCTTTTCCGTGGCCCAAATATGTCGCACAGTCCTAACCGAACCTGGACTTACATTCCCATTCTCATTCTCACACAAACCGATCCCAAAATCAAGCGTGGAATCCACACCATCCTTTAAACCACTCCTTGCATCATAACAAAGCCCAGAATTGTTATACAGCCTTAGCTTCCTTTTCATCCTCCAAACCATTTCCCTATCAAACGGGACCGGCCCAATAAGCCCATTATCATTCAGCCTCAGTTCACTGAGGCTCCTCAAATTTTTGAAGCCCTTTGGGATTGACCCATTGAGCCGGTTCCCATCGAGATGGAGCACGCGAAGGTTCGGCAACTTGCCCAACGATTCTGGGATTGCGCCGTGCAAATTCATATTTGATAGAACTAAGATCATGAGGCCCATCATGCCGTCAAACCCATCGGCGGGTATGATTGTTGGGCCCATTGGGTTTCCTTTGAGGATCAATGTCTGAAGAGAACTCAGGCTCCTCAATGACACTGGAAATGGGCCCTGAATACGGTTGTAGCTCAAGTCCATAAGCATGAGGTCCTTTAGGCCCGTTAGTTTGTCTGGGATTGGACCCACGAGACGGTTTCGACTGAAGTCCAATTTGATAAGAGAGTGGGAGTCCCAAAGGCTAGAAGGGATTGGGCCCGTTAGAAGGTTTTGGCTAAGGTCCAATATGTTCAAGCCGGGGAAGGTTAAATTGGGTACTGAACCCGTTAGTTTGTTGTCGCTCAAATCTAATGATCTTAGACTAGTGATTTGGCCCAGTGAGATCGGTATCGAACCGTTGAGGTTGTTTTTGTGAAGATCGAGGACCCGGAGATGGGTGAGGTTGCCGAGTTCGTTGGGGATTGGGCCCACGTGGGCGTTTTCCCTGAGGACAAGCGTTTGCAATGATGGGCCTAACCGGCCCAGGAAGGGTGGGATTGGGTGAGGGTTGTGAGTGAAGCAACGGTAGAAGAAGAGGGTCTTGAGATGGGGGAGGTTGGTGAGGGAAGGAGAGATGTAGGAGCGTGCGGGGTCGCACGTGGGAAATGCAGTGTCATCGGAGAGGGCGCCGAAGGAGAGGGAGACCACGTGGTAGACGTTGTCCTTGTCGGGCATGCACTCAATGCCATGCCACCGACCGCGGCACACGTCCGGGATGTCGGCGGCCCAAGCGTTGCCTGTGGCTCTCATGATGTCGTACACGGCTTGCTGTTCGCGGGGATCGGTTCGGGCGCCGTCTTGCCTCATGGAGAACCCGGTTTGCGGGCCGTCTACTAGGGTGGAACTCGAAGGCACGCTGGAATCGGACATCACCACCGTGAAAGACGTTACTACTTCATGCGGCAAAAATAAGGTGCACCATACTAGTTGTAGTACAAATAGGTGAAGATGCCAATTCCAACTCATTTTGGAGTGTGTGTGATCGATCCTATGTAAGAATTGCAATTTGGTTTCTTCTTATTTATAGTTATAGAGGCTGATTCATTAATTCATCAATCATTAATGATGGATGGGGTCAGTGAGGGAGAGAATTCAAGTTGGTGGAGTAAATTGTGCTCACGAGAAAGGACGGAATCGATATAAATATGGGGGCAGATTTTGCCCATTAATGTGTTTCACGGGATTTCACACCCCAAAATCACTTTGAGCTAGGGTCCGCTACAGACAACATGAATATTGAATTTAACTTCCCATAACGTTTTCACTTCAAAATGGATTCTCTCCATCCATTGGCCTCTACAACAAAAAATATAAGAGTGAGGAGAGAAGATAAATAGGAAATGAGAAAAATGATGAATAGAGAAGAGAATTAACTGTGCATTTGGTTTGATATAAAATCACGGTGATTCCTTTTTTCACCATGAAAGCTAAGAAACAAAGCTTCAAGTGACCGTACATTTAAAGTGTGTGGAACGCGATTCCAACACACAATATGAGAGATGGAGAATGAAGAGGATTCAAATCCATTTTTACTTTGGCCTCTAATCTTGGTCCACTCAGCTCATCATATGATTGAGTACATTTTACTTTTTGTCACTTATTTTTGAAAAAAAAAATGATTTTTGGACATTGATGTACTAGTATACACATTAAAAGAAATAAAAATAAATGAGTATGATAAATAAATGATGTGATGAAAAAAGGAAAAAAAGAAAAAGAGAAATTAGATAGATGTTAAAAAGGGTACTGAAATGGATATAAATATTCAAATATAATTGTAATATTAAAATGTGCACGAAACATTGGAGCATTTGGAGGAAAAAAAACATTAGAGTGTACGGACGTAACATTCATTAAGATGTCGCCATTCCATGGGCCTTTGATGAGTCATCAGCTTCAGTCTAAAAAACAATCACATTTGAAAAAAGCAAAACATATATACATATGCACATGAGCAATTGGAATACTATTGGCTGTGAGAGATTTAAATAGGTTTTAAATTTTTAATCATGCTACCATTTTTCACAGGTGTGAACGGATCTGTTTTGAGAAGTTTGTATTTTTGTGGATTGAATCTGACGGTTTCACTCTGGGGCTGTGAATTTTTACACAGCTGTAACTGGCTCTGGCTTGAGAAGTCTGTATTTTTGTAAATTTTCTTTAGAATTAATTTCCCAGGTGTGATCAGTTCATGTCTGGGGCAGGATGGTAAGGGAGTATGTTTCATGGTTTTATTTGTATTCTTGTCAACTTTTTTTGTTGTGTCCAATCATTTGGTATAATTTGGTCTTCTTTGTAATTTGGGGGCTAGTTAATTTGAGCAATTCTTGTAATTTTACTTAACTCTTTTTATCAATAAATTTTGACTTATAAAAAAAAGGAATAGCAATAATAACATCCTAAGTACTGCTTTGCTTTGCATGCATGGCGCAATGTGCACCATTAAACTATATTTTTTTAGAGTAAATTGCACTCGACTCTCCTCTTATGTTAAAATATATACTCCTTTCCTTTGAAAAGTAAATATATTATATATTACATTTTAGTCCATTTTAATAAAGTCAAGCTTCTTTTGCATATTTTTTTGTTCTATTTTTTATTAGTAATTAAGACAATTAACATATAGTTTTGAACCCCTATTATCAAGTACGAAAAAATAAAAGAAAAAATAAAGATTTTGGTCAAAGTTCTAACCCAATATAAAAAAGGGTATTTAAAACTTTATTTTATCTTCTAAAGTTATAAAATCAACAATAAAGTGTTCAAAAATAGTTTCTAGTGATATTAAAAATATTAAAGAATTTTTTTAATAGAATGATTGTTCAAAGTCATTTAGCATCATTAAATGATTCATTTGTGTTAAAATATACTTAAGTGCAATACATATTTACTTTTTAGAGTAAGAGAGTGTATATTTTCACATAAGATGAAAAGAAAGTGTAATTCAACCATCTCTTGAAGGAGGTGAGTGTAATTTACTCTTCTTTAAATAATGAAACTTCTTATAAGTACACATTCGATTACATTAAATCTTTGTTTAATTTGATTAATGGATGGTGTTAGTGGGAATATGCGTTTTCTTCTTATTTTATTATTAAAAAAAAAGAATAGTGTGGTGAAAAATATGTGCAAAATTTTTTCCTGCTTTTCTTTTTTGGTCCATAATTTTTTTTCCTGCTGGACACAATCCGCGTTTAACATATCAAATCAAATCAAATGCATATATATACATATAGTTTCATCTTTTTTGAGCATGCAGTCCATGGCCCGGTTTCCATTTCCAACTCATTTTGTGAATCATTCTCTTGTGGGATAAAATCTGGGCTTCCCTCAATAGCTGATCGATCAAATCCCATCATTGTCCTACAGCTAGCTGGAAATGGTTTTAAAGAGTTATTTATCCCACTTCAGAAATTTTTTTCTTTGGATTCTCCCTCTACCTCTTTAAGCATGGTGGGTCTCTTCTCAGGCTGAAGACTCAGATCACACACACACACACACATATATGAGAGTAAATAAGTTATACTCTTGAGCTCGTCCTCCACTAAAGGTATCAATTTTGGCCCAGTCCGATGTCCCGTGTTTTTGGTCGGGCCGAGCTGGATTTGTATTTTTTGCACTTTTTTAATACTTTAGTATTTTTTTCTTTATAAATAATACGGGTTAGGCTCGGTATATTTTATTTGACACTTCTATCCTCTTCGTTAAGTCTTGGATCTGTCAATTCACTTAAATTCTTCCCGGAAGCCAATCACAGTGTCCAGTCATTTATTCCACTATAAGTTTGGTGCCACTGGTAGGCATGTTTGAACCAGTACACTGTGTGTGTATATATATATATAGAGAGAGAGAGAATCAAGATATATATTTAGATAGTCTATAGAATTTGTGTTACTATATATTTTTGATTATTTTATATAAAAACAAATTTACATTAAAATCATGGTTTTGTTATCTTACTCTATATGTTAACAAAAATAAAATACTAGAAATTTACAAATTTTCTGTAGATTTTTTCTTGCGAATTTTTTTCCAGGAATTTCCTGTAGATTAACCAACGACTTTACCTAATATATGGTTTTTTTCTTATAGATTTAAATTCTCAGGAAAACTCACATGACAAATTTCCCCACGAATTTAAATCTGCAAGAAATATGTTAGTATTTTTTTATGGATTTTCCTGCAAAATTAAGTTTATAAGAAAAATATAAAAAAATAGTTAATTTAAAAATTTGCTGGTAATTTTGTAGAAAAAATTGCAGGAAATCGACAAATTTCTAGTCAGTGGTAGAGCCTCTAAGGGACAAAAGGGTGCCATGGCCTCCCAAGCCCTTTTTATTTTTTAATGTATATATATAAATAAATATATAAAATAAATAAATAAATAAATAAATAAAATGAGTAAAAAAATATAACAATATTTACAATTAATTATGATTTAATATTGACAATTTCAAGTCACTCAAAGGGCACAGAGTAGCATTTTAAGATAATTTATAGTCATTTATTTTAATATCATTTTTATAATTAACTTTGTGTTTATATTGCAATTTAAATTTTAGATATGTAATATAATATTACATTTTGATTTATACATTAAGGGTGCGTTTGGAATAACTTATTCATAACTTATTTGGACTTATCTAGTGATTGTACTTTTGTAGGTATTTGAGAGAACTTATGAAAATAGCTTATGAGATGCTTATCAGCTATTTTTATGTTATTTCAATAAATTCCCCATAATGGTTTATGAAAAGAACATACTTCTTGTATAAAAATAGTTTAATCTTATTATCTTTTTATTATATAAACAATATATTTATAAGTGATTATATAAGTACTTATTTAATAAGCATTTAATTAAAACATTTATCTAAATACACTTTAAATCTTATTTAATTTTGGCCCCCTCAATTTTTTGGTTCAAACTCCGCCCCTGTTTCTAGTTATGATATTCTCATAAATTAATAATATATTATTATTATTATAACAATATTTACATGTCTTGCTTAAAAAAAATACTTACATATCTTTTTTTTTTGGTCAAATACTTACATATCTATATTAATTAATTTCACATTTAAAAGCGATTTTTATCAAATATCAACACTATTCAAATAACATTTATTCACAGGATTTCTTATCAAGTGAACCTCTCTAAATATAAATCAATTAGTTTCATCTTCAAACATTCAAACACACACAAACAAGTTCTAGCTAAATTTGGTGAAGTAAGCGGGTTCATGGGTAGTTGAAAGAACAAGTTAGACACATATTTATTTGGCCGGTTTGAGTGTGAATTCTAAAATTAATAACCAATATCAAATTGTTTTACAATAGATAATATTGATTTACATTTCTTTTCAGTAGAATTATTTTATTATAAACTTTTGATAAATAACTTTTATAACTAAAAAAAATTTAAAAAATTTAATATTTTATTTTATATTAAATTTCTCTAATAATATAGTTAGTTTAAAAATTAATTTTGTCTAAAACCTCAAATTCTTTAAACACTGTCTAGTGTTATTCAAAAGTGTAGGGTGTGGAAGTTCTTAGAATTTGGATTTAGGACCATAATTTAACCCCACAAAATTAGTTTATAAAATGAGGATTATAAGAATTACATCGGTCATATCTCTAGTGGATATTCGACTTTAAACAGAAGTATAAACAAAGAAAAAACAGAAAGATTGGTGTCGCCATTGCATGGACCATTTGATGAGTCATCTAGTAGATACAATAACAGGTGGCAAGAACACAACATGCATGACTACACGTATAATCTCGCCCAGCAAAAGAAAAGGATCCCATCGATCACAAGAACATGATCCTAAGCAGTAATTAACCACTCACTCCTCTGTATGCATATATTTTAATCTTTGATCTTTTGATGCTGGCTCTATATGTTCCCATCGAGTTGGTTTTCCATAAGCCAATTAGAAAAATTGAAAACATGCAGCAGCATGGGGTGAAGGACAGCATGCAAATGCAAATGCAGCGCAGTGAAAGCATGAGGCTAAAAGAGAGGAAAGTGAGGGACTTAATGGTGGATAAGAGGAGGCTAGTGGAGGTGCCTTACACGGCCTCTCTAGCACACACAATGAACACACTCGTCGCAAACAAGGTTGTCGCGGTGCCGGTGGCCGCGCCGCCGGGTCAGTGGATCGGTGCCGGAGGGTCGATGATTGTGGAGTCTGATAAGCAGACAGGGGCGGTAAGGAAGCATTACATAGGGATGGTGACCATGCTTGATATTGTGGCACACATAGCCGGTGATGACCGCTTGAGTTGTGGTAGTGGTGGTAATGAAAATGATGCTGCCAAAGATCTTGATCAGAGGATGTCTGTTCCTGTTTCCTCCATCATTGGTCACTCCTTTGAAGGCCTTAGCTTGTGGACTCTCAATCCCAATACCAGGTAGTTAGTTGTCAATCTTTCTTTGTTTTATTGTCCTTGTATATATTAAGGTAAATTGCATCTTAATTTATCATTGTGTTTTTTTTAATACCAAATGTTATTAATTAGTATTCGACTCAAATATCTAGACTCAAATATAAGTAAAAGTATCTAAATTCACATTGATTAAGAAAGTTAATTAAGTTCATTTAATTTTTAGATCTTCTAAAAATCTACATTAAATGAAGAGTATTTTGTAGAAGAAATCATTAATTAGGATATAGCTTGTTAAAATTTGCTTTTATTCAAGTCCACTACACTTGAGTTTTTTTTTTCTTATATACAAGTTCGGAGGTTTTTTTTTGCTTATATTTAAGTCTAGAGATAATATGTTATTTTAGTGAGGGATTTGAATCCATTACATTTTTATCACTTCAAATTTTATGTTTCTCTCCCGAACTACCAAATTACTTTATCACTCTTAATTTATACTTGTGTTAAGGTTAATTGTGTCTCCTTGTGTATTAAGGGTATTTTGAAATGCATTGAGTGACTTTTTCTATTGTTGAACCTATATATGATGATTCTTTATCCACAATATTCCATCTCATATTAGCAACACCTGTCTCTAACTTTTCATAATATCAAGCATATAGTATGCAATTGCAATTTCTGTCACATTGGCGATATTTATCAATAATTGTTTTTTTTGGGTTTGATTATTAATTAGTACTGCAGCACTAAGTTTTTAGCTATTAAATCATTACTATATGATATTGATATATCCCTATATGGTGTGTGTTAGCCTGTTAGATTGTATGGAAGTGTTCAGCAAAGGGGTGCACCGTGCAATGGTACCTGTGGACAGCCAAATTATGGAGAACGTGTCAGTTGGAGTTGAACTTGTAGAGTCTGCTTCCAGCTACCAAATGCTCACTCAAATGGACGTGCTGAGGTTCTTGAAGGACCATGCAAGTGTTGAATTGCAGAGCATTCTGGCATGCTCTGTTCAAGATTCGGGGGCTAACACCGAAAAGATCTACGCGATCACCGACCGCACTAAACTCATCGATGCCATCAAGTGCTTGAAGGCTGCCATGCTAACCGCTCTTCCTATTGTTAGAGCCTCTGATGTTGGTGAAGATGATCACAAGCAGCATATCAATGCAAGTCTTCTTCACTCCCTTGTACCCTTTTCATATTATTAATTGTTAATTGATATGAAAAATGCTATCAACACACGTCTTTCCCAACATACTCTCAATGTTATCGGTTAAAATTCATGTGTTTTATTATTTTAGAAATGAGTCCTATGAAATAGGATATGAAACTCATGATTTAATTGGGCCCACATGAAAATAGCATCGTGAAAAGAGTTTGTTAGAAAGGGTGTTGTTAGCACTCCTCAAACTAACATTGTATGTCTTTCCAATATACTATCTATGATTAGTTGAAATTCACGTGTATTCTACTACTTTGGGAATAAGTCATACTAAATAGAGTATAAAATTCATGATTTAATGGGACTCACGTGAAAATAGTATCGTGAAAAGAGTGCATTAGAAAGAGCATTGTTAGCACTCTTCAAACCAACATGCTACTTTCAGAACGAGTCATACCAAATAGGTATGAAACTCGTATAATTTAATGGGACCCATATGAAAATAGTGTCTTTAAAAGAGTGTGTTACAAAGGGTTAGCACCGCTCAAACTAACATTGATATCTTCTTATCATATAATATAAACACAGGATAGGGAATTCGAAATTTGGAATGATCCCTCTTAATGAAAAAATTTGGTGCCACTTGTTTGCAGGGAAGGTGCAGGAAACTTATTGGTACATTTTCTGCAACTGATTTAAGGGGATGCTACTTAAACACACTGAAATCATGGTTGGGAATAAGTGCACTGGCATTCACTGAGGAAGTTGCAACGAGTCCTCTGTACACAGCATCCGAAAACACAGAGAACAATATTAGAAGGGAGCTTGTGACTTGCCATGCTGAATCGCCTTTGTCAGAGGTAATTGAAAAGGCAGTTACTAAGCATGTCCATCGAGTTTGGGTGGTTGATCAAGAGGGTTTGCTCATGGGGGTTGTGTCTCTCACTGATGTTATTAGAGTTATAAGGCAATCTTTGATATCCCTTTATGGTGATATGTGACAATTAAGCAACATTTTGTTATGTGAATCAATGCCTTGCTCAATCAAAATACAGTCTATATATAATGTTATGTGAATTTACTGGTTATGAAATGCTAGCAGACTTTTTTGTAATATTGAAGGTGAGGTTAAGGTACCCTTTAGTTAGCATCTTCAAAATAGGCCTGTGTTTCAGCATGAAAATGAGAATTTTTATAATTTTTTTAACAATTATAAGTTTTTCTTTACCTAACCAGTTGCATTTATTTTTCGAATATAAGAAATAAAGAAATAACGGCTTAATTTTTTTTCCAAAATAAGAAATATACACCAATTTTCAAATACATTAAATATTAATTTTCGATGTTCAATTATATATTATTAATTAACAAGTGGTTGATAAGTTAAGTTCTTAAAAACCAAGGTAGTTAATATTGGGATCGGTCATTGACAGATGAAGATACTTATTCAAGGTTTGATGGTCTAACCGTGGTTAAACCAATTATAATTATATAATATTATTTTAATTTTTAATATAATATATTATTGATAAAAAAATTAAAGATGCTAGCATACAACACACATACATAATAAATAAATATTTTAATATAATAAATATTTTATTTTCATTTAACATTTTTATTTTCTTAATTAGTAGAACTATATAACCTAAGGGAATTATAATATTTCATGAGAAAGATGTGAACCTGAGTTGTGTTGTTTTATCAACAATTTTAACGATCAAGCTTTCTAGCTAGCATGATAATGCCGCGGGTAATTGGAGTGAGTTACAACTTTTATGAAGAAATCAAGATATGAATCAACCTAGCTTCATGAAATCTTTACTGCAAGTTAAGGACGTGCATGATATTGATTCTAACAGTTACGCCTTTACTGCCCGTGTTTTACCTTTCTATTTTATTTAATAAGTTACATCTATTGACTTAAGATATATACTACTCTTTTTGTACATATTTTGTCTGATGTGGATCATAAAGAAAAGGATGTTTTTTACATATTTTCCATCGACACAGCCTTTCTGCTTTGCATTCTATGCCATGATAGAAGGCTTGGAACTTAATTGTCCAATAAAAATTAGACACGAAAACATTGCATTGGAACAATCGACCAACAACATCCATCACAAAAACTAAAGGATGCCTCTGGAATGATTCAATATTAATGTTTCCCTATAAATGGAGCCGCTACGACACTGAATTGTCGTCGGATCTTTTCCCATATCATACTCCATTCGGTTCTATATATAAGCCAAAAATTACTTTTTTTTTTACAACTCAAAAAAAAATTACTTTTTTGGTTCATTGAATAACTCATGTACGACCAGATACGTGAGTTATTCAATAAACCAAAAAAGTAATTTTTTGCTTATATATAGAACTGGATGGAGTATCCTGAAACATCGTCAGCGAGACGATTTTCGAAGGAAAGTGTATACTTTAATAATTTGGTCGCCAACCCCAACAACTCGATGCATCTGTTACCCGAGACAATAATAATATTAGCATTAAAATAATTTGCACTATTATGTTTCTGGAAATGTTAGCAATGACTTTATCGAGTGATGTTTCTTCCATAGGTGTCATGGGCAAGAATTGTAATCTTGGTTATGTATTTTCATATTATAACCCTGATATATATAGCTAATTAAAAATGAAAGGCGCTATAATAGCTAGAAAAATAAAACTCCTAAAAATAACTTTAATTTATCTAAACCTTAATTAAACTGATCCATTAATCTTCTATTTAGTATTTACTTCTATTTATTATTTATTATATAATAAAATAATATCCTCAAAGGACACGTGTCACCTCTAGAACAATTTTATTTTCAAGCTAAAACAAACCATATTTTTGTTGTATTTTGTTATTGTTATGAGTTTTTTGTTATTTGTTATTGTTATATTGCTATTGAGATTGCATTTGTTATGTGACAATATCATCTCTCTCAGTTTTTTTATTAATAACTTTTATAATAGTCACTTTACGCCAACCAATTTAATTAAAAATTATTATTAAATAAATGTTTTGTTATTCTGAATCTTTTGTTGTCTGATGAGGTATTATAATTTTCTGATAAGCAGATGAAATTCCTTCCCGTTTGACCTTCGTTTATTTTAATGATTTTTAGATTCAAGATCAAGATATCATTTATGTACTAAGGGGAATAAGCTTAGAAGGAAGTGGAACTGCATTGCGATGGTTGAAGGTCTTTGCTTCCATGATAACAGGTTCAAAGTCACTCGTCTTCCTTCCCCCTAGAGTAGCTATATAGTGGCCTTAGGGCCTCCCCCTCATCAAAAAATGTCACTCATGTTCTGTTCTGTCGTTACCATATTTGAACTGTGGGAAATAACTAACAGCAATGAGTATGCAGCATTTCCTGTTTGGATGCAAAAGCTTCAGCTTTTGACTTATGGAGAAGTTTGTCTTATTTTGTTTTTTATTTTTCTCATATATGCATTATTTCATATAAGAGGTATTTTTGGAGAAAACTTGAAATTTTAATTAATTGAGATTGTCTCATTTTAAAGTATTGTATTTTCTTGATCTATGTGATCTAGTACCATGTTAATTTCTTATAATATGATTCGGAGGGAGTATAATGCAACTCCCTTCGGATTCAGAATTAATCACGATTGCACATGTACCCATTGTCTACATTGGCTAGTGGCTTGTAAAACAGTAAAAAATATGAGGCTTAGGTGCATCCTGGCTTGTAAAAATGTATTAGAATATGGATTGATCATTTACTTTTTTATGTAGGATGAAGTGTAAAAATAACGTTGAAATGACATTAACCGTATGCATATCGTTAGAAGCAATAGGCTTGATTAAATTGTGAACCACAGAGAGTGCAGTTAAAAGTGTAAACGGGAGTTTAGGTCTAGTTTGGATAAATTTTTTCTTAAGCACTTCTACAATGCATATATTTTTTAACTAATAACTTCTCATATAAGTTGAAATTAACTTTTACTCTTCACAATTTTTAAAAACTATTTTTTTTAACTTCTCTAGAAGTATCTATCTATTTATTAATTACCATTTAACAATTTTTTCTTTTTTGCATATATGAGAAAATTAAAATGTAAAATAAGATTAACTTTTCTATAAGTCAAAAGTTAGAGTTTTTACATCTAAATAGTATGGCTAAATTAACACCTCTTTTTTCGGTCATGAAATTAACACCTAAATTCAATACACAGCTTATACTCTTTTAAGACATTATTATCCAGACAAGGAGGATTGGTTGGTTCTACCGGTAAAATCAATGATAAAAGAGGGGATAATCCAAAAATGCAGAACATAGCCCAATTTTGAAATGGGCTCATTATTTCGCCTTGTACAAGCCCATGAGTCAAGGATGACCCGGTTTTGTCATGGGCTTTTGTGTCAAGGATGGCCCGTTGGGTTAATCAGATCTCTATTAGGCCCATGAGTCACATTTTGTGTGTGTGTGTGTGTATCGATATATTAAAAAAGAAGACATAAAAAAGGGATTAAAAAAGACAAAATGTTTTAGACCAAAAAAAAAAAAGACAAAATGTTAGAGAAAAGCATGTGAGCATTATAATTTGGTCTCTGTGGGAAACTTTATACATGAACACTTTAGCGAGAAAAAAAAACTTTATACATGAACATGATAGTTGATAACTCTTTTTCTTTTGTAATTTTATTTTATACTCCCTCTGGACTGAAATATAAACAAAAAAATACATGTATCTAGAATAAAAAGTACATGTATCTGGACCAAATATGATCCATATACATGTATTTTTTTGCTTATATTTCAATATGGAGGGAATAACTAACAAAGTAGGTCCAAAATTGGGGTTGGAATAGGTATTTGCACACTCAAACCTAAATCAAAACCCGGTCAACATGAGTTTTTTCAATCAAAATAAAGGTGGGGTTGGATGGACACTCACAAACTTCATATTTAATTTCAAGGTCTAATATATACTCAACCCCATAAAATTATTGACTTTTTGGGCTCTCTTGGACGAGTTAGAATCCTCTCCATTTCCTCAATTAATATGTTTTTAGGGAAAATAAATTACATAAATGTGATATATATATATATAGTGGAAAATATCATTTATTTTATTTATTTCCAATATAATAATGAAAAAAATTGAAAGAAAAAGAAATAAAGATGATTCTAATCTCTCGTGGACTCGCCCCAGGCATAATGGGTCAGAACATATATTTACTTTTGTAAAAAGAGTTTTATATTGCAAAATATGTTCTTTATATGCCTGTGTTACTGCAAAGGGGGCTTATGTATATGACTAAGCCCTGGGAAATCAAGTTTTGGATTTTAGTTTTTTTTCTTTTTTGTCACATACTTTAGTTACCCTCTGTTTTTGTTTGAGTTATTTTTTCTTGAGGTAATTATCAGAGATTAACTTGGCCATGTTAAGCCTTTTTTTATATTGTTTCTGTTTGTGTTTGTCCTTCATAATCATGCATATATATATACTCCCACATACATATATACACCAAAGTTATGAAAAAGTGAATTTTCAATTTCAGTTTCGAGATCCTTTTTAGATATCCATGGAACTGTGAGGATATGATGTATCTATGCCTACATATTCAATATTATTTATGTTTTCTATTTTAAATTGTGAGATTTTCATTATGTTTGTGTTAAGTTGTGGCATGAATATTTGGAGATTGAATTTCCGGTTTCACATGTCAGCTGTCCCCATAATATTATTCTAAAAATCAGTTTTTGTCCACTTAGGCCTTCTTACTTGTGTTTTGTTACTTTTGATCCTATCTTTTAAGTCCTCTCCAAGACACATGAATATATTGTTGTGTGATGCTACTGATGAGTTAAAGCATACACTCATTTTGAAGTGGACCTTTTAATTAAAGAAAGGTACGTAGTATAAGATCAAGACTATGCTTTTGGCTCCTAGCTAGGAGTAGGAGGGAATGTTTCTCTTGCAAGGACTCTATCATGCCATTGTTTGCATCAAGATTTTTTGATCAGTATTCTCTATTCTCATGGTTTGATCTACTTCTCTAGCAAATATCATTTCGAAAACTGAGATATATTCTGGTTGTTGCATGTGATCCATTATGTGATGTCTGTATTGGTGGTCACTAATCATGAAAATATTGTGTGAGAAATTCTAGTTAAATTCGTATTTTAAAACTTCAGTGATTGGATACATGTGAAGTATGTTTTTGTTAACAATTCGTGCATGAGTGTTATGATATGGGAAAAATATGTCATTGCTTGAGATGATGTTTATATATCCTATGCCAGGAATTAAACAACGATATAATTAATTTGTATTTCAAGAATCGTTCTCAATTTGAGCTTTATTGAAATCTCATTATTAACGAGTTGCAGAAAGAAGTAATGTGTTGAGGACAATTTGGTTGAGTTGTACACTTTCTCTATTTGCGGTTAGTGTTTATGGAAGTGTATATATATTATACTGATGCTCTTGATCACTCATTCACATGTGTACGTATAAGTTTGTGATTTGAAAAATATTATTTTACTATGAAGTGTCATAGTCATTTTTATGTTTCCAAGAGTGTTGTCATAGGACAATATTGAGAAGTTTATGAAACTACATATATGATATAGCCATGGGTCAAAGCACAATTTTGGGTGTTAAATCATAAGGATGAGTGATAGAATTATATTCTATCACAATATTATATTGATAAACTTCTTATGAAGTTTGGATATTTTTGAGCTAAATATTGGGGTATGCCTTATGATGCTAACACATAAATTAATTGCTGAAGAATAGAGATGATCTTGTGTCAATTTGAGTATACCCAAGTTATTGGAAGTTTGTAGCTTTCAATAATTTGATGAGTTTATTGCATTCAATCAATTGAATGAGTTTATTATAAAAATATTTGGTGACGCTTGTTAAACTCATAATTTTTAGAGGCACCATAAATTATGGTATATATGAATTTCCACTGTATTAGAGAAATACGGTGATGATAATTTGGGTTGATTCTATGAGAATAAATCTATAAGTGGTGAACTTATTTTATTTTGTTGTCGCTTAGAAAGTACCTAAGCAGACCTGTGTAGTCCAACTCTTGACTTGGCAAAACAAGTGATTGATTGACTAAGAAACTCTTAGCCAATATTTATTGATGGATCGAGGAAACTTGTGTCTTCCTTATCAATGCATTGAGATTGCCATTCAACAATAGTGAATATTTTATAATAGAAAGTTGAGACATGATGTTGTGAAGCAGCTGCTAAAACATGAAATAAAGGAAAGTCAAAAGTGGATTTGGCCGAACCACTGACAATTAAGCCCCTGGGGAGGAATTTAATTTGTGATACATCGAGGGGAATGAGACTTAAAGTCATTCGAAATTAACAAGTGATGAGAACCCAACCTTTGTGATTAGAGATCCCATGAAGAATGTTCAATGTGGTAAAAACAAGTTACTTGTTAGTTCTGCTAGCACTAAAGATTAATTTAAACTTTTATTTTGTCCCTTTCCTATGGTGTCTTTGAGAAAGTGTCAGACACTGCGTTATTGAGAGGTTAAACTTAAAGACTTTTAATGATTTTCATATCTTTTATGGGTGGTGTATGATTTGTAGCATGCACTTGATGAAATCACCTATATGAGTGTCAAGTGGGGCCGCTTGCATGAGATCGTGGCGAAATCTCGCACTCATGAATACTGGGCGTGCACATGGCGTATTAGCGCAAAACGGCGTAATAGCAAGAATGTGGGGGTGTAGTGTGATTGGTAGACCTCTAACATACGTAAAGTGTCTTTAGGTTCAATAGCTTGCTACACCGATTCACTATGTGTTAAGTCTTATCAGTCTAGGGTCTGGTTCAATAGCTTGCTACACCAAATCCGATGTATTACAATATCCATGATGTCACCCAGGAAATCTTTTCTTTGACTTTAAAATAAATATGTGAGCGATTGTTGTAAAAATATTATTTATTTATTTATTTTAAAGCCAACTATTAAAATTATTTAATTATTTTGACTTGGCCATAATTGTTATCCAAAAGTTTGTTACTAATGTGTCATTTTCTCATCTGGTTTTGTGGCTTATTTTTAGGTACACGTACAAATATATAGGCTATCCAGAATTACATGATAAACATCTCTCCTCAAGTCTCTAATAGGTTTTGTTGGCTGCTAAAAAGGTTTTATGGTCACTTGAGTTCATATTTCGATAACTCATCTCACTTTGGTTTCCAATTCAGTTCACATGCCCTTCCACTTTTTTCTTTGCATACGTGTTTGCACCACTGTGGGGGATGGGCTTAAGTAAAATAATTGTGAAGTTCTCTCGCTTCTCTTTCTAATCCTGAGTTGTACATCACCTGCTCATGGTGTTCTATTACCTCGGTTCTTAACCGAGATGAGTCTGTTGTATATTGGGGGATTTGCGTCTGTGGACGGATAAATCATTAAAGACAGTCTAACCGATGCCTCAGGTCTTTTATTTTTACTTATCGTTAATTATTTTGCAGGTTTCATGATTGACCGTTGTGGATGGTGCAATGTTATTTCACAATTATATACAACAGTAACATCATTGTTAGGTAACGATCAAAGGGAGAGTCCAAAGAGATAATTAAGGTAAAAACTATCTTTTGGATAATAGATTTAACTATTGCTTATTAAAACGCACATACAGAGTGTGACTCTAGTGAGATAACAAATTCAACAGATTCTTCAAAGGACCAAAACGAAAAGGGGAAAGAAGGGAGTGGGCACGTGGTATCCAAAAAGTAAGTATAATGGCAGATAATTAAAAACTTATTACAAGTTAACAACCTCTCGAGCATTGAGATCATCACAAGTTTTTCATTATCATAATATATATCCTTGCAACATACTAAAATCACTAACCTAATGAGCTCATAGTTAATTGTGTCAATTATTTGAAAATGAATATAGTGAAAAAAATTGAATGATACTATTAATATTTCAACTTTATGCTTCAATAAGACAAAAACTGATCATTTAGAATTTCGAAACTAAAAGAGGTTAATGAAACAATAATCATACGCGGACAGACAAAAGGCATTGGATGTTGGATTAATGGAATAAATAGTCGCTGTAAATAAGCACGGGAGGTCACAAAGCACGGTTAAGAAGTCTATGGACTATATATATGGGTAAGTATTATTTTAGCTATCTATGACATCGGTATGGTTGCCTCAAAAGTGCTTCCCTTAAACTAATATTACTTCCTCTCTATAGTCGTTTAAGGTTAATGTACATAGACTAAGAAACATTTAATGAAAGTAAAATTTTAATATATGTAGATTAAAGTATTCTCATTTCATGGACGAGTATTTGTTTAAAATAAATAGTGTAGCAATTATTAAATAAGGATATAAATGAAAAAAAGTAATTAATGGAACTTTAAAATTGTAAAACAACAATAAGATAAAAGGCTAAAATTACTATAGTTTAGGAATGGAGAGACTAGTAATAAGAGTATAATAATTTTTTTTTTGACAAAGTAAGAGTATAATAATTATGCATTGCACAAATTAATTTCTTTTATTTTTATCATATCTCACTTATAGAAACATCTATTATAATAAAATAAACATCTATATAAAATTTATTTATATTGTTAGTACATGATAATTAAACTCAAATAATATATTTTTTATAAGCAAACTCAAATAATAACTAATTTTCAGTTTTTTTATTTGTTAATTCTTAATATTAAAAATTACGTTAAACTCTAATTATAATTTAAGTCAAATTAGATAGATTTATTTATTTTTATTGGACATGAATATTCTATGGGTGTACCAGAGTATTCCCTCTGTACTCGATTATATATAAGCAAAAAATAAAAATTCAAATGTGATGATCTAAAATATAAGTAAATTATAAATGATTTTATATTATTTAATGAACTATTTTTCACAAAATATCCTTCATTTAACATAGATTTTAATTTCAATGACTCTTTTATTAAGTGCAATTTAGAGAATGTAGTTGATTTCTTTGATATGATCAATAAAATTAAATTATGTTAACTATTAGCGGTATTGTACTAACGATAAGAGATCGGTCATTTTTGTACCGACAACAATCTCATTTTTTTTCATGTACTTAAATCTGGGTATTTCTTATGTTATGATTTAGTTGTTTTCTTAATAAAAATTTTACTTATCCAAAAAAAATTCTTAATTAGCATGAGTTAGTTTTTTTCCTTATAATCGAATTCGTCGGGAATAACTAATTTGGAAATTTTTTTAAGGGAACTAGTTTTGAATTTTAATATCGACATAGTCATTCCCAAGAATTACTCTAATTAAATCTATAGACATCATTACACACAAATTCGAGGTGATGATAATTAAATTAACATGCTTCCCATTTTGATTAATTAAACTAAAAACGTTAACCCATACTACCATTGCATTCATGCTGTACGGTTATGGGGAGTAGTATTTTATTTTTGTTGAAATTAAAGTGCACTTTTAACGTTCTCATGCATGCGTGAGAATGCATGCACACACATAAAAAGCACGCAATGCACAGTACAGCCCGCGGTTTACATACTTTAGCTCTGAATTAATTGAAAATGTTAACCAAAAAATGATACTACCTCTGTTCCTTTTTATTTGTCGTTTTAGGTTATTTCACTATAATCAAGGAATCAATTAATTAGTAAAAAATTTCCTATCATACCCTTATTTAATTAGTCTTTGGGAGTAGATGAATCAATTAATATGTCTCATCATTCTAATCATTTTTAACCCCTTATTCAATTATCCAATTAGTCTTAGATACATTCACATTTACATGTGTATATTAGTAATAAATTTATGTTGTTGGAAAGTAAAATAATTTTTGGGAGTAGATGTATTATATTTCATTAGTCTTTGAACTTCTCAATTACTGCATTAATTAATTTATAAAAAATGTGTAAACAATTAAGGTTAAGGGTATAATTGTCAAAATATAACCTTAAACTATCAAAACAACAAATAAAAAGGAACAAATTTTTTTCTAAAAATCGATAGATAAAAAGGAACAGAGAGAGTAAAAAAAAAGTGGCATACATGCATAGCATTAGCATACATGTATTCCCATATACTCAGAAAAACCATTTAAAATAAGGGACGTCTTAGGTGATTGATGAGAAATACTCCCTCCAGTCCATATATTATAAGAAACATAATACTAAATCACATAGACTAAGGAAATATTTTGAAATGAGATAATTTCAATTAATACTCTTAAAGTTCAATTTTTTTCTAGATCAAATACCCCTTCAATGATATGGCAGCTAATTAATGACACTAACTTAACTTGTCAACTATTTGCTAACTAATAAGGGTATAATTAGAAGTTAGCATTTAATGTATTTGAAAATTGATGAATGTTATGTTGCTTATATTTTGGATAAAAAAAATGTGTTTGTTGCTTATAATTTCGACCAGATAGTGAGTAAAAAATAATAATTTATTAGGAATACTGTATTTAATGTATTAATAATATTAAATGTTACAATTTTAGAAACAATTCTTATTTTTAAGTCCCTAATCAAGGGATTGCTAACTTATTTATTGGTTAAATGTTGAACTTTAATTGAGTTCCTTTTCCTTTCGAGTGCTTGGAGCTTGGGAGATTGTGTGCTATCACAAGTTGTCTTGATCGAACTCCCAGTCGAGCAATGACTTATTCGACCTCCATTAATTGTCTTTTAGGCTCGGAGCTTGGGGTTGTGGACTATCCACCCGATTTCTAATGAAAATGCCCTGATCTCCCTCTCTTTCTGTAAGTCAGAAGTTACTTTTTTTTTATGTCAATACATCATGAATTACAAATACATTTATTAAGCCCTTAGTGATCAATTGGGCCTTGATTGTCCATCACCACAGTTAGCTTATATTAGTCCATTATGATAGATAATCAAGATCCCCGATTATCTCCAGACAATTATGGGACAAGTAATTTAAAAAGAAACACACGACGCCAAGAGGAACGACCACATAATTGGTAGGGATTTACCATTGGACTACACACACACCAGAGGTTGGGGTTCAAATTCCATTATGAAAAAAATAACTTTTAGATTTGTCTCATTTTTTAGAGTATAGGAGCTTTGCCAATGCAATAATGAGCCAAAAGGCATTGAGTTGCTACTGAAAGTTATACGTACATGATGCACTATTGTATAACACCAATACAACACATGATTCCAATTAAGTCATCCTACCCATCACCAAATCATACTTATCAAATCAGCATAGGGATTGAGGGAGTCATAAGATGGTTTGGTGGTTAGGGGGAAGGAACATAAGGGTTGGAGTGATAAGGAGGTTAAGGGTTCCAAAAAAAAATCAACATAGGGATAGGATGTATGAATAATTTGCATTGCGTGCATGACAAACACTTGAAAAAAATAGCCCAAATTTTGTTTGATTGAGGGAGGGACATATAAATTGAATTGATAAGAAAGTTGTAAGTTTAAAGTGGCTTTCTAGCATGAGGGCCCCTCATGGATGAGAGGTGATTGAGTACCGTTGGATATAATAATATATTTAATGAATGAATAGGATAGATTTAAAAAACTGGATAGTCACCTGCCATTATAGGTTCATGGTTAAATCTTGAAAGCATCTTTCACAAAATCAAATATTACAGAAGAATACCCTAAATTTTTCAATTTTTCCATTTTTTTTGAACTGTTAGGGTTCTTTTCTTTTCAACGTTGGTGGTGGAGAATCCCTCACAGAGACGCGGCTTAGAACCATAGAGGAAGAATGGCCTGATGAAGTCTAGTTCGTGGATTGCAGCTTCTAGGGACAAAGGACCTTACACTCGGGGTGTGAATCGAAAAAAATTTCACACCACCGGTGGGATGTCTCCAGGGGCAATGTCTGGTCCGTGGATTGCAGCTTCCAGGGACATAGGAATTTACACCCCGGAACCAAAAAAAAGTTTACACCACCGGTGGGATGTCGTCAGGGGCACAGTCTGGTTCATGGATTCCATCTTCTAGGGTTAGAGGACTTTACACCCAGGGTATGAACAGAAATTATATTTCACACTAGGGGTATGATATTGTTAAGTCTGATTTCAGTCTTCATGGTCCAATTGCAAAAAGGTCGGGAACAATAGTTATGATTAGATACTTCATTAAAACTGATACGATATGAAAACAAAAAAATACACAAGATCTGCTTTTGGATTTAAATAACACATAAAAACCTAATAGATATACTACTTTGCAATTTAGCCTTTTTTTACAAATTTGACATTATAAACTTTAATACCGAGCAAAACCCATAACCACTTGCAATTTAAACCCCTCACCCATAAGAGCCTTATGACCCCTCATCCTAAAAGCCACCTAAATTTAAATCTCCATGACATGATTATTAACAATGGCCAATAAAAAAATGGACTATAGAGCCCAAATTTGTATGGTCTTAATTCATTGAAAATAGAGTAAACTATCACTTTCGTCCTTCACTTTGTAACTCGCTAGCAATTTAGTCCTTGTCTTTACGAAATGGGCAAATTAGTCCCTCACATTTATCACCGTCGATCACTTTCGTCCCTCCGTCAGTGAGCGTTAACTGACGCTGTTAACGGTGCTGATGTGGCACGTTAAGTGCCACACCAGCATGGCCACGTGTCAGGGACTAAAATGCCAGTTTTTATCAAACAATACAGAGACGTTGGAGGGACGAAAATGACATTTAATAACATCACCATCTTCTTCCTTAGATGTATAGAACCCTAACTCCCCCAATCTGTTAATGCCGGTGGCACCTAAATCGAGTCAAGTTTGCTGTTAATGCCATCATCATTTGAAAAGTCCATCCCTCTCATGCTTTGCAATTCCATTCCACGGTTCAAAACGGCACAAAGAGACAAAAAACTGATGTTCTCACATTCTGCCACGTGACAACCTTGGCTAAATTTTTTGACTTTTTTTATCATTATAGTACCATTTTTTTTATTATTTTTTAATCTAATTTTTTTTTCAGATTAGTATCCTTTTCATTAAAATATTTATTTTTATTAATTATCAATTAATTAAATATTAATTTAAAATTGTAATTAAATTGTTAATTCTTAATTAATTGAATATTTAATTGTTAAATATTTATTAACCTGATTTGTTAACTAATTAGTAATATAATTATATAAAATAGCTTACATTGATTTAAAATTTAAAGTAGACCTACATAGACAGAGTGTGACTGTGGTGAATTTCAGGCACCAAACTATCAATGTTTGCATGTCATCGCTGCTTGTTTCCAAATTTACCACGACTACATGATATATGTGCCTCCCCAGTACAAATTGCAAAATGTATACAATGTTTACCGCGAAGAGTTCAAACAGGTGTCTCACCGTTCATATTGGTCAGAATACAATGGAATTAAGTTGTGCTACAATCCAGCAATGTAGAGAGATCCAAATGGCTCTCCACAATCCACAAGGATTCGTACTGACATGGATCAAACGGAAAGGAGTCGTCATCCCAAGAGATGTGGACTTTGTCGAAATGAAGGGCATAACAAGAAAAACTGTCCTTACCGTTCTGGAACTGATACACAGCAGTAAAAAATTTCTATAATTTGTATTTAGTTCATTTTTGTATCATTTATGTTTTTATCACTTTTGTATTTGTATTTTTAAATTTTAAATCAATATGAGCTATTTTCTATAATTATATTATTAATTAGTTAACAAATCGGGTTAATAAATATTTAACAATTAAATATTCAATTAATTAACAATTTAATTACAATTAAACTAATATTTAATATTTAATTAATTGATAATTAATAAAAATAAATATTTTTAATAAAAAGTGCTAATTTGAAAAATAAAAAAAAATACTAAATTAAAAAATAATAATAATGCTATAGTAATGAAAAAGCCAAACTTTTCACTACACCACCTGTCACTGAAAAAACCTTGTTTAACGTGCATTACATTTACCTGACCTCTTCTCTGCGCCCCATACTCAGACTTCAAGGTTGGCTAGCTGCATCACATTATTACCATTATTTTTCTCGGGAAAGTGAAGAACGGCTGACAGAAGAAAAACGTAAATAAAAGGAAGTGAAAGAAGGGGAAGGTGAAACAGGATGAGATTGTGCGTTTAAAATATAAAATAATTTTTATTATCTTTTAAATATATTAAGAATAACTAATATTATATTAATCTAAGTGGTATTAGGCTTGGATTCTTTTTAAAGTTAGTGAATATTTTGGATCAATAATATGATTATTAAAAAAATATATGAAGAATAAAAATGAAAATAGATAAATTTGTTATTTTACATAAAAAAATTTACTTTGGAAAATAATTAACATCTCATTTTTTTCACTTCACAAAATAAATATTTTTACCATTTCTCTTTAAATCTTTTTTCTCTCGTTATCAAAATATACTTCATCTTGACCCGAATATAAACAAAAAAAAACTCAATGATGATCTAAAATATAAGTAAATTTAATTGATTTCACTATATTTAATAAATTTTTATACAAAATACTCTTTAATCAGTGTAATATGGTAAGAGAATTAAAAACTTTATCTAGTGATACACTCAATATAGACATATTATTAGATAAAGTTTATATCAGACTCAATAAATCACTCAAGGAGTGCTAGTTCAATGGTAGCATTAGTATTTGTAATCATTGACATTTGAGTCCGAATTTTCCTTTTCCATAAAAAAAAATAATTCACCTAAGTTTTAATTTTAATTTACTAGAGTCATTCATCATTTAAAGATATTCACCTAAATTTTTGTCAATGGTAAAGTATTTATAACTTAGTGTGTGACTGAGTAAATGATTGTAAAATAGTTTTTAGATAAATTTATTTACACAGTTAATTTTAATTGCAAATTAATGAATTAAAATTTTAAAATAAAGTGATGTATACTTAAAAACACTTTTAAAAGTAAATTTGTAATATTACCTCTGTCCCTAAATATAAGAGATTTTTGACAAAAAAATTATCCCTTTTTATAAATTTTTTTTAAAAATATCTCTTGTATTAATTATTTTTTTATTAAATTGTCCTTATTTTTGTACATTATTTTGTAGTAAATTAATAATAAATACTATGAATTTAGGATATATTCTCTCTCTCCCATAAAAAATGGAGAAATAAGAGACAAATTTTCAACCAACTACTTATTAGTTAAAATTTTTTTATATTTAGAGAGAGAGAGATAGTAAAATTTTAATATAAATTTTTTAATAATTCAAATACACAGATATAAAATTTAATGAATTTTTGTTTAGGAAAGAGTAGTAAACTAAGCAGGTGTGGGGGATGAGAGGTGGGGTGACTGACAAGTAAGCGGTTGTCGGGTGGGAAAGAGAGGGGCGCAGCAGCCCGCAGTAGCAGCAAAAAATAAAATGGAAAGGACAGGCGCACGCTAAGTGACCGGGGGACGCCACCACAGACTCAGAGAGAGAGAGAGAGAGAGACGCGTTCTGGTCCGGTAGATACCCCACATTCCCCTCGATAACCACCCATCCTTAACTGCACGCCTCCCCGCGCCCCCCATTCTCCACCATTCATTTTTCACCATTACATTCCATATGGTAGTATTCTCCTTGCTTTAATTAATTCAAATGCGATGTTACCTTTAATTAATCAATTACTACGTCTACTGCAACTACTACTCTTTAAATTAAAATACTGGAGTAAATTTATTTAATGTTAAATACTACATTTTTACTTGTATATAAGGTAGGGAAACTTATTTAAATAATTGATCTATTACAACGGATGTTACTTTATTCACATGGTCTGGGAATTGAACCCCAACATAGTGGTTATATGATACAGATATCTATTATTCGTATCACACTATATTGGTCTTATTTTTAAAACGTTTTATTTCAGTCTCTTATGTTTTTAAATAGATTATTTGTAGTCTCTTATGCTAACTTTATTGATATATAAATAGAGTGATTTAAAGAGTTTTGACTATATAATTTATCATTTATGATTAATGTTTTCAAACTTGTGATGTCACTCTATTTAATTTGCTGCTACATCGGTTGACTGAACAAATATATTATATAAGACTAAAAGTGATATATTTTAGAAAATAGGGGACCCAAAGTGGGCATTTTAAAAATGACAGACCAAAATTGAACATTATCTTAGTTATTATGTGTACTAAAAAAATATTCTCTCTGGTTTAAAATATAAGCAATAAATGACTTTTTTTGTTCAAAATATAAGTAATATTTACCACTTTTAAATAAATTAAATGTTAGTTTTTCAATTATATCATTTATTTAATGTAATATTCATATTTACGAGAGATACTAAAGGAGGTATTTTAGAAAAAAAATTAAAACTAGTAAATATTAATTAATATTATTATATTTTTAAAATATTCTTTAGTCTGTGTATTTTTGTATTATGTTATTTATATTTTGGACCCGTGGAAGTATTTAACTCATATTAATTTGTTTGCAATTTACGGTAGACAAATTAAATTTTGTAGGAGGAGCAGAAGAAGAATATTGATGGGGTTCCTTCCTTTGTGGATGGAAGCCTTTAAATACTAGTGTACATTCCCGCGACAGCAATAGAACCCGGAAACACAAATATACCCAAAGGAGAGAAGAGAAAACTTGTGGGGTGTGTGCGTGTCAGTTGCGAGTGTCCACACTCATTTTATTCTCGTTGGCGTAATAGCGTGAGTAGTGAAAAGTGTGTTAATTTCTGTGTACATAATCAGTAACGCCAAAACGGGTCTCCCTCTGTGGATGCTTGGCTTGGGTGCGGACCTCTTGTGGGCCGACATGAATCGCCTCCTCGCCTTCCTCTTCCACCAGGTACCTATCTATATCTATCTATTGCATTTATCTATCTATTGCATTGTCACTTTCACCCCTATATTTGTGTCAATGTTTTCAAAACCGAACCGGTCATTGAACAAGTGAAGATATCGAGACATTTTTAGTAATTTTTGCTTCTACAACGTTATATATGTGCTAACGTACTTATTAGTTACCCAAGTTATATTTGCACAGTATAATGATGATTTCATTTGCATTTGGTGATTTGGTTACCTATAGGGAGTGTTGGATGAGCAATTTTTGCAGCTTCAACAGCTGCAAGATGAGACCTCCCCCAACTTCGTCTCCGAGGTTGTCAACATTTATTTCCACGAGTCCGAGAAGCTACTCAGGAACCTCAGAGGATTGCTGTACGTAATTCTTATATCTTTCACTTCTCTTGGGTGTATATGTATCATAGTTTTAAATTACAGTCCACTACCGTAATATATCGGGGCCACACCATCAAATTTTTTGGAGTCTTTGAAATTGCACAGCAACCACATCGGTTACGTGTATTTTTTTGACTTATATTTCAGTCTAGAAAGAGTAATAAATAATAATTATTTATGAATCTTGCAATTGATTGATTGATTGCAGAATGGAGAGGGAGTTCTCGGACTACAAGAAAATTGGAATCCATTTGAATCAGTTCATGGGAAGTAGCTCAAGCATTGGCGCCAAGAGAGTCACCAGCGTCTGCATTGCCTTTCGTGCTGCTACTGAGCAGAGCAACCGTCCTGGGTGCGTTCCATTCCATTCCCCCATCTCTTTTTCTATTTTAATTTCATCTTAAAACTTGTGCACTCTTTTTCTCAATCTAATAAATCGAAAGAAAAAAAAAAACTTGCTTTTCACCGCGCAACCCTCCACTGTCACCCTTTCCCCTCTTTCCTCCTAAAAATACACACACTTTATATATTAATTTACTACAGTTAATCCTTATCATATTCTCACGTTCATAATTTAACAATAATACAAACCGTGCGTGTTAAATAATAATAGCTTCATCATATTTAAAAAAGTGTTCTAGACCTCGCTCTAGTGAGATAGATTTATAATTATCTGATTTTAGATTGGCACACTTGTAAAAAGTACTAATTGAAAATCTGTGTAGGATGATTTTTAATTGTTAATTTGTACGTGCCCAATTGCAGATGTTTGCGAGCGTTGGAGATGCTGGAGCATGAATATTGTTATCTCAAGAACAAATTGCACGAACTATTCCAAGTAATGTTGCATTTTGCATCCAATTAAGCTAGCTAGCTAGCTATATATGAAAAGTTTTACTATATTATCATATTTATGATGATGCTAATTTACGATACCTTGTGATTATGTTTCAGATAGAGCAGCAACGTGCTTTGGCGGCAGGAGTGAGATACCCTGTGCAGAATCAATAAAGCTTAAAGCAAATGAAATGTTGGAATTAATATCTGCAGGATTTTCATTCTTTTTTTTTTCCTTCTTAATTTGTAGCTTTGCATTAAGGCTAATTAAATGCACGGCTTTTCCAGTTTTAGCTAGACACAAACCAAGCTATGTAGGCCTATATGTTATGTGCATGGTTGTGTAGGGAATAGAAACAAGGGATGATCGATCAAAGCCTCTGGTCTTTTGAATTCTCATGTAAATAGTGGCATCATGCATGCTCTTCTTGCAATGTGCTTGGCTGTGAGTTGTTTAACTTTTGAATGAAAATTGTTGATTAGTAAAAGTCAGTTGATATTTCATATGTTGACATGTTCCATAGATATTAATTATCATTTTAATTTGGAATTGGAAAAAAGGAATGGAACTAAAACGGATCATTAATGCTAGGGAATAGAATTGCAAGTGATTAAACCATGATGTTACGTTACTGGGTATAGAAAAAGAAACGAAATTAACGATGAAAGTTTTGCACTTTTAATTTATACTACATGTAATTAATAGAAAATTAGAAACTTTATTGGTTTACCTTGCTCCCACGTGTGTAATTGTATTATTAAGTTCTACTTTGAAGTCTTGCTTAGCGTGTATTTGGGTGAAGATTTGCTAAGAGATAAATTTGACTTTGTAAAATTAATTTATTTGAAATTAATCTTCAAGTAGAGTGATTTTATGTTTGGCTGATTTTACTGCAAAAACAAATTTGATGTATAACTTAGGATAAATTATGTAATCTAACGCAAAAGCTATTTTTTATCACTTTTAATTAGATCGACATTGTTGAATGAAATCATTTTTGTCAGTAATCAAACATTTGTATTTTTATTAAAACCACATTTGACATGTGGGAAAATCAATTCTTATACTTCCAGGTTCCAAATTTGAACTATAAGAGTCCAGTTTGTAACAAAAAAAAACTTAGTCCAGTTTCTTTTGTTTGGTCAAATAAATGAGTCCAGTTTTTTTTGGTCAACAAATGAGTCCAATTTGTAGTGGGGTTTTGGACCATCGCATTCTTTCACAAGAGGGAATTTTTAAATGCACATGCACACATTACTATTTATACATATATAACAGTATAAAACTTAAAATATTCTATGTGTTTTGTTATCGTGTGGAATTATTAATTCCACAGTGATGCGGAACTAATAGTTTCACACGGTTATTTGTATGTGTGTGCTACAATGAACATGTGCAGAACTATTAGTCCCACATTGATGCAGAACTAATAGTTCTGCACTAATGCGGAACCATGTGTTATTTGTATGTGTATGCTACCAAAAAAAAATACATACGGAACTATTAGTTCTGCGTATTTATATCAAATGCAGAAATAATAGTTCCGCTTTCAAAAGTCGTCGCAAATAACACGCGAGATCCCTCTGTCTCTGTCCTTGTATGTGTCCTCATCGTCGCCTTGGGAAATGTGAAAGAAAGAGGAAGAGGTTATGTTGCGGAAGTGAGTGAGGAAGATAAAGGGCATTTTGGTATTTTAAGTTTTTAGTGTACGTGTGATAAGAAAAAGGTGTATGTGTCATTAGAAAATTCCTAACTTTCGCAAGAATAAGAGTCCAGTGTTTTTCTTGTACTAGGGTTTTGGACTATCGCATCGGCCCAATAATAACTTCCATGACACCAAATCAAACACAAAAAACAAAGAAAAGGTAAAGCCTAAACCGCAAAATAAAAAAAACAAAAAAATGAAGTCCTAGTGTCCCGGGCGACCTTCGATCTCCAGATGTGGTCCTTCGCCACGTTGCTAGGGTGGGGGTTCGGGGTCTTTTGCGAGACGCTGCCTCACTGGTTTGGTGTGTGGCCACCGCTACACACATAGGGTCCTCCGTTGGGGTTCGAGGTGCTGCAAGCAGCGATGGGTTGGCTGAGTTCCTCCCTCTCTTAGTTTGCAATGTCATCTCCTTTGGGCATGGTGGTTCACGGTGTTGTTGCAAGCACCGCCGCCGAGGATGTGTAGGTTGACCTTGCGTCTCATCTCCAGATCTGCTAGAGATTTCCAGTTCTTGTGTTGCTATTGATTTGTGTGTTGTCTGTGTTGCTGTTTTTCCTTGGTGTTTCTGTCGTTTTGCTTCTCTTTTTCTGCCTTCGTGCGTCCGCTGTGCACCTTGTTGTTTCTCCATCGCCAACTGCTTCCTGACTCCTGTGCCTATGTCCTTATCTCAGACCTGGTTGTTTGACGGACTTTGGGTGCTGGATCTAGGACATGCGAGCAAATTTGTTGAGACAGAAGGTATAGGGTGCCCCAAATTGGTCAAACCCATCCCACTTAAGAATATCTTTTTTCATGTATGTGGTGTGATAGGCTGGTGTGCTAAGTGTTTTTTTTTGTTGTTTTTATGTGTTCTCTGTTGGCTTTGTTTTTCCTTTGTTGTTAGTAGTTTGATGATTCATAAGTGCGTGTCGATGGGGTTTACTGTTTGTATATGTTGCGACTCTGCTTAGCTGATACTAACCTTAAGGCTGTTATAATGTTAGCCTGTTGGCTTTGCCTATGGGCTTTTAATCCAGGTAACTTTTGACCAAAACAAAAACCTATTCTCTCAATTTGCCATAACCAAACAAGGACACGAAAAATAGAGGAGGCGTAGGAATAGCAATGAGAAGAAGGCAACGAGGAGCTTGATTTGATATGGTGGGTGTTGCAGCCACCAAGGTTATACCGTTATATAGTTCAATGACCATTTTAATTTATTCCCCCAAAATAGGTAAATCAAAATCATTTTTTTTCAACGTTTGGTTTGAAAAAATAGAACAGAAAACAAATATAACAATTTTGTAATTAATTAAAAATAAAAACAGAAAATAAAAAATAGCAAACGACATATTCAAACCAAATGGGTCTTAGTATTTTCCCTGAGTTAACTGTCATTTTGGCCCTTGAAATTGTAATACGATCTCACTCAAGTCTCTGAAACTAATGAAAATACAAATTAGCCCCTCAAATTGTAAAACGTTGGTCAATTTAGTCCTTATCGTTACAATTTTAGGGACTAACTTGATCGACGTTTTACAATTTCAGGGACTAACTTGACCGTCGTTTTACAATTTCAGGGCTAATTTGTATTTTTGTTAATTTCAAGGACTTAAATGAGACCGCATTACAGTTTCGGAGGCCAAAATGATACTATTTCCCCTAAAAAGAAATTACCAGTTTGAATTAAGCCAATCTATGAAGATCAAGTTTTGTTGTTACTTGAAATGCGAAACTCAGGTTGATAACTGCAATCTGGTTCATATGTAGATAGGTCAAGATTAATTGCTGCTAAGAGCCAGAGAGGTGAGAGTCAACAATCAACACAAACCTCAAATTCCACTCTCAACATCAACTAGTTGATCCGTATGTAATGTAAAACTAAGACTACTCATTACCATTCTGATTTTCCTTATCGAGTCCATTTAGCTAGGGCGCTGTTCAACTCATCGTACTCTCGCGTGTTTGATATATAGCTTATTAGAAAAATGACAAAGATGTCCACTTCATCCACATTTCGTGCATGTTTGGATTCACTTTTGAGAGAGGTGATTTCAAAGATAAAGAATTGATTTTAACATGTTTAGGTGTTCCCAAGTGGAATTGATTTTTCCTCCAGAATGGATTTTAACTAGAAGCTAATATATATTTGGAGTTTTTTCTTCGATCGAAACGTGATTTTTCAGATTCAAATTTATTGTTCCTCACTTTTATATGAATGTATTCAATCATAAATCACTTTACACTCAACTCATTTTTAATTGAAATTAATTTTACAAAATCAATTCAGTTAAAATTAATTTTCGCCAGAGCCATGGTTTTTTACTTTACTCAAATTTAAATGTAGCCGTCCCACACACTGAGCCATTCCACATGATGATGATATTATGCATCATTGTTAGCATTCCTAAAAATACACACACTTTATACATTAATTTACTATAGTTACTCCTTATCATAACGTTCATAATTATATAACAATAATACAAACCGCGCGTGTTAAATAATAGCTTCATCATAATCTCTAAAAAATGTTCTAGACATCTAGTTAGATAGACTATCTGATTGTAGATTGGCACAGTTGTAATTTGTAAAAAGTACTAATTAAAACTGAGTTTGGAATTTTAACCTTTTGTACGTGCCCAATTGCAGATGCTTACGAGCGTTGGAGTACTAATTAGCATGAATATTGTTATCTCAAGAACAAACTGCACGAACTATTCCAAGTAATGTTGCATTACATCTAATTAAGCTAGCTATGTATGAAAAGTTTTACTATAGAGTAATGCTAAATGCTCCTTTGTACAAATTCTCCTACGTATCTTTCCATTACTTTATAAAGTATGTTTTAAATAAAAAAGTAAATACATTTAATATCTTTTTTTGAAAAATAAAAATTTATTGAGAAGAAAACAACTAAACCAGCGCACAAGATATGCCCAGATTTAACTACATAAAAAGAACAATAATGTTAACAGTACAAAGACGATCGATCTCCTACGGTTAAAACAAAAGAGATAGCGTGCAAAACATCACAATATGGAAAGACATCCCAACTAAGTTGACACCCCATACCTTATCTATCATTTGCAGCACGCCAAACCCACATAAGAAGCTAAAAAAATCACCACAACCTATCAAAATTACACCAAATAAGATCAGGCCCATACACACCTGTGGAAGGAACCCCACCTGTGGTGTGAGGGCGAACAAACAAGTACAAGATTACATAGAACTATCCAGGTCGGTTCACAACTGTGTAAAATTTCCCACCCGCGGAGTGAAATCGTCAGACCCAACTGCAGAAATAATCCAGAGCAGATCACAATGGTAGAGGAATTCCCACTCCCCTTGTGAAAACGTCAGCCCCACATGCGAAAGTCCAGAGAAGAAACCAGAGCAGTCTACAGCTGTGAAATAAATTACATCCCCAGTGTGAAATCGACTGACTCAAATGCAAAAGTGCAGAGAAGAAACCAGAGCAGTCTACAGGTGTGCAAAAAACGTAACACCCCCAGTGGAACTCGTCAGACCCAGAATTCAAATATAAACCAGAGCAGCTCATAGTTGTCGTAAAAATCCCACCCCCGGCGTGAAAGCATCAGACCCAAACGCAAAATGCAAAGTAGAATCCAGAGTAGTCCACAGCTGTGAAAAATTTGACACCCCCGGTGTGAAGGAGTGAATACCAAAAACGGATTTGCTTCTTAGTCCTTGATATCATTTAAAATCTTAGAATGATAGGCAACAAAATGACACTCGCCAACAGTACAATTTTCCAACAACATTCTCTATATGAATATACTTTGGCCCCATCCTACACTTTGCATCGGACACCAGAGTCTTCATGTAATCTCCAAACAAGGTAATGGATTCTCTATATAAATACATTTAATATCTTAAAAATATAAAAAACATTGAATAGTTTCTTAATTTAACAATTAGGAGAATTTATAGAAATATAAAGTAGGAGGATTTAAAATTATTCTTTACTATATTATATATCATCTTAATTTATGATGGTTACTAATTTACGATACCCTATGAATGTATGGTTATGTTTCAGATAGAGCAGCAACGTGCTTTGGCAGCAGGAGTGAGATACCCTGTGCAGAATCAATAAAGTTTAATGCAATTGAAATGTTTGGAATTAATATCTCGAGGATTTATTTATTTTTCTTTCTTTTTCTTCTTAATTTGTAGCTTTAAAAGGCTAAATGCATGCATTCCTTTTCCAGTTTTAGACACAAACCAAGCTATGTAGGCCTATGTTATGTTATGTACTTGGTTGTGTAGGGAATAGAAACAAGGGATGATCGATCAAAGCCTCTGTTTTTTCTTTTTGAATTCTCCTGTAGTGGCATTTCATGCTCTTCTTGCAGTGTGCTTGGCTGTGAGCTGTTTAACTAATTTTGGATGAGAATTGTTGATTAGTAAAAGTCAGTTGATATTTTATGTTAACTGTTCATAGATATTATCTATTACTATATCTGTCCCTATATATAAGAACATTTACAAAAAATATTAAGTCCCTTTCTAAGTAGGTCTATGTGGTGTGAATTAGTTAAAAAGTTCTTATACACAGTGATAGAGATAGTAATTTGGAATTGGAAAATGAATGGAACGAAAACGGATCATTGCTAGGGAATAGAATTGCAAGTGATTAAACCATGATGTTATGTTACTGGGTATAGAAAAAGAAACGAAATTAATGATGAAAGTTTTGCTCTTTTAATTTATATGAAATGTAATTAATAGAAAATTAGAAACTTTATTGGTTTACCTTGCTCCCACGTGTGTAATTGTATTATTAAGTTCTACTTCGAAGTCTTTTTTTTTGTATTATTATTAAGTTCTACTTTGAAGTCTCTTGATTAGCATGTATTTGGGTGAAGATTCGCTAAGAATAATTTTAGATAAATTTGATTTTATAAAATTAATCTTGAAGTAGAGTGATTTATGTTTGAATAATTTTTGTGTGAAAGCAAATTTAATACTTAGGGTAAATTATTTTTATTTGAAAGGTACTTAGGGTAAATTATTTAATCTAGCGCAAAAACTATTTTTTATCATTTCTAATTAAATTGATATTTTTAAGGACAAAATCAATTTTATCAGTAATCAAACATTTGTACTTTTATATTGATAAAAAAACATTTGTATTTTTATTAAAATCACATTTGACATGTGAGAAAATCAATTCTCATACTTCCACGTTCCAAATTTTTTGTTTTGGTCTACAAAGGGGTGTGGGGCTTTGGGGGGAGACCCATGGCATGACTTCCAGGTTCCAAATTTGAACTATAAGAGTGCAGTTTGTAGTGGGGGTTTTGGACCATCGCATTCTTTCATAAAAACAACTTTCGCAAGAATAAGAGTCCAGTTTGTAATGGGCCTTTGGACCATTAGATTGGCCCAAGAAAAACTTCCATGGCACAAAATCAAACACAAAAAGCATAGAAAAGGTAAAGCCCAACCCACAAAACAAAGAAATACAAAAAAAAAATAAAGTTCGACCAAAAAAAAATTAAACCTATTGTCTCAATTTGCCATCACCAAGTGAGGACACGACAAATAGAGGAGGCGTAGGAGAGCTGGATTTGATATAGGGATGGAAATAGGCCAGGCCCCTGTCGAGGGGCCTATGGCCCAGCCTACATCAGGCCTAGGCTAGGTCAGGCTTTTTCATGAAATATATCAGGTCAAGGCTTTTTTCAAAGCCTATTTAGCTAAAAAGGTCAGGCCTAGGCCATCTAAAAAGCCTTTTAAGTCTAACAGGCCGGCCTATTTAAGTAGACATCGATATAACTTTTTATAATATTATCATTATATTAGATTTTTTATAATATATTAAAATTATATACTTATTTACATTTTAAATATTTAAACACATGTTGATCTACATAAATAATCAAGTTTATAAAGCTTATTGAAGGATAAAGTTATGATTTATTTAGAAGTTTTATCACAAAAATATTTTATTCTTACTCGCCCTTATGTCTCTATCATAAATAAGACTGAATTTAATTGTCATATTTTATAATTTGTTATACATAGCGATTTTCTTCATTAGCCTATTTAGGAGTAGGTTAGACTACTTTTTTTTCAGTTGAAGGTCGGACAACTTATTTGAATGCCTTATTAGGAATCGGGCTTTTAAATAGGCTAAAAGGCCAAATCAGGCTTTTAAAAAGGTCAGACCAGGCTTAAAAAAAAGTCTATGACAGGTAACAGACCAGGCTTAGGCTTTGGAATTTTTAGACAGGCCAAGCCTATTTAGGCAAAGCCCAATCCAGCCCAGCCTATTTCCATCCCTAATTTGATATGGTGGTGCGAGTCATCTCTTTGACTGTTGCAGCCACGCAGGTTATAGAGTTCACGGATCATTTTATCCCCAAAAATAGGTAAATCAAAATAATTTTTCCAAAAATCAGGATTCGTTTGGTTTGAGATACTATTTTTTATTTTTATTTTTTGTTTTTAATTTCAATTAATTATAAAATCGTCATATTATTTATAATTTTTAAATATTTATACAAAAAATAACAAAAATAATAATTTTACAAAAATAATAATTTTTTGTTTTTATTGTCTCTTGTACAAATATTTAAAAATTAAAAATAATATAACAATTTTAACGGCATCTCAAAACAATATAATAATTTTATAATTAATTAAAAATAAAAAAAATAAGAAATGAAAATAGAGGTACTGTCATGATGAGGTGTACTTATATAGAAGAGTCTCAATTGGTTTTACTAGCAGTGTATCATAGATTATTATCAGTAGGGGTACTGTCATGGTTTTGCCTCACTGATTAGGTGTCAATATTTTAGTTTCTGTTTTGGTTTCCAGGACTCTTTGTTGCGTATAAAGCTTACACAGGTGGGTCAAGTCTTCGGTCATGTACAGCGACACTCCTGTTTAGAATTTTAGTACCATTCTGATTTTCCTCATGGAGTCCATTTAGCTGTAGGCGCTGTTCAACTCATCCTATCCTCGCGTGTTTGATATACAGTTTAAGCTTAAATATGTTTTTAGTCTTTTATTTTTAAAAATTTATTACTTTTAGTTTTTGTGGTTATATTTTAAATTTAAAAAGTATTTTTTAAATTTATACTTTGACCCCTCTTAAAGTCTAAAGTTTACCTTAACCCATTTTTCTGTTCTCCTCCCCCTTCACTGATGCACCGCGACCCCATCCTCGCGTAGCCAAGGGAGGCTACGCACAATGGCAAGAAGGGAGGCGGCCACTGCGATTTCACAGGGAGGAGAATGAGAAAGAGGCTACATCTCGTGGCGGCTTCAAGGGAGGACGTTGAAACTACTCCTAGCGGGGATAGGGGTCGTGGTGCATTAGTGGAGGGGGAGGAGAATAGAAAAACAGGTTAATGTGAGAATTAAACTTTGAGAGGGGTCAAAGTATAAATTTAAAAAATATTTTTTAAATTTAAAAATATGACTCTAGGAACTAAAAGTGACAAATTTTCAAAAATATTAGACTAAAAAGACACATTTTATTTTTGAGAAAATAAACACAGAACTCAATGAAAAATGAAGTACCAAAATGAGATTTAAGCCTATAACTTATTAGAAAAATGTGAGAGATGTCCACTTCACCCACATTTCATTTATGTTTGGATTCACTTTTGATAGGGGTAAAAGTGATTTCAAAAACAGATAATTGATTTTAACATGTTTAAATGTTTTAAATTGGAATTGATTTTTCCTCTAGAATAAATTCTAACTTGAAGCTAATATATATTTAGAGTTTTTTTTTCGATTGAAACGTGATTTTTAGCTTTAAATTTATTATTTCTCACTTTTACGTAAATATATTCAAACATAAATCACTTTACACTTAATTCACTTGTAACTGAAATCAATTTTGTAAAATCAATTTAGTAAAAATCAATTTTCACTAGAACCATGTTTTTGACTTTACTCAAATTTAAATGTAGCCGTACTCCCACACACTGAGCCATTCCACATGATGATGATATTATGCATTGTTAGCATTTGTATTTTTGAGTTGGATTTTGTTGGGAAGCCTGGCTTTAGTCCTGGGAAGGTAGGGTAGGGATGGAGAGGTAGACATGTCACTGACCATGTTCCCCTCCCACCACTAAAAGCTTACTAGGTAGACAAAAAAAAAGATGGATATATATATAAACAATAAAGAGAAGGAAAAGGCAATTTTATATATTATTCGAATGAAGATAACTATATTTTATATTAAATATCTCTAAATATATAATATTTTGTTTTTTGTATTAAAAAAATAGTAGTTGTTTTTTTACAGCCTTTAAAATAATATTAATTTTTTCTCTATTTTCTCATAGGGAAGAAAAAATATTATTTAATTGCATTATATTTTTCTCCACTTCTTATTTTTTCACCTCACTTTTCTTGTTTTCTCTCAAATTAAGCTGGTTACATGTCAGTCATTAGTTACTAAACATTTATGGGATTCTAAGGCTCTCACTGGACTTAAAAAAACTTGAAATTAGCTACCAGAAAGTTGCAGGAAGAAAATTAATATATCCTAAAGTTAAAGGCTAAGGTTATTCCACTTAACACGAATAACTTTAATCGATATTTTTTTTTGAAGATAAATCCACTTGTGAGCTCAAGATTCCTTCATTGGAACATAGATATGTACATACATTCAAATATATTTTGTTGATATTAATTAATCAACAAAGAGAATTCAAAACCAAACACATAAATACACATACATACGCCAATTAGGGGACTTGTTTTAGGGAAGTAAGAGAAGTAAATCTTGGCTACGTGTAATGCAGTGTAATTTGCTAACTTACTCATATGGTGTACTATTTTATCATATTTATACTATTTTTACTATGATGTACTCTTTTTGGTCCAAAATATATATAAGCAACAAGTCATTTTTTGGTTCATTGAATAACTTATGTATCTGGTCTTTACTAGATACATAAGTTATTCAATGAACCAAAAAATGACTTATTATTTATATTTTGGACTGGAGAGAGTATTATTTTTACTATTTTATCATATTTATAAAAATATTTACGGTAATATGGCCGAGTACTAAATATTTTCTTGACCATAATATGGTGTACTGAAATAGTAAAATATATATAATCGGAAATTCATCTAAAAATCATTTACATTGTGTCTTTATTTTTATTTTATGTATGTGATTGGCTGTTGTTTAAACTTTAATGTCCAGAATCTTTCATATAATTCGTATACCATAAATATTTTGAAAAAGAATAATATATAGAAATATTAACTTTGAAACTTCCCCCAAAAAATTCCTGTAGGTCGCATCAACTTTCCAGATTTTTTTTATTTTCTCCTGACTTTTGAAGTGGAGAATGGAGATGGCTGCGACCCATGCACATTGCCATTTTTTTGATAAGTTAATAATAATGAAAATTAAAAGTAATAGGTGGCATAAATCGCAAGACACAAATATGGTTGGCACATGCAGATATTGGCGGGATTTGGCACATATGGTTAAATATTTCATTTTCGTTAGCTGTGACTTGGATTTAAATTTAAAATTCATTCATTTGCAGACTATACTTAAATTCTACTATAAATTATTGTCGAGATTAAGAGTTCTCTTTAACCTTACATGAGGTGTATCTCTCTTGATCTAATTCTTTTCATATGAAAAAAAAAGAAATCTTAAGACCCATCACATATGGACATGTTGTCGAAGATTTGAGGGATACACTTTTGCTTCATTACCAAAAAAGAAAAAAAACTATTGCATTACTCCAATAATAAGACGACACCCACATCACAATTCACGTTCACATGGAAAAAGCTTAGCCTGCCTTTTCCAAACTCTTCATATATTTCCAATTCATTAACCATATCCATGAGTACTCTTTGTATGGCTTCTGAATCCGATTCCGCCACAGAGAAGATGAAAGAAGGGATGGTTCTGGAAGAAGGGTATGTGTTCAAAGAAGAGATCCATCTCACGGTGCTCAAAACCTCTCTTTTCTTTACGGGTGATGGCTTCACCGTCTACGATTGCAAGGGTCGAGTCATCTTCCGAGTTGACTCGTATGGACCCGATACTCGCGATACGGACGAACTCGTTCTTATGGATCCTAACGGACGCTGTCTCCTCACCGTTCGCCGAAAGGTACGCACGCCACAACACCACACCACTACCTACCTAACCAATTTTTTCAGTTTTGTCTGTTTCTTCTACCTTATCCGATTCCACTCTCACTGAGTCCATCTAAAATAACAATGGTAGTAGAATAGAAAATTAATGTTCAGGAATTTGGGTGGAAAAATCACGGTGGATTAAATTGATAGAGGTGGATAAAATTGATTTTGGTGAAAGTAAAAAATTTTAGTTTAATTTTTACATTGAATAAAATTAATTCTGGATGTGAGATCTATAATTTTTTTTTAATATTTACATATCAAAAGTGATTATAGATTACAATGTGTTTTGAATCGCGTTCCACACGCTTTAAATGCGTGATGGGGGGTTGAAGCTACTGTTGATCTGTAGCTTTTCAGTGTGGAAACAAACATAAACGAAATCAACTCTTATGAACCTATTTTTAAAATATTATTGCCAAACACATGTTTATCAAAAGAAATTACCAAACACAATATCTGTTCTTTTAAATTCAATTTTTTTAAAATCAAGTCTTTTATATCTGATTCTATCCAAATCAATTCTACCAAAATTTAAAACCAGCAAACCCTTGGAAATTTAGAACATGGTAAATCGTAGAGTTGTGTTTTATAAAACTGATATCATTTCAGCTTATTGCATGGTTTAGATGGTTTCTTTTTTGGTAGGGATAAATTTAGATTAAAGAATACACGTTTCCATGTAAGACCAGAAAAAACCATCAATTTTAATGATGATTTATAGTGAAATTTACATAGAGTGGTTTAAATGGTTGATGCGCATTATATTTATTTGTGTCATTCGAGAGAGTGATTATATATTTTAGCTGTTGGGAGGGGGTGGATTCATTGATTTTGAGTTGACTAGTGATCAGTTAACATTTTGCGAAGCAGAGGCCGAGTCTGCATCAACGGTGGGAAGGCTTTAAATGGGAAAGATCAGACGGTGATAAACCGATCTTCAGCGTGAAGAGAGCATCAATCATCGGACGGTCACGTGCGAGCGTGACGGTGGAGGTGTACGATAGTCCTGGTGAGGAGTACCAAATCGAAGGGTGCTTCTCGCAGCGCAGCTGCACGATTTTCAACGGGATGAAGGAACCTGTGGCTGAGATTAGTCGCAAAGTGGACCCCACCACGAGTGTTGTGATTGGGAAGGAAGTGTTCTCGCTTTGCGTTAAGCCTGGTTTTGACGCCGCTTTTGCAATGGGATTTGTGCTCGTCCTTGATCAGATCAGCGGTGATGATTACCTTGATGATGATGCAACTGCGGAGCCTACGGTGCACCCTACCACAGAAGATTGATGCATTGCGCGAGATTAATGCCTTGCATAACTATACCGGGACTTTGTTTAATTTAACTCACTAATCTTTGTGGTGTCTGGATTGTTCCTCAAGAAGGGAACCTATGCCCTTCTTTTATGGGTCATGCCTTTAAAAGAATAATGTTTTCAATTTCCCATGCGATCGTGTAAATTTTATATATTATTCATAAAGTTGAGATTAATTACCTATTCTCAATCAATTAGCCCTTTTTATGAGCGGTTAAATAGGCAGTATACCATTATTTTGGTATCTTACGTCGGCGTCTAAGACTCTAATATATGAAGATTTGATTTGATATGAATGGTATGAGCCATTTTTTTTTGAAGTGTTTATGAAGTGTACGTATAGTAGCTATTATGACAGAATTATTAAAAAGAAATAGAATCTTTGCTACTTGATTGGATGGGTCCTAATGAAAGAATAGGGTCAATACAAAGATAAGCTAGCACAAGCCTTTGTTTTAGGCTTACCAAAAAGTCATTTTTTACTATTAGTATACATGTGATTAAACACATTTGCCTATAAAAGGCCTCGGCTCAATGGTTAATGTCAGTTTTTCTCCTTTAAGGTAAAGGAATTGATAAGCAAGACATTACCACTAAGCCAAGATCGATGTTAATTTTTGAAAGCAACATAGATAGTATAATACATAAAAAAACAATAGTCTCACTTCAAAATTCGCTTTAAGCCTATAAATGTGTTGAGTTGTCCTTGAAAAAGATTATGCTAAATTAGAGTTGGATATGCGAGCTGGCTTGCCTTGCAAAAACCCGCAATAAACAGAGTGAGTGGGCTCAGATCGCAAAGACTCGCTCTTCCCCGCACTGGTCTGTGGGCTAACGGGCCAGCTTGTGACCCTTGATTAAAAAATAAAATAAAAATTGATAAAAAAGAAAAAATAAATCAATGCAGATTTGTTCACACCTGGGTAAAATTTCACACCCATGTGAATAAGTCAGACATAGGTTCTAACTACTTCTTCCAAAGACATACTCGTTCACACCTAGAGAAAAATTCATATCTTGGGTGTGATTACATCAAACATGTTGCATTTCACAAATAAAATGACTTCAATAAAAGATATATAATATTTCAAATCCTAAAACTACGTTCATTTAAATTCTAAACAACAATTAAATTATAATAAAAGGAATAAATCTAATAAAACATTTCTAGTTCTATGAACTAAATATGTTTATTTATAAAAAAAAATATTTAAAAAAAAACCCGTGGGCCAATTTGCAAGTTTACAAGTAAAATTCATTTAATCTATTGTATAATGAATCAGGTTGAAAAAAATCCACAATTAAATAATCGTTGATTTTTAGAACTGCAGCACACGTGAACTGCAAGTTAGACGGGCAGTCAGTGTGCCTCGGCCATGTGTCTAGTTCTATGCTAAACCAGGTGGGAATGCCATTGTTTAATCTGTGATTCGAGAAAGTACTTGAGTTTGGCAATATTCGAGGTACGTATCAACTTTTCAAAGATATATTCGATCATGATAATTGTCATCGCTATATTGCCATTGCTTTCCGACCAGAGTAATCTATTTTTCAGTATTTAAGTATATCTTATTTATATATATTATTTATTTTTATTTGTTTTAATTCAAGTATTTAATAGATATTTAATTTTTTCAATTCAGTAATTTTAAAAAAATTATTAAATGAATTTTATTAATAATTTTACATCTAATTATAATCCACAAAAATATATAAAATCTACGATAAGAGAGGAGAGAGAAGGTATTTGTATAAATATTTCTCTCCAATAGGTATCCAAATTTCTTTTATTCTAATAAAAATATCTAATAAGTACCCATTAAATACTATTTAGATACCTCCAATAAAAATATTCTTAATGTTGCTTGTATTCTGAAAAACATTTGTTTCAATATTTTAGATGAATCATTACTGGTACTTTTCCGTAATAAGTGGATACCCTTCGATTCTGTACCCCATACCAGCGCCAACATGAGATGATCTAGGATGTCAACCTTGTCATTTGAATAAACGTTTTGGACAATGAAATGATTAAATTGATAGAATTGAACCACCTCGACAAACAATTTGAATTCTCATACCTTTGATCGGGGTGAAAAACAATTGTCTTCTCTTTCAGAAAACTCTTAATCATCTAATAATGTCCTATGAATACAATAATGGTGGTCTATCATTTTGATCGAAAGGGAAAGCAATAAAAGAATACGAGAAAAGGGGAAAAGCTAGCTTTTTTAGTGAATGAAAATGGAGCTAGCTAGCCCCCCTCACCCCAAAAATCAACAACTAAAATCCACATGGAAAATACATGGACGCAGCATATATCCGCCATAAGGGGGAGCACGGAGAAGTCTAGAAAAACAAGAAGGAACGATTAGGCTTAGACTCGACTTCAGGGCCGGCTCAAGGGTAAGACGACTCAAGTCCTTGCTTTAGGCCCACCGGAAATTTTTTTTGCAATTAATATATGTATGTTAAGGATATGTACTGTGGGAGGCTGTGACCCAGTGGTAACACTCTGTGTCTCTATGTGTGAGGCCTCATGTTCAAACCTGCACGGGATCAAAAGGCCTCCAATTTTTTCTCTTTTTTATTTACTCGCTCTCACAAAGGCCCAATTTCAGAGCTAGCTTTAGGCCTCCCAATGTCTTGGGCCGGACCTGCTCGACTTTGCAAGAGCATCTATCACATGGCCATATATATTCACAATTTTAGCCAATATTATTAAATAATAGGAGAAATTATACTCACCTTATAATTGATGCATATATGTATGCTTAAATGACACATACATAGCTCATAAGGGAGTTGAGTGTAATTTTCTCTCGAAAACATACAACCAAATTAAAATGACAAAATGATACAAATGTGAGAATATCTTATGACTGTATGAACTAATCTGTGTAGGAATCAAATATTCCCTATTTGTAAGTATATATCTCTCTCTGAATAATACACACACATATCAACAAACAGAATCCGTTTAGACTAGAAGGATGATCTAGACATATAATCCACGTTATAAGCATCAATCATTCATGTATAAAAAAAATCATTCATATATACAACGAATATATCCCTTTGAGCCTTTAATCTGGTTTAGTGATTTATACACAGACAATCCACAATTAATAGTTTCTTTCGTTAAAGTTTGCATTTATATTCAAGATCCGTATACTAACGAGGAGTATTATATAATTAATACCCCGAAAGACTTTTCGATTGTAAAGCAAATTAGACCAGCACACCTGCGCGATAATTTGTGTCAACATCACTAGTGTGTTAGTTTTAGTTGATTGTCGTATTTACCTTTCTAACGTAGTTATGATTAATTTGCGTACTTAATATAGTAGCAACTAAATTGATGACTAGTTAGAATTATACTTGATTTTGACAGTTGCCCGCATTCAGCAACATAATCTATATCTAATTTAAACGTGTAATGGACGGTGTACCATTAGCAGTAATGCTACATCAACTCGGACTCGAATTCTCTGATGTAGAGAATTACACTGTTTGCATTGTCGAGAGATTGAGATCGTTGGATGAAGATAAAAAATGTCATTTTTATCTACTAAAATAGATTAAAAAATATAGATAAAATTGCACTAACTTCCCTTAAATGTATATCTAAATAACACAGATACTCCCTCTATTTTTCAAAAGACAATCACCTCCCCTCACTTAAACGCTGTTAGGTTTACGTTAGAGTAAAAAATTAAAATCAAACCAAAAGAAGGACAGAAACAAAAACTAACCAACATGCTTGCTCTCAGGTCTGTAGGGTGTAACGGTGAAAATAGCCACTCCTCCGATTCAGCTAAAAATTATATCCTCAAGTTTCAAGAAGTAAGCCCCTGGACAACTTTCACGTGCTTCAAATGGTGCCATCTCGGAGGCCATAGAAGGAGAGACCAATTTCCACATAATTGATGTCATCAACAGTACCCTTTGCACACACACTAGTCCTGCTAGCTCTTTTGGAAACCATGGCTACCAAACACTATGAAACTCCTCGATCACCTTAAGCTCACACAGTTGTTGTGGTCACTAACTACTAGTGCTAGCATAGTGCTAGAGTTGGTCAACGAATGGAGAAGAAGAAGAGAAGAAAGATCCATATGCAATGCAACACCTGTTGAAATAATTTTTTATAAATAATTTTGTAACAATTATTATAGAAACTTAAAGTCTCTATACTGTTTCTATACGTTGGATGACATAAGCTTTTAAGCCATTTTTAATTGAGCCTATAACCGTTGGGTGGCTATTAGACCATTTATATATTTGTTTGTTAAACGTTTTCAGCCGTTTAAAATTGATTGATTTGGTTTAAAGAGTTTTTAACACAATTTATTCTAGTTGTGTCTATCTTGCTTATAAAAAGGGAGAACCCGTGCAAGTAAAAGCATGGGAGGTGAAGAAAATTTCTAAAAAAATGAAATAATATCTAAAGTTTTGTGCTTCTTGAGATACTGAGCAGTTTGTGAGTTAGTGGGTGTTGGTTTGTTGGGTTCTCTTTTGTGCAGAGAGTTCCCAAACTCAATTGGAGGGCTGTTTTATCCTGGGGACGACGAGGCTGTATACTGCTGCACACATTGGGCAGAGTTGCGAAACGCCTTAAAGGGAGCGACCTAGTCCGCGACTCAGCCTTAATCTTTTGTTCGTATTTGTTCGTGTTCGGCATTTGTAGCAACAATTTTAAGACATTTATTCCTGCAATGTCTACCGAGCACGACACCGTTCCAGTTGATCTCAACAAGCCATTCCAGTTTGAAGGCGCACATTTCAAGAGATGGAAACAGAAGATGTTATTTTTCCTCACCGTGCACAAAGTCAATTCTGTTCTCACTACTAACAAGCCTGCTCTACCAGAAAATCCAACTAATGCGCAAATGAAGGAACTCGAGACATGGAATGACAATGACTTCATGTGTAAGAATTTTATTTTAAATGGTTTATCTGATGATCTCTATGATTATTACAGTACAAAAACAACTGCCAAGGAAGTTTGGGAGGCATTGTAGAAAAAATATGACACCGAAGAGGCTGGATCAAAGAAATATGCTGTCAGCCGCTATCTCAAGTTTCAAATGACAGATGACAAATCTGTAGAAGCTCAATCTCACGAGCTCCAGAAAATTGCTCATGAAATCATCTCCGAAGGTATGGCTTTAGATGAACAATTCCAAGTGGCTGTAATAATTGATAAATTACCTCCTAGCTGGAAAGATTTTAAGAACATTCTCAGGCATAAAACTAAAGAGTTTTCCCTAGAAAGTTTAATTATTCGACTGCGTATAGAGGAGGAAGCCCGAAAACAAGATCAAAAAGAGGAGGTTCTTGCTGTTCTCAAACCAACTTCTGCTGCATTGAAACCGAAAGGTAAAAATATGAAATTTGAAAAGTATAAGTAGAACGACAACAAGAAGAAGAATGGTAATCAGGATATGAATTGGCAGAAACCCCCCTCAGGACAGTTTAGCTGTTATAACTGCGGTAAGCCTGGCCATTTGGCTAGAAACTGCCGACTTAAGGATCGTCTTGCCCCACAGGCGAACCTTACTGAGGACCAACTTATTGCTATGATTTCTAAAATCAATGCTGTTGGTGGATCCGAGGGGTGGTGGGTAGACACTGGCGCAACGCATTACGTCTGCTATGATAGGTCTCTATTTAAGACTTATTCTGTTGTTGAAAATCAGAAAGTGTTGTTGGGTGATTCTCACACCACAGTTGTTGCTAAGACTGGAGAAGTGGAACTGAAGTTTACCTCTGGAAAGACTGTGATTCTTAAAGATGTTATGCATACTCTAGAGATGAGGAAGAACTTAGTTTCAGGATATCTTCTTAACAAAGCTGGGTTTACTCAAACCATAGGGGCTGATTTGTATACCCTTACAAAGAATAACATTTTTGTAGGGAAGAGTTATGCTACTGATGAAATGTTTAAATTAAATGTTTAAGTTGAGTATTGTAATGAATAAAGTTTTTTTTATGAAGAATAAAGTTGTTTCTTCTTACATGATATGTACTAATATTGATTTGGTTTTAATTCCTCGTTTTTCCTATAAATAATTTGGATCATTATTGAATTTTTTTATTAAAAATTGTTTCAGCATTTATATAAATTAGTTGTAACCTACTGATAATTGTTTAACAATTAATTTATATATGGTTGATTAATATATATATTTTGGAGGATATCAACCGAAGTGTACTACCGTTTATATATGAGGGTTATTGGCTTTTGAAAGCTAATTATTTTTGGTTTAATATTGTTTAATGGCTTTTAATGGCTATGAACTCAATTAATCTTTGTCTTGTCTTATACTTTTATAAAGCATGCTGCCGTACAAGAAAAAACATGTTTTTTTTTAGAGAAAGTCTCTTCTTTGAATATGAATGTGTCTTTATGGGCTATGCTGTTATAGTAAAGTTTTTTTTGTTATGAAGAAAATTGTTATTGTATGATGCTGATTTTGTGAAGCTAAATTGTTACAGCGATGCTAATTAGACTGGAAATTGTTGCGAAGAAGCAACATGGTTAAGAAATATTTTGTCAGATATTCCTATGTTTGAAAAAATTGATACCAACCATATTGATCCGTTGCGATAGTACTGCGACTATTGCAAAGATTGAGAATCGTTATTTTAACGATATGGATCATGTGAGGTCTGAAGAAAATTTGCTGATCCTTTGACGAAAGGATTAACAAGAGAAAAGGTTGTGAAAACCTCAAAAGGAATAAGACTAATGCCCATAGATTAAATTGTCTCTTATAAGCGTAACCCAACCTATAGACTGGAGATCCCAAGAAATAGGTTCAAAGGGTAATAACAACTTATAAAGAGATGTGAGAATCATGCTATGATAATTCTTTTAAGTCTCATTCATATATTTTAGAGCATGATATCCTGTAGTGGTGAAAGGTTGAATTAATTTCTTAATGAGTTCTATACTCTATTTGGAGTGGAGTACCGAGCTACAGGAGTACTCTTGATAGACTCACCTATGTGAATGTGAAGGTGAGGCCGCTTTCTATGGAATTTTGGGCAAAGTTTCTAGAGCATTCACTATATTAGGATAACGTGTATGGCCGTAATGCACGGGCTTTAAAACTATACCCTGAAAAATTATGTGTGTGATGTTGTTAGATAGAGTTCAAGACTGCGAATCACTCTAGTAAAATCTAAAACATCAATACTATGTAATAGTTCAAGTCTACAGACACTATTGCTTATGCTCAATCTTATTTTGTATTGCCTTACTGCTCGATGAAAATGTTTTTTAAAAAATTAAGTGGGGGATTGTTGAAATAAGTTTTTATAAATAATTTTGTAACAATTATTATAGAAACTTAAAGTCTCTATACTGTTTCTATACGTTGGATGACATAAGCTTTTAAGCCATTTTTAATTGAGCCTATAACCGTTGGGTGGCTATTAGACCATTTATATATTTGTTTGTTAAACGTTTTCAGCCGTTTAAAATTGATTGATTTGGTTTAAAGAGTTTTTAACACAACTTATTCTAGTTGTGTCTATCTTGCTTATAAAAAGGGAGAACCCGTGCAAGTAAAAGCATGGGAGGTGAAGAAAATTTCTAAAAAAATGAAATAATATCTAAAGTTTTGTACTTCTTGAGATATCGAGCAGTTTGTGAGTTAGTGGGTGTTGGTTTGTTGGGTTCTCTTTTGTGCATAGAGTTCCCAAACTCAGTTGGAGGGCTGTTTTATCCTGGGGACGACGAGGTTGTATACTGCTGCACACATTGGGCAGAGCCACGAAACGTCTTAAAGAGAGCGACCTAGTCCGCGACTCAGCCTTAATCTTTTGTTCGTATTTGTTCGTGTTCGGCATTTGCAGCAACAACACCCGCTTCCTTTGTCACCTAAATGACATCCACACAGACGCCGTCTTGGTCTACAATGTCGATGCCTCGTTGTCTGCGTATAGTTCGGGGACGCCGGATCTATCACCTGTCGGTAGATCGTCGCTGTTTGAGCCTGAGGTGGTACGGGTGGCATCAACGACGGTGGGTTGGCGTTGTGACAACGGATCATTTGCTATTTCTGGAGTGTGGGGAAGGATCTTATGGAGGAAGGTGCACGGTGTTATTCAATTTTGTCTTTATCTCCAACAGTTAGCCTATATTAAATCTGGACCGTCCAATTATTTAATCATATATATTATGGTCCATTTTGATGATTCACAGTAGAGACATGCTAAAGTGTCTCATGCTAAACAAAGGTAACAGATACTACAAACAAAGTAACGGAAATTGATCACAGGGGTTTAAAGGTGTCGCATGATTTAAAGAATAAGGGAGGTAAGAATTCATTTTAAAAATAGAAGGAGTGTGTATGTCATTTAAGTGAACCTCAAGGAAAATGAGTGTATTTTTCTCAAAAATATATATACTCAAAATTTGAGTTATTTGATCTCGATCTCTCAATAACATTAATAACACATTTTCCCTATAGCCAGATCCGTTTCCCACCAACTCCCCTGATTTTCACGCAACAAATTAATTAAAGTTTGAGCAGTTTTTGGAATATTTTAAGTAAACCTTTCACTTATACGAATTTAGAGTAAATGGTCAAATTGTCCCCTGAAAGATGCAGAGATTTGCAAGTAGGTCCCTGGAAGATGGAAATAAAAAAATTCGTCCCTGAAAGGCACCTCTCGCTGTCAAATTGCCCCCTGACTACACTTCCGTTAGGCAGCTCCGTTTCCGTTGCTGACGTGTCACGTTATGTGACAGCTTGGCTCAGTTACTGTTGCCAACGTATACTGCCACATAGAGAGGGACCAAAATGACAGAATTAAAGACTCCCCCCCCAAAATCCCCCTCTACCCCCAATTTAATCCCTGGAACCCTAAATCCCATCAACCCTAAATCCCATCAACCCCCAAATTCCACCATTGTTGCGATTTTGAAGCTGTGGAAGAAGAACAGTGCTCGAAACAGAACAACGGGATGACAATGGGAGGGGCCTCGCAGTCACAGGCTCAGGGTGGAAGAATAAGAAATACCAGTGGAACGTGTAACGAATCTGCAACTTCAATGGCGGCTGTGCGTTGGTGTTTCTGTGGGAGAAAAGCAATGAAGCTAACCTCTAGAACATTTTTAAACCCAAGAAGGGATTTCTATTGTTGTGCAACCCCAAGGGTATTGTTAATCTCTCTGGGTGTTTTTTATTTTCTATTATTGAGTGTTTTTTATTTTCTTCCACTGTGTTTTTGCTTTTGTTACTGTAGGATTTATAGTGCGAATATTTTACTTGGGCAGATGAAGGGGATGATGTTGGGGCTGTTGATGCAAGTGGAAGAGATGAAATGTGGAAGCAACGGTTTGTTGTGAACATGGCTGAAGTGCTATCTGAAGTGAAGATGATAAAAACCATTGGGGGGTGTAATGTTGATGTTTGTAATTTTGTTGTTATTATTGTTGAATGGGGATAATCAAAGAGTTGGATAGGGATTGAGATATTGTGTTTAGATTTCTGGTTTAGTATATTATGGAGCACTTTGAATAGGATGAATTATTGTAATTGTGTATTGTAATGTGACCAGATTAATGAAAGTATGTTGATTTATTTACCAGATTGTGTCTCATCATTTTGTTTACCAATTTGTTTTAAAAAGTAAATTGCACTATTGTTAGTAAACAATGAATCAGAAAAATGCTAAAAAATGAGGTAGAAATAGTTTGTTAACCATTCATAAGTAATCCCAAAATGGGTACATAAGAAGCACTCATAAGTGCACAAGATCTGGATACATTAACCATTGTCTTACTGCAAATGTATAATTACATAACCAAAAAAAACAATCTGCATAATTGCATAATATCATCATAACTTCCTACATAAACAACATATTGCATAACTATGACCATTCAACCCAAAAAAAACATTGGCACTCTGTTGTGCATTTACATCAAATTCAGAACTATGAACATTAGTCTCAAAAAAACTTTCTAAAATGAAAATAAAAAGTGGTGCACATCTTCGTTCCCTTCATGGATTATTTGCACTAGTGGGTGCCTGCTTAGAATTTGGATCTGTTATTGGCTTCACTTGGGGTGGCCTAAACTGCCAGTAGGTGCTGGCATAAATGATGGTGGCATGAACAAGTTGCTGGTAGTGGATGCCCTGACTTGTGGCCTAAAATGCCCAAGAGTTGGAACAAATGTCATGTTGTCGTGAGTGCCTACTGGTGGTGTGCCAAAATGGCCAGGAGTTTAGATAGAGGTAATGTTGCTAGTATTGGGTGCCCTGACCGGTGGTGGCCTAAAATGTCCTATTGTAGGCCCTATATGAAATGGACCATCATTTGCAGGTAGAGGACATCCTAAATTGATGTCCTGAAACAATAATATTAAAGGTTGTTATGTAAACATTCATATTCAAATAAGAGAATAAAAATGAAAGTAAAGTTCAGTGAGTTTTATAGTTGCTGGTGCATCTTGTGATTGGTTAGGTTAGGACATTGGCTGAGATTGTGACAAATCAATCTTAGTGTGTCCTTGTTCTTCCCTTGGTGGTGGTGGTGGTACCCAGTCAGCTGGCATTGGAGACACCCATGGGGTACGACAACCTTGGATATTATGACCCTTGTGACCACATTTTAAGCAAGTCACAGGTGGGTATTTCCTTTTAACCTTAGTGCTACTGACTTGCTCCTCATTTTGATCCTTCCTCCTCTGCTTCTTTGGTCTCCTTGCACGCCTCTTCAATGGAGGTGGAACTGCTTCAAATATGGAGTTTCCTCCCAGAATTCCATTCCTTGTGTTGGTTGTATAGAGAAATTGTATGTTTCATTGTATGCTCCTATAGTAAGCCATGCATGACAAAAGTCCTCTGGCCTATGATGCTTAAATGCAATTGCAGCCACAACATGTGCACAAGGCATACCTATGCAAATCAAACACATGACATCAATGTAGGCTTTCTAACAGGAAGCATATGACAAGTAATTACATGAGAAAAAGAACCACTAAAACTGAATCCAAACATGACAAGCATATGACAAGTGGAATTAAAACTGAATTAAACCAGAATTAAGTCCAAACAGATACAATTAATGAATCAAAATCATTGGATAAGGACATATATGAACCATGATATCACAAATACCATATATACCAAATGGACATATATGAGCTTCAATTCAGCAGAATGCAATATCTATACTCATGAAACCACCATTATTATCCTAGCTAACAGTAGTTTCCAACCCAAACTGCATGCCATAAACAAAGTAAAACTGAAAATAAAGTATAAATGCAAGTCCATTATTATCCCAGCAGAATGTAGTTCCCATCATGATATGTAATTTCCATCCAGACTGTATAAGCAAAGTGAAACTGAATCCAATCATGACAAGCATATGACAAGTGGAATTAAACATGAATTAAACCAGAATTAAGTCCAAACAGAATTAAGTCCAACAGAATTAAGTCCAAACAGATTAAGATCAGTCCAAACAGATTAAAACCAGTCCAAATAGAATTAAACCAGAAATAAACCAGTCCAAACTGTAACACCCTCAAATTTTTAAAATATGTCTGACTTAAATCAATTAGTTAAAATATCAAAAAATAAAATAAAGAGTTAAATAATAATTAGATCTTCTATTCTTATCCTTATTTGTTGAAATATTTAGTTAAAAATAAATATGTAATTAATTGAATAATTTAAAGTATGATTAGTTTTTCTCTAAAAAAGGTTTGGGGATAATTAATATAATATGACATATGTTTTATATATAATATAATTACATTATTAAGTTAAAAATAAAAATAACAATAATAAAAAGAAACTACGTAACATATGTTTTACCGTATATGTTAGTTTATTACATAATAGATAGTTATTATATCATATATGTGAAAGAGGGAAGATAAGAAGAAGAAGAAAAAAAGTAAGCTTACCCCCTTCTCCAAGAAGCATTATATTCACACTTATTGCTATTAATAAAAAAAAATTGGCTTGTTCTCTACGAAAGCCACTGTTCATGACTTAAGCAATAAGTCAATACCCTTATTTAAAGAAGCAACACACACACACACACAAGAACCACCGAAGAAAATCGAAGTCAGTAAAATATATATATATATATAGAGTGAGGTGGATGAATGTTCCCAAGTGAGAGTTGATAGTAGGAATTAAAAACGAGAAAGAGGAAACTGAGTGGAGTGAGGTTCTTTCATTGTTGAAAGTTTAGAAATCTCTTTGCAGTGGCTGTGTGAGAGAAGAAAAAAATAGTGAAAAGATAATTTTTAGATGTTAAAATTATAGCCAATTGATAGAAGAAAGATTTTAGAAAATAGTAAATTAAAAGGGAGCACTTGAGACCGATAGAAGAAAAGGATAGGAAGAGGAGGAATCGTTAGAGCTCTCAATTAGAACAAAAGGCCCTCAACACTAGTGCTTGGAGTTTGGAATATCTCTACAATCTATCAGGTGACAATAGATGCCTCTAAAAACCTCTCTATTGGTTGGGATTTTATTATATGCTTTCTTTAATTAGATTGTTAAGTATAATTGATAAATATTTGCCTACATATTGTTTGAATTGTTTATAGAGGTGAAACTCCTTTGTTGGAACTAAGATTAAATGAGAACCGATGGTTTTTAAAGTAGCATAGTTAGAATATTTTTATTGGGTATATTTTATAAATGAACAAAAATAAGTAAAACTTGAACTATAAGAGTTCTTTTCGGGTGAAAGTAGCTTTTGTTTGAAAGATAATTAGTTGTAATATTAAATTGAAAAGTTTAACAATATTATTTTACTTTATTATTTTGGTGAATTCTCAAAGTTGATTGTTCTATTTCTGGATTGATGCAAATCAATACACTCGGAAAGTGAATAACTTGGGATGCTTGTGCCTGATATTGTAATGGAATTTATTTTGACAAGTGTAGTTTAAGATGAGTTTAGCTCGAAAAGAGACTTGAGAACTAGACATGTGTTTGAGACCATATAAGTGAAGAAGAAATTGGATGTAGTGAGCCCAAAATATGAATGATGGTTGATTTTGATTTAACATGGCAAATGTTGTTTATGATGGCTTTGCTATAAAATAATTGACAACATATCTGACTAAGTCATCATAATGGCATTCTTGCATTTAAATGATTGTGGCCTTTGTACCGAGCTATATGCCGATGGAGTTGAGTTACACCTTAGTGCTGGTGCGAATACCGTAGTGAAGATCATAGTGAGACCTTGAGGTCGATCTATTGTGCGGGAACCCACAAGTGGCTAGGAGGTAGCATCCCTATGTCGTGGTATCTGATGCAGCGCAATAGCCAATGCCCGACGAGAACACTATCGTATTCAAGATCGGTGGTACAAATGTTGCAGTAAAGCCTGATGGCATGCCTTTGAGTTATGAGATATTGCACTGATATGGGCTGTGGATACAGACATATTCTCCCGATCACTCACTCCGACTATTTGTTTTGCTCCATGGAGTAGATGAATGGGCCCCAAGCATTGCATACCATGTGTCAGTTGTATTATACTTATGACTTGTATTTTTTGTGCTTGTTGTGAATTGTGTTTTATTATTGTATTCTTATCTCGTCAAATGGTTGTATGTAAATGCTATTGGTATTATATTGATTTTCTAAATCGAGGTAGTATCATAAGGTATTTTATTTTATTCTTATATATGATTATTTAAATGGAGGATTTTTCCATACCTACCACGCCAGGTATGGCTGGATTTGTCATTGTTCGAAATATTTTTGTAATTTCCTATTGTCACTAAGTTTTACTCATCTTTGGGATTTCTGACATTTTCAGGAATCAGTGTGGCATTGGGAGCTAGATAGCATTTTCAGGATGCCTGATAGTATGTCCCAATGATAAAAGTTTTACAGTAGGGTCAAGCCGGATCATGTCTCAAAGTGGGTCCACTTACATATCTAAGTTGTAATCAAGCTAGATTGTGATGTATATTTTGTTTATAATATAAAAAATAAGAATTTTAATGCAATGGAGTTTGAAATAAATTTTTTAGCATCGTCTATTTCTAATTTGTAGTCATTGTTTAGGAAATAAAAATAAGTAATGTGTTCAAATTTTAAGGACGTTACACAAACAGAATAAAACAGAATACCAGAATAAAACCAGTCCAAATAGAATTAAAACAGATAATTGCATAACCAAACAGCAACCAGCAACTACTCCAAACTGACCTGTTAATTGCCAGAACCTACATGTACAGGTATGGGTTGTGAGGTTGACATCCATCTTGTCCTGCCATTTCTGCACCTCAAACCTCATCCCATCTGCATCTCCAGCCCAGACAGGTGTCCATTTGTTACTTTCCAATTTCTCTCTGTCCAACCTACTTTGTTGCATTAGGACCAGAGGACCTGTTCTTCCTGCTAACTTCATCTTGTTTGTGCTCATGGTCTTCATAATGTAACACCTTATTTCTTCAGCCATGGTCAATATAGACTTACTCCTAAACTTGACAACTTTTGCGTTAAACACCCCACATGTGTTGTTACAAATGTTGTCCACCTTTGGCCATTCACTAAAATATGCCTTAGTACATGACTCTGCAGGCCACTTAGCCAAGTATTCCCATGCCTTTTGACATTTGACCTTCACTCTCTCCATATTGTGTTTAAATTGGGCTTCTGTTGTTGATTTAGCACACTCCCATACAAGGCCCTTCAGCTCCTTATCCTTCCATTGTTTGGTTAAATTCCTCCAAAGGTGCATAACACAGAACCTATGATGCACACCAAGCATCACTTCTTGCATGGCTGGAATTAGACCCTGTAAATAGATTCCATCATTAAGTCATATTAGTCCCTGCTACACAATAAGTTAATACCGTCAATTAGGTCCCTGCTAAATGGTAAGTTAATACTGTCAATTAGGTCCCTGTTAGATACGAAGTTATTATTGTCAATTAGGTCCCTGCTAAATACTAACACCTTATTACTGTCATGCAGGTCCCTGTTAATTAGTACAACAATATTACTAGCATGCAAGTCCCTATAAAATTTAAACAGTGGAAATAGAGTACCTTCTGCATGTCACTCATGAAGTTCCAACCATGCTGTTTGTAGTCACCAAGGTCTTCCTCTAGCAGGGTCAGGAACCACTTCCAGTTATCCTTGTTCTCCACATCAACTAGGGCATAAGCAATGACAAATATTTGGTTATTTGCATCTTGACCAATAGTAGACAGCAGCTGGCCACCATAGTATCCTTTCAAAAAGCAACCATCCAGGCCAATGAATGCCCTGCACCCAGCCTTAACTCCTCTTTTGCAGGCATCCAAGCAGACATAAAACCTTTGGAATTGTGGTGGTGCATTAGGTATTGGAATGGTGTTAATCTTTGCTGTTGAGCCTGGGTTGCTCCTCAATAACTCATGGGCATAGTCCCATATCCTTCCATATTGCTCCTTAAAACTTCCTTCAATAGCCTGTCTAGCCTCTTTGATGGATCTAAACAACTTTAAGTCATCAACATGCAGTCCAAACTCCCTCTTCAAATAGTCAAATGCTTCCACATAGGTCATATTTGGGTGCAGCCGTACTTTTTCCTTAAGTTGCTTCACAACTCACTTCCTTCTTGCTTGTTTGTTTCTGAATCCCTTGCAGCAAGTGTGCTCAGATTTAAATGTCTTGACCTGGAAACTACTCAAAGTTTTAGCCCAAGCACATTTCCTGTAACACCCTGATTTTTATTTATAATTTTTATTGATTTTCAATCCTATTTAATTTAATTAAAATTATTTAATTAATGATTTTTGGGATCTTGAGGTGAGAATATTGATAGTAATATCTTAGGTTTGATTTTGAAGGGTTTAGAGTAGTAGAGTTCGTAAAACTGAGTTTTTGCGGGAACCGCATTCTCTCCTGATGCGGGGATAGGGTTCAGTATTTTTTTGGAGGTCATTTTTACTCCAAAATAATTTTTTAACCAACCAAAAGTGGTTCTTATAATATTTGTGATTTTTAGAAATTTTTCTGGAAATTTTTTAGAAAAACTTTATTCTACCCGCGTTTAGAGCTTTACGTGTAAACCGGGCGCAACTGGGACATCAAAAATAGTCTAAAAATTTATTTTTGGGTTTCTAAATTTTTCTATGACATATTTAAGTCATAAAATTCATTTCTCACGATTTTACTCATTTTAGAAAAATATTTATAAAAAAAAAGGGTTCGAAAACTATGCGTTTTTACTACTTCGAACTACCGATTAAACCTTAACTTGGTGGAATTAAATCCCACCATTTTCCAGTCAGACTTGGGCACATATGAGGGTCTGATTTCACTCTCTAAAATATTCCAAAAGTCAATTGGGTCAAATGGGGTTAATATTTGAATTTTTCAAAATTAGGTGAGAGAGATATGGTTCCCAACCACCAAAAGCATGCAAGCCCATACCTCCCCCATTCTTTCTTGCTTCAGCCGAGATTCACATAGGAAAGGAGAGAGAGAAAATTCATTTTTCACTTCATCTCTTTCACTTGAAACCAAGAACTCCATTTTTCCTCTTATTCCCAAGTTTTTTATACACCAAAAAGACCAAGTTTTATTGAGATTTTGCATAGTCAAGCTTCACAAAAAAGGTTTGGATCATCATTCTAATCCATAAACTTCTTTCATTTTTTCATTTCCACCACTTTCATGTTTCCATGAAAGTTGTGCTCTTCTCTTACTAAAAGAGATCTTTTTCTTGGTTTAGGTTCACTCCATTGGAACCTACAAGCTTGAAAATCATCTTGGATCTATTTTGCTTCAAGATTTGAGTAAGTATTCCTCTACTCAAATTTCTATACCTTAAGGTTTGGTGGTTTTCATGAAACTTGCATTTTTATGGTTTATTTTTGGTGTATTTTGTGTAAGGTTAATTTTTCTAAGTGTTGGAACATCAAGGCTCAAGGAGGCCACTTGGTGATTGTGTAGAGGGAAGGTGATTAGTGGTGTTTGCCCATTTTCCTAAGCTTCAAGAGGTAAGGGGATTTTCTCAATAAGTTGGGAAAGTTGTATATGTGTGTGACTATGTGTTGTATGTTTTCATGAAAAACTCAAAGACTTGAGTTTTCATATTGGTTGTTGAATGAGTTTTCATTCTCTTAGTAATATGTATTTTTATATATTTATGTACATGAGTGAAAGTATGATTTTGGTTGAGGCATGATAATTTTTTATAAACCTATGTATTGTTGGAAAAATCATATGTATGATTTGGAGTGATTTGGAATGCCTAAGTGTATGCTTGATGAGTTGATGATTTTTATGATATGTTCATGATGTATGTTGGTATGTTATGAATGATTACTTTGAGTGTATGTTTGATTTATGGCTTGGTGGTGTTTTTGCCTAAATGGATGAATGTTGATTCTTTGATGTTTCACATGATTTAATTCAATATGATTGGGATTGGATTGAAAATATTTGATTAAGTGTGGGAAGAGGGTTTAAAAGTTTTAATGAAAAAGTTTTCCAAATGAATTAATTAGAATTCAAAGATAACACTTAATTAGAAAAATTTCATCAAGTTTCTAATCATAAGTCTTAAATCAATTTCATACTAAACTCTTTTTATCCATAAAACTTTAAGTGAGTTAGAGAATTAATTAATGTGAGAGAAAAATCAAATTTTGGATTTTTAGGGGTCAAAAACGAAAACTTGATGTTTTTGAGGTCACAAATGCAAATTCTGGAATTCTGGGCTTTAATTGCAAAATCTGGACTTTTGGGCCAAAAATATAATTTACGAAAGTTTGGGGCAGAAAACGCGAAGTCTAGAGACTTTTGGGCCAAAAGTATAATTTACGAAATTTGGGGGCAGAAACATAAAGTCTGTGTACCTTTGGGCCAGAATTACAATTTATGAAAGTCTTGGGGCAGAAAACGTAAAGTCTGGGCATTTTGGGCCAGAAACCTAATTTTTCAGAAAATTGGGGGCTGAACTGCGAAACTGAACTTCTTAGGGGTTCAGAATTGCAAATACTTAAAGTAAAAGAATTTAGGTAAAATTATCAAAGTATTTAATTAAGTTGTAATTAAATCTTTTTATGATGAATAAGTGGGAAGAAAATTAATAAAGTGAGTTATAAATAAGAGAAAATTCTTTTATAAACAAGTGAAAGTTTAAGAGTTTAAAGTTAAAGAAAAAAAACTTAAGAATTCAAAGAGGAAAATCTTCTAAAAACTTATGGTGTTAAACAATAATATTACACGGTATTGGAAGAGAACCAATACGTGGCGAAGATAAAAGTCTTAAGGACAATAATATTACACGGTATTGGAAGAGAACGAATACGTGGCGAAGATAAAAGTCTTAAGGACAATAATATTACACGGTATTGGAAGAGAACCAATACGTGGCAAAGATAAAAGTCTTAAGGACAAAAATATTACACGGTGTTGGACGAAAGCTAACACGTGGCGACGAAAAACCTTAAGACGAGGGACCGCATTGATTGTATTGTTTGTGAGTGCAAATATAATGTCATATGCATTTGAGATATTGGCTTTTGCCAGACTAGCTTTATGCTATGATGAGAGCATACAATCCTATGCGATGGATTGTGAATAATTGTAAAACCATGTCCACGAAAAAGGGGACCGATGGTTACCATGTCTATAAAAAAGGGGACCGATTTGTTTATTATGGTAGGTCTCATAGTAGCCTACTGAATAATTGTAAAACCTGTCCATGAAAAAGGGGTCCGATGGTTACCATGTCCATGAAAAAGGGGATCGATTGGTTTATTATGTTATGGTGATAGTAGCTTTACTAAATAATTGTAAATCCTGTTCATGAAAAAGGGGACCGATGGTTACTATGTCCATGAAAAAGGGGACCGATTGGTTTATTATGTTAGGTTTATGCTGCAACCATTTTGCTCTATTTAGTTGAGGAAGAGAAGTCTCCATGGAGCAGTGCACCGGTGTATTAAAGAGATATTGAAGTGACATGCATTATGCTAGAATGCTATATGTGTGCTTGACTGTGTGTTTACCTTGATGAGGTGTCTCTTGTTGATGATTGAATAGCATAGCTAAAAGACTTGCGAAAGAGTAATTCTGTATATATATTATTGGAGTGTATTTGTAGTATTTTATTTTCATATACATTCTTTCAGTGGACTTTCAACTTGTGCAAAGAAATTCACCCTTGCGTGTTTTTCTGTTACTCTATGTACGTTACACTTAGATGTCCACTTCGAGACCTCTGATAGCCCGAGTGAGGGAGTGCTTCCGGCCTCGTGAGGCCGATGTTGGGGGATGGACTTACGATCCCATCTCCCAATGGGCCACTGTGACTGGATACGTGGTAAGGACTAGAGGAAGGGTGTTGGGTCCCGAAGAGGTTTTGGAGAGGGACATGGTTTTGGACATCTACATACCCGTCGAGAGGATGCGCTACTGGCTGGGAGATGCACCCTTTGCACGCAGTATCACTTTGGAGAACCGGGAGGCCAGAGTTCCGCCCACGGCGCAGCCTAGGAGGGAGGCGAGGGAGGATCAGCGACCTACACCTCAGCGGATAGCTGAATTGGTATCCAACCGTTGTCGTCTGATTCGTCAGACTCCAAGGAAGAGTTTCTTGGAGAGGGTACGCTTACCAAGGATGGCACCACCAGTGACACCAGTTTCGTCACCCGAGACCGTGAGGCCGACACTTCCTGTTCCATACGTCGCACCTTCTGGACGTTTGGTGCGCTGTTCTTCTGACACTTCTGCCGGACTTTCGGGACACGTAGATAAAGGGAAGAGGAAGGTTAGAGACGAGCCAGATCGTGTACTATTCGAGGTGTCTAAGGTTGAGGAGGACCCCGAGGAGACGTCATCGTCTTAGGCCTGTAGAGGTGGGGGTGTCTAGTGCTAGGTTGTAGAGTGTGTTGGAACCAAATTGGTTAAAAGCATTTCTAATGCAAAAATTCCCTAAGTGTTTTTATGGTTTTGATGATAACAAAATGTATTAAGATTTTTACAAGGTATAACAAAGTTTATTAAGGATGTTACAAAGTCTGCTGACAAGCTCTTGTAGGTACAACAATGATAAGTCCATCGTCCAATGTGACATTGGAACATGTACACACAGTCTAAGAGTTCTGCGTCCAATGACGCTCTGCGTCCAACAATCAGTAGGAGGCAATACTACTCTCTGCGTCCAATGATTTCTAAAGAAGTAGAATCGAAGAAGTACAAATAATCAAGTCATGGAGACATTCTACTCTTTGCGTCCAATGATAAGTTCATCGTCCAATGTTGGCACTGGAACATATATGGACACCAAGAGTTCTGCGTCCAATGATCAGTATTGGGAAATACTGTTCATCGTCCAATGATTCTCTGCGTCCAATAAACAGTATAAGGCAATACTGTTCTGCGTCCAATGCAATACGCAGTCAGAGAGCTTTGCGTCCAATGATCAGTATAAGGCAATACTGTTCTGCGTCCAATGTTCAATACAGACAGTACCACTCTGCGTCCAATAGAGCACGATGGCAAAATCCAATAATCAACTGCTCTGCGTCCAATGGAACAGAATGAAGCAGAATGGCAAAAGTCCAACAATACTGCTCTGCGTCCAATGAAGTAGAATGGGACAAGTTCAACAATCGACTGTTCTACGACCAAAGAAGCAGAAGGACAAAAGTATAACAATCAACTGCTTTGCGTCCAATGGAACAGAATTGGAAAAGGCCAACAATCAACTGCTCTGCGTCCAATGGAACAGAATGGGAAAAATGCAACAGTCAACTGTTCTGCGTCCAATGAAGCAGAATTGACAAAAGTCCAACAAAACTTCCCTGCGTCCAATGGAACAGAAAGGCAATGGCAAAAGTCCAATCATCAGCATGAGGCAAATCATTCCAATACTGCCTTGCATTCCAATGGAATAGAACGGTAAGCATAAGGATGTGTCCAATGGATGAATGAATATCATAAGTGCAAATGGTAAGTACAAGGTATGCGTCCATTGCTAAAAGGACTAAAAGTCCAACTTTATTCTACATGTTGCGTCCAATATATTCTATATGCTGCGTCCAAAACGCAGAGTTCATAACTTGCTATTTATTGCTCTTACATTTAATATGGAACATATTTATTGAGCAAATGATTTGAAATAAATAGCTGTATGCAATGCTTTTCTGTACAACCTTTGTCAACATTTTTGAACGTACTTATGAAAAGCATAAAGCACTGTGGAAATTGTACTAAGAGAGAGAATGTACTCTTATATCTCTGAACACATCTTTCTGTTTTACATAGTGTATTCTCTCTGTCTCAATTAGATATTACTATTAACCACTGTACAATTGAGACTTTGAGTACAGGTTGCTTCTGATTAAGGAGAAAGAAACGCAGACATACACACTGAAGTAGATCTCCTCAGAGCAACGGGAAAATAGCATTTAATGCTATTAGAGAACGATAATATTTATGAAGGCTGAAGCTGAGTTATTCAAGAGAAAGTCTGAAGCTTCACAACACATATAAATACCGTGATACAAGAAGAAGATAGAGACAATTAGAACGAACTTCAACAATAGAAGAGACTGAAACCGCTATGCATATACTCTGTATAGAAAGTCTTGTATATTTGTCTTTCTTCTTGTAAAAGAGAGTTTGCTTAACTCTCGAAGTGTTTTAGTTTTCATATCCTCACTTGTGTGAGTTAGACAACACTTTAAATCAAAAACACTCTTGTGAGTTGTTTGAGCCTGGAGAGGCTTGCTTAGAAAGAATACTTGGTTGAGCCTGGAGAGACTTGTCTGGAAAAGAATACTTGGTTGAGCCTGGAGAGGCTTGTCTGGAAAAGAATACTTGATTGAGCCTGGAGAGGCTAGGTGTGCAAAGAATACTCGGTGTAAGGCCTGAAGAGGCTGTTGAAGAATACTTGTACCTATCTGGATTGATAGTGAAATCTTTCTAGTTTGAGGGGACTGGATGTAGCTCTTAGGAAAGGGTGAACCAGGATAAAAACTTGTGTTACTTCTTCTTTCCCTTAACTCTTATTATTTCTGTGCTTATTCTAACCGTGGGGATTGAATTGATTTTACTTCAACAAGTTTTTCATCCACTTTAAATCGCACAAAGAAAACAAGTTTTAAACTAAGTGGAAGCCTCAGCGTCCAATCTTTTGTGCGTCCAATATTTCATAATTCTGTGCGTCCAGTGTTTTAGCACTTTGTGCGTCCAATGTTTTAGCACTCTGTGCGTCCAACATTTTAGAAAAAAACTGTGCGTCCAATATTTGAAATAAGCTGTGCGTCCAACGTTTTTCACAAGTCAGCGTCCATCATTGCGAAAAGTTTTTAAAAGCTTAAAAACACAATTCAACCCCCCCTTCTTGTGTTTCATCCTGTTACCTACAGAGTGTCTGTTAGCGACCAGCCTAGGTTTGGGATATACATGTTCAGTGTCGTGTATTGGACACACTTTTTGATTTATCGTTTTTCTTAGGTTTAGCTTTATCGCTTTATTTTCTTTGTGTCAGGATGATGTATTTTGGCCACTATGTTGCGGTTCCAAACTATACTTGCGGGCGCAAGACTTGTGTATGTTGACTTGAGGATATATATATATATATATGTGATGTTTCTTTTCTTCTGAGTTTCTGGATGGCTAAATGAGTTGTGAGCAAATCTTTTCGTATAAGACTTTTAAAAAAAAATTAGCCACCAATTTTGTTAACCATGATTTATGAAAGACGTTTTTCCGCATTAAGTTTTAGTTTTTCACGTGACGTTCCTTGTCAGGTTGTCCTCCTCACTATCACTGTCATCATAACTGTCCTCATCCTCATTTTGATCTCTAGCACCATGGTCTTCAAACTCTGCTTGTATCTCAAGTTGCACATTAGTTTCAGTCTCAGGTTGTACCTCGGGTTGCATCTCTGCTTGCATCTCAGGTTGCACCTCAGTTTCAGTCTCTAGTTGGACCTCGGGTTCCATCTCAGGTTGCACCTCGGGTTCCATCTCTGCTTGCATCTCAGGTTGCACCTCAGTTTCAATCTCTAGTTGGACCTCGAGTTCCATCTCAGGTTGCACCTTGGGTTCCATCTCTGCTTGCACCTCGAGTTGCACCTCTTCATTCATCCACTCAGGATCAGGTTGCACCTTGGGTTCAAAATCGGGTTGCATATCTGCATCTCCATTAATAAGCACTTTCTCCTCATCCTCATTTTTCTCTTCTTCATCATCATCATTGTCTTCTTCATCATCAGAGCGCTCAATGAAGATGGGCGAACAATTTCTGGTTCATCGATAGGGTGCTCATAGTACAGGTGGAGCTCCTTGTTGTTGTGATGCGCAGTGTGGCCCATATCAACTATGTCTTGATCAGTCTCTACTGGAATCAGACCTGTTTCCAAACCTCTCTCAGGCACAAGATAATATATGGCCCCCACCTTATGATAATTCTTGCATGCCTTCACTAAGCCTTCCAGCAAAAAATTGTTGTAGTAATCAATGTCCATGTCCAGGGCCGGTAATTTGGGTGTGCAAACAGTGCAATAGCACTGGGCCCCAAATTTTGGCCCAAATTTGGGGGCCCCAAAATTTCTGTGACCTGTGTTAGTTGTTGATTGCTGCATCTCTTGTTTTTTCCCTCTCACTCTGTTGAGTGTTGAACACATTTGACTGAAATCGTGGGAGCACTTTTTTAATTGGTGATAGTTGTGGCTCTTTTTAAGTAGCTAGAAGGTTGATATTAGCTTGAAGTTGTATTGGTAAAATTTTAATAATTTTCTTTGCATTTATTGTCCTAAAGTGGGTGTTTAAGATTAGAGTAATTGCCCTTTTTAAAATAATATTTAAAATTGTCTTTTTTAAATAATATTTTGAAATAATATTTAATTATTAAAATTATCTTTTTTTATTAGGGGCCCAATTTTTAAGATTAGAATAGAGCCCCCAAAATGTTTAAGACGGCCCTGTCCATGTCCTCCCACACACATATTTCACCACCCTCATACTCCACCTCACTCCTCTCATTTCTTTTGAACCTTCCTCCATGGTGCAAAATCAAAGTGTATTCAAACATCATCCTGCAAATACAAATACACACATCAATAAATACACCAAACATAGTTACCCCAACCATACCCACATCATCATTCAATAAAGAAAATGTATTAACCCTTAAAACAAAAAAAAGAAAAACAGAAAAATAGAGACACTAATCAACCTTCAAAAACACGGTTTTGACAATAACAGAGTAACAAACACCCATCCTAAACCCTACAGACACACAGAAAAGGGAAAATATAAAAAAAAACCCTAAAAACAGAGGCTTTACACTCTATTACGGGCAAATACGGTACGATTATGCAAAAAACAGGGGCAAACTCAAAGAAGCAACAACATTTGATGAAGAACTATAAAAAAACCACAAATGCCTTACCTTTCACGAGAATGGTCCAAAACCCCTTGATCAGAAGTTTCTTCGCGATTTTTTTTGTTTTTCGTGACAGAGACGGCGGCGCTTATGGTGGCGCTCGCGGTGGCCTCCGATGGTGGGGGAAGATGGCGCCAAGGACCAAGGCAGATTAGTCACTGCACTGTTAAGGGTCAGATTGTTTTTTTGGGGGGAAATGAGTAAGTGAAAGGGACTGGGATGCTATACATACACACCACTCAAATTCTGTCATTTTGGTCCCTATCTACGTGGCAGTACACGTTGGCAACAGTAACTGAGCCAAGCTGTCACATAACGTGACACGTCAGCAACGGAAACGGAGCTGCCTAATGGAAGTGTGGTCAGGGGACAATTTGACAGTGAGAGGTGCCTTTCAGGGACGGGTTTTTTTTATTTCCATCTTCCAGGGACCTACTTGCAAATCTCTACATCTTTCAGGGGGCAATTTGACCATTTACTCACGAATTTATTATGATTTCGCAGTACTTAAGAGGGTATTTAGAAGGAAATTATTTTAAGTTTCCCAAAAATCTTAGGGGGTGTATGAGATTAGGATTATAAAAGATTTTAATAGATTTTTTCGTGTTAATAAAATCTTGTGGTATTTAATTAAGACTTTTTAATAACATAAAAAAATCATTGGTATTCAATTAGGATTATTATGACTTTTTAAAGAGGGCAATAAAATTCGGTAGTATTCAATTAGGACTATAATGACTTTTTAAAGAGGGCAAATTAGGACTATAATGACATTTTAAAGAGGGCAACGAAATTTGGTGGTATTCAATTGGGATTTTTTACAACTTAATAAAAGTCTCTTGATATTCAAAAAATACAGATTTTGATAGATTATTTTGTATGATAGATTTTGTGTGACTTTTTAGGAAAAAATATAAAGATCAAACTCATCCAATAATCTCACCCAAACCCTTAAAACTTTTTAGACTTTTTTTTCTTGTCGTTGACTCACTAGGTAATTCTTCTTTTTTGTTTTTGTTTTTTTCTTTTCCTGATTGATTTTCTTTATACATTCTTTCTACGTTGAATATGTTTAACTTGGATGGCAGTGTTGTAGATATGTGTGTATACATTCTTTTTATACTTTACCTCCTCAAACGTTATAGTAATCAAACACGATCTTTTCATCTTTTTATTTTATAATCTTTCACTACAGCCAAAAGTGAACTTTCTATTTTTTCACCCTCTTTGTATTTACTAATTTAAAATTAATATAATAAATTTATCCTTTTTCAAATTTTATTTTTATAAATATAGTAGTTTATAAACAGAAGTTTTTCTTAACATGTTTTATATATTCATATTTTTGGTTTCTATAATTTTTAGGATATAATTTTTTTAATTTTATTTTTGATAAATAAAATAGTTTTTTTAACTGATTTCTCATTTATTTATTTTAATTTCGTTTTTACTTTAGACTAGAAAACTATTTTATTTTTTTATTTTATATATATCTTACGTGGTATATTTAATACAAGCAGAACTTGTGTTAAGCATGTGCAACATAACTTTCTTCGCAAAGAATGTGGTTCTGATTAATTTTCGATTGAGTCAACAGACAAATCTTCATCTTCAGTATTACTATTAACGAAGACTATAATTTGAGCTAACAAACGAATCTTCACATTCAATATTTTCAATTAATGAACACTATAATTTTGAACTTATTGTTTAAACCCAAGAGCATGAACGAGAACATCCTAATGCATAGAGGGCTAGTATTACTCTAGATATGTGAAAAAATGCTACTTAGGAGGAGAACAATATAGAAACAATTTCTTTATTATTATTTTTATTGACTCTTGTAACAATGAGTGTTTGCTAAAAATCCATGAGATTCTTTATAAATCCATAAAGTCTTTTTAAATCTTATAAATTCTTATGATATAAAAGTCTTTAAAAATCCACAAGACTTTTAAGAAAAATATGATAAGTTATTACATTCCTGCATAGTCTTTTAAAATTTTTAAAATCCACAAGACTTTTTTTATACCAAAATAGTCTTTTAAAATCTGAATCCAATACACCTCCCTTAATTTGAGAATTTTAGGTTGTGATATTTGGTATGAGTAAAAATGGAGTGGAAAAAGATGTGGCACAAAACATATATTATGTTGGATAAAAGATACTGCTCTGTTTTTCCATATATTTATGTTGTTGCACAAAACTTATTTGACACTGTTGAAAAAAACAAGGGATTAATAGGTATTTGATAAGATTGAATGCCTAATTAAGCCTGTGGTACATTGTTGATTGTTAATATAAAGAATAGAAAGGTCACTCAGCTATACATTGAAATCTCATCTCACAAGTACAATTTGGAAATTCCACAACTTGAAATAATGCTTGTTAAGTATTGAAAACTGTCACGGGATACAAAGAATCACTGAATCTTCATGTACCTTAATCTTATGATCAATTACAAATTTAAAATGCTACAAGAAGTAGAACAACGCAACTTGTAAAAATCATCACGGAGGAGGATCCAATACCCTGCATGGCATAATTGGTAGAAACTTAGATTAGAACTTGAGGAACAGGAATTTAAACAGAAATTCACACTGGTGGTTTGAATTTTTTCACAATGGTGAATGACTATGGATTGAGAAGTCTGTATTTACATGAAATTTTAAAATTTGTTTAATGGTTTCGGTTAAGGCTAGAGCTAACGGTGTTTTATGTCTTTTAGTATAGTGGGGTCATGTTTCGCATCGAAACTATTTGAGAAAAGTTGCCATGTGGCATCATGGTGGGATCATTTATTCTCCTTATACAACACATGTAATATGGTACTCCTTGTGCTATGTCATAGATTTATTTATATCAATAAAATTCATTTAATCTTTTCCCAAAAAAAAAACATTACTCAAGTTTGCATTCATATCATAGAAATACATCCACTTTAATGTCTGAAGAATGAAAAAGCTAATCGGAATCAAATTCCATAAATTATATCACTGAAAAATTCATTGTGTGCAAATTAGATGTTACTGATGAAAATTTTTAGAACTAAGGCTCATTAATATATACATGGGGGAAAACAGATCCTATTATTTTTACTTTTTTAGCACATAACCCCTAGAAATTAGAAAACATATGTTCAATAATGAAAGTAGCAGACAATGTATACATATATACATACCTTGAAGGAAAGGAAAGAAGAAGTTGCTGAAGAAGGTACAAGTCCAGTAAATCCAATGTCATATGCAATGCTTCCATCAGGCTTAAACAATCCAAAGTTTCTCTCTGATGTTGGGCCAGGCTTCAAATTCTCATTGAACAAAGCAAAGATATAAGCCCTCACAACTTTCTTGGGCCTATAAGGGGTCCCCTTCTTTTTAAGCAGCTTCTTCCTTAAATTCTTATTATAAGTCCTTGCATTTTCCACGGTTGCACCGGGCTCATTGTCATCCCCATGGGAAGCCCAACCAGTCTCGGAAACAATAACATCCATCTTATTAAACCCAACCTTTTCCAAGGCAGCATATGCTGCATCCACTTGAGCATCAAACATGTTATAGTAATGTAGCTTAGTCTTTGCATCATAAATCCCAGCACTCTTTTTGAAGAGGGCATAGTTGATGTCAATGTGTTGGGGGTCATTCTTATAGGCCAGGAAAGGGTATGCATTTATGAAGAAAGGAGAGCCAATCTGTGAGAAGAACTGTAAGAGGGGCTTCATGTATGGGAGGACATCATCCTTGAAAGTGCATGATGATGGAGGGAAGGAATTGGCAAACACAGCCTCTGAATGTGGACTTGAAACCTGAAGAAAGAAATTGATCATTGGACACCCTTATGCTAATAGACACCAAAAAGTGATAGGAATAGAAGAGAGATGAGTAGAGTTGGGTATGCAGACGAGTCTGATCCGCATTGGCTCACATGTAAACGGACTAGGGTAGCCTAGTTTGCAAAATCAATGGGTTTATATGTTGTGGCTCGTCTTTGCCCTATATACCTCACGATCTATATGGGTTGGCCCGTGGGCCTACTAAAGAATGAAAAACAATTAAAGTTTTTTAAAAATTAAATAAAAATTGTATTACAAAAAAATTGGTCCGCGGGTCAAACTCACCTAACCTGCAGGTTAAACGGGTCAGACTAAAAAAGTCAACTTTTAAAGGGACCTATAGTTAGATGACTCATAGCCCGCGCAAACTGCAGGTTAAACAAGCCGTCTATGGGCCAAAGCCAATATACCCACCTCTAGATATGATTGTTAATGCGATAGATGAATGATGTGACAAGAAGTGAGTAATAGGAAAAAAAAAGGATATTGAAAATTAAGGGATATGTAAAAATTAAAACTCGAACCTGAATATCATCATCTAAACCAAGCCTTTTAAGGGCATTATAGACATTTTTAGCAGCAGGTAGCAAAGCTTCCCAGAGTCCAACATCACCACCTCCTAAGATTTCATTTCCCACAGCAATTCCACGAATTCTAGTGCCTGGGATAAATGGCTGAACATTTTCTTTGATCCAACTCATGGCACGATCCTCACCCACGCTAACCTCCAAGAGATTGCCAAGCCCAACCACGATGTCAATTCCTGAACCTTTGAAGGCACTGAGGACTTGTTTATCTGCATCGTATATCCTAATGTTCTTGATCTTTGCAGCTTTGAGAAGGGTAACTACGCTTTCTGGGGGAGGCAAGTTGTCAGCTATTCTCCCATAGTTTACTGCATATGTTCCTGTAAATGCTTTGTCCCCTAAAACTGCATCACAGAAGAATGTGAAAATTTGCTTTGAATTTCCATGTCATAAATATTCAGAGCATTAAAAAAAAAAGAACATGGACTTTTTTCATTCACAAGGTACAGCAACAAAAACAAGAGGAGTGATAGTTAAATACTCTCTATCACATTATTTCCAATTCATTTCCTATGATTGATTAGAATTCATGCGGGTTTTATTAAATCTTTCATACCTTGTTTGGTGAGATATATTCCCAAAATAATATGACTCATATAAATTTCAACCAATCGATCACATAGAGTATGTCAGAGTGTGTTATTAGCATTTCTCCAAAATCGAGCCTCATCCCATTAGGTGGAGCCAACTAAAATAACTTTTAACCCGGTTTGACCCAATTTGAAATAATGTGGTTGGTTCGATCCCAGACCATGTGTATGAGAGAACATCTGTTGGGAGATGTCAGTCATTTAAATGAATCTAAGTATCTAAAGTGATTATTCTCCACAGTTGCACGTGAGGGATACCCGAGTTCAACCAAAAAGAAATAATTTTTCAATTAAAATAAGTTTATCATTTTTAATTTATCAAAAATGCTTTTATAAAATATGAAACTTATAATTATTGCAAAAAGTTTTTAATCTTTATGGTTCCATAAATACTCATTGAGAAGTTTATACAAAACGACCCTAAATCTAAATGTTAATTATACATCTCCTTATGCTATAATAGAAGATGTAAGCACTTCACTCCAAATCATCCATTTCAAATATACTATTAAAAAGAGTAGTTTTTAGAAAGAGCTAGCAATACATACCGTGACAAAATGATATAGATAATAAGAGAAGAAGCCGAAGAAAGGATGAAGAGAACATCATATGTACGTGGTGTGAGCAAATTATAAGAAGGGGAGAGAATTCCAATTGTCGAAAAACAGTTGGGAACATCCTAGTATTATGTAATTCAATGATGGCAACGTCATTAGTGGAAAACCATACGCAATCCTCAGGATGATGCAATACTTTTCCTCCAGGCATGCCCATATGAACTCTAGATTCCTAGTCTTAAACTGAAGATAAGAGGTTGTTTTCGTGGGATTAGAATAGATTCCTTTTTCTCACCCTTTTTCCTTGGTCAAGTCCTTTTCTCATCCTTTAAGTATACCTTTTTCACTTTCCACTCTTGTTTACGGGCCATTTAGGCTTTAGCATTTTTTTTGGGGTCATTACTCACATACACAAGGGTTGGGGAAAGGGGCTAGATGGGGGTTCGACCCCCACCCTTTTATATATCACCCGAATTCTTTAATCACTTAAGCTACGTCACGGGGATCATTTAGGCTCTAGCTATACGCATGTAGATGTAAAACGGGTCTTCAATGTCTTTGGTGACATCGCATGTGAGGGTGTTCTAAAACCATGAATGAGAACAATTGAATGCATAATTGTCGGTAGGTGCTATATGAAATTATATTTTTGTTATAAAAAATATGAAATTTATATGGATGTCACTAATCTGGGATGAATTCAATCAAATAGAATATGAAATCCATATAATTTAGTGAGATTTACATAAATTTTAAATTGAAAAGAGTATGTTAGAGAATATACTGAGAATATTTCTTAAAATTATTTAAAAGAGATAATAAATATACAAGTTAATTTGTTAAATTACTAAATTACAAAAGAAAAATTACAAGTTTAAAGCGCTAGCTCTATCTTTTCTTTATAATTAACGATAAAGACATCCTAACAATTGTTTATACTTGTCATTTCTGATGGGGGAAACAACAACACAACACCAAAAAAGTAATACGCAGCGGAAATAAATTTCCCCAAACTTGCAAGAATCAGCAAGGAGCAATAACACATATGTGGCAATAAAAGAATAGCATAATCACAAAGACATCAAGATTTTAACGTGGGAAAACCCTTCAATGTGAGAGTAAAAACCCACGGGTCATCCAGACCAATGAAATAGCTCCACTATGATCAAATAGGGTACAAAAGAGTCTCAAACAAATAGCACAAAATGTGCCTACAATCAGTCAAAGCAGTCAAAGCAACAAAAACACCAATGCTCTCAAATAAGAAACAAGAAGATGAAAATACCCAAAAATAGAGTTGCAGTGTGATCTGTTTTTCTCGAACTCCAGACCTCTAATCGCTGATCTGACCGTTGAAAACGAAGAACCACACCTTGCGAACCTGTTGTCCAAATTTCACCATGATCCAACGGTGAAAAAATTTTCATTCGCAGTCTGAAGATGGATGTCAGGTGAGTGTGCGAGTTGGCTTTCTCTCTTCTTTTCTCACTTGTTGGTGGCTACTCTCTCAATGAATGACTCTCACTTCTCAACTCTAATCTGACCCCTCTCCACTTGAGTAAATGAGACACAAGTGGACTTCAATATTTGGGCCTTTCTCCACATAGGAAGGGAGCCCAAAAACCCAACATATCTCCCCCTCACGACTATGTGGAGATAACCGCCAAACCGACGATATCACAACAAGTCTCAAGCTTCCCTCTTGGTAATACTTTAGTCATCATATCAGCACCATTATCATCCGTATGAATTTTAGCCAGCTCCAACAACTTAGCATCCAAAGCATCACGTATCCAATGATACCTCACATCAATATGTTTGGACCTAGAATGAAAAGTTGGATTCTTACCAAGATGAATAGCACTCTAACTGTCAACAAACAACGGATATCTGTCCTGAACAAAACCAAGCTCCTGCAAGAATTTCTTCATCCATAGCAACTCCTTGCATGCTTCGGTAATGGCAATGTACTCTGCCTCTGTAGTAGACAATGCTACACACTTCTGCAACTTAGACTGCCAAGCCACAGCTCCCCCTGCAAATCTGATCATGAAACCCGAAGTGGACTTCTTGGAATCAATGTCTCCAGCCCTATCTGAGTCTGAATACCCCACCAAGGTAGGCTTATCACCACCAAAACAAAGCCTCAAACCAGCGGTACCACGAAGATACCTCAAAATCCATTTCATAGCATTCCAATGCTCTCTACCTGGATTTGACAAGAATCTACTGACTGTACCAACAACATGTGCAATATCTGGCCTTGTACACACCATTGCATACATCAAACTACCCACAGCAGATGCATAAGGAACTCATTGCATATCTAATTTCTCAGCTTTATTTGAAGGACTCTATTTAGCACTCAACTTAAAATGAGTAGCAAGAGGAGTGCTTACTGCCTTAGAATTTTCCATCTGGAATCTCTGTAGCACCCTTTTAATGTAATCTTCTTATGACAGCCAAAGTTTCTTCTCCTTTCTATCACGCATGATTCTTATACCAAGAATCTGTTTAGCAGCTCCCATGTCTTTCATGGAAAATGACTCGCCCAATTGCTTCTTTAACCTGTCAATTCTGGAAACATTTTTCCCAACAATAAGCATGTCATCAACATATAATAACAGGATAATGAAGTCATCATCAGAAAACTTTTTGACAAAGACACAATGGTCAGAAGTAGTCTTCTTGTAGCCTTGCTCACACATAACAGACTCAAACTTCTTATACCACTGCCTCGGAGCCTGCTTCAAGCCATATAAGCTCTTTTTCAGCCTACACACATAGTCTTCCATGCCTTTGACTTCAAAGCCATCAGGTTGCTTCATGTAGATCTCTTCCTCCAAATCACTATGAAGGAAAGCAGTTTTCACATTCATTTGCTCTACCTCCAGATCAAGAGTAGTAGCCAAACTCAACACAGTTCTAATGGATGACATCTTTACCACAAGTGAGAAAATCTCATTAAAATCAACACCCTTTCCTTGTCTGAAGCCTTTCACCACTAATCTGGCTTTATACCTCGGAGACACATAATTACTCTCATGCTTCACCCTGTAAATCCACCTGTTTTCCAATGTTCTCTTGCCTTTAGGCAACTTCACCAAATCATAAGTGTGATTATCATACCTAACATTCTTGCCAAACCAAATTTTGTCTGGCACCTCACTATTCAAAGCAACTGCAGGACTGAGATTTATAACATGCACCGCCGTATACAGTGCCTCACCCCAATAGTGCTTGGGTAACTTGGCCTCAGAGAGCATACTCCTCACTCTCTCAACCAGTGTTCTATTCATCCTCTCAGCTAAACCATTCAGTTGAGGAGTTTTAGGAGGAGTCTTTTCATGTGCAATACCATACTACTTGCAATAAACATGAAAGGGTCCACAATACTCACCACTATTGTCAGTATGAATGTGTTTCAGCTTCTTACCTGACTGCCTCTCAACCAAAGCATGAAACTCTTTGAACTTCTCCAGCACTTGGTCTTTTGTCTTCAAAGCATAGACCCATAGTTTCCTGGAACAGTAATCAATAAAGATAACAAAGTAAAGTCCACCACTAAAAGATTTTACCTTCAACGGGCCACAAACGTCAGAATGCACCAATTCAAGCAACTCTGATTTCCTGGAGGGAGGATGCTTCTTGAAGGATACTCTGGTATACTTACCAGCCATGCAATGAGAACACCTCTCCAACTCTGCACTCTTCAATCCCGGAAGCACATCCTTTTTAGCTAAACAATTCAGCCCTTTTTCACTGATATGACTAAGCCTTCGGTGCCACAAAGACGCCCCCATCATATCAACGACATTCACACTGTCTTTAGCAACCAAAGCTTTTGTCCAATACAGTTTAGAAATTTTCTCCCCTCTAGCCACAACCAAGTTACCTTTGTTGAGTTTCCACTTTCCAGAGCCAAAGTGATTATCATAACCACCATCATCAAGCACCTGCACAGAAATCAAATTAAAGCGAACATCTGGAGCATGTTTGACTCCTCTAAGCAACAACTGCATTCCCATGTTGGTTTGCAGGTAAACATCACCAACACCAATCACCTTAGACGCACCCTCATTACCCATCTTCAGCACTCCAAAGTCACCTGAAGTGTAAGAGGTGAAGAACTCCTTCCTCGGTGTAACATGCAGTGTAGCACCACTATCAATTATCCACATGCTCTCATCCGATACAAGATTAACATACTCATGGTCACGGAGAATAACAAGATCATCACTGATAGCAGTAGTGACACGGTCATCATCATCATGATCTCTCTCTTTCTGCTTACCCTTCTTGCCTTTGTTCTCCTTTTTCCACTGAAAACAATTCTTCTGTATGTGCCCTGTTTTGTGACAATAATGGCACTCAACATTCTTGTATCGTGATTTGGACTTACTCCTGCTCTTCTCTCTACCACCCTTCGGTTCTTTTTTCTGATTTCTCCCCCTGTTTTCAGTGACAAGCTCCTCAGACTGGGATGAAGTACCCTGTGCCTTCCTTCTCATCTCCTCATTAAGAGCACTACTCTTTGCCGTTTGCAAAGAAACAACACTATTAGGGGCTGAACTAGTAATAGAAACCCGAAATGTCTCCCAAGACTCGGGTAGAGATAACGGCAGCAATAGTCCCAAAAGCTCGTCATCAAACTTGATACCCATTCTTGACATCTGATCAAGGAGCCCTTGAAATTCATTCAAGTGATCTGAAATAGAAGTCCCCTCCTTGTACCTCAAGTTGATAAAACTATTCAGCAGAAACAATTTATTGTTCCCTGATTTAGCCGCATACAAGGACTCTATCTTCTCCCACAAAGATTTTGCATTTGTCTCATTAGCAATATGATTATAAACATTATCTTCAACAAATTGCCGAATAAAAGCACACACCTGTTGATGCTCAAAATCCCATTCTGCATCAGTCTTGGAATTCGGCTTCTGAGTACCAAAGATAGGAAGATGCATATTCTTCACAAATAGCAAGTCTTTCATCTTTCCTTTCCACAAATGATAATTAGTGCCATTCAAACTGACCATCTTTGAATATGCCTCTATCATTCAAGCAAGAAGTCAAATAGCCCCAAACCAGGCTCTCTGATGCTACTCTGATGGGGGAAACAACAACACAACACCAAAAAAGTAATACGCAGCGGAAATAAATTCCCACAAACTTGCAAGAATCAGCGATGAGCAATAACAAATATGTGGCAATAAAAGAATAGCACAATCACAAAGGCACCAAGATATTAACGTGGGAAAACCCCTCAATGTGAGAGTAAAAACCCACGAGTCGTCCAGACCAATGAAATAGCTCCCCTATGATCAAATAGGGTACAAAAGAGTCTCAAACAAATAGCACAAAATGTACCTACAATCAGCCAAAGCAACAAAGCACCAATGCTCTCAAATAAGAAACAAGAAAATGAAAACACCCAAAAATAGAGTTACAGTACGATCTATTTTTCTCGAATTCTAGACCACTAATCGCCGATCCGACCGTTGAAAACGAAGAACCACGCCTTACGAACCTGATGTCCAAATTTCAGCCTGATCCAACGGTGAACAAATTTTCAGTCGCAATCTAAAGATGGCTGCAAGGTGAGTGTGCGAGTTGACTTTCTCTCTTCTCTTCTCTCTTGTTGGTGGCTACTCTCTCAGTGAATGACTCTCACTTCTCAACCCTAATCTGACCCCGCTCCACTTGAGTAAGTGAGACACAAGTGAACCTTAATATTTGGGTATTTCTCCACATAGGAAGGGAGCCCAAAAACCCAACAATTTCAACAACCACGAGATTGAGTTTTTTTTTTTATAAGTCAAAATTTATTGATAAAAAGAGCTAGGTAAAAGCACAAAGAGTACCCAAATTAGCCCCAAAAATACAAAGAAGACCAAATTATACCAAATGGTTGGACACAACAAAGATGATTGACAAGAATACAAATAGAACCATGAAGCATTCTCCTTGACCATCTTGCCCCAGACATGAACCGATTACACTTGGGAAAATAATTCTAAAGAAAATTCACGAAAATATAGACTTCTCAAACCAAGGCCAATCACTGATGTATAACAATTCACATCCCCAGTGTGAAACTGTCAGATCCAATTCACTAAACTATAGACTTCTCAAAACAGATCTATTCACGCCTGTGAAAATATTTTCACTCGGGTGTGAAAGCGTCAGACTCAATCCACGAAAATGCAGAATTCTCAAAATCAGAGACATTTACAGCTGTAAATAATTCACAACCTTCAGACCCCAACCAAAAAAATGCAGGCTTCTCATTACAGAGTCGTCCACACCTGTGTAAAAACTCACACCACAAGTGTGGAAGCGTCAGGCACAATCCACGAAAATGCAGAGCTCTCATTCCAGAGATATTCACACCAGTGAAAAAATTCACACCCATGGTGTGGAAGCGTAAGATCAATCCCCAATTTGGGCCCCAAAAATGTAGACTTCTCGTTCTAGAGTGTACAGACGATCACATCTATGAAATCATTCACACCCCTGGTGCGGAAGCGTGAAACTCAAGTTAAGAAAATGCAGACTACCCACTCTAGAATTGTTCATTAGGCAAGAATTGAACGCATACAAATGATCAGGATTGTGACACCAGTCGCAAAAGTATGATGACCCACAACATGTTTTGACTAAAACCAATCCCATGCTTGAAATTTAATTAGATGCAAAATAGCAGAAAAAGCTAATGTCCCTACAGAAAAAATAATGTTCCTCAAGAGCCACAGTGACCAAGTGACCACATGCCAAATGATATATTTGGCCTTCTTCAATTTTTTGCCCTTTAATAAAAGAGCTGAGATATTTTTTTTATTTTTTTTTATTATGTTTTTGAGATAAATAAATGATATAAATATAATATATGGGTGTTATTTATTCCATTTATTCTTCTAAAAATATAATAATAAAAAAAATAAAGAAAAAAATAAATAGAAAAAATTTTAACTACTAATAAAGTGTCATGCTGTTTGTGGTGTTCTTTAGCTGTACTATGCATCACCACCACTACTGAAACATCCAACCACTGATAAACCTTGCACCACACCTAATAGAAAAATGGTTTAAATATTTTTTTTGTCTCTGTAAAATGGCTGAGTTTCATTTTTTGTCTCTGTAATTTTTTTTATTAATCGTCCCTGCAAAATGAAAACCTTCCATTTTAGTCCCCACTGTCAACAGACGTTAACTTCTACTGACGTGGCCGACGTCAAGACAGATGGCACTTGCCACGTCATATTAGTGAGCTGATGTGGCTGATTACTGGATGATGACGTGGCCCTAAAAAAAACTTCTTTCCCTTTCCCCTTTCTTCTTTCTCCTTCCCCTTTTCTCCTCCCCTACAGCGAGGCTGCTTCTACTAACAGATCCACCATGAAAGCCAATATGTACAAAAATGTGCTATCTGCATAACCAAAAACAATAAATGAACATGTAGTAGCAGCAATCATTCTAAACCAATGGACCAAAAAGGGCAACAATAACTATGAATACCCAATATCCCAATACAGACCCATATACCAAACTTTGTGTCCCAAAAACATGCAAGCAGTATCTCCCTATGGAAAATCACGATTTCAACAAAAGACCAGCAGACTATTGATTTAAAAAATAGCCCTCTTTTTTAATAATATTGATTTGTCTTTTTAAAAAAAAAAAAAAAAAAGAACCACCACGAAAGCTCCTATAAATGAAAACTGAAAACTTGGAGCACCATCAAGCTGTCAAACATGCAGAAACGCTAACTTGTTGGATCCAATGGCATCTCTTCATTGACCACCCAATGTTGGCACGTTGAGAAAATCATGGCTCAAATTAAGGCCCTAACAGGTCGGTGGCCATTTGTGCAGTTCCTTCTTCTTGATGTTCATGCCAGGCAGGACGGAAAACCCAGGTGGCCCCACAACACCCCATTCTGGTGAATTAGTCACGTTCTTGAAGAGTCTGCCTCATCTGTGGCCCTCTATCCACGCAAGCCATTTGCTCCACTAACTAATCAAGATGGTTTGGGTGGCAGAGCCATGGTAATGTTAGGTAGAGGAGCTTGGAGACCCAGAAATAGCCGCTACCGTAGACAGCAGCGCAGTGGCAAAAAGAATAGCGATGGCCACCATTGATGTCGGTGGGTGAGCAATAAGCAGAAAGTGGAAGAAGGGGTTGCTTATTGTGGGAGGTAGTGGGGGTTGGCTGGGGAAGGGGTGGGGGTAGCGGCCATGGAGGGGTAAGGGAGTGGGGAAGAAGAAACGTAATATCAAGCCACGTCACCATCCTAGTCAGATGCCATGTGGCATTACTAATCGCCTGTTGCAAGTCCAGATGAACTTCTATTAGCTATGTCAGTGTTTTGTAACGAAAATTGACAAAAAAGACTAAAATAAAATGGTTTTTATTTTGCAAGGATGATTAACAAATTCTTTTTTATAGAGATTAAAAATAAAATTTAATTATTTTACAAAAATAAAAAATATATTTAAACCTGAAAAAATTGACAGCTGAAAAAGTGGTGACTGAGTGATTCATTTTGAGAAAAGCAATAGACACAAGACTTTTTGGCATAAGCACTGCAATTGTGGGGAGAGTGAAGACAAAAATAAGATACTTTTTTTGTTTTTGAATATAAATAAAAAATATTAAAATATTTTATTATTAAATATAAGTAAAAAATAATTATTTTTATCTCATTTAATAATATTATTTTTATAATACCTTTAAGTTAATTTAAATTTTGTTTTCTAATACATAGTTTGTTTTCAAGTAACAATTTTCTATGCAATCATTAAAAATAATTTAGAGACTATACTAATTTTTTATATGAGATCAAAAAACTTAATTGTAGCTAATTAATTTTCTTAATAAACATAAATTTAAATATTTTTGTTTATATTAAAAATGAGTTAACTGTCATTTTAGTCCCTGAAATTGTGAAGCAGTCTCACTTAGGTCCCTGAAACTAACGAAAAGGCAATTTAGTCCCTGAAATTGTAAAATGTCGGTCAAGTTAATCCCTGAAATTGTAAAACGACAGACTAACTTGACCATTGTTTTATAATTTTAGGGATTAATTTGACCGACGTTTTATAATTTCAGGGGCTAAATTGCCTTTTCGTTAGTTTCAAAGACCTAAATAAAACCGTATTATAATTTCAGGGACCAAAATGACAGTTAACTTTATTAAAAATAGACAGAGTACTCCCTCTTCCCCGTGCACGAGCCATTAATAGAGTGGAAAACGCGTGATGGTGTTGGGGGCATGATGATATAACTTCTCGAAGCTCTAGAAACCATTAGAAACCCAAAAGTTAGACAAGATCACGACGAGATAAATGATTGATGGATACAGGAAAATTAATGAACACAACTTGGAGATAAATGATTTATGAAGTTTTTGTCCTAACAAGGAAAAAATAAATGATAAATTGCAATCCCAACAGGGCCTTACGGTTATTCTAATTTACTACCTCACTTCTATATACTATTTTTTTCGGTTTTGATTATTTTTTTTGGTCTAAAATATAAATAATAAATATATTTTTTTTCTACGATATAAGTAATATTTATTAATTTTAAATAAATTAAATATTTATATTATTTATTTAATGTAATATTCATATTTATGAGAAATACTAAATGAGGTATTTTTAGAAAAAAAATTGAAACTAGTGAGTATTAATTAAAATTATTACATTTTTAAAGTATTTTTTGGTTTGTGTGTTTTTGTACTATATTGCTTATATTTTAGACTAAAGAGAGTATAAACAAAGAAAAATTAATTCACGTTGATTAAAAAAGTTAATTAAAGTCATTTAATTTTATTGAAGTTATCAAAAAAATGAATACTATTTTCTAAATTATCCTTAATAAAAAAGATATTGAAATTAAAATCTACATTAAATAAAGGGTATTTTATGTAAAAATATTTATTAAATGATGTGAAATTATTTATTATTTGCTTATATTTTGGACCACCACATTTGAATTTTTTTTTACTTATAATTGAGACCGGAGGGAGTACCTCTGTCGCTAGTTATAAGAGGTAATTCTCACCCATTAAGAAAAGTACTTAACTTAATTAATAGTATTAAATTTGTTAATAATTTATATTAGATTTCCAAAATTATCCGTAGTTGTATCTCCTTCTTTTCACTTTTTCTCTCCCACTTAATATATTATCTCTCTCTTTTCTATTCATCAAAGGAGAGAGAGACTATATTATAAATTCATATTTATGGTTTGTTGACAACAAAAAAATTGTACAAAATATAAGACACATTTTGAAAAGACTCTTATAAAAAGGAACAAAAAAAACTTGTCTAAGATCTCTTATAATTAGGGACAGAAATAATACAAGAAAAATACAATGAAATCATCAAGATCAATAAAATTGAAATTAATTAATTGTAATTAATGATGCTAGTAGTTGAAATTTATTCTTATAAAGTAATTTTATAATAAATAAGTTTAAAAATAAAATTGAGCAATTAATATTATTGAAAATAATATTTTGTTTCTTATAAAAAACACTAAAAACATATGCCGTTTTATTTCTTAAAAATGGGACAGAAGACAGTATAGCCATTGCTACAAAACTTGGAGATGGACATGAGTTGTAAATACTCTCTCTGTCGCTGAATGTTGGTAATTTTAACATTTCTTTTTTTGTCTTAAAATTTTGATTATTTAAGAAGTTTAAGATATAATTGAGCATTTTTTAATTATGCCATTAGATTTAATTAAAAAGATAAATTAATAAAATTTTGTTTTGACTAGTTAATTATAGTGGACAATTAATTTCTTATGGTATTTATATTGAAAATAGATAGCAGTACTATAATACATGTTCAACCACTAAAGAGACACATAGTGAAATTAGTCGAGAATAATAAAAAGTATGAAAATTTAGAAAATACTTTCTCTGTTTTTTTAATGGTCCATTTTTGAGGAAAAAATGTTTTTATTTATTTATACTTTTGATATTTTAATATTACACTTTGTCAACTGTACCTTATTAATCTAAAGGGAGTAAATAGAAAAGTAGGATAATAAAAAACAAGGCTATAACAAAAAATTTCTTTGTCAAGAAAGACAGAAAGTTATTTCTTTATTAGTGTGAAATAACCTTAATAGATAGATATTAAAAAAAACAAAAAGAGTAATAAATAAAGACATTATACTATAAATATAACTCAATTAAATATTTCTTCATATGTACCAAAATCATTCAAATGTATGAGTTAGGATTCATGTGACCATTTAATTAAAAGCATTAATATGATGTAAGGGGTGTTTATATCCAAACGGATCAAAAAATAACCGCAAATCAATTTAAAATAATTGAAAATCGATCAAAATTAGATTTTTTGAATGACTTTTTTAGAAAATCAAAACAAACTGATCAAAATTAATAAACACTTTTATATTGTTAGCATCAATTCTAAAGGTCAAGGGGTGTTAAGACAAGTTTGACTCTTCAAATCCCTCTATAGTATTCCCAAAAATAGAAACTTCAAAAAGAAAGAGAAAAATGAAAAAACACTACCAAAGTGTATGTAGCCTTTTCGATATTATTCCAATTCCCATTGGACTTCCTTAAACGTGACCTCAAATTACTCCCAATCAGGACGGTGCCAAACAGTGCAGGTTTTATTTTATTAAATTGGATTAGTACAAGAAAAGGCGAAAAAAAAGTATGTAGTGGTTAGCAAACATTTGAAAATCAAGGTGCTCGATCGTTACGTTTTTGGCATCAATTTGCAAGAGATTATTCAAAAGTATAATAATAATCACAATAGTTATTATTATTATTATTATTATTATTATTATTATTACTAGTGAGGAGCAGGTACTCCGATGAGTGCCTGCATCCACTTACTATAGTTTTTTTTATACACATATTTTTTTACGTAGAAGTTATCAAAAAATTTAGCTAAGTAACAGTTATTAAGTCATTAAATAATATGATTAAGGAGTAGTTAGAGGACAATTTAGTTAAAAAAAATTCCATCTAAATTGGATATCGACGTTATAATATGTTATAGATTATTATTATTATTATAAATAATACAATTGGTGTTTATAAGGTAAAATAATGGAAAAGGCATTGTTCATTGAAGTTTTTTTGTTTTTGAACAAATTGTTCATTGAAGTTACAGATAGGGAAAGTGATGTTTCCGTACCACAATGCAACTACCACAGCAATATCGTCCCTTACCATCATAAAGACAGACACAGAGAGAAAGCTTAAGAATTCAATCAACCAACCTTGGTCTTCCCATGAAGTTCCACACAATTCATTTGGACTCACAATTCCCGTAACTTGCGCAAAAGAGCCACAAGCCTCCTCCTCCTCCTCCTCCTCCTTTGTTTCTTCACAGTAAAATTCCTCTTATATCATGCCTTCTTTCAAATGGAATCTGGGTATGCTGCTAGTGCCATGTAATACTCCACTCCATTCATGCTATGCTAGTTAATTTTACTCTCATGCTTATGATTTAATTATTTTTTTGCTTCTTCATTGAAGAAAATAAAATAATACCATGTCAAATTTATTTATTTTGAGTGACACACATCTTGAATCTAGATCCTCTGGTGCAGTGCAGCCTCTATGCTGCAGAGAGACTGCAAGGCAGCAGAAGATCTCGGCGCACAGAATCTTTCAGGATTCATCATTTTTCTGAATTACTATTATTATTTTAGTAGCTAAGACTGAAAAACCCAATGTTCTAATGTAGTGCAGTCTCTGCAGTAGATATCTCGGCCATAGAGACTACATGACAACAGAAGATCTCGGTGCACAGAATATTTCAGAATTCGTCATTTCTTCTGAGTTACCATTATTATTTTAGTAGCTAAAACTGAAAAGTGAAAACCCAATGTTCTAATCCAGTTGTTATCAAATGATGGGGTTATTGAGATGTGGAAGTGGAAACTTGTTTTTGTTTGTGCTCCTTCTTCTGTTTAGAATCATCCTCAGCCATGCCAAAGATCAACACATTGGCCAGATATATCCTGGCTTCAGTGCATCTCAGCTTGAGTGGATTGACCACAATGGTTTCTTCTTGCTATCCAAAAACTCAGCCTTTGCTTTGGGGTTCTTTATCCCCTTGGATGTTTCATTGGTTGTCTTAGTAATCACTCACTTGAGTAGTAACAAAGTGGTTTGGGCTGCCAATGGAGACGTAGGCCTTCTCATCAGAAACACTGATAGATTTGTGTTTGACCATAGTGGGAATGCTTGCTTGGAAGGTAAGAATAACGGCACGGTTTGGTCGACAAACACAACGGGACAAAAAGTGAGATCCATGGAATTGCTGGACTCAGGGAACTTGGTGTTGCATAGTGGTGAAAATGGGAGGACAGTGCCTGTTTGGCAGAGTTTTAGCTACCCTACTGATACCCTTTTGGAGGGTCAAGCCTTTGTTGAAGGAATGAGACTCAAAAGCTTCCACAGCCACATGAACTTGACTCATTACCTTGGCTATGTAGCAGGTGATTTGGTTCTCTATGCAGGGTTTGAAACCCCACAAGTGTATTGGTCCCTATCAGAGGAAGCCCAGAGTTCAAAGAATGCCACCGCCACCACCGGTGGAAAGGTAAAGGTTCTAATAGAAAGTGTATCTGAACTTTGTATTTTTTTATTGATTGATTGATTGATTAAACCAAGTGAAACGCGTGCCTCTATATATATAGGCACTCCAAGCGTACAAAAAGATAAGACTCATGTCTACAGATATGCACCTGATAAGGCTACCAACAAACTCAAACTCAATAACAACCTTGCCTATAGAAACTAAGTAACAGACTCTAGCTACAACAATTCAAATATTTAAATATATGATATGTTTTTATCCTTCTATTAGGTCCACTCTACTTCTCTGGTCTCCAATTCATTGAACTTCTATGACAAAAGTGGAGCTTTGGTTTGGAAAACTGTCTTCTCTGACAATTCAAATCCCAAGTCACTGTGGGCAGCAACTTTGGACCCCAATGGTGCAATCTCTTTCTATGATCTTAACATGGGAAAGTCTTCCAAGCCTGAGTCCTTCAAAATACCACAAGACCCTTGTGGCATTCCTGAGCCTTGTGACCCTTACTATGTTTGCTTCTATGAAAACTGGTGCGAATGCACTACACTTCTCAGATCACGTTTCAATTGCAGGCCTCCCAAAGTCTCAACCTGTTCTAGGAGTTCAAATGAACTTGTGTATGTTGGTGAAGAGCTTGATTACTTTGCAATTAAGTACGTCGCGCCGGTTTTGAAATCAACACTGGATGCTTGTAGAGATGCATGTTTAGGAAACTGCTCTTGCCTTGTGCTTTTCTATGAAAACAGTACCGGTAGATGCTTCCATTTCGATCAGACCGGTAGCTTCCAACGCTATAAGGGGAACGCCACAACGAGTGGTTATGTTTCATATATGAAGGTCTCCATTGATGGGGATGGAATAAATGGCAACAGAAGTGGGAGTAAGAGGAAGAACAACATGCTGCTAGTGATTGTCATGATCATTCTTACACTTCTGATTATAGCTGGTCTCATAACAGGATTCTGGTACTACTACTACTACTACAACAAGAAAGAGGAGAATTTTGATAAGTATTATAATACTCAAGAAGACACATTGGAGGAAGATGATTTCTTTGACAAAAGTCTCTCTGGGGTGCCTGCACGTTTTACTTTTGGTGCTCTTGCAAGAGCAACTAAGGACTTCTCAATGAAGATTGGAGAAGGAGGTTTTGGCTCAGTGTATCTTGGTGTGCTTGAACATGATGGAACCACTTCACAGTTGGCTGTGAAGAAACTTGAAGGGGTAGGACAAGGAGCAAAAGAGTTCAAAGCAGAAGTATCCACAATTGGAAGCATTCACCATGTTCATTTGGTAAAGCTTAAAGGTTTCTGTGCTGAAGGGCCTCATAGACTTCTTGTCTATGAGTACATGGCAAGGGGTTCTTTGGACAAATGGATCTTCAAGAACAGTGAGAACAGCTTCTTGTTGAATTGGGACACAAGGTACAACATTGCAATCGGCACGGCGAAAGGGTTGGCATATCTTCATGAGGAGTGTGAAGTTAGGATTATCCATTGTGATATCAAACCACAGAATGTTCTCCTTGATGCTAACTTCATGGCCAAGGTTTCGGATTTCGGATTGGCTAAGCTAATGAGCAGAGAACAAAGCCATGTCTTCACAACTCTTAGGGGAACAAGAGGGTATCTAGCTCCTGAATGGATTACCAACTATGCAATTTCTGAGAAGAGTGATGTGTTCAGCTATGGAATGGTATTGCTTGAGATTGTTGGTGGAAGGAAGAACTATGATCAATGGGAAGGACCAGATAAAGCACATTTTCCTTCTTATGTGTCAAGAATGATGGAGGAAGGGAAACTGAGAGAAGTTGTTGATAAAAGGATAGATGTTGATCATGAGAAGGATGAGAGAGTTTTGATTGCTCTAAAAGTTGCTCTTTGGTGTATACAAGGTGATGTGGATTTGAGGCCTTCTATGACTAAGGTGGTTCAAATGCTTGAGGGGTTGAGCCCTGTACTTGATCCACCTCCATTGTCTCAATCAAATGCTTATTATTCAGCTTTCTTGAAAATGAGTAGTGGTGAAGCTACTTCTTCATCAGGTGGACAGGTTAGTTTTTATAGTAATGTGCCTGTGTCTTGTGTTCAGTTATCAGGACCAAGATGAGACAAAGGCATGCTTATTTTTTTTTTTTTGGTGGGCACATGCTTAATTACTACTTCTTATGTTTTATAGTCAATTTAGCACTTTTTTGGTCTTGTCACTGTGTTTGGATTTAGAACCCCTATGAAATTCATTGAAATTAATGTAATGAAGGTGGAATAAAGTTCAATTTCAATTTCCTGTTTTGGTCTGAATGGTGAATGGTGAACTTGTGAATTTCCCTCCCTTGTTTCATGAAATTGGTCCTTTATCATGGATCAGGGTGGTGAAAACCGAAGAGAGATCAACATTTTAGTATAGAGAGCAATTTTAGTATTATATTTACATGTAATGTAATTGGAATTTAGAACCTAAATAATCACAATTGTTTTGGGCCAGATTTGTAAGTATATGGAAATTCACCATTTAAGAGAGACAACCGTTAAATCCTTGAAGGAATTAGTCTTTGTAGTTGTGTGGGGATGATACATTGGGAAACAAAAAAAATAATCACAATTGTTTACATTTTATTTATAAAATAAATTCATAATTGATCTTAAATATAAGTTCCAGAAAAAAAAAAACAAAGGCAGCAGAAAAGGGGGGTCACTTGACCTTATTAAAGCTGGGAAAAAGTTTATTTATCTCAAATACTTTTAAGTTCTATTCGTCGTACCTAATCCATCATCCTCTTAGCTGAATTAATCTAATTCACCTTTATTGAAATTGAGTGGTGGAAAGGCTAATGCTTAATCACGTGTTCAGACTTCTGACAAGTGAGTCATTTTAACCAGATGAGAAAGGAAATTAAATAGGTAGGTTTAGTCTTTATTGACAAGTTATTTATTCATCAAGGCTTTTTGGCATACCACGTTTACCTCTTTAAAACGTAGCATTCTTTCTTTTGCCTAAACTTTAATGTGCCAAACCAGAAAAAGTATAACTCTTGGGGTAAAGTTACTTTCATATTTGTGCGAGTCTTAAATTGTATGTGTGTGTGTGTGTATATGTTGATGAAAAATAGATATATACTTCCAAATTAAATTGTATTTTTGTTCTTCTCAATGTTTCAAAACCCCAACGAAATTATCAGCTAAAAAAGTCCCAATGAAAAATTCTGTTGAAGGGAGCTCAGAAGGTCAGAGTACAAATTTATAATTGTAATGCACTTTCCATATATATAGAATATTATTTTTTTTAACTATGATATTGGTGTAAAATATTTATCGGTTTCTCCAATAATTAATATCTGTCGAAAAATCTGGCTGATCACATTTAGTTGGATTGTCCCTCTCAATCACTTTTTTTTATCCAAAACGTTCGAATTCGAGAACTTACTTAAGGAATCTAAATTTAATTACACTCGGATCAAAGAAATGTTGGTATATAGGATACTACTTTTGTGCCAGAGAATGTGATTTATGAAATTACGATTATCATACTTGGAAATGAAAAATGGAGTAAGTAAAGTATATAAATGTATGATTGATGTGATGTGTATATCAGTCCAGTGGAACGGTGTCAAAAAAGTAAGTGTGAATCAAACATTGTTGAGTCTAGAGCTAGATAGAAATAGAAAGTTATTAGCTTTTGTCAAGCCTCTCGGATAATATATTGAAAAGTTGTGGCCAAAGAAAAGCGATATTTTTTCTCATCAAGCACATATAAATTTGAGGAGAAATTAACAAATTCAAAAAATAGGCACTCTCAAACATGATATCACCTTATAAATGAGTCTGTGTCACAGGTGGAAATTAAGAAAAAGAAATCGAGACAAGACACCCCCATACATACAATTGGCTCCTTTTCTTTTTAACAATAACGGACTAATTTCATCACAAAATTACCAAAATGGTTTAAGTGAAAAATATTTATCAAAATGTTATAAGTCATACTTTTTATGAATAACTTTTATTTAATATTTTAGAAAAATAAAATTTACACGTCATGTATAAGAAATATGAGTTATATATGAAAATTAATTTCATGATTTTTTTTATTTTTTTATGAATTATGTAAATCATATGCGATACATACTACTTGCATTTTAAATTCTTTTTTTATATGCAAGTTGTATTTGTCATCTACAACTGGTAAATTTTATTGTATTTTTAAATTTTTAATTTTGAGATCACATTACCCATCCCAGAAAAAATAAACTACAATCGAAGAGAGAAACCACGCCGTATGTTTCAGGGCCCATGCACAATAACATTTTTCATTTTTCTTTTACAATTTTTTTGTTGTTGCTTTTTTCTTATGAATCAGAGAATTGTATCAACATTGACAAATATTACCTGCTAGCCGGCGGGATTAAATATTTGATTAACAATCTGTGATATAATATATTGGGGGTCCGGTCATCTTAGAGCAAATATTTTATTCTAGGCAAGTTGTCCCGCATTCTACACAAGAAAAAATTTAATGTCCCTTACACTGAAGATATGGTTGTTAAAATTATCTATTTCTATTAATTGGTGCAATTTTGTTTTATATGATGTGAATATAATATTGTTTTGCAAGCCCATTGGGTATGGAATCACTATATCTTATATGTGATTATTTGGCCAAGTCCAATTGACAAATGTGTTAATGTGTTGTGTAAGGCCTAATGGGTCAATTCCTAAGATGGAATTAGGCTACCGGTTTCTAATATAGAATATAGAAGGGCATCATCCCCACTAGACTCTTGTACGCTCTACAGTTGCTAGTTTGCTCCATCGATGAAGTTGTGGATTGATAGGGATGAGTTGTAGTGAAGACCTTGTCCCTGACATATACGGGTGTATACAGTCTTGCAGTGAGACCAATTGATTTTCCACAAAGATGTTTTCAAGAAGTTAGTAACATACTCTCTAACACAACACATTATTTATGATTAGTTGAAATTCACGTTAGTCCTACCATTATGGGATTGAATCTAGGGCCCAACCCGCCAAAAAGGATAGGCCAGGTTGGGATTTTCAACTCACAACCCGTTTTCAGCCCAATTCGTCAACCCGTTTTATTATTTTATTTTTTATTTGTGTTTTTAAAAAAAAATCATATTTTTGGGCTGGTTAGGTAGGGCAACCCGCCACTTTTATAGTCCATTTCCTATTTTTTGTGCCTTTTTTTTTGTGTTATTGGTGGGCCAACCCGCTGCGAGCGCAAGCCGGGTTGATACGTTGCAACCCACTTTTTTGGCAGGGCCAACCCACCCCTCCCTGTTTTAGGCGGGTCGGCCCACTTTGTCACACCTAATTGGACCTCACCAAATACGATAGACTCACATGATTTAACGATACTCATATATATCAATTTCACTCTATCACAACAATCATATAGAGTAGGAAGGAAACAATGTATTAGAGAGTGTCTTGGTAGTACTATTGTATCTCATAATTAGCTCTCAGATCCCTTTTGTGACTTGTGGTCGTCAGCAATTAAACATTTGGACAGGGAGAAGAGAGCAGGAATTACACATATTTCAGGCAGGCATATGTGACTAACTATGAACAAATCCATGCCCGTATGAGTGACTAATCACATCACATAATATACAATAGCATGTGGGTAATTCCTCCTTTTCGGAAATCGAGTTAGGATACAGAACATAACGAAACCATAAAAGGCTAGCTGCTCTTTTCTTCCTTAATTAATTTCTACCAAAATTTCATAATCTCAAAGGATACAAGAGTGGAAGCCTCACTAGAACACAACTAGACATAATACTGCTTTCTCTTATTTACGTATCTACTAAATTATCCATACCAAGTAGTAACCACTTCTATTAAGAGGTGAAAAAAGGACACTATATATCCAACTTCACTCAGAAACGGAGATGTAAGATTTAGAGGCTGCAGTAACATGAGGGCGACCATTATAATTAGTTCCATGAAAGATATTAGGCGCATATGTTTGGCTCTGATGAGTCTGATCAGCTTTATTTTGGCAATCTTCATCTTCTTCAACATCCCAGAGGAATTTTGCATATGAAGCCAGGACATAGCTGAAATGACAATAATTAAGGTTAATTAATACAATATTAGTTTTTAGTTTTTGCAACAACCAAGAAAAATCAGGACACAACTCTTAGGATTTGGGCTTTAGAGCATAATACAATTCCACAAAATCTACTTATAAAATGAGGACAGTTAAATCTTATAAAGACTACATTAGTCATATCCATAGTTGACGTGGGACCTCAACAACCACCTTGTTTAATTTGGAAAGAAGGCCACAAAATATATCGTAGAATGTCTATTTGGAAAAAAGAAGAAGAGAAAAACAACTTCATGTGATGTCTATCCAAACTTAAGTTACCTAACACTATGCTACAAAAGAAATAAATACCACATTTGAAAAAGACTCTTATTAGTACGTAGTGACAATGTGAAAAAGTTTTGTACAAACGTCCAATCATATCTCACCATATAGATCTTTGTGCAGATTTTTAGGAATGATTGTTATGAAGTGTCATTATAATAAAATATGATTAGATATATATGTGTAAAGTATTTTTACATTTGTCAGTGCATAGTAATTAAACTCTTTGAAAAAATGCATGCGGTTCTATAAGTAAATAAACTAGGAGAATGCATACAAAAAAGAAATTGTCTAAAGCCATAATCCGGGTAGATTTTTCTTACCAATCATCTGGGGCACTTTTAACAGCTTGATCAAAATAGCCTTCAGCTCTATCAGCATTCTTCTTAGTTTGCCATATTAAATCCGCATAGAGGGACAAAACGTTAGCATCACCAGGGTTAGCCAAAATGGCTCTTTCAAGATACTCCTCTGCTTTAGGATAATCTCCACGAACCTACTTGTAAATAGAATGAAATAACAGACAAAACACCAATTTGAAGAAGAAGAAAAAAGCAATTTTCATGAGACTAGGATATATTTTAATCACGACATATAGATCATAGTTTTCTTTCCATTTCCCAATATAAACCAATTACAATATTAAATATTATTACCTACCCTTGTCTTCATTTGTTTTGTTTAACTATTTATTGTTAGTATTTAATCTGACAGATTAAGAGTAGATTGAAACTTTTGTTTCATTTTCAGCGATATTCATCCATTTTTTATTAAGAGAAAGAACATGATCAAGCTCACCTCCACCAAAAAAAGAACATGATCAAGCTCAAGTACTAACTCAAACACACCTATTCCTCCGGTTCATTTTTAATTGTCTAATTTTTAGAAGAATTTTGTTACTATTTATCTATTATTTAAATAGTTTAAAGTTATATTTTATCAATTATACTCTTATTATCATTTATTATTTTACACTTTTTTCAGTGAAAAGATGACAGTATAACTAAAAATTCTGTCAACAAAGTCATTTTTTAATTGAAGTGAAACAATCTTAAATGGAAGATATTAAGAAACGGAGGGAATAATTACCTCCTTCAAAAACTTGGCATAATTTCCAAGTAAAAGAGCATTATTGGGGTTTGCTTGGATCATGTTCTGGTAATAAGCATCAGTCCCATCCCTACCGTGACTATTTTCCCACCCATGATTATTTCCATGTCCACCATCAGACCCTCTTCCACTACCACCACTAAACCCACCACAAATCCTTCCACCATCACTCCCCATCCCACCACCACCCATTACCAAAGTCTGCAACTTGTTCTCACCCTCTTCATCATCATCATCATCCACAACTTTCATATCTAAACCAGAGCTTGAAAACAGTACTTCTCCAACTGAAGGTGTTGTTTCTGCTTTCTTGTAAAATTTCCTTTGTTGTAATTCTTTCACTTCGTGATGATCACTTTCTTTTACCTTGATAGTATTTTGTTGTTGATTCTTGAGAACGTTACTGATCCGTGGTACACTAATTTTCTTTGATGGGCTTTGAAGGTGTTCTGTCTCAGAAAAATTTTGTCTTGGACTTGAAACTGATCTGAGAAGGTGAAGAATTAGTTCTGCTTCAGGGGAAGAAGAAAAATCCTTGGAATGGGGTAGCAATGAACTTGGAATTGGTGCGCTTGAGCTTCTTAGTAACATGTTTGATTATGCAGTTTTTCAGAGAATACAGAGAGAATGATGAGAAGTGAGAGTGTTGTAGTAGTGGGAACTAGGAATATTTGTGATGATGGTAAGAAATATATGGTGCAAAGTTGAAACGACGTTTTGATGCTGCTAGTGACATGAAAATGCAAGTGCTCTCTCCTCAACTTGGAAAGAAAGGAAAATAGAAACAAAAGACAAACTGAGAGAGTGACATAGACACGGTGTTTGAGTGAGAGAAGAGAAGCCACCTCTGTTGAGACATGCGAACAAAAGAGGGTGTGACTCAGTTTTTATATCTTAAATTTTTGTAAAGATATTTTAGGAATAATTATGTTACAAAGTAATATTATGGTGAGATATTATTAGATACTAGATTTTAACCCGCACGTTGCGCGGGGTTCATTGAAATTTTACAGAAAATATATTGAGTATTTTTTTTCTTCACTTAATTTAGTTGATATCCGGTTGTGATGAAGAGTTTTTGTGTATCTTTACCAAACAATGTCAGTGTTGTTGCCGTTTCATCGTATACCTTCATCTCAATTTTGAACTAATAAATTTGTACTCATGTTAAAATTGTAATGTTAATATGATGATATTAATAAATGAAGCATTTTATATTTGTTACCGTGGTGTTGGGTACTTGGCTTTTGACATGTTGGGCAGATGTATTGTTATCCATGAGGTATTAGTTTTTTATGCAACTCTCACATCCAATATTAGGGATGGCAAAAAAACCCGTACCCGCGGATATCCGCGGATAAAATCCGTTACGGGTATGGGGCGGGTACCTTAACGGGTACCCGCGGGTAAATTAAACGGGTACTTGAGGTACCCGCCAATAAATGGGGATGGGGGTGGGTAGTGAGGTACCCGTACCCGCGGGTACCCGTACCCGTTAGTAAAATTACAAAAAATATCCTTTTATTTATATACATATCTAAAAGTCTAAAACACCAATGCACAATTTAACAAATATTAGAGTGTGATACAATACTTTTAGTTATTGTCTTGCTTTGTTTTAATATTGAACAAAGTGACTCCAAAATATATATTATTATTGTGTCATGTATTAATTCTCACATTCATATTTTTCATTTTATAGTTTTATTTGTTTTTATTTAATTGAACAATTATTGATATAACAATTAAGTTAAAATTATATGATTTGTATAATTTAGTCTTATTAATATGATGTTCATGATGACAAATATTGTGTGGAAATAATTTATTTTAATAAAATTTTTATAGAATTTTTTAATTTTTTAATATCCATGGATATCCGCGGATACCCGCGGATTTCACGGGTACCCGCTAAAATCTAGATAGCGGGTACCCGCGCGGGTATGGGGCGGGTACGGGTAGCGGGTATATTAAACGGGGCGGGTAGCGGGGAGCTACTACCCGTGCCCGCCCCGCCCCATTTACATCCCTATCCAATATAATTCTATGCAAATGTGTTATCAATTTCATTGAGGGTTGCATGGATTGTGAATACCTTTTCCTATTTTATATAAGAAATTGTGATTATGTTTGTAATTTTTTCTATCTAATTTGAATTAATTTAATTATAAAATAAGTTTGAGACCGTACATGTGTATTGGATTCCCACTTCATAGTCATTATATTTTGCAAAGTAGTTCCATTCCTGGCCATTATATTTTGCAAAGTAGTTCTATTCTTGGCCATTTTTTGCCAGGTGTTGTACAGGCAAATTCTTGACTTTAGAGCTCTGTTGTTTCTGTCTTCGGTGGATGTATTATACATTGATGTTTTATTTTTATTGAGAATAACATAACATAACATACAAAACAAATAATATTAGTTCAATCATTTTTATCAATAAAAATAGTCTAAATATTAAAGATAAATATAAATTAAAATATTTTAAAAGTTGGTGGTTGAAATGAATATTTGTTAATTAATTTTTTAGGAACTCTTTTCATGAAATTGAAAAGTTTATAATGTTTTTTTTGTTAATTTTAATATATTATTATTTAAAGCTATTGAATTTTATGTTTGATTATATTAATTGAAATCAAATTTACAATGTTTGGAATATGTATCAGCAAATAAATTTTGAAATGTGGAATTAATTTTGGAAGTAATAATTATGTTAGGTGAGAATTATATTAATTGATGTTTTATAAACCGTTTCATTTTGAAATGTAGTCATTATTTTGGTTCTTTGCAAAGATGGATAGAAACAATGAAAGAGGTGTAGTGAGAAGGATTGTCAAAGAGAAACTAAATTTGGAGTGTGACACATCAGCATTTTATTGATGTGGCAAAATTGTGCATACTTGGCACAAATGAAGTTGACGTGACATGAGGTCTATTTTAATATATATAATAAATATGTGTAAAAAAAATTATACCGACGGTGCATAACTATTAAACTCTTATTGTTTATGTGTTTTTGTCAAAAATTAATGTTTTTTCAATCTATTGTTTCATGTTAAAAGAGTACTCAAATTATTTTATTTATACGAACTAAACCATGCACTCATACATAGTTATTTTTCTAATATACATATTAAAAAATATCTAACAATTATGGTGAAAAATTAAAAAAAAATCTAATCGAGATTAGACATCAACTAAAAATATGACCAATATAATTCGTATAAGGTGTACAATCATTATCTTATAGACTGATTTTGTATAATTAAGTTTGACAATAAAAGCTCAAATTCTAAAATCTTTTGAGTAGAGATGTCAAATTAGATCGCCCAACCCGACCTATTAGGCCAAATTGTAAAAACGGGTCGGGCCACACAATTTCTAGTTTGACCTAGCCTAAAACACATTGAATTGGGCTCAAATTATTTATAAAAAAAATAACTCAAAGTACTAAACAATACATAAAACTCAGGTTCAGTCTGGTCAAATGGTCCGAGTCAAAATGACTTAATTTCTTTCAAACCTCTTTCAAACCTATAATTAATGAGTTCAGTCCAATCTAAAACACAAGTCCCGTGGATCAGCCAAAATTGATAGCTCCACCTTTGAGGTGACACTCACTCCTTATAAGGCGGATTGCAAGAGTGCCAATGGCGGCAGAGACACGTTAGACATGATTGAGGGGGTGGGGGACCCATGCTGAAATTCCTGTGCTTTTGGTAATTACAAGCTGCAAAATTGAACGGCCATGAATTGGTGTTGCATGTGACAAGAGTGAAGTCACCATCTCGCCCATAGTCTTTGCCAATTAAGGCGAAACCTGCGTCAATACCTGTTTGGGTGAACCTTGGTGCATGTTTTGTTGGTATACGGCATTTGCATATAATTGGACATGCTACAGCACCACTTTCAATTCATTACCAACAATGAGACGGGGATTTCATTTTTTTTTAAAGCTACTATTTCATTAATTTAAGCTTGAAGTTGAAGTCTTCAACCCACTTCGCTAGTGCAATGTTAACATATATAGATTTTAAATATTTGAGTCAAGATATGTATGTAAATCTTATCGTTGTCTTGTCACTAGGCGTGAATTAGATCAATTCAAACACTATAATCATATAGTAAATGATGTCACTTTAACAAAGGTTGCTTCACGACAAAAAAAACCCACAACTCTAAGCTTCAAGTCTTCAAATTATGCTTTTCTTTCTCCCACATTATTTATACACTCTTTTTTATTCTTCCTTTTTATCACATGATCTCAACATTATTGGGTATGTTGGGATTGACTTATGTAGAGTTTATCTAGTGACATAAACACTCATGGCAATGTTTAACGGGATTTATGAAAATGGTTTATGACTAGCTCATAAGATGTTTTGAACTTATTTTCACAAATTCTTTAGAATAACTTATCAAAATAGTTTACAATTTATATGAAATCAGTTTCATCACATTCTCTTTTCGATTGTAGTAATAGCTTATGAATAAACACTTAAATGATAAGTGTTTATGTTTATGTCATAATTAATGCTTAAATAAGCTATCTATCTAAACATACCCAATATCTTCAACTAAAATCTTAAAACATTGGATATATAGATCCTATCTTATATACTTTTTTCATTTGATTCATTCCTAACAACATGAGACTAGAACTCACTTAAATTTCTAACATATTCCCCTATCCAAAAAAATTTCTAACATATTCGATTTTAAGGAGACCGAAACAAGAAGTATTTGATTAGTGATGGCTTGAAATTTTTATTTTTTTGGTCATTTGGGGGATTTTGGGGGAATTTGAGGAGGTGGAAGATCGAACCCCTACCATTTAGTATCACCCTAGCTCATTTTTTCACTTCAGCTATATTGGGAGATTGATGACTTGAATTATCAACCCTAGGAATGGTGGCAAAATAGGTTGGGCATAGTGGGCCAACCCACCTTTTTTGGCCGGGTGGGTTGATGTCCTCAACCCACCAACTCACTTTGGGCCGCCCCGTTTAACCCACCAACTAAGCAGACCGACGGTGGGGTTGAGCGGGTTTGCCCACCGATTGATCAAAAAAAAAATTCTATTTTTCAGAAATATTTTAAAATGTTTTTCTCGATTTTTTTTGAATTTTTTTGACAAGTTTTTATGGACTAACTCACCTTTAAACATAATAGGTGCATTTTTCAACCCAATTTTTTCTGCAGGCCAACCCATCTGGTTGAAGACATGCCGGGACTGATTCGTCTGTTTTGCCACCCCTACCAAGGATGATAATATGATATGCTTTTACTGGCAATGAATGCGATGCGATATTTTTAAGTAGGTCTAGTGTGAGCCTTCCAACTAGTGATATCAATCAATTCCCTCTCCTTCCATAGGTACTGTATGTATGTACGGTTGGCATAAACAACAAAAATGTCGTATTCATTCATTTGCTCCGGAGAAGTAACAGGAATGAAAATGGACGGTTGAAATAATCCCATTTAACGCTTCAATTCCTCACTCCCATCAGTAGTAGTAGAGTTGTCTATATCTAATAATTAATGAGTCTCTCGGTGAAAAATATCAACTTTTGTAAGTTACACATTCACTAAATAATATCTAACCCTTATAGCAAAAAAAAAATATCTAACCCTACTTTCTAATCAATATTATGAATAAGTCATCATGGTCATTCTAGAAAGAAGTACATCCAAATTTTATTTTATTATTTAAGAATTTACAACAAAAAAAAGTACAGAAGGACGGCTAAATTCCAAAACCCATGAAACTCCACCGTTGTAGGCGGCTTATAGGCCATTATGGTGGTTGGAACAGTAAATATTTTTAAGAAAACAGGAGAGAAACAAAATGGGTTTCAATCACTTGAAGCTAGTAGACAAAAGTGGACACAACGCAACAACCAAAAGGAGCAACAGGACTGTTAATAATAATAGGTAATAAACACTAAAATTAGACACGCATAACATATAACATCGTACATACGTAGGAGTACACAGGAATCCACTCCCTCAGAATACTCAGATTCACAATATTATCAAACTTCATCAAAAATTGTTACCACAATTTCACCGATCGAGCGTGGCGGTGTCGGTGTGAGGTACTGAGTTAATTGTGCCTCCAATCAAATTTCTCAAGCAAGCAAAAATTTCTCTGATAATCTATGATGAACAATGTTGAAATGAAGATCATGCAAACCACATAAAAAAGAACAAACAAGCAAATAGAAAATACTATTAAAAACAAACAACACTATACTGCACAGACCATGAGATGGTCCTATCAACCTCATCCCCTTTAAGTTACTCACCACCAAGAGGAAGCACATACGACACAAACATGGATAAAAAAAAGTTAAAAAACATGTCTCTATTAAATAGCAAATAACAACTTCAGAATTATATCTAAATTATAAGAAAATCGAAAATATTTTTAGAATTAACTTGCTTTGTTTCTTTCTCTTAGTAAAAGTCTAGGATAGATGTTAACTTGCTGTAATTTAGAAAAATGGTCTTCACGTGAACAATAAAGAATTAGTGAAAAGTTCAATGGATAAGTACAAGAAGTACTTGAAACTTATACAAATCAACCAAACATCCTATAGAAACAAAACCCCATCGAACTACAAATACTGCAAAATACAAATTAATAGAGGCATTACAACACCAATAACAGAATAAACAAAAACCTCCCCTAGTTCTTCCAACTAACCACACTGTCACGAAGTAAATTTAGTTTTGTGCATAAGACGAATGAAATCAACTCTAGCATGTGAAAAAAATCACTTCATTGTATATCGGAAAAAAAAAAACAAAATCACCGCATTTCTAATCTCCCCTAATGCACCAACCAAAATACATTTGTCCAAATCATGCCCAAAACCTTCCTAGGGCCTTTGATCCTCACAGCAGAATGAAGCTGTACAAAAAAACTCAGCCAAACTTAGGGGAACTCAGTCTATAAATTGATTTCTTTGTTAATTAGTATTAAGTTTTTTCCATATGACAAAGCATCTTGAACATGATTGAATCCCTAATAGACATATGGTTGAAGCATTTCATCAAACAGAGAGCTAACAATCGAGGGAGAAAATGAACAAATCGAAAACAGAGTTTAATGAAACTAAAATGAAAATGAAATTGCGCACCTGGAAAAGGTATCGATGTAATGAAATCATCACCAACGCAACCGCATTTGACGGAAGAGAAAATCAAAGTGAAAAATCAGATAAAATCAAATCGAAATGAAAAGGCAAAATCAGCACAACTGTCAAAGATGTGCAACTCAAAATCGATGTTCAGACCAGAGAGAGAGCGCAAATGTAAGTTTCAGATCGAAGTGAAGATTTAGGTTGTGAAATCAAAGTGAAGAGGAGATGAAAATGAAAAGATTCAGATTCAAATGGTGAATATTCAAATTAGAGAAATCAAAGTGAAGAAGAAAAAAGAATGAGAAGATTCATATGGAAGCTCACCTTCAAATTGTACAGAGAGAGCGAGAGCGCGCAAATTGGGAACACATCGACGCTGAGAGGCAAAAAAGTGAGTGAGCGTGCGTGTATTGACTGAAAGTGAAAAAGGGAGCCGAAAGAGTGTGAGAGTTTCAGTAAAAAAACAAAAAGACATGACACGTAATTAATATGTAGTTAATTAACTTGAGATTAACAACTACTTAATGGGTAAAAAATTTCCTATTATATTTTTATTTAATTAATTTTTAGGAGTAGATAAATTAATTAATATGTCTTATTATTTTAATTATTTTTAATTTCTTATTTAATTATTCAATTAGTCTTAGATTCATTCACATTTACAAGTGTGTATTAATAATAAATTTATGTTGTTCGAAAGTAAAATAATTTTTGGAGTAGATGTATCATATTTAATTAGTCTTTGAACTTCTCAATTACTACATTAATCAATTTATGAAAAATGTGTAAATAATTAATAGGGTTAAGAGTATAATTGTCAAAATATAATATTAAATTATCAAAATGACAAATAAAAAAAGAACAATTTATTTTTAAAAATCGACAGATAAACAAAACGAAAGGAGTAGTAGCTAAAGTTAGTAGCAAAAATAAAAAATTCTTGTAGTGCAGGAATGAAAATGGACGGTTGCCATAATCCCATTTAACACTTCAAATCCTCACTCACATCAGTAGTAGAGTTGTCTATATCTACTAATGAGTCTCTCGATGAAAAATATCAACTTTTGAAAGTTACACATTCACTAAATAATATCTAACCCTAATCTCTAATCAATATTATGAATAAGTCACCATGGTCATTCTAGAAAGAAGTACATCCAAATTTTATTTTGGTACAGTTTGGATAAATTTCTCTATAAGTATTTTTAGCATATGTATTTTTTAATTAACAATTTTTTACATAAAGTTAAAATTAATTTTTGTTTTTTATATTTTTTAAAAATTATCTTTTTTAACTTTTCTAAAAATACCTATTTATTTATAAATGATTATTTAACAATTTTTTTTCTTCTATATATATGAGAAAAATAAGATACAAAATAAAACTAATTTCTCTATAAGTCAAAATCTAAAGTTTTTGCATCCAAATAAGTTCTTTGTTATTTAAGAATTTACAACAAAGTACAGAAGGATGGCTAAATTCCAAAATCCATGAAACTCCACCACGTTGTAGGCAGCCTATGGGTAATAGTAAATATATTTTTGAGAAAAAAGGATAGAAACAAAAAGGTTTCAATCACTTGAAGCTTGTAGACAGAAGTGGACACAACAAGACCGTTAATAATAAGTAATAAACACTAGACAGGCATAACATATGACATAGTACATACAACGGATTGACCGAGAAATGGATCCGGATTTTGTGCCGTTGAGAATCACGTAGTTAACACTATTGTGAGATTAAAGGCGATCAAAGAGTTCATATTTTGGATATATATTTTAAATCCATTTTAGTACATAAAAATGTGAATCGTTCGATTTCCATTTATTGATTTTGATTTCACAATAATGTTAACTGCGTGAAGTAGAGAATCCATTTCCAGAAAACACAGTCCAGAAAAATAGACCTGAGCGCTGTTGGAATCAGAGTACGCAGCGAAATATTAAGAGTTCAATTACTCTCCCCTTCTTGGGAGAACCTAACCAGAAAAATAATCAAGCAAAGTCAACTCCAATAATAATAGCAATAAAAAGGAGCAGAAAATAAAATAAGGACACCACAAATTTTAACGTGCAAAAACCTCCCCAAATATGAGAAAGTAAAAAACCACGGGACTTAGTCTAGAAACCTTCCACTATAAAATAATGAGTACACCAAAATAACAGGGATCAAGCATCAAAACCATCACCAATACGGTGAAAATTAACACAATAAAACCAACAGTGGGTACTGGCACTGACAATAGAGAAGGCAAAACCACCAATAAAATATATCAAATAAAGACCTCTTCAGCATGAACAACTCACTGAAATTTCAGCCAAAACGGAGCACCTTTGCTCTACCCACTCATCTGCTGAGAGACTGTTTTTCTTCTTCTCCAAAGTCGCACCGCTGCACTTTCACGTTGTGCATTCAATCTTCGTGTGCCTCAGCTGGATGTTGCACCACGTTTTTGCACATTGTGCCAATTAGGGATTTAATTCCCTTTCAAAGTTACTAATGGGTTGTGGGTACTGGCACTGACAATAGAGAAAGCAAAACCACCAATAAAATATACCAAAATAAAGACCTCTTCAGCAGGAACAACTCACTAAAATTTCAGCCAAAAACGGAGCACATTTGCTCTACCCACTCATCTGCTGAGAGAATTTTTTCTTCTTCTCCAAAGCCGCACCGCTGCACTTTCACGTTGTGCGTTCAATCTTCGCGTGTCTCTGCTGGATGCTGTACCACGTTTTTGGACATTATGCCAATTAGGGATTTAATTCCCTTTCAAAATTACTAATGGGTTGTGGGTACTGATACTGACAATAGAGAAGGCAAAACCACCAATAAAATATATAAAAATAAGACCTCTTCAACAAGAACAACTCACTGAAATTTCAGCTAAAACGGAGCACCTTTTCTCTATCCACTCATCTGGTGAGATACTGTTTTTCTTCTTCTCCAAAGCTGCACTGCTGCACTTTCACGCTGTGCGTTCAATCTTCGTGTGTCTCTGTTGGATGCTACACCACGTTTTTGCACATTGTGCCAATTAGGGATTTAATTCCCTTTCAAAGTTACTAATAGGCTTGGCCCATTCACAAACACACCACACTTTTTATTTTCTTTTCTTTTGGGTTGATGTGGGCTCCCACTTGAGGAGGGACCCACCCAACATATCTTTCCCTCACGACTCAAGTGGGGCTAAGTGCTGCCATCATAGCAACTCTGGTGCAAGTCTCAAGCTTTTTCTTTGATTGAGGTTTTGTCAACACATCATCTGTATCTCCAGCAGACACAACCTTTCCATCATCATTCATCAAAGCAGGACCATTAACATCAAAGATGATGGAAGTAAAAATCAAAGATGCCTGTGTTTTTTGGTTGACTATGCTTTTTTTTTTCCAATGTTTGAGTGCCTTATGAGGCTTATTTAGTTAGATTATTATATCATGGTAGTTACATGCTTTGTTACACTCACTGGTATTATCACTAAGAATATTTTTTTTGGTCAATCTAAGAATAATTTTTTTTGGGTACATTTAAGAATAATTTTTTTTTGGTCAAATTAAGAATAAATTTTTGAACAACCCTTTTTTTCCTAATCGGGCTTTGTAAATTATGTTGTTGACTACTTATCAAAAAAAAATTTATGTTGTTGACTATGTTTTTTGTTTTCTTCATGTTTGAGTGCCTTATCTAGTTAGATTATTATATCATGGTAGTTACATGCTTTGTTACACTCACTAGTATTATCACTACGAATAAATATTTTTTTGGTCAATCTAAGGATAAAAAAAATTTGGTACATCTTTTTTTTTTGGTCAATAACAGGTTGATAATATTGGATAAAAACCTTGCCAAACGGCATTTATAGTAAGGAAACCAGCATAAGCAGAGTCACAACATATAAAGCAATACAAACCAAGATACGCTATCGAAACACTTACCGGAAAGACAAGGAAAACAAAAACAAACGACCAAACTGCTAGAGACCTAAACAAACACTGATAAACAAAACCAAACCCACCGAAAAAGGATACAGACATGCTACAAAAGGAATTGAGGTGGGTTGTGAAAATTCCATTTGGGCCCCAACATTCTGCCTCCACGAATTTGACCCACATGTCACTCTCATCAGATCCAGAGAAGGTGAACACGGTTTAGCACCAACAGTCGAGAGATCAAAGCAGCTTGGGGAAACCGCAACCCAGTGAAACTGACATCCACAGATAGAGAAAAGGAGACCACCGACCCGTGCAAACACAGCCAACCAAACACGGCAAAGAACCCGCGATAACAGAACCAAAACGACGACCGGCACACCTCAAGCATGAGGGAGGCAGACAACAGCACCATCTAAACGAGGGGAGATCTCGTCCAATCCCTTGCTAACAGCGGTGTCTCCAACCAGCAACAGGACATCAACACGATCGTACACCACCAAGCCTGCTACGCAAACAGCACCCAACATTGCCACAGACACAAACGGTTTCCTCCTCCTCTTCTTCCATCTTTGCACAGCAAACAATAACACCAGGAACACTTCCTCCTCCACACCAACTGTCCTGAGCTCCTTGAATCCACCGCGCACGAACCAGACCACGACCACCGCGCACGAACCAGCATCAGTCGCGGAGAACGCGGGGCGAACCCACACAAACCAAACCAGCACCCAAGCCGCGGAGAACCAGCAAAGACGACAACCAGCCACATCAAGAGTGGGGGAGGAGGAAGAGGCAAAAAAGAAGGTTGGATTAGGCAGGGGGAGGTTGAGGACGACGGCGGCGCTTTGTATGCAAGAAATTTGGTACATCTAAGAATAAATTTTTGAACAACCCTTTTTTTTCTAATCGGGCTTGGTAACTTTTGTTGTTGACTATGCTTTTTGTTTTCTTCATGTTTGAGTGCCTTATCTAGTTAGATTATTATATCATAGTAGTTACATGCTTTGTTACACTCGCTGGTATTATCGCTAAGAATTTTTTTTGGTCAATCTAAGAATAAATTTGTTTTTTGGTACATTTAAGAATAAATTTTTGAATAGACCTTTTTTTTTTTTATCTAATCGGGCTTGGTAAATTATGCCCGCAAGGCTGTAACCCAAGTGCGGTTAATAAGGTGGGTGAGAAATGTCCCAAGCTATTTCGCCCTACACCCAACTCATTACTCTCTACACCCACATTAAACCTTCTTTTGCAATGAAAATGACAAAAATAAACCCACCTTAAAAATTTGCGAGATATTTTTTTCAACTGTAAACAAATAATCGTCCAGAAATATAAGTTTTGGAACCCAAATTTTGACTTCCGGAAGTCACATTTCTGGAACACAAAATTTGAACACAATTTCCAGTACATTAAACAAACCTTCATGGATTCAACAACCTCCATCAGCAGCCTCACTCCACAGTCCATACTTCCTCCAAATCGCACAAAACGGTTCATCTCAGGTAAAAGCCATCACCGCAATTCTCCAAGCCTTTGGGGGTGGAAAGAAGTGCATGGTGCCCATTTCCGAGTAAGTACCATTCCTCTTTCAGCCACAGATGATGCCAGCGATCTATAAGTTGATGACTACGATGCCAACTAGAGTCTTTCTCGTGCACTACATGCCACCAAGCCTTGGCTCTCACCTCTTCACTTTGGCAAAGAAGATTGGGATGATGCAACAAGGCTATGTTTAAGGATATTCAAGGGTGGCCCGAGAGGGGTGAGGAGGGTAACCGCCTGGCCCCATTTTTGGAGGACACCAATTTTTTTTATTACATATATATGATATATAATTCATATAATTAAATTTTATGTTGTTTTAAGCTATATTTTACTTAATATTTTATTTTATAAAATAAAAAATATATAATTTTATACTATTTTCTCTTATTCAAATGATTTTATGGTACTATTTTCTCGACTCATTTCGGACACTTGAAATCTCAGAGTTGGCCCTGAGGATAGTAACCGATGGTATGACCAATTTGTTCAAATCATTAAACTCCTCAGTCATGAAATCCATGGAAGGAGTAATATTGGGTGTTAGGCACTTAGGTCTTATCTTCCAAAAGAGCTTGATGATTTTAAAGTTATGTGGGAAAGAAAGTTCCTACGTGACAATCCAACACTTGTGGACATTATTTTTGGAACATGGGCTTATGATGCTACCACGGCATTAGCAATGGCTTGAAAAGGTTGGAGCCACCGTGTGAGAATTAAGCAACAACAACACCACATCAAGCAGCATGCCTGCTTGATCTTGAATCGTTTGGTATTGCAGAAAATGGTGATAAATTGCGTGAAGCTTTGTCAAACACCAGGTTCACGAGCCTCAGTGGCGATTTCAATGTTTTTTCAGCTCTAACATGGCTAGAGCATGGCATAGCACTGAGGTTGTTGAATCCATGAAGGCTTGTTTAATGTACCGGAAATGTGATTTCCGGAAGTCAAAATTGGAATTTTTGTAATGGAAATGTTATTTATTTTTCGTATTTTTTTAAAGTGGGGTTATTTTTGTCTTTTTATTACAAAAGAAGGTTAAAGGTAGGTGAAGGGAGTAATAATGAGTGTGGATGTGGGGAGAAAAACCCAATGTCCCACACACATTAGTTTAGTTGGGCCCGTTTTGTTGATTCGGCCTTGAAAGGACTGCCGGAGTTAAGGGCTTCATGAAAACCGGCCCAAAATTTAGGGTCAATTGACCTGGTAGGGTCCAACGTCGACTTGACAAACGAAGTGCTACTTTTTCATTATGCCTTCTAGGGCTGGGCAGGATCCGATGACCCGCCCGAAACCCGAGGAATCCAAGAAGTTGAGTCTGAAAACGGGCGGGGTCGTCACGGTTAAACGGGTTGTCGGATGATTTTCGCGGTTTTATTTGGTTAACAGCGGGCGGGTTCGGATTTTGAAAAAAATCACCGCACCAATCCGAAACCGACCGAGATGTATGGCTGAGATCTTGAGTTGGCTAAGATCAGTGACATGGACAATAAATAAACGGCTGTAATCGCACAAGGATGTGTTTTTTTTTTTACTCTCTTCTCAAGTTGATGTGATGCCTCACTTCACTTCCGTCCCACTCTCCCATTATCCCATACCACTTTACTTTTCAGCTTTTATTTTGAAACAGAGCTAAACTTTTCAAGTCCCAACTCCCAAGTCCAACATACTTTGAGTAATGATACATAGACACCTCAATAATGTCACCACCCATCCAACACCTGTCATCTCTTTCTATCTCTCTCTTATTGTCACATCATATTACCTATCACATCTATCACTTCTCTTTCTTCTATCTCTTTCTCTCAATAGGTATATACACCTATTGGGTGTCCATGAAACATTTTCCACATACTTTATTACTTTGGCTTGACTCAATTTTCCTTCTACATCTGATTTCTAAATGTTTTCTTCTCCTTCTCCATGTACGTTTCACTCCCACTCCCATTGTCCAACCAAATAAACTCCCCACCATTTTAACACTGAGATCCCTCTCCACCATCGTCTAGAACCTTCTCCATCGTCAACGAGGTTCACGAGGACGACCGTCTAATTCAACCGTGACGACCAGTTCCCCACCGACGTCCGCGATAGCTTCTTGCACTTCGACGCCCCGTTGCAGCAAAGTCAGCGACTTCTTTTCGCACCGCCGTTGCTAACTGCTTCTTCTTTGTGTGTCGCTGCTGAAGCACTGCGAGAACAAGACAGATAGAGCTACGAGCAAGGACAGGGCCGCGAACACTGCACAGCGAGCATCGACGCGGCCACAGGCGAGACGATGCAGTGTTTCCCCGCCATCTCCTTCCCTACTTCCTTCTCTTGCTTCATGTGTGTTTTTTTAAATCTATATTTTTAGTTGATTTTTGAGATGCTTTTTATTTTTTAGTTTAAAGTTTGATACTTTGTCTTCTTTCTTGAGTTTTGTAAATTTTTTCAGTTCTGTAATTTTTGCATTTTGCATTTTGGAGTTTTATGGTTCTAAATTTTTGAGATCTTGTATAAATCTGGATTTGATCAAGTTCTGCAATTTCTTCTCTTTCGGTAGTTTCTGCATGTCTGTATCCTAACCCGTAGCAACCCACCCGTTCAAACCAAAACCCGACCAACCCGTCACCCGAACAAATCGTATGTTTACACGGACGGGAATGGGCTTAGATGTATATGTCTCGGTTTCAGTCAGATTGGCTTTTTTGAGCCCGAAACCGACCGGTGCTCAGCCCTAAATGTCTTCGATTGCTTTATAGGTTTCATTTTCTAGGACTTTTTTTCTTCTTATTTTTTCCGTTTCAAAATTATAGTCTACTATATATTTTTTATCAAAATTAAAAAATATAATAAATACATTAAAAAGTTGATTAATTTTACTAAATTATTCTTGTAATTAATGTTACGGAGATAATACAAAGTAATAAATATAAAATACATTAATAAGGATAAAAGTAAAAAAAATAATTAATACTATATTTGAAATATAAAATAGACTATTATTTTGAAATATTTTTATTTGTCAGAGTAGACTATTATTTTAAAACATAGAGTATTTTGTTATGTTGTATATAGGAAAGAGTTTCATTTGTAAATAGGAAAGAAAGTTTTTAAGTTTGGGAAAATTTTAACGGTGGTTTTTGTATTGTTAATATTAAGGGGAATGGGCTGTTTGTTTTAAGGAGGTTGGACATTTGTTCATGAAAATAGTATTGGGTGGGTTTTGGATTGTTCAAGAAAATAGCACAGCTGCAATTCTGCGATGGGTTCTCTGTCCCTGCAGGGATTGAGCAAAAGAAGTTTTGAGAATTCGAAGGTCACGGCGAGACGAGCCGTTTCTAATTAACGATGAGTGTCAGGTGGAAGTGCAGTAATGTACGCAGCTGAGACATCCTAACAGACCGATAGACTTGAACCTTGTTCCTACATGACCCGATCAATTCGATCAGGCACTCGCTATCTATTTTCATTGTTCAACTTTTTGACAACATAACCAAAAGCTCTGCCCCCTCCCTATCTATGGATGGAATGGCATCCATCCAAGGGGTGGAAGGGCAGAGGCCTTTGGCCTCCAGTCAAGAATTAGGGCCTCACAATGAATAGCAAATATGCTTTTATCTCATGCCATAATATTGGTTGGTTTTTGGATTGGGCATAACTTGCGCTTCCAATTTCATATTAATACATTTCGATTTATCAAAAGAAAAAGTTGGGGAAATTTTGATGAAATACATAAGGTGAAATTGATAATAAAAATAATGTTAGAACACTACTAACTTATTTATTATTGTTTGTGATTTATAGGGAAACCTGCTATAAAAAATATGTTTTAACAACATAAGCATAAGCTTGAATAACACTTAATTAAATTGTACAATAATAAACGTGTGAAGTAGGGTTGGCAAAGCGCCTCAATCCGCCAGCAACTCGACAAAAGCAGGACGGGTTGACCTGTCAAAAAATGGGTTGGGGTATCCTAGCCAACCCGATCCGCAGGGCGGGTTGGCCCGCTTAACCCACCCAAAAATTAAATAAAAAAAACATGTAGAAGTGGCAACCCACCCAAAAATCCCAAGAAAAAAAAACAGGACTAGCGAGCCAACTCGCCGAGCTAACCCGTTTTGAACTCACCTTTAGGCGGGTCAAAATGGATTGTGGGTTGAAAATCTCAACCTGACCTGCCTTTTTGGCGGGCTATGCCCAGCCACCCCTAGTGTGAAGTTACCACGTCGATAAACGACAGAGAGAACAATAGCGTCACAACAAATGATGGGTTCTGTGTTGTAATGGCATTGGTGGGTCCACCTCCAACCCAATGGCCCATCTTTTGGGCTAAGCCTACTCCAGAATGCCCAAGACCGCCCAGAAATTTAGTAGTTATACTACTGCGGTTTTGTTTCTGTTTGTTTGTTGTTTATGTATTTTTGTTGGTGGTTGTTTTTCTTTTGCTGTTTAGTTGGACAGTTGGGAGCTGAATATATTTGTCAGAGTATAATATGGAGTTTAATATTTATTGGATAGTTATAGCGTATTTGTTCAAGACCTATGTATTCAGGATCTCTTCTGTGTATTTATTGGGTTTTGTCCATTATCAATATCATTCTCACATTTGACAAAAAAATATACTACTGGCTTTTTTTTTGGTCAACAATATACTACTGGCTTTTTAGACCAAAAAGATACACTACTGGCTTTGGGCCTTTGGCCTTTTCAATTAAATATCAGTTGATAAAAATAATTAGAGAAAATGAAATTGACCAAAAAAAAGAGGAATTAAATAAAAACCATGAACTGTTAATTAGGCAGTTGATTCAGTAGAGTAAGATGCTGAGTTTGTTTTGGCTATTTTAATTCGTAAATGTAATCACTTGTGATGTGATTGTGAAGGGTATCTGTGAATATATACTTTTGAAAGATGTCCGTTTCAATTGTAAAAGTTTTAGTGTTACGTATATGGAAATTTTTGAAAAATCACTAAGTTTTAACTTTTCAATTGGAAGGTAAACTCTGAGTCTATTCTATTAAGACTCTGTTTGGTAAGTTTTATCTGTTGGTGGATAGCAGATTTAATTAGTGAATAAAAAAAATAGACGTGATTGGTAACATATAGTTTATTTTTTAATAGCTTATAGTGTTTTTTCAGACTTTACTTTAAGTAATGTTTGAACTTATAATTTATAGCGGATGGGTTTTTTCTTTGTTTTTACCCTCATTATTTTTATTAAATTCCCTCCATATCCCTCCTCTATTAAATAAAATTAAATAAATCAAACTCTTACCTCTAACTTCTCACATTTGATGCTTTCAAACGTTTCTCTTTTTTACCTATTAATTTTTGTTTTCTCTTCTAATGACTCGTAATAATATTACTAATTTATTGTGGAACACTAGATGTTAAATATATCTTATTTATTATTTTGGAATAATATAATACAATGTAATGAAAATTATCTTTAATTTTTATTTTAATTATAATACTATTGTTATATGTTTATTGTTATATGTCTATTATTATATTGATTAAAGAAATATAAGAATCATTCAAAAAAAGAAAAAAAATGTAAGCATTTTTATAAAAAAATTTGTAAGTTTTAATTAAAAATATCTTTTTATGTCATTTTATATTTATTAGCTAATTTAACTGCTAATTTTAATAAACACTTCAAATTCAATCAGCAAACTTATCCGTTATCAGGTATCCATTATCAGTTATCCGCTATAAACTCATCCACTATCAGCTAGCTTATCCACTACCCACTATTTTTTGTCAAACAGAGCCTAAATCAATTCTAACAAAATTAAATAAGATTGATTCTCCAACGCAAAAGAAAAAAAATTTATGGTCATTGCACATCGTTGAGGTGGAAACTAGCTTCTAATAACATGAATTTACATGATGCAGAAACAAACTCTTCATCGTAGGAGCAACTTCTTTAAAAGAAAAAAAATTCATAGGAGCAACTAATTCTATATTCGACCATATACCCAAACATGACCATATATCGCTCCCCCTTTAATTTAACTCACTGGTGTTTGACTATAAATGTTCTACCTACAGATGAGTCTAGCTTGCTAGAAGCTGACATTTGGGGTGAAACTGTTTGAGAAAAAAACAAGTTTGCAATCAAATCAACTTAAATCCTCCCTTCAGTTCCACACATTTTTGGTCTCCTATATATGCACCCCGGACCCCACTTTCCACTTTATTGTTTCTGATGAGACAACTTCGGCATGCTTTGCACAACTGTGTATCTCGAATTTTATTTAAATTATTATTATTATTTAACATAAAGTGTATATATATATATATTTTGAATGTGAGTAATCAAGTGTCGTGTCTTGCATGTAAATATATCTCATCTAAACTCTCAATTAGGCTGGATTTAGGAAATTTGTTCTATTCACGAGCACATGCATGTTCACATATTTGTGATCAAATGAGAATAAGAGAAACAGGAAGGAAAATAAAAAACTGTCGCATCAAGACAGATAAATTGGAGGAACTCATTAACTATATATATAGAAGCACATTAATTTAAGAAAAAATGATCTTCGTGCATCCCAAATCCATATTTACACTAAGAGAAATAGAAGAAAAATAAATGATAAATATATATCATAGCTAAATGATCAGTGTAACAAGCAGAAAGATATAAAATGAAAAAGGAATGTTAGATGGATGTTGGAGATTGAAAGTTGTTCAAAAGTAATCATAACTGGTAATTTAATTAGATCATAGCCATATAATAAAAGGAAAAAAAATTAAGCATATTAAGCTCACACGTGGCTAACACTATCCTATATCTGAAATGGATATTGGTCATGACAAGAGAGAGAAATAAACAAATATAAAAGCTCCAAATAAACAAATGGAGAAAGAGTATTAGAAGTGATGATCATGGTTGAAACAACTTGTTCCCACATCTGCATTTCCAAGAAAGGAGGTAATAGCTATCATCATCTTCTCCCCCGCGAGATGACACTAATTTGAAACTACCCTGCTTCCTCTGGTGATCAGGAACCACCACAGTTGCCATGCAAGGCCTACACTTCATGCACTTGTTCGCACAAACAGGTGGCTTTGACCCTATCACCCCTTTGCTTTCCTCCAAACTACTCTCCCTGAAGGTTCCACCTGCTCAAACCATAATAAGAAAGATGCATGAAAGACCAATATTTACAGGGAGAAAAAAAATGAATGTTGCCAAGAACAGAAGAATAAAGTAAATATAGAAAAAGAGGGACTAGACCGTCTTAGATTTAGTGGATTAATTTAACTCAATTCTACAAAATTGATTTATAAGAAATGATCGTCTAAGTTTTATATCTTTTATTTAGACTTTATCTCTAGTCAACGTGAGAATTTAACTTTTCTTCGATAATACATCCTCATGCCTAATGGTCTAGTGCATAGACAATTAATATGGATGATGACCCAACAATAGATCTAATAGTTAAAATAGACTTGTAATACCATCTTAGATTTTTAAGTAGTTCATAGAGATAATATATAAACCTTGAAAATGCATATCATAATCATGAAAAAGCTGGTTATGCATTTTTAACTACAATTCTAAACAGAGTCACCCTAAATTATAGACTTAAATGGGGTTGCTATATATAAAGGTTATGGGGGAACCTTTTTTTTTTTACCTGATTTGGGAAGTAGAACGATGAGGGAAAAAATGAAAGCCACAGTGATTGAAATTTTGAATCCAGGTGGAGATGCAGATGAAGCCATCTGTGATGGGTCTGTGGAGAAGAGTTTGATGTCTTTTGCGATAGTGATGTAAGATACAGTATGAAGAAAGTTTGGGGCGTGTTTGTGTGAGAAAGGATTATTGGAAGGGAATGAATATGATAAGTGGAATGAAGAGCATGTGGGTGTGGTTAATTGAGATTTGATGGGAATTGATGGAAGAAGGAGAGACTCAAATGTGTTTAGATAATAATAAAATTTGAGGGATGTTTCCTTTGGGATAGACAATGGACTGGTTACATGGCTTGTTCACCAATGAAAATAGGATTTCACACAGTGAAAATGTGTGTTTGTTCGGTCATTTTTGGGAAATTGGTGAAAAACTGACTTTGGATTGTTGCTCAATAGTGACTGACTGACTGTGTGTGTGTGTGATCCCTTACCCCTTCCTCTCCTTGGGAAGATCACTATATTTCTTCTTGTCGTCAAATTACCTTGCTACCCTTAATTTATTAACTGTTCCTTACTCAGAAAATTATGTTGGGTTGACCAAAGGAAGAGTCCAAGGATAAACACAAGCGATAATATTACTTGATATTCATATACTTCATTTTCATAATTGTATATATTTTTAGCCCTCATCTTTTATGATTGTATAATTTTGTTTCTCGCTATTTTTAATTGTACAAATTAGGTCCTTTAACCTTTTCTCTTATGCCGATTGGGTCCATTTGCCAATTTACTAATGTTTCTTGTTTACATGGCTAGACAGTGTTAACTTGGCGTCTGATGTATTCAACTTTTTGACTCAGACAAGTGCTAAGCATGTAAGTGATTAGTCCTTGTAGCCCCAATCATCTTCTCCCTTGCGACTTGATTGTATCTGGAGTTTCAAAATCTAACAGCAAAAAATCACTAGTGAAAAAATTGAATGCGTAAAATGCCACCTACATTTCTTAGTTAGCATTGTTTGGCCACGTAAAATAAAAAACATTAGTAAATTGATAGAGGGCCAAATGTCACATAGGAAAAAGATGAAAAAAAAATATAATTTGTACAATTGAAAATAGAAGATCAAAATTATACAATCATAAAAGATGGAGAATTAAAATTACAATTAAGTCTTTTAAATATTATTAAAATATATTTAAAAATTTAAAAATATCATATAATATATGAGGTAATGACTAACAACAATGCAAACAAAAATAGTATAAAATGGTGCAAATTCTTAAAGTTGTCGAGATGTCAAATTAAATAAAAGTATTAATTAATAATATGTAATTGCAGTGCTTAACTAACTTAAGTAACGATTTCATAATACAATGAATCTCCTTCTAGACCTGACAGGGTGTTGAGATTCACTGTTGATCCTTTCCTGACAGGGGAAACTTTTCAGGCAGCTTAATATAGGAGAAGCTAGCGTTGAGGGAGAGTTAAAATCCATTTTCAGTTTTTTAGCCTTTTGCCTTAACTTTTTACCCCCACCATCCCTCTTGAACTTCCTTGTGTCTGAACAAACCAAAGAAAAATCAACAACCTTTTTTGGAAACAACAACCTCTTTTTTTCCCGAATAAAGAAACAGCCTAGACATCCTTTTTGGTTTCAAAAAATGACAAAAAAAATAGAAAAGAACTGGTCTAGGGTCTAGACCACAGTTTTAGAACTTTAGGCATTACCATGTGGCATATATATTTCCCACTGTAGCTTTCAACCTGGATTGATGAGAGATCGAGAGCTATGTTTTGGTCTGAATATATGTAAAACGGATTTGATGTATTGTACTAAATTTAGAAAAATTGTCAACATGAACATAATTTAAAAATAGGTGTAGCAGTGTAGTAGATTAGATAAACAATTTATTTAATATGAATTATTTTTATAACTAAAGAAAAAATATAATTAAATTAATTTTATATAAATTATAAGTTGTTTAAATAAATTATTCTAAAAAATTTATAAAATTAAGTTTAAAATAAATTATGTGCTAATTATAGATTATTTTTATAAGTTTTCTCAAATACTATTGTTAGTGTTTATACCATTAGATAAATTTTACATAATAGTACAATCCATATAGGTCACACAATTAACCTCCAAAAAAAAGAGGAAGAGAGGGTGTGGGTAGAGTTGCGAGTAGTGCATTGAAACACTTGAATAAGGCACCGAAGGGTGCCCAAGCAAACATGCATCTTAAAAAGTAATGATTTTGTTACGAGTATGAGACAAAACTAAAAGTTCATCCTAAAAGCCTAGTCTATTATGTAAAAAAATCTCTTCACTTGTAAACTCCACAATTTTTCAATATGGAATTTATAACATACTTTCAAATATTTTTCAATTTTTAACACTCTTTCAAGGTGGCGCTTAGCATGGACCCATCACAAATTGGTCCATCATGCACCAATCGACCCCCTGATGAATTTAAGCCATAGATTTAATATTATTAAAAACGGATGGTCTGGATACGTAATGGGTGACCTGACGCGTAGATAGGGTGCAATATTTTAGATATTTGCAATATGGGTCATATAGATTCTTGAAATTACAAGATTCTAGTTACAAAAATGGATATTATGTTTTTTGTTATTTATAAAATTAGACAAGCACTTGCGATATTTTCATTAATGGATCGAAACTATGTAAAAGTACTTATAAATCTGTGTATATATTTTTTTCAGTTATTTTCAATTTTAACCCCAAATCATATATTTCACAAAAAAACTATGTTTAAAAATTTGATAAAGAACAAGTCGGCGACTTTGATGATTCAGGAAGTGAGTGTTATTTAATGTAAGAAGAACAGTGCTTTTTAATGCATTTATGACTGCAATTATAAGATAGTAATGATATTTTGGTGATGCACGACTCAACATTTATGGCTGCTACCGTCGTCGATACGGGTAGAAGGTTCTTCAGCATTGAACCTTCCATTATTTTTGGTGAAAAAAACCTTACATATTTTTTGGTGAAAAAACCTTATATTTTTAAGAACTTTTTCAAAACTACTAACGACGCTAAGTGCCACCAACATCTTAAAAGAGACATTCTAAACTCTAGATTCAAGAATCAAGTAAAACCAACACAAAAAATGGTTTCAAATGTTACCTTATACTTGATTTATGAAGCTCACGTGCTATATTTGAACGATGGGGTTCAATGTGAACCAAGATCCTACCAGATCTGGTCTTTCTTCTGCCAAGTATCGATACAGCGTGGAAGAAAAAGAGTTTGAAAAGCTAACTGGAAACCTCTAATGCAGAAAAATATCTTACGATGACAAAAAAAAATTTGGACAAGGGTTGGGAAATTTGGGAATTTATCAAGTTTGTTGGGGAGTCTCTTATGAATAAGTCAAAATAATCTTTTACAATATCGTCATTTCCTGAGCTACAATCAAGAATCATATAAAAAAAGCTAACCTATTATTCAAGGTCACTGGGCCGATTAGTGCATGATGGACCAATTTGTGATGGGTCCATGCTAAGTGGCACCCTCTTTCAATGTCTTTATTTCTTTCAATGTTATTGGCATATCACTATTTTCTTATCCCTTTCCATGTGTATATTGGAGTTTGGGTGTTCGTACATAAAAAAAAAATCGTTTTTGTGTTAAAAATTCTGAACTTAGGAAGCGAGCGAAGGCATCCAAAGGCTGTAAATTGTAATTGAAGTCCCATATGGGATCGGACGGTAAATGATGCATCTGCTTTATTGCTTGACTTTGTCGCGAACACAGTAATAATGATGGGAGGGGATGGGATCAGGTTCTGGTGTAGGAAGGTGTACGGTTAAAGCGAATGATAAGACACTTGCAACAGTACTCTTTCAGTCACAGGCCTTACACGCGCACGTAACTGTTCAGATCAATACGGCAACGTCATCGCCGTACGATTCTCCCGTTCTCACTCACTGGTCTTCTCATTGTCCCGTCTTTGTCCCCTCCCTCCCTTCTTCATTCAAAATTCCTCTTCTTTTGGCAAATTACTGCTACGCTCATTCACTATTTACTATTTCTCATCCCTTTTTTCTCTGCCCTTTTTTTTTGGCCTCTTTTGTTGTCTTTCCTCTCTCTTATCTCTTATTCCTTTTCTGAGTAAACAACTATTTTAGTACATAAAAATATGAAATAGTATTATTTTGATCTTTAATATATATAAAATTAAAAAAAATTATTAATTATCATCTGTTACTTACTTTATCTTGAAAGTTATTTATTATTATTTTGATCCCTGAAAATTTTTATTTATTATTATTTTAATCTCTAAAAATAATTATTTTTCTTTTATCAAATATCAAAGTAATACTATCTGATACTCTCACAAACTTAAGTGTCTATTCACTCTTTTTTTTAGGTCTTTCGTCTCTGTTCAGTCTTCGCAGGTTTTTTCCTAAAAATAAATAGGCCCCCTATCTGAAATCTGAAAAGTGGGCCTCAACAGGTATGTGGTGGGTCCAAAGCTGCGGTCATAACGTGGTGGGTCCATTCTTTGTAAAGTTTGTGAAAAGGGCAAAACGGGTATGTGGAATTGTATTGGCAAATGGCAGGTGGAAAAAGTTTACGAAATATTGCGGTTAATTTACCAAAATAGTGTAACTTACGCCCATGTTTGCTTTCACGTTTACATGACCATGACCATGACCACGACCACGTCTAGATAGAAGCTCGTCCTTGTAGTTTTTGGCTAAACACACGTTAAGAGCCAACACCACTGCAAAAACACACACACTATAATCTGATCAAGAATTTATCAAAGGTCCCGTTTAGCATGGGGAAGGCGAAAAACGTCCCATGAATGGGAAAGTATGTTTCAACTCGTAGATATATTCCATATAACTCTATATTTTATTGAATGGTTAGAATCAATTACCAATAACTTGTTTGAGCTGGAATTATGACAATTATAAGTATTTGCAAAGATGGTCTTCCAAGAATGGGTAAATTCGAGAATCGAGAATCACCAACAACCTTCAATCAACACTGGCAAATAATGGGATTTAGCGTTTTCTAATTAAGCATACTCGTGCGCCACTTCCTTTTTGAATAATAATAATAATAATAATAATAATAATAATAATAATAATAGTGTCATGCTAAAGTAAAGGGATATCATGATGTATCAATTTTGGTGTGCTAATAACATCGTTTCAGTAACATATTATTATATTAAAGAAAATATTTTTTTAATAAAGTTTGATATGAAAGTCTTGGCGCTTGTTTGGTGGACATAATAAGACACACATTATTATCATTTTTAGCACTAGTCCATTATTTTGGTGAGGCAATAGGATAGATCAATCTTGTCACCTTATTTTGTCCTCCAGTTATTTTTTTGAATAGATAAATATTAATAATTAGTATGTTAGGTTAGTGGAGGAGATTCGAACTCATGACTCTTTATCACTCCAACTCCTATGTTCCCTCTCCCATACCACTAGATCACCTTATCACTCCCTCCTCCTGTTATAATTTTATTGGTGGGAGCTGGGTTAGAAACCAACAGGATATGATAAGATTAATTTTTTTCTTATTCGCCTTTATAAAATTTAAAAATATCTAAAACAAATATATAAAAATTAAAAAACTAATATTACAATTTTATAAATATTAAAATTAATTTAAACTAATAAAATCTAAAAAAAATTAAAAATTAATTTTAGAAAATTCATAAAAAAATAAATTTATAAAAAAATAAAATATATTTAAATATAATAAATATTTAAGATAAAAACTAACAATCTAATAACTAGTATTTAAAAAATAAAACTATACAAAGTAATCAAAGTAATTTAAGTATTTTTGGGTGTAGTAAGCGAGTTTTGTACTTAAATCAATAATCAATAACATCAGCCCAAATGTAGGGTTTTCTTCAAAAGAGGCTATGGGATTTTAATAAAATTAGTAAGGGCTATCTTAGGAGACATATATTGTGCAACTGGCGACCTACCTTCGAATCCTATGCTTGTTGATAACAACGAACGAACTAAAATAGGACAACCCTCCACTGTCCACACAAAGACAGTTCAAAGTTTAAATTAAACAAGTGAATGGTGATCGGATCTGCACTTTTCACCCATGAGTTTAACCTATTGAACACAGGCAATGTAAAATAGCTGGGATGCAATTAGAATCCAGGATTAAAGAGAAGAGATTGGTTTGTCAGTTTTGGGGATGCAGAATAGATGAGATGAAATTTGTTTTGAGTAAACGACCACTTTGGTCCCTGAGAGTGTCAGACAGTGTCACTTTAGTCCTTGACAGATGCAAATTAGTCACTTTAGTCTCTGCTGTTAGAAAAGTAATCATTTTGAGGGACTAAAATGATAGTTAAGTAATCACTTTTAGGGACCAAAATGACTAACGAGTGATAGTTGAGGACCAAAGTGACTAATTTGTATCCGTCAGAGATCAAAGTGACACCGTCTGACATTCTCAGAGACCAAAATGACTGTTTATTCAATTTGTTTTGGTCTGTGTCTTGTTATAATAGGACAAAAAAAGGTTATGTGGTTGTTTTAAATTTTTAACATTTGCTAGGTTAGAAGTGTAAATTGTGAAAAACTAGTAAACTTACTGTTGTGGGTTAAAAAAATTTTCCCATTGCTGGGTCGTTTTTCAGTTGTCCCATTCTAAAATCCACCTTTATCAAAATGGTGTAGATGAAAAAGTTTTTACCGGAATAGATTAAGTCCCAACTATCATTGTCGACTTCTCTTTTTTTGTTCTTTTCTAAAACATAAGTCGTGGGTGGCATCTGCGACTTATGTTTTCTCTTAAAAATAATAGAAATCACTAATAGCAATTACGACTTTCATCTTTTTAAAAAAAAATAAAGGAGATCAATAATAGAAATTGCACTTCTAGTTTATGTTTTTTATACGACTTAAGTATTTTTTTTTAAAAAAAAGAAGAAGTCATCAATAATAGTTACGACTTATCCTATTTCAATATGTTCATTTTAATTTGCACCTTTTCGATAATTTGCTAAATATATTGCACCTATACAATTAAGGACGTTAAAGGCCATATAGGAAAGTTTGAAAAGATTAATGGAAGAATTTATTGGTCATTTGATCCCTCTGAATACCCATCCAACGTGGACTGTCACGTTGTAGTCCTACGTGGCTTTTAACGTCCTTGATCAGCAGCCTCAACGGAGTTATGTAGCAGATCTGATGGTATGGACTATAGTGACTAACGTCTTGCATAATGGATGACTATTTTTTTTATTTCGTATCTGTCTAGGACTAAAATGACACTATCTGCCACTCTCAGAGACCAAAGTGGTTATTTACTGACTTTACTCCATTTTTCTTTTTCTTTTTTGATTATAATACTCCATTTTTCTTTCTATATCTCTTCTCCTTCAAGATATATATACCATTAAGAGGGTGAACAAAACTTTTATCCTTTACAATATATAAATATATGTAACATGCTATAACTCACACTAAAGTTACATGAGATTAGTACTTCACTGCAAAATTATGTGAAAACAATTATGTGAAAAATTCCACTGCAAAATATATTAATTGTTTTTATTTTTATATAGCTAACGTATTATTGGCTAAATAATTATATCATTTTAATCAATAAAATAATGTTAGTATAGATAATAAGTATAAATAAGTTTAGTATAGATAATAAGAATAAATAAGAGACAGAAAGCATCTTGCACTGATTTTATGTACTCAGTTTTTATGCTCTCATAATTGTATGTTATTTTTCCATAATTGCAAGTCAATTTTTTTGAAGGCTTACTGATTCTCAAGTGCAGGTCAAAGCGGTAGTAAAGTGACAATGGAAATAAAATTTCTCTAAATTAATGATAATATGGATAATCAACACTTTATATCCATTCCCTGTTTCTAATTCTTAAATAATCGTGTCCCATTTTGTTAAGAAAAATAATCGTGTGCTAATGAGAGGAGACTTTTTTTATCTACACATACATACTTTTTTATCCACACATACTTCAATGTGGAACTATTAATTCTACATGTATATTTTTTTCGAAAACATACATGATGCAGAACTAATAGTTTCGCATGTTGTAAATTAATGTAGAACTAATAGTTCCACATTAAATATGTGTAGATAGAAAAGTATGTATGTGTAGATAAAAATTCCCATGAGAGGATCCAGTAAAATGTCAAATTTCACATACATTTTTTTGGTCAACTCATACTTTTTTTGTCAACTGCAAAAGCATTCATTTTTTTTTTGGTCAATGCAAAAGCATTCATTGAACAGCCCGAAGGCAACAAAGACACAAAGTACGGCCCACAAAGATGGCCCAGCACAGAGCTGATCCGAAATATTTGACCAAAAAAATAGGGATCCAAAATAATAAAAAAAGACCAAATTTGACCAAAAAAACAACAAAAAAAAAGCTTCGTAGTAGTGAAAAAAAAAATATTACGGGGAACTAAGGGCATCTTTAATGGGGATACCTATTGGGTATTTTATATGGTACCTATTAGATATCCTCAATGGAGAGAAAAAATATTGGGTATCTACTAGGGAGGGGTACTTGCACAAACACACACACACTCTCTCTCTCTCTCTCCTCGCGGGTCCCACGTATTTTTGTGAGTTTTAATTAGATGTGGAGTTATTGGTGAGACTCGTTTAGTAAATTTTTTGGAGTTGTTGGGTTGGAGGAGTTGGGTGCCTATTAGGTTTAGGTACTTGGGTTGAAAAATATAAAAATGAGTGATGTGTACATGTGGAGTCCATTTTTTTTTTGCCCAAAATTGAGTACTCCACTAAAGGTGGCCTAAGAGACAATCTTTGGGCCCAAAAAAAAAGAGGCAATCTAAAAGCCGCTAAACCTAGGTCTCCTGGATGTACTCTCAAAGACCAAGACTCCTATTAGTGCTCTTCTAAATCTAAAAATATATTTTTTACATCGGTTAAAAATTGACTTAAAAAATTCTCACATTCTATGTCAACTGAATCTAAGTCGCATTGATAACTGACTTAAAAAGTCCAATCTGCATGGGTGCATAATCCATAAATTTTCACACAAGCTACTGCTACTTGATTGTAGACCAATTTTCTCTATATTGATTTTTTTTTTAGATTTTAAAACTTGAAGCTGGTAAAAGTGGTTGAGGTTTTCTACCAGGTTTTGTTGGTGGTTTTTCATGTGCATATTGTTGGGTGTGTATGAAATTTTAGTCGATGGCTTGACTAACTAACCAACAGTTCCTTAAATATCAGTCGATGACGCCAAAGAAGGAATTCTAATCTCTGGCTGTGGATCCTTCAACAACTCCTAAGAGTCTTAAAAAAGAAAAAAAAACCATGTTTAAGAATATTCAAATAAACGCAAGTAATTAAAAAGGATAAAAATTTAATGAAATAAAGTACTTTAAGACTTAAAACAACGAAAATGTAAAGGCAAGAAGGTAACAGACGCAAAAGTAGGCAAATAAGGTTGTTTTGATTTTATTTTTTCGGATTCCCTTTCAACGTACAAAACTCCCTTATAGCCTAAAGTACAAGTTACCAATTGGCCATAATCCCTAAAATATAGCTAACGTTTAGCCCATCGGCTGGCTAACACCCCACGATCTTGCATTAATCCCTAAAAAATAAGGAGATATTCCCCTTCCTTCCCTCTTCCTTTTGATCTTATCATCAAAGGGTAAACCACTTCTCCTACCTTCACGACCTCCTCCATAGACCTTGACCTTATATTTTCCTTGGTCAATCATGGAGACTCCGGATCACTACTGGGTAGGTCAGATCCATGGGTTAAGGCCCAACATCCACATGACCCATTAGCCTAATCTTGCCTCAAGGCTCGACTGCTTAGCCCTCAACTATCTTAGCTGCGATTGATATTCCTTACTAGCCTATGCTTCAGTTGCTTTCTTTTTCGGCTCGCTTATTCTTAAGCCCCTTCGACTCTTGTCTAATTTTTTGGGTGTTAACACGTACAATGCAGTAACTTAAATGAAGCAAATCTGAATGGCAATCTAGTTGTCTTGTCTTCCTACGTTTGTCCAGCTGTTCATATATATATATCATTAGGGCACTTGGCCGCTGGAAATAGCTGTCGAATAAGAAAAACAAGTGTTCTTTTTTTTTTTTGGGTCTAAATACAAGTGTTCTGAAGTCGGATAAAGTCAAAGTCTATGAAGCGAACATGAACTCTTTATTAGGGATGACAGTTCATGGATAGCATGTCTAATTCATACATACCTTAACTGTTTGAAATTAAGAGTTATATCCTGTAATATTTTATGCGCTCAGGCTCAATGGTATTGAAAATTAGATTATTATTGAAGAAACCTTCTAATATAAATTAAAATTCAATAGTCAGACACGTTGATTTTGTTACCTATTTGACTTTGGAACAAGATTTTTACATTCTCCAAAGGCACATACTAGAGTGAAATACCCTAGTGAGTGATTCATCGTTCACCATCAATTTTAATAGTTAAATTTATTATTATTGTTGTTGTTAGACAATTCATATCAAAATAATATTTTCTTTAAAAATGTATATTAGTTCTCCAAAGCTTCCTTCAGCAACTCTAGTGCTCCATTGAGATTTAGCTTCTTTTTTTTCTTTCTATTGATCGTAGTTTTTTCTTTCGCGATGATCAATAAGAGCCTGTAAGGTCCTGTTTGGATGCAAAAACTCTAACTTTTGACTTATGAAGAAGTTAATCTTATTTTATATCTTAATTTTTTTATATATGCAAAAGAGAAAAAATTGTTAAATGATAATTAATCAATAAATAGATAGGTACTTTTAGATAAATTAAAAAAAGACCGTTTTTAAAAAATATAAAAAGCAAAAATTAATTTCAACAAAGTTTTTTGTTAAAAAAAATATGCTTGAAATACTTATTGAGAAATTTATCCAAATCAAATCTAAGCTCTGGGCACGTCCAAGTTTTGCTTTTGAAACTATCTTTCATGTTCAGATGGCTTGATTGTGAAATAGAAATGTTTTGTTGTTTATTCACATAAAAAAAAAAGAAATGTTTTGTTTATGACATTGTGCTGTGTCAAATTGAGAGAGAGAAAAAAAAAATCTAAGTCATGGTGTTTGCTTAGACAATAGAAAACGAGTAAATACAGGAACTGATATGCAATTTTTAATGCATGGTGTAACCGTGTATGTATTATGAACCATTGATCTTCTTCCCGGTGAGAGATGAGGACAAGTGTGAAATTCCAAATAAAACTTGAGTTTGTCAAATTATATATAAGACCTATAAAGCGCCAACATGTACATGAAAAGGTTAATTTTATTAACTTTGCTTTATTAATTAACAATTCAATAAAGCGTAACTTCGTGCATATGATTGATTTCACTTTTCCCTGTTACTAATTTAATAATTTCACGGCTAATCAGTAAAAGATGGATAACGAAAATGACTAATGAAAACTTACAATTATTTTATCCTTTAAGTATTAGTAGTACAATGGGTACTATATAGAGGTGGCAATTCGGGCTTTCGGACCGGGCTCGGGTCGGCCCGCATTGGGTTCAGGTTTTATCGGGTCGGGCTAAAAAATCCAGATTGAAAACGGGCTCAATTTTGTGTGTCCGAACCCCATATTTTTTGGGCTTTTTTGGGCCAGGCTCGGGCTTTGGCCTATGTTTTTCGGGCGGCCCGCTTCGGGCTCGGGCTTTTACGGGTTCAGGCTTTGTCGGGCCGGGCCAAAAAAGCTCGAATTAAAAACGGGCTCAAATTTGTGTGTCCAAGCCCGATATTTTTTCGGGCGAACTCGGGCCGATCCGGCGGGCTAAGCCCATTTTGCCAGCTCTAGTGCTATAGAACGACAGGTACCGGTACAAGTAAATTGACAATGAGGAATAAAAAAAAAATTTATTAAATTTTTTTTGTCTATTTTAAAAAAAATTATGGTTTAAAAAAAAACCAAAAACAAATAAATTCAAAGCAAAATAAATTAGATCAGATCAGATTATATTTGGTTTTAAAATCAAATTAATCAAATAATCAAATAGCAAAATCGATCTAACCTAATCTATAAACACCTTAACAAACACATGCAAAGATAATATGGGTTGTTTTCAAAGGGAAAAAACGATTTTCATTTGAAAAAAACGATAATATGGGTTGTTTTCATTTAAAAAAAAACGATTTAGACAAAGTCCAATATGTCTGTAAGTGTCTACAACCACAAGAATACCCCGAGATTTTTCTTTTCTTTTTTGTGTGTTAAATACCCTCACCACAAAACATATTCAAACAAAAATTAAAACAAAAAAAAACAGAGGAGACACAAACAGAGCTTCATGAGACTTCCTCTGTTTCAAATCCCAAGACAAACATGTACAGAATGGTTCAATCAAGAGGCATAATATCAGTGAGTGAGTGATTAGTAAGAACACTGCGTCCTATGCACTCGGTCCCTCAAAATCCCGTTGTACAAAGCGATTCTGTTCGCTGGAATTCCACGAATTTCCGCGGTTTCATGCCTGCACTTCCTCGCTACTACTCTGTTTCGCTTCCCCTGTTTTTCTTCCCCTGCCGCAGCCACTTCCACCTCACTCGCTTCCTTCACACTTTCTGCAAATTGAACTCTCTTCTTCTTCTTCCTCTTCTTTCCCTCCCTCTTCTTTTCCTCTGGAATTGAAAACCACACCACACGGTAAGAACTAAGAAGTTGTTCACAACAAATTTAGATTATTGGAAAAAAAAAATTCAAGTCACACATGACACAACGACTAGAAATACAAACTAAGAAGAATATACTATAAAATTTAGACAATTCAATTTTGTCGGAATTGAGTTAAATGCACCAACTGGTTGAATAAACGGTTTATTTAAGTATTTATGACATAAATATTTATCACGTAAGTTATTTTTATAATCGAAATAAAACTACAGTAAAATTTATTTCATATAAATTGTAAGCTGTTTTGAAAAATTATATTAGAAGTGTCTAAAACAGTTTATGAATTAGTTATAAGTTGTTTTCATAAATTTTGTTAAATACACTGATAATTACTTATGCCAATAAATAAATTCTATATAAGTCAATCTAAATATCACCTAAATCTAAGAACCACTTAAAATCTAAGATAGGTGAATTGAAAGGAGGGGGAAGTGATTTTTATTTACCCGAATACAAGCAAGGGCGCAAGATTTGTGTGGTAGAGTCTTGAGAATTGGGATTCCCGTGAATTTGAAATTGTGGGTTCAGCTTTTGCCTGGAGAAAACGAGATAAAGCACGGTGCTTGACACGACCATAGCGGTGGTCAAAACAAGACCCTGTGAGAGAGAAGAAGCCATGTTGCTTAGGAACAGAGGAGCTGTAGAAGAAGAGAGGAAGGAACAAAATCTGTTGACCTGACTAGAAAAATAAGAGGAAGAGGTGTTGTGATTATATAAATAGAGAGGTGGGTGAGATTGTGATGTGAAGCTTCACGTGTAGATGGAAAATATAATAAATTATTATTTTATTTAAATATAAATTGAGAAGGAATTATTCACCCCTTTTAAATATTTGATGGTTTAAGATTTTAATATAAATTAAAAAATAATTAATTGGATAAATTTTAGACCAAAATTTTTATTTATTATTTTATCAGTTTTTATATTTTTTATTATATTTAATTATTCTAATTATATTAAAGATATAATTAAAAAAATGATAAATTATCTCTAAAATTCTAAAACAATCAAACTTCTAGGATAAAAAAATCTAAAATCATCAAAAATTTAAAAGAGAAGAAATATGAAATTGTATGGATTGTGGATTTGCGGTAAATGGATAGAATAGAAGAAAAAGAATGGCAGTAGTTAATTGGTGGTTGGTGCTTTAAGTATCTAGATTTCTCGGATGGTGATGGGACTGTTTTGGAAATGAAAAAGAAATAGATAGAGAGAGAAGTGAGAAAAAAGGGTTATTGAGGAGGGTGGGGCGGTGTAAGTAAAGTTGGGTTTGGCATACCAAAGTCTGTTGATTCAACTAGTAATTGTAATTAGTTTTTATCTTAAGATTGTATGTTTAAGTTTTGAATTTGATAAAAAAACACCGAAAGGGATAGTATTAATGTAGTTAAAATTTTAAGAGAAATTAATCTCTGTGTTAATAGCTGAAAGATACTTCCCCCAATACTATGATACCAAAAAAAAGCTGGGTTTGGCATTTGCTTTGATAAGAATGAGAATGAGAATGAGAAGGAGTTGAGAAGGGCCGAATGATGAATGCGGTTGCGGTTTGTATCAATGTATTGTCAATTTGCGTGCGTTGTGTCTGTTGGCGTTGGGTTAGGTGGGGACGGTCCCGGTCAATGTCAACCCACTTAGAATCAGCTTGGATTATTAATTATATTCAAAAAGAAAATGTTAGTACTACTACTACAAATCTACAATATTTAAAAAATGTCATTAATGTTTAAAAATTTAAAATACAAAAATTAGAATATAGTTAGAAAAAATGGTAAATTATATCTCAGAAACTTAAAATAATTATGGTTCGTTTGGTGGTCAGGATAAGAGACATTAGAGCTGACAAAATGGCCCAATGCAATAAAACTCAAAAAATATAGAACTTGGGTACACAAATTTAAGTCCATTTTCAATTCGAGTATTTTTGGCCCGCCTTGATAAAGCCCGATCAAATCGGGCCCGTCCGGAAAAATATAACGTTAAAGCCCAAACCCGCCCAAAAAATGAAGGGCTCATACACGTAAATTTGAACCCATTTTTAATTCGAGTCTTTTTAGCCCGGCCCGATAAAGCCCGAGCTTGATACGGGGTGGGTAGCCTGTTTTTCCATCTGTAAGAGATATATGACATGATAAACTATTATATTTTAGTCTTAATTCATTGTTAGGTAAGTCAAAAAGATATAATAAGTCAATTCTATCACATTTTCATATTATGTTTTCTAGTTAAAATTTTATCCAGAGGGGGAGGCTATGTTAGAAACCAACAAAATAGAATTAATTTTTTTTCCACATTCACCTTTATCTCTTAAATAAAAAATTAATAAAAATGTAAAATAAAAATAAATAAAAAATAGTGAAATAAAAAATTCAAAATAAAGAACTAAAAATTTAAATATTAATATAAATATTAGTAATTTAAAAATACAAAAAATTGTTTTAAATTAATAAAAAATCCAATTGACGTTGAGCGGAAGACTATGTTAGAAACCAAAAAGATAGGATTAAAGTTGAGGGTTGCATTAGTTAATAACCGAATTGAACTCATTGCTTATTCTCAACTTGACGTTGACGAAATTAAATTATATTAAATTGACCTCTAAAAAGTATTAAATGTGAAATAAAATAAATTATCTAAATTATTACTCCCTCCATTTCAAATTAACTGTCATGTTTGGAAATAAAAAAAATTCAAATTAAGTGTTATTTTATATTTTCAATACAACATTAATTAATTTTTTTATATTTTATCCTTATTAATGCATTTTATAGTTTGCTGCATTATTTTATGAACATCTTTGTGTATTTATTAATTACAAGGATAATTCAGTAAAATTATCCTACTTTTCAACTCATTTATTATCTTTTTTAATCTTGGTGAAAAAGCTATAGTTAATAGTAGTTAATTTGAAATAGACCAATATTTTAATTCTTTATTTTATTATAGGAGTATCATATATTCAGAATTTCATATACTTGTTTTTTAAATAATAAAACATGATAAAATCATGAAAAATCCATTGTTAAAAAAACATGAAAAAAATCTGGAAAAAAAATGAAATAAACACTAGTTTGGCTGCAAATTAAATTGGTCCATCTTGTTTTAAAATGTTAGTACTGATACTACAAATCTACAATGTTTAAAAAATGTCATTAATGTTTAAAAATTTAAAATACAAAAATTAGAATGTAGTTAGAAAAAATGGTAAATCATATCTTAGAAACTTAAAACAATTACGATCCGTTTGGTGGTTAGGATAAGAGATATATGACAAGATAAACTATTATATTTAGTTTTAATCCATTGTTTGGTGAGTCAATAGGATATGATAAGTCAATCCTATCACTTTTTTATATCACGTCTTCTAGTTAAAATTTTATCATGAGGGGAAGGCTGTGTTAGAAACCAACAAAATAGAATTAATTTTTTTTCCACATTCACCCTTATCTCTTAAATAAAAAATTAATAAAATATTTAAAATTAAAAGAAATAAAAAATAGTAAAATAAAAATATTCAAAATAAAGAACTAAAAATTTAAATATTAATATAAATATTAGTAATTTAAAAATACAAAAATTTATTTTAAATTAATAAAAAATCCAACTAACGTTGAGGGAGAGGCTATGTTAGAAACCAAAAAGACAGGATTAAAGCTGAGGGTTGTATTAGTTAATAAGTGAATTGAACTCATTGCTTATTCTCAACTTGACATTGACGAAATTAAACTAAATTAAATCGACCTTGAAAAAGTATTAAATGTGAAATAAAATAAATTATCTAAATTATTACTCCCTCCATTTCAAATTAACTGTAATGTTTGGAAATAAAAAAAAAATCAAATTAAGTGTTGTTTTATATTTTCAATACAACATTAATTATTTTTTTTCAATTTTATCCTTATTAATGCATTTTATAGTTTGTTGCATTATTTTATGAACATCTTTGTGCCTTTATTAATTACAAGGATAGGTTGGCGTGAGTGGTTAAGGCCTCTCATCCCTTAACCAAAGTCTCGGGTTTGAGTCTTGGGTATAGAAAAAATCTCAGCTGTGAGAGATGCCATCAATTAGAGGTATTGAATAAACTCCCAGGAGATTAGTCTCAGTCGTACAGGTGGTAAGATACTTCTCGATGTAAAATAAAAAATATTACAAGAATAATTCAGTAAAATTATTCTACTTTTTAACTCATTTATTATTATTTTTAATCTTGGTGAAAAAGCTATACTAAATAGTAGTTAATTTGAAATAGAGGGAGTATAACTAACCAATATTTTAATTCTTTATTTTATTATAGGAGTATCATATATTCAGAATTTTATATACTTGTTTTATAAATAATAAAACATGAAAAAATCATGAAAAATCCATTGTAAAAAAAAGCATGAAAAAAATCTGGTAAAAAAAAAATGAAATAAGCACTAGTTTTGTTTGCTACAAATTAAATTGGTCCATCTTGTTTCAGTGAGCGAGAACGACCAGCACCAGCTATTTTAAAATACGTGCCCAGTATATCAGACGATCGACAATGGAAGGAGCATTGAATTAAGTCAGTCAATAAACCATATGATTTGAGATCTTTGAGACGCGTGTTAAGCCAACCAATTAATAAGGACAATAGATTAGGACCTAAACTGTACAAAGTAGTACAACCGGGTGTAATGCGTGTACGTGGACATTTTTTTTTCTTCAACATGAACAAGTTTATAAAAGAGAAAATCACAGCTATACGATATTTACAGCAAAAAAAAAAATGCAGAGTTACAAGAAATACATCAATCTTAACTAAGGCACGCTGTTGTAACCTACACTAAGCTGTAACATACTACAGACAAAGAAAATAGCTAAAACTAAAAAACAAAACAGCCAAACACAAAGGAACACAGAAAACTACACCTAGTACACCAAAAGGATACATACATGAAGGATATTCTTGAGTGGGTTGGGTTTGACCCATTTTGGGGCACCCAGAACCTTCTGTCTTAACCAATATAGCTTGCATGTCACGGATCCAGAATCCAGCACACATCAATCAACTAGGATCTGACCCATACAGAACCGGCAGGGGCGAAGTAGGAAATATGCAGCAAAGGGTGGTGGTGGTCCCTCATGATGCACGACGACGAAGACACAACAACCAACAACACCAGAACAAGCACCAACAACAGACAGCAAAAAAAATCGAAAAAGAAGCGCAACAACAAAAAAACAAAACGAACAACAGGAGCCAAAAACCAGATCAAAAAGCGAACAACACCAAACATAGCCACAACGGACCACTACAACTGCTCCACGTCAACCCCCTCCACGGATGGGTGTCAAAACGGGCTGCCCCGCCAAAAGCGGGACGCCCTATCGGCCCCGTTTTTGGAAACGGACCCGAAAAATACACATCGGTCGCGCCCCGCTGGTGTGCTGGCCCATTTTGGTAGGCTGGCTCGCCTAAACCCCAAAAAAATAAAGAAAAAGGCGGGCTGGCCCACCCAAGCCTGCCAAAAAAATAATAGAAAAAAAATATTTTTAATTTGTTTAAAAGAGTTGAAAAAAAATGGCGGGCAGTCACGGGCTCAAAACTCCGTCCCTGCCCTCCAAAAAAATGGCGGGTTGGCGGGCCAGCTCGCCGGCCCGACCCACTTTGCCTCCCCTACCTCCATGGCGTCGCTCCAGCAAGGACAGAGAAGACGACAACCCAGCAATGAGGGCAGCAGTTGCAAGCCTCCACGACTGGAAAAGGAGACTACCTCGCAGCTCCAATCCTTGCCCGAAACTCATTCTACCCAAAGGTGAGGGCGAAGCTCCAACCCCCAACCCGGCAAACCGCGGCGAAACACCCCCAACAGACAATGGCCTTACACCAACCCTAGCGGCGGACGAAATCAGAGGGGAAGAGGAGACAACAAGACAAGGATAGGGACGAGGAGACAGACAAACACTGCTTTGGATGTGGCGCGGAAGATCAGCGAAGGCGACTGTGTTTGTCTTCAAGGATTCTCCGCTAGGGTTTCAAGACAACTGTGTCCACAGGCAGGGGCGGCAAAGCGGGCCGGCCCGACCCGACAAAAAACTGGGTGGGACGGGCTGGCCCGCCAAGGAAAGTGGGCTGGGGTACCCTAGCCTGGCCCACCCCGAGGGTGGATTGGCGGGCGAACCTTAAAACAAACAAAAAAAGAGAAAATGTGTAGAAGTGGCGGGTTGCCCCGCCTAACCGGCCCAAAAATCCAAAAAACACAAAAAAAATTAAAAGAAAAAATAAAAACATGATGCCCAAGATGTAGTCGTCGCACAAAGCCACAAACATAGGCATTGCCTCTCTTCTAGAACCAGAAGCATCTTCTATTTACTGTTCATTGTGGGGTCAAATGGCAATTTCCTGACAAAAATTCGGTGGCAATGTGTTAATCTTGACCATCAAATAAACTATTCATATATCTAATGGTCAACTCAAGTCTCTTGTGGTGACTGGTGAGGTGAGTGACAAAAGGTTGTTTATCTTGTGACAAGAAAACACTTAGATAAATATTTTTAGATGGTTTATGAAAATAATTTATAATATTTTAATCAGTTACTTTTAATTTATTTTTATAAATTTTTTAAGATAATTTATGAAAACAACTTGTGTAAAGTTTATGCAAAGTTTAACCATGTAAGCTTTTCGATTACATAAACAACTTATAATTTTGTATCTGAAATTTATAATTTTTTATTGAGAATATTATTAACACTTAAAAATAATTTTTATTTTATTTTTTAAATAAAACCAATTATTCTGAACTTTTTAGAAGTATTATTTTTTGAAAAAAAAAATATTTTTTTCACACTATTTTATTTGATAATCAATTTTATCAATAGTAAAAAGAAAGACATGTAAAACATCATCACTTTCCAGTTCCAGCACTAATGAACACACCGATTACTACATGGGATGGATTCTGGAAGCCAAACCCATGTTGCAACCTCAGCTACATGTCCCACAAAATCAATCTCAATCAATCAGTATGCAGTATGCACTATGAACTATGAACTATGAAGCGCTCCTTCCTCAGTTCATTGTGATTAAGTTAGGCAAATGCTCATGAATATATTACACTCCTTAAGTCCTTAACCACGACCCATTATAATTTTATAGAATTATAATAAATAGATACCTTTACAAGAAAAACTTTGTTAAGAAACCAGATCATAAGATCATAAGAACACAGCTAAAGTCAAACTCATACAAGCCGAGAACAGCCAAATCATCAGATTACTAAAACCTGGCAAGCAATCTTCAGAAAAATAAAAACAACTTCATAGGATCATTACAGTCATTGCTGACTCTTAACACCACAAGTACAGTACTATATTTTGTGAACAAATTCTTAAGTACAAAACCAAACTAAGTGGTAAGAATGGGTGGCAGGTAGTCATCTTTTTGGCCAAGAACACGAGCCTTGGTGTCAGGGAAGAATTCAAATCCTGGCAGCTCTGTGACATTCCCTTCACTGGAAATCGCAATGGGATAACGGAGAAGGTGGCCAGGGAGGTCATGCTCAAGTGGTTCACTAGAATATAGATCCCAATATTTGTCAGCAATCTGGTTCACCTTCCTAACACACTCTTCACTTTCCGGGTGGAGGAACGAGTCATGAAGCATGCCAAGGTGCTCGTACCACAATGCCATGCGGAAGCCATGGATCTGACCCCTTGCAGGCTGCCTGTTAGCCAAACGATAGGGCTGATAAGCACCCATTGCAATCTCAGAGTCTCTGGCACCATCCATTGATCTCTGGTTGATGTTGGCAGATCCAATGATTATGTATTCATCATCAACTGCAAAAGGGATTTTGTAATGTTTACTTCTTTTTTATGCATCTCAAATTTGATTTAAAGAGTGAAAAAGACTTCATGAAAAAGCGAAAAACATTGCTTTAAGGAAATATGGCAGCCTAGTTTTCTGACTTACCAATCATCATCTTGGCATGAACATAAATCATGAAGCGCCTGGCCTCTTGGGCTCTCATATAATCCGAATCAGGTTCCGGTTTTTCAGAAGGCTCGTACTCTCCTTGTTTCTTAACCTCCCGATTGCCAAGGCAGAAGAATGTCAAATAGTTCCGAGGATCTTCCTCAATTCCTTTGGCATTGAGTGCCTGAACAACATCCTTGTACATCATATCCATTGTTCTCCTCTGCCAGTCCAATATTGCCTGAACTGATCCACCTTCTGGCTCACCCTCTGGCCACATTGGAACAACAATATACACACTGAACCTTTCCCCGGCTTCAATCTTACTAACAATCTTAAGTGAAAGCTCCTTTGGGATTAGATGCAAAGCACCGATGTCTTCTGGCTTGATACCATCAGCGCTCCATGAATAACAGCTTCCAAGGAAATACTGATTTTCAATGTAGATGAAATTCTTTGCACGTCGAATAGCATTGATATAACCATCCTGGATACTACGATCTATTATATTGTCCTTCCCACTGACAAGCCCAGCTCTAGCAGCATCTTCAGGAGTCTCTGGGAACCCAAAAGCAGCTCCACCATCAATGGATCGAAATAACTGAACATTCCATGTTTCGTGATCATCAGGGAAAGTTACCGGGGATGGGGGAATAATGACATCTTCAAGGTCTCTCAGTGGAACAAGCAAGTCCTTTCCACCCTGCTTCCTCCATCTCTGCTCAAAGTTAAACAAAACATCCCAAGCAATGGGACCTTCAAGCCGAGAGTGGATATCATGCCAAGGTTCCCTAGGACCACCTTTTGTTATTGCAGCACCAGGAAAGTTGGGTTGATGAAAATCATCATGATGTACTGTGTCCAAGGTTCTGAAAAGTGAATGGAATTGAGTATCATACCTTCCATCACAGAGATCAATGCCCCCTACAAAACTCACAATTCTTCGCTTCTCGGAACTTCCACTCGGTAACTCGCTGTCCACCACCACAATTTTTTGATGATGAGTAAACATGGTGGCAATTTCTATGTCCTGAACAACGCTTGCACCGTCATCAGGATTGCGAGGGCATAAAACACAGTGCACTTCAGTGCCCCGGAAGTACTGCTCGGTTTCTTGATCATGAGTAGCCATTAACCCGTCTTTTTTTAACAAACCAACTGATGTTCTGTCATCCCAAACAAGCATTAAAACCCTCACACCTTCCATTGCTTTTTTCTTGAGAAGCTCACCCAGTGTTGTGTCTCCTCCAGGCTTTGGCCTCCTTGTATCCCTTACCAAGGAAATCTTGGTATAAACAGACCAGCCGGCAATGTATATTAAATGCCTTGCTTTAGTGATTGCATCAAAAACATCCTCCCAACATCTATGAGGCTTGTATGTCTGGCCTCCAGTAAGTGGTATATTAGGGACAAAATTGTCTGGGACATGAGCATCTTGGTACAGAGAGACCTTACATCCTTGTCTTTGTGTGAAGAAAGTATAGGGAACTCCAGGAAATTTAGGACTTCTAATGCCCAGACCCCAGTTGCGGTCTTTTGAAACGTCAAAAAATTGCAGCTTCACATGGATCTTTGAATGTCCATGTATTGGACTTTTATTCTCATCCAATATTTCAACCCATCTATCTATTTCCTTACCATCCAAGACCTCCTCAACAGGAACATATGCTCTTCCAATTAGGGCTGCCCCAATTGCATTTTCATCTTTCACAGTAAATATGATATCTGATGCCATATGGGCACAATAAATGTGAAAAGATTCATACCATCTAGGATTGGTGTGCTCTTTTTCTAGAATTCTGGTCCTTCCCACTCGTGCCTTCTCTAGATCAATGGTTGCATAAAGTTTAGTAACTCCTTCTCCAAAACCAACAGTCTCCTCGATGTTTTGTACGAGCTAAATTAGAATAAGTATATGGAATCAGCAACACAAGAGTAAACAATATTCTACAACAAAAAAAACCACCAAACCCTTTTCCCACATGGTGGGGAAATTGGTATATTAATAATATAGGTGTGCATGAGTTAACAATAATGTACAATTAAAAAAAGGTGCAAAAGTGAATCGACTGAATTTTATCTTTTCATCAGGTGTGCATGTATGTATCCATGAATGAATAATCTACAGTACGAATATGCATAGAGGTAAAAGGCCTACACTATTAATACTGCTTACCAAAAGAATAAATTGATATTGCAAACCAATTTAGCCCATTCTGAAAAAGATTTCACCATAGGCTTTAATATGGATGAAGTTTAGCCACTAACAAATCCAGTAACTAAGGCTCCAGCCTACTTATGATTTGGATGGGGGTGGGATAAACTATAGCATATGAAAAAGAAGTATAAAATGAAAAAAACTAAAAGTTAATGAGGTGAAAGACCAGTTTAATGAACAGAACGTTATTTTAATTGACTCATATCAAGGAGCCAGTGATTACAATTTGTAGTCAAGGTATGCATCCAGAAGCCTTGACTATAATAACTATGCCTTCACACTTAAAATCAAACTTTTAACATAAGTATCGAAATATTTTATGATCACTAATAATCTAAATGAATATGAGGTCTTAAACATAATTGAAAGCTCTACAACACCTGCACAAGTCGTATATAAAGGAGTAGATGCTTAGGAATACAACTGGTGATGTCAGAAAGAATGGCTCATAGCAACAAGGTTGAAACCAGAAGATATCCTTTGGAAATCCAACCTGATGAATCATTTGCACAAAAAAATCGAAAGGTCTAAAGTACATTTCTTTTCGAGCTTCATTTTTTCAAATAATTATTTTACCACCATGGACTAGCAATGCCCTTTTTTAAAAATATACTTTGTTATTGGTCAATTCTCTAAAAGATCAAGACACTTTTTAAATATAATCTATCTAATCGACTAATAATAAAAGTGCATTAAAAAGAATGTATTATTGACTTGCTATCATTCCTCAGATCAAGAACATGGGCATTTAGAATATTACGTGTCATTTGTAAGAAGAATTGGCATGCCTTGATTAGGCTTTTCTCTTGTCCTCGGTACAACCACCGTCCCTTATCCATGGAACTGTCAATTATTTTTCCATGTAAACATAACAAAAATCCCTTATTCTTCCAACCAACCCTACTATTACTACCATCCAAAAGATTTCTTGACTCAACAATTTTGAGAACACTTGAAAAGTAAAAAAGGATGAAAGTCAGAGACCACAGCACACTTGAAAACCTGATCTTCATGTTTGGAAGAATGAATTTCCCCGAGCAGATCAGAGATTCTGAATAGATCTGCCAGCAAAAATCAGTCTCCAGGATGTAGAAAGAAGGAGTGAAAGGGATTTCCTAGATGATCTAGGATTCAATTTGCCAACAGTGAAAGGTTTGAACTTTGGAGGTTCAGGACGCAACAAAGGCAGTGGCAGAGAGCGTTATAGAGACAGCTCAAATACCGTAACAAAATTCGAGAATCTATTCTGAAAGACTGGTGTTTATATACAAGAGAGCACAATGAGATTAACACCAAGCACTGTAATAATGCTGTGCTAATATCATAGTGACAAGTAACTAATTACAAGTTTACAACAGAAACTCTAACTGCACAACTAATAAATAACAGAAGTTTAAGAGCTAACTGAAAGTGAGTAATTGGTTAAGATGATAAAAAGTTAAAAGCAAATGAGGAGGAAGAGAAAGAAGGAAAGCTACCCGGGTAAAAATATTGCGACCACCAGTCTTGAGCCTATCGACCTCAAAGATTGTGGCGTGGAGAATTCCATGTAGCAGAATTTGCGCCATCACTTACCTGCAGCAACCACAGTTCACACAAAGCATTTTATATTTAGATCACACAAATATACTTGAAAGCACGTGCACATTCACACGTAAAAGTACAATCTCCCAGACATATCAATCAATTTTTTTAGTAATAAAAAAAGATTAGAATATTGGATCGCAGCCGAGTGAACATCAGTATTCAAGAAGGAAGAGTGGAAGACTCAGAAAAAGAGGAATAGGCAAAAGACTTACCTGTGCAAAGCAGAGTAATGAAAATCAGTATGTGGTGGTTGAAGGAAGATGACAGATATATATATATATATAGGGAGCGAGAGAGCTTTTATCACGAGAGTATGAGAGGAGTGAATCATAGCAATAAGATCAAACCATAAATGGTCAAGATTAAAACATAAAGTCACGTGACTTTTTTAAGTGGTCATATGACCACTAACTAACTTTTAATCCCAACCATCCATGTATGGTTATACAGTCCAGATTTAATCCTCTCACCTTCTCATATTAAAACTCCTCTCACTTGATATATCTCCGTATATATATATATAGATATATATGGTTCGATCGGTGGATGTCAATGCCAATTGCCAATATTGCCAAATGGGATGAGATATTCTACCATTCTTTCTGCTTTCTACCCGTCAAAGGTGTGGAAATGATTACGACAATTGTGGTAGCATTCCCTCCACTCAAAGGTGTTTACTCTCAATAATTAGAACTTTTGAAAGGTGTCCCAGTTAGTGATTTTCTAAAGCATATTAAAACTTTCTAAGACAAGTTTTATCTCAAAAAAAAAAAAGTTGAATACGACATTTCTAAAACTTCCAAGGTTCTGTAGATTTCACTTTTTAGCATGTTATTATGAATCCAAACTTCAAAGATTTATTTTTATTTATTTCGTAAACTATGTTTACTAAATATATTACTATGAATACTCTAAATCCTAATGTAGTTCGTTCGTATTTTCTTTTTCATCTTTGATTTTCTCTAATAATTTATCTAGGGTTATAGGAAACGAAAATCCACATCTTTGTTCCGTTTAGATTATCAGTGACAATTTCACTTCTGAATAAAAGCAATGGAAGGCATTCAAGAGTACTGTTTGAATAAGTTTTAACGTGCAAAAGAAAATTAGTTTAGTAGTGTAAGATACGAAGTATAAACAAAGTTAAATCGTGTTGGACAAAAAAAATTGTTAAATCGTTGAAATTTCTACTTATTTATGTGAATGTATAGTGAATGAAACCTGAATAATCGAGGGGAACATGATGGCGAACGTGATTGATGCAGAGTTCAGGGAACTGCTGCGATGGCTGAATTTGATTGGGGCAATGTCTTGCTCCTGAGACTTGGGGAATTTGGAGGATGGCGATGACATGTGGAGAGGTTCGAGCTTTGAGATTGAACAAGGTGATGGGAATGGGAATGAAGGGTTCTAAGAAGAGGGATTTGAATTGGGATTTTGGAAATTTTTAGTTTGAGGGTGTAATGGTGATCTGCATGCGGTTCCCGCCACGGTTTTATATTTTATTGGTTTAATTGCACTTTGTTCGTTATCATGATCATCATTGTGCGATTTTGGTTTCTGAGATTAAAATTGCAATTTTGGTGCCAGGTATAATGGTTGTGCATCTTTGGTTATTCAGGTATAATGATTTACAATTGTGCGTTTTTTGTCGGGGTATTTCAATTGTTACGATTGGGTCTCTTTATCGTTTTTAATACCAAAAACCTGTGTGGCTCGTAGGTGATGCAACTCAACATAGTAACAAAAAGATCTGACTGTAATAATTGAGATACCAAGGTCTGATTATAATAATTGAGATATTGATGGGCCAAAATTACATAGTCATAATACAACAAAATCGTACAATTAGAACCCAATGGACAAAATTGCCTAATCGTTATACCTGGAGAATTAAAATTGCACAATTAGAAGCTGAGAACCAAAATTGTACAATTGTTTAAGAGACCAAAACTACAATTAATTTTATTTTTAAAATGGTATAATCGTATTTTTATATTTTCTTAAATCAAACATAAAAAATAAGTATCTTTATATTCCTCGTTCATTCAGTACATGCATGACCAATTAAATCAAACACATGCTAAACGAAGTGGACGGACCACCTTTCTATTATGAGCACTTGTTGTCCATGTCCATTTTATCGAAACGACAATGATGGGACTGACTCCCTTTCTAGTATGAACACTTGTCCATTTTGTTTTATCAAACCACGATGATGGGAGCTTTGAATTAAGCCAAAATCAACCATCTATCTCATTTGACACCACTTTGACGCGTGTTATATACGAATAACTGTGCAAACGAGTGTGACGCGGGGAGCGTAGAGTGGACACTGAGAAGTAAGAAGCGTTAGGTAACCACTTACCAGTTAAACGTTATTCTTTGCACTCAAATATAAGTAAATTTTAATTAATTTTATTTTATTTAATAAATTTTTTATAAATTATTTTATTTATTGTAAATTTTAATTTTAATAACTCTTTTTATTAAAGACAGTGTAAGGAATAAAATTTATTATTTGATAAAATTAAAAAAATTAAATAAACTTAACTAATTTTTTTAATTAGTCCAACGAGAGTATCACGTAACAAAAAGGGGCTTGGAGCCTTGCCTCCACTAGCTACACTGTACATCATTGTAAGTCCAAGCTCTTCTTGTTATTATTGCCTGAACCGAAATCCATGGATCCAGTTAGAGCTGGCAAAATGGGCTTAGCTCACCGGGCCGGCCTGAGCCCACTCAAAAAAACATTGGGATTGAACACACAAATTCGAGTCCGTTTTTTAATTTGGGCATTTTTGGCCCTGTCCGACAAAGCCCGAACCCGTAAAAAGCCCGAGCCCGAAGCGGGCCGCCCGAAAAACATAGGCCAAAGCCCGACCCAAAAAAGCCCAAAAAATATAGGGCTCGGACACATAAAATTGAGTCCGTTTTTAATCTGGACTTTTTTGGCCCGGCCCGATAAAGCCCAAACCCGGCCCGAAAGCCCAAATTGCCACCTCTAGATCCAGCTCAAATCGGTTTACATGCTATAGTGGCTCTTGCGGGCCCAAGGCGACCATAGGGCCTCATCAGCTCCAAATCTTGTAAGAATGTTTCTCTCAATTTTCAGAACCATACTTTTGATGTGTGTGGACTTGTTTGTTCTTCATCTCATTGGTGAGGACATTGTGAAGGGATTGATAAATACACCCTTAAATATTTGTCATCTACCCCATTTACCCTTTTTGTCAAAATAAAAATATCAAACTACAGTTTATCCACTTCCTCTCACTTCCCATGCAACTCAGATACATACACCCCACTCCCTGAAATCGAAAATAGAGACATCCACCAAACCACTTTTTTCTTCTCGCTTTTCCTTTCGGTGAGCTCTTTTTCCGCGCAGAACACAAGATAGAGAGGAGAGGAGAGGAGAAGAACGAGAGAACGCCCACCATCGCCTTCAACTTTTTCTTCATCAAACACTGTAGAGTTTAAAAATTTTCTTATATAAACCAGAAATTAAAATTTCCAGAATATATAAAAACTAGTTTTATATTTTCCAAAAATTTCAATTTCCGGAATATATAAAAATTCAATTTTTATAACTTTTGGAAATTCAAATTTCTGAAAGTTATAAAAATTATATTCTGAAAATTCGATTTTTGAGAAGTTATAAAAATTGAATTTTAATGTATTTCAAAAATTATAATTTCCGGTTTATATAAGAAAATTTTTAAACTCCACGGCATTTGACAAAGAAGAAGTTGAAGGCAATGGTGAGTGTTCTTCTCCTCTCGTCTCGTCTCTGTCTTGTGTTCTGCGGGAAGAAGAAAGTGGTCCGAGGGATGTCTCTATTTTCGATTTCAGAGAGTGGGGTGTATGTATCTGAATTGCATGGGAAGTGAGAGGGAATGGGGATATGGGTAGTTTGGTATTTTTATTTTGACAAAAAGGTTTTTTTTTGTCATGATTTTGACAAAAAGATTAAGTTGGGTGAATGTCAAATATTTGGGGGTGTATTACTATTTACCAACTCCCCATTGTGAATTGTGATTGGCAATGTTATTAAACTCGAACCGGTTATTGACTCAGTCGGGATACTGGGTAAGTGGGTCACTAGACGGACCGGTTGGTGATTGGTTGGACCGCATGAACCGGTCAACATATTAAATATATAGTTTATTTGATGCATAGTTAACAAAGTTGCAGTCCTAGCGTAGTGGCTTAATACATTTTACTCAAACAAAAGGCCTCTGTTCCAACTGCACTCATGGATCTTTTTAAAACTGATTTTTTCTTGATTTTACTTGCACATCAGTTGAGAAGCGCGTGGGATGAGGAGCAAAAAAGTGGTTGTGCGATTTCCTATAGCCTCAGTTAGCGTGAGGGGCAGAAAAAAGCTATGTTGCGCCACTTTCATGGTCTTGGACAGCGTGAGGAGCACAGAAGGTACAGCCTCGGTCAGCGTGTGATGACTTTTTGTGTCCAGTTTTAATTTTTTATTTTAAAAAATTCAACCCGGTCCGGTTACTTTGACTTGCCGATTCACCGGTTTTCACGAAAAACCGGCCGATTCTTACCGGTTTGCATTGGGTCAATGACATATTCGATCTAACTCTCAGCTCGGACCGGTAATATCACCGGTTCCCAGTTGGACCGGTCGGCCCGAGCCGAGTTTTATAACACTGGTGATTGGGGTCCAATCCAACGGTAGACTAAAAGGGCTTAGCCCAGTGTTAACAGATTACACCAGTAACACCACTCTTACAGTGAAGTCTCTATGGGATAATGAGTGGAAATTTATATCTGCACATACACACATTATTATTTACACATACATAAATAGTACAAAACCTAAAATACCCTACCCTCATCGCATTTCGTTATCGTGCGGAACTATTAGTTCCACATCAGTGAGGAACTATTAATTCCACATGTGTTGTTTATAGCGCACACATACAAAAAAACACGTACAAAACTATTAATTTGGCATTGCTGCGGAACTATTAGTTCCGCACTCACCCACTTTCTGATTCCCCTTTCTTTCTATCTTTCTCTCTCTTCAAAGCTCCAAATCACGTGAGCAAATGGAGCATCATCACATGGAGCATTATTCTTTCTATTCTTTCTATGGAGCATCATCACATCATGTGGGCAAAGTAGAATAAATGCGGAGTTATTATTTCAGACAATCTGACCCCTGACTGCAGAATTATTATTTCTGTATTTGAAATAAATGTGCAAAATTAATAGTTCCACACGATAACAAAACGCGATGAGAGTATTTTAGGTTTTGTACTGTTTATGTATGTATGAATAATAATGTGCGATACTATTTGGCAAATAACTCGTTGGTGTCCCCATGACCCAAATATAAGAAGTCATTGCCCATCAACTTTGTCGTTTGGCTTCAACCGGGGGTAGCAGAATTTTGCAATCTCCATTAGTGGCCTAATCTTAAACAATTATAATAGATTGAGGCAATGGTGGCATGGCCTGTCCCTAGTACCCTTAAACAATAAAAGGAAAGAGTAAACAGTCAGTTTGGTTCTTCAAAATGTCAGGCGATGTCACTTTGGTCCCTAACAAATATGAAAGTAAAAAAAAAAAGTTATCAATGTCCACCGTTAGTCACTTTGGTCCCTGAAAGTGATTACTTAACTGTCATTTGGATTCCTGAAAATGATTACCTATCATTGCCAAAGTGACTAACGGTTGATATCAGTTGATGACTTTTTTTAATTTCGTATCCGTCAGAGACCAAAGTGATATCGTCTAACACTCTCAAGACTAAAGTGGCTGTTTAGTCTAAAGGAAAATTTTGGGGCTCACTGAGTTTTAGTGTAAGTTTATTGGACACTACGCAGCAATTGCTCCACCCTTAACAGACTTGCTTAAGAAATACGCCTTTGTCTGGTCATAAAAATCACAGTTAGCTTTTGAAAAACTTTAACAAGCCACGGTCTCAGCTCTCAACTTGCCTCTACTCAATTTTGATCAGGACTTCATGGTTCAAACTGATGCATCAGGTTCAGACACAATCACTCAGTTGCCTCCTCTAGTAAAACAATTTGTCCTCAGATGAGTAACTCTTCAACTTATGTGTGACAATTACATGACATTACCGCTGCAATAAAAACAATGGTGCCAATATCTGTAAGGAGGAAAATTTATCATCTAAACTGATAAAAAGAGACTTAAGGAGCTTATGACCCAAATCATTTACACCATAGAGCAACATTTTTATTTATCCAAGTTATTGGGGGTACAATTATACCATCCTGTATAGCCCTGGCAATAAAACTCTTTGCTACTGATGCTTTGTCACGAGTAAAATTTGGGCAAACTGCCCACGGTCTTGCCTTGACAGTTCCTCATTTTGTTATGGGCCAAAGAAAACAATACCTCGGATGCAGTGACCCTAACAATGTAACGGACTCGAGGTCGGAACAGAATAGTTCTAATTGACAAGCTCAAACAGGAAGTGCAATTGATCCTCATAAGTCATAATACAGCCATATATAAGTCTCACACATACAAGCCGACAACAGCCACATCATCAGATTAGTAAAATATGGCAGGCTATTTACGGAAAAAATAAAAACATCTTCACAGGACCATTGGACTGACTCCAACACCACAAGTACAGTACTATATTCTGTGAACAAATTAGTTATAAAAATGAAACTAAGTAGTAAGGATGGGTGGCAGGTAGTCAACTTTGTCGCCAAGAACACGAGCCTTGGTGTCAGGGAAGAACTCAAATCCTGGCAGCTCTGTGACATTCCCTTCACTGGAAATCGCAATGGGATAACGGAGAAGGTGGCCGGGGAGGTCATGCTCAAGTGATTCACTAGAATACAGATCCCAGTACTTGTCAGCAATCTGGTTCACCTTCCTAACACACTCTTCACTTTCCGGGTGGAGGAACGAGTCATGAAGCATGCCAAGGTGCTCGTACCACAATGCCATGCGGAAGCCATGGATCTGACCCCTTGCAGGCTGCCTGTTAGCCAAATGATAGGGCTGATAAGCACCCATTGCAATCTCAGAGTCTCTGGCACCATCCATTGATCTCTGGTTGATGTTGGCAGATCCAATGATTATGTATTCATCATCAACTGCAGAAGCAATTTTGTAATGTTTATTAGCCTCTTTTTAAGCATCTCAAATTTGATGTAAAGAGTGAATAAGACTTCACGAAGAAAGACAACAAGCAAGATTGTCTGGCCTTATGGCAATGTTTTATACTATTTTTTCAATGACCTGTCCAGATGTAAACCATCTTTTCTGAATGAGTAATTATATAATGGAGCTAGAAAAAAATAATTTCAATAAATAGGTTTAAAATCTAGCCTATAAATGAGATTTCTGCAGCTTATAAGATTGCTTTAAGGAAATATAGCAGCATAATTTTCTGCCTTACCTATCATCATCTTGGCATGAACATAAATCATGAAGCGCCTGGCCTCTTGGGCTCTCATATAATCCGAATCAGGTTCCGGTCTTTCTGGAGGCTCATACTCTCCTTGTTTCTTCACCTCCCGATTTCCAAGGCAGAAGAATGTCAAATAGTTCCGAGGATCTTCCTCAATTCCCTTCGCATTGAGTGCTTCAATAACATCTTTGTACATCATGTCCATCGTTCTCCTTTGCCAGTCCAATATTGCCTGAACTGATGCACTTTCTGGGACACCCTCTGGCCACATCGGAACCACAACATACACAGTGAACCTTTCCCCGGCTTCAATCTTGCTGACAATCTTAAGTGAAAGCTCCTTTGGGATTAGATGCAAAGCACCAATGTCTTCTGGCTTGATACCATCAGCACTCCACGCATAACTGCTTCCAAGGAAATACTGATTTTCAATGTAGATGAAATTCTTTGCATGTCGAATAGCATTGATATAAGCATCCTGAATACTACGATCTATTATATTATCCTTCCCACTAACAAGCCCAGCTTTAGCAGCATCTTCAGGAGTATCTGGGAACCCAAAAGCAGCTCCACCATCAATAGATCGAAATAACTGAACGTTCCATGTCTCGTGATCATCGGGGAAAGTTACTGGTGATGGGGGAATAATGACATCTTCAAGGTCTCTCAGTGGAACAAGCAAGTCCTTTCCACCCTGCTTCCTCCATCTCTGCTCAAAGTTAAACAAAACATCCCAAGCAATGGGCCCTTCAAGCCGAGAGTGGATATCATGCCAAGGTTCCCTGGGACCACCTTTTGTTATTGCAGCACCAGGAAAGTTGGGTTGATGAAAATCATCATGATGTGCAGTGTCCAGGGTCCTGAAAAGTGAATGGAATTGAGTATCATATCTTCCATCACAGAGATCAATGCCCCCTACAAAACTCACAATCCTTCGCTTATCTAACTCTCCACTCGGCAACTCACTGTCCACCACCACGATTTTCTGGTGATGAGTAAACATGGTGCCAATTCCTATATTCTGGACAATGCTTGCACCGTCATCAGGATTGCGAGGGCATAAAACACAGTGCACTTCAGTGCCCCGGAAGTACTGCTCGGTTTCTTGATCATGAGTAGCCATTAACCCGTCTTTTTTTAACAAACCAACTGATGTTCTGTCATCCCAAACAAGCATTAAAACCCTCACACCTTCAATTGCTTTTTTCTTGAGAAGCTCACCGAGTGTTATGTCTCCTCCAGGCTTTGGCCTCCTTGAATCCCTTACCAAGGCAAACTCAGTATAAACAGACCAGCCGGTAATGTATATCAAGTGTCTTGCATTAGTGATTGCATCAAAAACATCCTCCCAGCATCTATGAGGCTTGTAAGTCTGGCCTCCAGTAAGTGGTATATTAGGGATGAAATTGTCTGGGACATGAGCATCTTGGTACAGAGAAACCTTACATCCTTGTCTTTGTGTGAAGAAAGTATAAGGAACTCCAGGAAATTTAGGACTTCTAATGCCCAGACCCCAGTTGCGGTCTTTTGAAATGTCAAAAAATTGTAGCTTCACATGGATCTTTGAATTTCCATGGATTGGATTTTTATGCTCATCCAATATTTCAACCCATCTATCAATTTCCTCACCATCTAAGATCTCCTCAACAGGCACATAAGCTCTTCCAATTAAGGTTGCGCCAATAGGATTGGCATCTTTCACAGTGAATATGATATCTGATGCCATGTGGGCACAATAAATGTGAAAAGACTCATACCATCTAGGATTGGTGTGCTCCTTTTCTATAATTCTGGTCCTTCCCACTCGTGCCTTCTCTAGATCAATGGTTGCATAAAGTTTGGTAACTCCTTTTCCAATACCAACAGTCTCCTCGAAGTTTTGTACTATCTAAATCAGAATAAGTATAAGAAATCAGAAACACAAGAGTCAATAATAATTTACATGGGAAATAAAGTCACAAAAGTGAAACAATTGAATATGCTGCCTTGCACTGATCGGGAAATGAGAGGAGAGGCCTACACTATAATGAATACGTTTTACCATGAACTGGGCACTAACACAAATCCAACATACTTATGATTTCTTTTTATATGTTTTTGGGATGAAATATAGCGTATGCACAATAAAGGATAAATATGATTAAAAGAGTTTAATGAACAAAAGGTCATTGTAATTGTAGGCCTACAAATATATTCATATTAACTAATTAAGGAACCAGTACTATAATAACTATCTAATCACCCTTAAAATCAAACATTCAACATTTGAAGTAGCAAAATAGTATATGGTCACTAAGAATCTAAATGAACACGAGGTCTTAAACATAATTGAAAGCTCTAGTCTACAACACCTGCACAAGTAGTATCCAATTAGAATTAATAATAATAATAATAATAATTGATTAGATGCCTAGCTATATAATTGTGGCGGTACTAGAAAGAAAATAGCCTGTTGCTACAAGCTTGAAACCAGAATATCTCCTTTGAAAATTCAAGCTGATGAATCATTGCCTAAAACAATGGTTTAAACGAATTCTTTTTTTTATCTTCATTTATTTTCCTAATATTTATTTTACCACCGCGGAGAATAATATCAAGATCCCGAGTAGAAGGAATATTACGTGTCATTTGTAAGAAGCGTTGTCATGCCTAGACAAGATCTAGGCTTAAATATGTTTTTAGTCTTTCAAGTTTGAAAAATTGTTGCTTTTAGTCCTTCAAATTTAAAACGTGTTTTTGTCTCTCATTTTTAAAAGTGTATCACTTTTAGTCCCTAAAACCATATTTTAAATTTAAAAAGTATTTTCTAAATTTAAGAGAAGTCAAAATATAAATTTAGAAAATCTTTAGAAGTTAGAGGAAAGAGGGTAAGGTGAGAATCAAGATTTGAGAGGAGTCAAAATATAAATTTAAAAAATACTTTTCAAATTGAAAATGACCCCATGGACTAAAAGTGACACATTTTAAAAAATAAAGGACAAAAAATACCCATTTTAAATTTAAGATACTAAAAATAACAATTTTTTAAACTTAATGGACTAAAAACATATAAAAGCCTAAGGTTTATATTTCTCTCTTATCTACGGGCCAATCCCAATCCCTTTTTCTCTTTGATAATCTGAAGTCAAAACTTTCATTTTTTTTCAACCAAAAAAAAAAATCAATATCCAATTATTTTTTCTATGCAATAGAAAAAGAACTTTATTGCATCCAACCAACTCAGCCATTACCCCCTTTCAAAATTTCAAACTATTTCTAGAGAACAAGACTTCAAAAGTAAAAAAAGCTAAAAGTCAAAGACGCGGCCAATAATGGAAGCTTTGAAGGTACTTAGTGAGGAAAATTCAAGTCTCACGTCGACTAGAGATAAAGCCTAAAGTAAGGACATCTCTCGTCTTATAAGTTGATTTTGTAGGTATGAGTTAGGTCACTAAATCATTGATAAATCAAAGATATTAAATTTTAAGATGGTACAAGAGCCTATCTCAGATAAAAAAAAAATCAGATTGCTAAGAGATAAGGCCATAAAAAAGTATATAATACAAGAACACCCCTCACTTTATAAATCGATTTTGTGAGGATGACAAAAGATAAGACAATAAAAGAGTATATAACGCAAGGGCAACCTCTCACCTTATAAGCTAGTTTTATAAAGATGAGTTAGACCATTGAGTAAAAGATATATCAAAGATACTAAATTCTAATAGCACTGTGAAAGAGCTTTATCACAAATTACTTAATTACCACAGAGACGGCTTTGATACCCTAACGAAATTTGATTCTGAGAATCTGGAACACAGGATGAAATTCTTGATTCTGAGATCTGAATTACAATTGGTGTTTATTTATATACAAGAGAGCACCATGATATTAATTAACACCAAACCACTGCAGTAATTCAGTGTTAATATAATCTAATCTAATGAATCTACGAGTGACAAGTGACTAATTTAATTACAACAGAAAATCTAACTGCGTAACCAATTAATAACAGAGTCTTTTAACATCTAACGGAAAGTCAGTTACGGTTTGGTTAAGACGAAAAAAAAGTAGAGAAAGCAAATAATTAAGGAGGAAGAGGAAGAAGGAAATAGGTACCTGAGTAAGAATATTGCGACCACCAGAACCAGTCTTGAGCTTATCGACCTCAAAGATCGTGGCGTGGAGAGTTCCGTGTAGCAGAATTTGCGCCATCAGTTACCTACAAGTACAACCACAGTTTCACACAAAGCGTTAGATCTCAAAAATCGTCACACAAACGCGTGAATCCGAGATCGGAGTTCAAGAGAAGAAGAAGAAGAAGAAGAAGAAGAGAATGGGAAAGAGAGTAACTTGTGCAGAGTGCGTCGGTAGTTGAATGTGAAAGTGAAAGGAAGAGGATAGCTATATAATTGAGGGAATTGGAAAGCAGCCAACAACTGTTCAATCTATTTATATTTATTTATTTATAATTAATATATATATATATATATATTTTGAAGAGTTGACTGTGTTGGGCTGACCATTGTGCCACCGGTTCAGGGGCAATTGGATTTGGATCACTAATCAACCATTTTTCCCCATATTAATTATATTTTTTTGCTGACATCTCACTCCCTAGCTCATTGTTCATCCATTTATCATATTAGCAAACGTTTGGAACCACACTCAGGAAGGTGTAAACGTGTATCCACCTTAAAGCTGTGTCTCATAGATTTTGCATCCAATTAGGTTTCACGTGCCTTGCAGCCATTAAGTGTATTTGTAATGAGATTTGTTCATGGAGTTGTTAAAACTTAAGCAACTTTCAATTATTAATTTCTTAGAGTACATGTAAGCAATTCCCAAGTTGTATAAGCAACTCTTATTGTGTAAACGACTTCTAAATTGGACTCTACCATTGGATTAAAATTTAATGAATGTTCTTAAATCTCATGTGAGTTAAGTAATTTCCATTAGAAATGTTTTAAGGAAAGTGTTTCACAAAGTGATAGTATCAGCAATGCTCATACAAGTCACCAAGTACATGATCCCTTGCTTGGTGTCAAAGAAGAACTCAAAACCTCGCGGTATAGCAAAGCTAGAGAGCTGGTCATGTTCCGGTATGTGAGTAGATCAGTAGATTACAGAATACATTTTTATTCATATGATCACAATAGCCTCTTATGTTTTTGTCCCATATGTGATTGGTTCTGTTTGATTGAGGTTGATTAGTTCACAAAAAATACATTGTGATTCCCATATCAATTTCAGCTTTATAGATGTTTAAAATTCATAGGATCATGTTTGAGTGTTTGACAGATTTGTAAGCTAGTGTTTGCCAAGGTTTTAAATTGCGGTCACGATTGCGGTTCGTTAAGATCCTTGATATTGCGGACAAATGCGTCTGATGTGGCCACAGTTGTAGTCGCGATGAAATTTCGGAAACTTCTTAAACCATTATGTCGTAGCCGCAATTTCGGTTTCGAACCTTGATTTAAAATTCTTTGGGCCCTTGGTCTCGACGTGACTCCCGTGTATTAAATTCTACCGTTGCATAGGAGCTAATACACACCAATACAAATCATATAATAATCATATATGGACGATCAATATTAGTTTTTAATTAGTTTTAAGTAAAACTAATTTTGACCATGCACATGAGATTAAAATATCAAATGGTTGGTTATACATGTAAAAACTTAATGATAACACAAAACTTAAGCAGAAGCCTATAAAGGATCTAACTAAGCCAATACACGTACATAAACCAAGCCAATATCCCTGACAATTGATTCTAAACCGTTTAGCTACTATCTCTCTGAGTTGTGCGTGATCAATAAAATGACAGAGTGGTGGTTGATGCAGAAGCAGAACAGGAAGCACCATTCTACATAGCTGAGTTAGCAGCACAACAAATAATGCTACTATAAGGTATGTGATTTATATATATTATAATTCTCTACATTACATCAACTGAGTTGTCAAACCATCAGTTTTTCAATTACAGTGAAAATACTCACGCTATGCATTCCTCTGAGTTAAGTAGCTACTCCTTTCAAATCACTCGGCTCAACTCAGATTAGTCAAGTCTAATGTAATTTTTGGATATCAAAAATCTATATCTTGACACAAAAAAAAAACATAGAGTATAATCGATATGAGTGGAAACAGAAAGAAGAGAAAAATAGAGAAGCAAAAACTTAGATGCATCCTCATTATCACTGTTCCTCCATTTTTATTTATCCCATTTTTACTGCTCTCAAAAGTCAAAAGTAAATCCTTGTATAAACATCAATCTCACATAAAGTAACTGTTGTAAGTCTCACATCGACTAGAAATATGACTAATGTAGTGCTTATAAAGCTTAAACAATCCTCACCTTACAAGCAAATTTTGTGAACATGAGTTAGGCCACTAAATCAAAGAGCAACGTCCTGATATCTACTAGTGAAAGTAGGCCCTTGTGCCATTTGAACTTTATATTATTTAACAATCCATCATTGCCATCTTAAAACACAAGCAAATTTTTTTATGCTTTCCTCATTGCCAATGAAATATTCATAACCCAATCTCTTTAGCGGCAGCATCTAATAAATGGGTAGGAGTAGGACCATCTTTATTCGCTTTGTTGTTAATAATTGCCATGTTCCCCACACAAAAGGGGTATACCCTATTCTTAGTTATCATTGGATTACATCTCTAAATCTGTACCTGAATCATTTTAACACTAATCTGCACATGTTACACGTACATATCTACTTGTTCCATAATTAGTTGTAAACTTTTTCTAAGACTAGCACCTTTAAATTTCTTTGTATCGCTTTTCTTTTCTGAGACTTGACCTAGTTTTCCTTTATTAGGAAAAGTTGCATTTAAATGGTGTAATTAGATCATCAATATTAGCTGAGCTAAAATTGGGCATAATATGGAATTGGCAGTAACAAGTATGAAGGCAAAGGAATGCTTGAGAGATCTATTACTCTGTGTACACTTAAAATCTATATATACCTTACAATACATAGTAGCATTTAATTTAGCTAAACTTAGTTTTTTACATATATAATTTCTAACTCATCTAACTGAAGCTTTTGTTAAAATTACACCTAAGTTGCACTCACCAGCACCGAAAGAAGATACTGGATTATATCTTGACACTTTAGACTTAGACATTTTTTAATATCTCCACGTGAGACTAATATTACGTTGTCCGAGTGGAATTGGACTAGGATCCTTTAAGTAAGGTCTCTGTTCGAGTCTTGTAGATTGAAAAAACGTTGTTGGGAGGAGAAATCCCACTAAAGGTGGCCAGCCAGGTTCCCCAGATTAGTTATCAGCAAAACCGAAGGATACTTTACACCAATATTATAGTTAAAACAGGAGCTATGTTAATGGATTTGAATATGTATTTTTATGTACTTTTCATTTTATGGCAACAAAGGGCCACAAGTATACTAACGGATATTTGAATACCTGGGAATGATAAGTGATATCAATGTATTTAAAAATCACAGAACGGTTTTGGTTTGTGAATTTTTAATTTCTATGAGAATTATTGATTGCCAATCTGGTGTACAGAATAAAGCGTCTTTCAAAGTTGGGAGCTAACGGCTTCCTCCTTTGTGTAATTGACCGACATTCCCAAATAATCTTTTAAACCATAGAAAAGGACAACTGCCAACCAATAATGAGTTTGGAATTCTTTTTTAGTAGTCTTTGTAATTAGTCCATCAAGAACAAAAGTTCTATGCAGATAATTTATAGCTCAGATCTGCAGATCTTCCATATTTATGATCTTTATTCTCCTTATAATATGCTTTTAAGGGTGAAGTTCTTACTTGGTTAGTAATGGCACAATTATACTCCAATGAGTGTGGCTCAGTTGTCAACACACGCCGAGGTTATAGATGAGAATAAGGTTTTAAATAAAGGTTCGAAACCACAATTGCAGCCACGACATCATGGTTTAGGGAGTCTCTGAAATCGAATCGCAATCACTATTGCGGCCGCATCAACTGCATTTGTCTATAATTTTCTGTAGTATCAAGGATCGCGGCGTAACCACAACCGCGACTGTGACTGTAATTTAAAACCTTGGATGGGAGGACCAATGTTTGATCCCTATAAAACACACACACTCTTGAAGAGGGGGGATGAACTTCAAGTGTAACTAAGTCCCGAACCGATGATTAGTCTCATAACCAGTGCAAAGAGTCGTTGGAAATTCGAGATACCTTAGGGTGCCACTAGGGGCCAAAGACACTAATTACGGTGATTTACCCAAAAAAAAAAGTAATGGCACTATTAGGGAGCATGGTTCTTGGAATTCAAAAAGTAATGCTAGTCTCGTACACAAAGAATGAAAATTGCCATGGATATGGCACCGGGTAGCTAAGTCACGTGGGATGCTTAGAGAAGCATGAGACTTAATTTGAGCTTGTAAATTCAATCCTCTAACAAAAAAATGAGAAATAGCTAATTCAATCCTTTAACCAAAAATGAGAAATAGCTAACTATTAGTCTAAGGATTCTATCCAAAGATTCTACAGATAACAGTTTTTTGTGTTTTTAAAATTTGTATTATAACCCCCTAGTCCTACTCAAGGCCACATTTCATAGGATATCAACATCAGAAGTACAGAGAGAGTAATGTAATTTGGTCATATTGGTCTGTACTTGCCTTGTGGACACCTTATAAAAAAAAATCACAAGTTCAGAAAATGGCCTTAAATTGCCATATCATCACTGCATGTGTACTAATTTCCACATTTCAAGTCACAAAATTCCTTGCAATCTCTCTATCCTTCCTCCTTCTTCTTCTTCCTCTCTCTCTCTCTCTCTCTCACACACACACACACACACACCCACACAACACACACCTAGCTAGATAGAGAAGATAGTTCTGACCAACATGGTGCAATCAAAGAAGTTCAGAGGTGTTAGGCAACGCCACTGGGGCTCATGGGTCTCTGAGATTCGTCATCCATTACTGTATGCACTTACATTAAACTTTGACTCACACTTCCATTTATCTGTTTGCTTTCCTTCTCCAGAGAACATTAGAGAAGTATTACTCTATATGTGTTTAAGCTCAGATTTTTAGGCTGTGACACGTGTCACTTCCCTAACAGTGACATGTGTCATTTCTTTAGCTCTTTTTATTTTTAACTAAAAATATTTTGTTTGTTGGTATTTTTTTATTATGAAAAGACTCGTACTTTATACGGGTCGGCTCTATATACTAGTTTGCTTATGTATGTATGTTTTGTAGATTTTTGATATGTTATTGAGTTATTTTGATGGAATTACTAGGCAACACAATGAGGAAAAAAATTGTGCATTGAATGTGAAAACAATCTTGGTTGTGGTTTATGGTGTTTGAAATAGGAAAAGGAGGGTGTGGCTTGGGACATTCGAAACTGCAGAAGAAGCAGCTAGAGCATATGATGAGGCAGCCATTTTGATGAGTGGAAGAAACGCCAAAACCAACTTCCCAGTTGTGGAAAATAATCAAATGGGAAATCACAGTTATATTCAAACATCTTCATCTTCTTCATCTTCAACTTCATTTTCTGCAGTTATCAATGCAAAGCTCAGGAAGTGTTGCAAGTCACCCTCACCTTCCCTCACTTGCCTAAGGCTGGACACACAGAATTCACACATTGGGGTGTGGCAGAAGCGTGCAGGGCCTCGTTCCGAATCGAACTGGATCATGATGGTTGAGTTGGAAAGGAAGAAGAAGAACAACAACCATGGAGGAGCTTCTTCTTCTGAGTCAGAAGAATTGTCAGTGCTGCCAGAGAATATAGTGAAAGTAGTACCAGATGAAGAAAGCAACAACAATGGGTTGGATGAGGAGCAGAGGATTGCCTTGCAGATGATAGAAGAACTTCTGAATAGGAATTAAATTCGAGTGAATCACCAATTTAGTCTCTGAAAATTGTTGACCATAATTAACTTAGTTCTTGAAATTATTGATATTCAAAATTAGTCTCTAAAATTGAAAATTCTTAATCATATTAGTCTCTATCAGATACTTCCAGTCACTAAATTGACCGATCCAAAAGACTAATATGACTAAGAATTCTCAATATCAAAGACTAATTTAAAATATTAATAATTTTAAAGACTAAATTGACAGTGTCATACAATTTTTGAAACCATTTTGTTGATTCACTCAATTAAATTAAGTGCTTTCATTTTCACGTGAGGCTCATTGGAGGGGTTTCAAGTCCCATGTAGTCCTTTTCGTTGGCCTTTCTTTGTTTGTTTGTCCAAAGTAGGGGGGTGTGCTATATTTACTTTTAACATGAGGAGTGAGTGTGATTGTTTACCACATGTGTGAAATTTTATGTCCTATCTAGTTAACTAACTTGGAACTACATTATAGTTCCAATCCATGTGCAATTTCTACTGATGATTTCAATGAAGAGAAAAAAAGTAAATTATGAATAAACTGGATTTTGGTTTTGTATGTCTCTTTCTCATGAATTCTCATTTATCAGTATAGTCTTTGATTTTGGCCAGAAGATGAATTCTAAAATTCCTATTAAGATAGAAATCAACAAATGCCATCTAAAGAAAAACATTTAACAGTTTCTACTGATAAATGATAATTCCTATTCTTTTATAGGCTTTAGCACCTATGAAGCCCAGGTACTAAAAAAGTGGAAAAATCAAAATCTATTATGTCAAAAGAACAAACAAAATCAAATTATTCCAAATCAAAATACTATTAAGTTGTACATTGTTTTTTGTGAGGGCGAGCCTTGGCGCAATGTGGTTGTTGCCTTGTCATCTAATGATCACGGGTTCGAATCTGAAAACAGCTTATATGCTTGTGGGGTAAAGATGCATATATCTATCCTCCTCAGACTCCACATGATGGAAGCCTCATGCACTGTGTTGCCCTTTTTATTGTTTTTCGTATCAATGAAGAGAATTGAGTTTCCACAACCACAGTAATGACTCATATCATAATCACCTAGACCTAACAGGGGTGTAAACATTTTACTTAACAACTCCTTCCATACATCGTAAAAGTAGTAAGATGATAAGGTTTATGACTTCATCATAGATGTTAGCACATTAGATATTATGTCTAGGCTTCTATAAAGATATGCATCTTCTTTACTCTATTTTGTTGTGGAGGTGAATCGGTTTATGAGAAAACTACTCATTTGGTATGTTTATGCAAATATTACTTGATTCGGAACACTTAAATTAGTTATATCCACAACTACAATTTTTTTAAGCTTCTTCATTGTTTGGGTTAATTCAGCACACGAATGCCTGTTATGCATGAAAAATACAGTTGGGTTATATAGTTTGTTCAAGGATTTATATTTATATCTATCTATCTATCTATCTATATAAAGAATTTTTGGGAGGAATTTTGTGTTGAATGTGACCTTATTCAGAGAGATTAGTCTTTCAACTTATACTGAGATAGTGAGATACTCTTGGGAAAAGTTAAAAAAAAAAAAACTACATCATATTACAAACTCCTATAGTCCTATTGCACTGGAAACTTTCTCTGATTTTCCCCTGCCACCCTGTACTTTACCCCTTAAAAAGGAAGAAAAATGAAAATTGGTGAAAGATTTGAGACATCTGCTGATGAATCAAAACTTACAAAATTTGCAAATCTTACTATCACATATCCTAAATTTTTAATTAGAAACATCTGAATGCTTCAAATAAACACTAGATGCATGCAGATTATATGGCATAAACTAAAGAAACATTGGTTTTCCTTGTTGGTTTAATTATCAGAAGTAAAACATGTGATAATTTCTTTGACTATATGACAGGCCTAGACGATCTTCATTTAACAGTTCTGATTCGTTGACTACAATGATAATTTGTTTGTGGTTTTTATTGAAGCATGAACAGTTTGAAATGGTAATGATCTTCAAATCAGCACTAAAATCTTTAAAGCTAGCTCTGCCAAAAAAATGAACAATTTAATGCCGCAGGTCTGTTACTTGGTGTTATTGGTGTAGCATCGATCTTAATATATACAAGGCAATACGGTTCCCACATTTTCAACTTTTATTGAATTCAATCACACATTGAATTTATGGGATGACGTTGAAGGTTAGAAAAAGGAAAATTGAAAATCAATTCATCTATATTCTATAAAAGGATGTAATGCTGAAATATTCCATTTCCTGAATGGAAATTAATGAATTTTTGGAGTAACAAAACCACATGTGGTAGAGATTTATAGGTTCTATAGGCCAGGGCATTTGTGTCTCTAACAAGAACATGTAAAAATTAAAAAATTGACTTCAACTGGGGACTGTAGACAGTTGAAGCAGCTCCTCCTAGTTGGCTTGTCACATTCATTGTATGAGCTGTTCTCCATATGATCAGGTGCAAGAGATATTATTAGCAATTTATTTGAAGCTAATGGGACGATAAGGTTATTGCTTTGTGACCCGAGAGTTATGAGTTCAAATATAGAAATAGTCTTTCCATTTGTGGGATACGGCTACATATATCTACTATCTCTAGACCCCACATGGTGGGAGCTTCGTGGACTGAGTCGCCCTTTACTTAAAGCTAATGGGAGGGAGTGAAAGCAATGTTAGAGTTATGAGAAAATGTAAGTATACCGGTTATTAGTTAAGTGAGGTCATCTTTTTTTTCCTCTTCTTCTTCTTCACAATTAAGGATTTAATATGTACTAGCGGTATGTTAATGATACCTAGATAAGCCTAATGCCATAGTATAGAATACTTTATAGGCTTGTGCTTCCTTTTGGTACCTCGTTATCGCTTCTCTTTATACAATGATTTCTAATTTTCCATGTAACTGATAGAGCATACTCCCTATGCAATAATATCATAGCATCACAAGATCTTGCAATTGCTAGGTTAGCTATTGGCCAGATTTAAAATTTTAGAAATACAATAGTAACTAGACATAGGTTTCCATATTGTGGAGGCAAATAATTAAAATCAATTAAGAATTTATTTGGTTAGAGAGCTTGTTAATGTATTTATGCATTATACTAGTGTTAAAAGAGCATTGAGATCATGAGCAAGATATTATGTAGTAACTCCACCTCTCATGCTTCAATATTATAAATTATATATTATATATTATAAATCATAGATTGATAAGCATCTAGTACATTCATAGATATTTTTGTAAAATAAATTTTTTTTTGAAAAATACTAGTTGAAATTTATTTCATGAGCAAACAAAGACAAAGTCTATCCATAAGAGACCGGGATGAAGCCATGAATTTATTATTAGGGTAGTCAATAGTCAAAGACACCAAGTCAAAAATTTATTAGGTGCCAATAATCACAAATGTTAAGCCAAAAATTTACTTTATCACATACAATAATGAAAAATACAAGAGAAATAATGAAAGAATATAGAAATTGTAATTTTTTAATATGACAAAAAAATTATATTGAGGAGTGAATAAAAAATGTTAGATAAAAGTAAAGGTATGGGGGGCGTTTAAGTAATTTCGAACACAGCAACTTAACGACGCAGGGAAGGGAAGGGAAGCGAGTAATCAGTTTCATTCGGAAGGTGGTGGTTGGTTAGGCTGAGAAGAATATGATACTTGCGGTGCTGTTTGCGAACGCTGAGGGCAATATCCTCATCGAACGGTGCGTTTCGATCTCTTTCTTCTCATTTCCGTTTTCCCTTTCTGTTTCTGAATCTGATCCATATCATACGTACCCATTCCCCTATTTTCTTTTATAATGTCCTTTTATAATTTTCTGTGAATGTTGATTTATTTGTTTGTTTGATCTGGATGCTGTTGGAAATTCTGATATTGGTTTTGGCTTGATTTCTGATGAACAATTTCAAATTCCAGCCTTTCATAAGTGCATAATGTAGTGGCAATTAACTAATTACTAGATCATATATTTAGGCATTTTGATAAGAGTTTAATTATTATGCACTTGATACTGTGAAAAAGTTTTAGACAAGCATTCAATCATAACTCACCATAGTACCACCTCATGACATTATTTCCTAAAATATCTACATTGTGGGACATGATTGGATGACCGTGTAAAACTTTTTTACATTGTTGGTGCACAGTCCTTTGATGCTATCTTGCTAATATGCGGAGAGGTTAGTTCAGTTATTTTCATATCTAAAAATAATAAGAGTGTACATGGGAATTTAGAAAACCACAACGCTTTCTCTAGTTTATACTTTACATGATTGAATTGAAATGTCACTCAGAAACTTCTTGTCTGATTCAATAAACATTCAGACACCAACAGAGGCTTTTTTTTTTTAAAGCCACGAATTGCTCTTCAATCAGATTGAGGGGGGAAAAAGGAACTTTTTCTTGTGTAGTTTTTCTGTTGTCAACTTGCATAAAGAAACAGCACTTGGTCTTGGTTTCAACTTGTTGATTATCAGATCTCAGTGGATTTATGATTGCAGTTTTCATGGAGTTCCTGCAGAGGAGCGCCTACACTGGCGTTCTTTCTTGGTTAAACTAGGAGCTGATAATCTCAAGGGTGTAAAAAATGAAGAGCTCCTAGTTGCTTGCCACAAGTGAGTATACTACTTTCTCATGTATATGTCATGTAAGTATGTATGTATGTATGTATACTGTACCTGGATAAATTACCTTATCTAAGAGCATTCTGTAACTGTAACCAGTGGGGAATGACTGAACTTTGGTTACTAGGAATGTTGCAGGCTAGGTTAATAGGAGGTTGAACCTGTTTATGTGAATCAATATCAAATATAAACTATGATAGACTTTGCGCAGTTTGCTTTTTCTATATTTTTTTAGTGCAAGAAGATGAAACCAAGTTGAATAATATTAGTTACTTACTAGAATATTATTTGAAAATTTGGAAATGAGTCGTAGAAGTGGAAGCTAAACAACTGACGTAAACTTGTTGCATCAAAATCTGGAGTTGATACAAGTTTCTCTAAAATTTCCTGTTTTGCTTCACCGCCAATTATTGTTCATTCATATTCCTTCATTTTAGAAAATCATTTGTCTCATACATATGTGATGATGCAGTTTTTTTTTTGGGGGTACATGGTGATACAGTATTTTACTTATACTTCTTATCTCTATCAGGTCAGTTTCTATTGTATACACAGTGCTCGGAGATGTGAGCATATACATTGTGGGAAAGGACGAGTATGATGAACTTGCTTGTATGTATTCTATGAACCAATACTTTATATTTGATGATGGTAAAATAAAAATAAACAAAAGACTCATCTCAGTTGTTCATGCTTTAATATGGAATTGCAGCAATATTTCATACTTGCTGATGGTAAAATAAAACCATACAAATGAGTCATCTAAGTTGTTGATGCTTGAAAGTGGATATGCTCACTTGTTTTGAGATTGAAGTGTGATAAGAACATAACCAAACATTATCTGACTTAGAATCTAAACTAGCAATCAAGTGATGGCAACAAGAAGTGATGGCAATCAAGTGATGACAACAATCTTAATCTGATAGTAAGACAACCTAGCAATCAAGTGAACTGGTAAAGATAGATCTTAGAATCTAAACTTAGTAAGCACTTTTGTCTGACTTTCCAAGAAAAAGATAAAGATAAATATTTAGTTAAAGAAATAAGATTGTTTGTTCACAGACATTTGATGGCATCAGCGTTCATAACAATGTCAAACATTTTGTTATTTCATCAAGGGTTGGCACCAAGCACTTTAGTAACTTTAAATTGATAGTACTATTTACCAATGCTTTGTTTTTCTCCAGTGTCAGAGGTGATCCTTGTGATAACCTCAGCTGTAAAGGATGTATGCGGGAAGCCCCCAACTGAGCGCCGTTTCCTTGATAAGTATGGAAGAATTTGCTTGTGTTTGGATGAAATTGTATGGAAGGTGAGGAGACATACTGAACAATGTTTACTAAAAAAAATGGGAACTAAATTTTTTAAATTTTCTCAGTTTACTAATTCATTCTGCTTGCCTCAGAGACTCATCAATTGGTGACATTCACGTGGTATATATGTCATCATATGTATCTAGTTACTAAAAACATTGTTATTTGAAGTCATTCATTTTGGATGAGGCCCATAAGATCAGACATTATCTTCTGCTATGCTAGTGAAATAATGCTCTATCTTATAAGCATACAAGAATATGTGAAATGAAACAAGAAAAAATTTCACAATACTACTGAGAATAGACGGGTTTTCCCCTATATTTTGATGCAAAACATGTAACTTTTTGTCTCTGTTCAATACATACACCACTGATCCAAACTTCAGCATTTTGCAACTTATGTACTTTGCGTTGCATTTTTGCAAAGAGTTTCTTCTTCTTGATGTTGTGCTTAAATTTTTCCTGTATATCTTTTGAAGGGATATTTGGAAAGTACAGAGAAAGATAGAATCAAAAGATTGATAAGGTTGAAACCTCCAACTGAGTTCTGAATGAGAATTTCTGAGTCGTGTGTTGAGCATCTTGTAACTGAGAATGGCAAGGCACCAAAGTTTGTCCAAGATTATTTGAGATTTGCAAGTGTCAATAAGGTAAACCGTAAACCTCTGGATATGAGATATTCTTCCTTAGTCTGGTGTAGGTGAGGATTTTTCTGGGCCAATAAATATTTGTATTAACCTTGTCATTTTTAAACATTTTTTATTTTTATATTGTAGCATATGTGTTGTTGATTTTATTCTCTCTTTACCTTGTGCAATGAGCTTTTTCTGTTCTTTCTTGGCTTGCTCTTCTAAGACTAATAGTGATTCTGCCTCACTTCTCTCTCATTGCACATGTGGATCGCGAGGAGTGTACTTGTTCGGTGTAAATTAATATGCCACGGGCTTGGCGAGGCGAAATAAAATAATAACTTCGTCAAAAAACAAAAGAATAAACTTTCTTGTACGTGGAGAGTCCTAGGAAGTCCCTCACCTGTGAGGGTCCAAAAATAGCCATAAAATATATTAATAAACAATTCCAATGATTAAGATTGACTTGAGTGACGTGGTATCTCAATTATTGAAATTGTTTATTAATATATATATATATATATATATGTGATGACTATTTTTGGGACACCGATAGGGACTTTTTAGAACTCTCACCTTCCACCACCAAGTAATTGGCCTTTTGTTTTAAGTCCTCAAATAAGAATATATATTTGATCCAAACTAAATTTAGTATAATTAAATTTAATATATTCGTCTTTTTAAAACAAATCACTTATAAGTAGTGTCAGTATAATTTACTAAGCAATTCAAGTGATGAGCAATTTCGAGTTAATCAGTTAAAAACTTATGCAGTGTCAAGCCCGTGTGCATAAACATAAATTTAGGAGAGTAAGTTACCTTTGAACCTGATTTGGATTCATACCCTTTCAGAGTAAGAATACCTGAACACGAACCAAAAAGAAATCAAATATAAATGGTTACATAAACAAGAAAAAAAATATGAATTATCAAAACAATAACGATATTGAAACTACTTAGAACCCACCTTGACTACTTATGATGCAATGTTTTATTCAAGCAAATAAAGTATACAGCTTTCTTGTTATATACTTTTAAGAAGCAACATATACGTGTAGTTTTTTTTGGGGGGGGGGGGGGGGGTCAAAAGATAATCTTGATGCTTAATTTGCAGATTCCCCGTGTGATTTATGAAATAATAGATTAATAGTCATGATTCATTTTATCTATGAATTTTTAAACCTAATAATTAATTTCCATTTTATGCACTAAATAAAAATAGTTTCTAATTTAATGTCTAAATAATGTGGGTAGGCCAGTCACAATTTATTTTTTTAATATGTTTATTCATGCTGAGATAGGAAAAATATCAAATGGCTTATATAATTTTGGTTTAAATATCTTTTTCGTCCCTGTAAAATGACCAAGTTTCATTTTTCTTCCCTGTAAAAATTTTTGTTTGTTTGTGATCCCTGTAAATCAAAAAGTTTTATTTTTAGTCCCTGCAAAATTGTTTTAGTCCCTGTAAAATTTAGATCATGTTGAATTAGTCCCTGTAATATTTAGATAATTGCCAAAGTAGTCCTTGTAAAATAAATTTAATAGGGATTAAAAATAAAATTGTTCACATATTACAGGGACTAATTCAACATGATCTAAATTTTACAAGGACTAAAACAATTTTGCAAGGGACTAAAAATAAAACTTTTTGTTTTACAGGGATCACAAACAAACAAAAATTTTTACAGGGACAAAAAATGAAACTCAGTCATTTTGCAGGGACGAAAAAAGTATTTAAACCTATAATTTTTAAAATTTTACATAATAGGATTAGAGTTATACCCAGTATATTCTTGTCCATTAGGGGACCAAATTAAATTTGATCCACAATTGTATGGCAAATAATTAATTATATTAGTAATCACCATGAGGGAATATCTAGAACAAAGGAAAGGAATGCGACAGAGTGACAGCAGTTAAAGACTGACCTACCCTTGTTGTTGTCATTGCTATAATAAAACCAAACCAAACCAAACCAAACCCGTGGGAGTGATCGATCGAGGGTGCTCTAGCTCGATCTCTCTCCTGAACCTGCAAGTACCAAAAATCAGGGTTTCAAGTTTCAACCATGAAATCTCTTACTACCTTCTTAATCCTCACATTTTGCATCGCCGCTGTCTCCTCACAAGCAACGCCCATAGCCACTCTGACTCACCCTCACCCTCAACCCAACGAATCTTTCAAGCTCACCCAAAATCAACACCAGGTAAGATTATAATTTCACACACTCTCAATTTACCCTTTAAATAATTCAAAATATATATTAAAAAAAATCATCGGTGAGTATATATTAATCTCCAGATCTTGTTTGTTGCATGTGATATATGTTGCAGAATGAGGGTAGTAGCTGTTCTTACACGGTGACCATAACCACAAGCTGTAGTTCTCCCTCTTACACCAGAGATCGTATCAGTCTTTCCTTTGGCGATGCTTACGGTTATCAGGTTCCACGCTCCTTCTGTTCCTTCTTATTTGTCTGTATTTTAAGGTTGTTTTATGACTAAAGAATCATTTAATTTATAAATTTTTTTTATTATATTTTTATCTTTTTATTATCCCATTATATTCATTTTATTCTATCTAAAAGTGTATTAAAAATATATAAATTAATTAATAATAATAAAAATATAATTGACAAATTATAATCTTAAACTGTCAAAATGACAAATAAATAGTAATAAATTTTTTTCTTAAAAATTGACAATTAAAAAGAAAGTACTATGCTATATACTCCATCGGAACTAAAATAGATTAGGAAAATTAGTTAAGTTTATTTAAGTTTGTTAAAAAGAAAGTTAAGTTTATTTAATTTTTTTATCTTATCAAATAATGAATTTCATTCCTCAAATTACTTTTAATAAAATGTGTCATTGAAATTAAAATATGTAGTAAACGAATGATATTTTTTAGAAAAAAATTATTAAATAAAATAGAGTTGATTAAGAATTTCTTATATTTGAGTCTACCATATTTAAGCTATTTTTTTGTTTATATTTGAGTCGAGTATGACTTAATATTTTTAATTTTTATTCATGGCAAAAATGAAATTTATAACCAAAATAAAAATTAATAATGCATATAAATATATTGATTAATTAATTGGATGATAATGATCAGGTTTATGTTCCGAGACTGGATGATCCGTATTCGGGGACATTCGAGCGGTGCTCTACAGACACGTTTGAGATATACGGGCCGTGTACGTATCAAATCTGCTATTTGTATTTATACAGGAGCGGATACGATGGTTGGAAACCAGAGAAAGTGACCGTATACAGCTACAGCTACCAGCCCGTTACGTTTTACTACAATGCTTTCATTCCGAATGGTATTTGGTATGGTTTTGACTATTGTCCTCGTTATTCAGCCTCCACCACTACCACTACTGCAGCAGCAGCAGCAGCATTGTAGTGTAGTGGACCCTTCTTCTTAATTAGCCCGTAGATATAAAATAATAAAAAATGTGAAATAATAATGGAGAGTAGGTGTCTCTCGGGGTCGGAGTGCTAATTTGATCGGTAGAGCTTAGCATATGTAACTCTTGATACCCGAGTTTGAATCCCCCTCCTCCGATTGAAAAAAAAAACAGAGATTGGGTCCAATTGCGATTGAACCCTGTTATGCATGTGTGGGTTTTTGGTGTAGTGGATCTTAAGCTTATGCCTATTTTTGTGGAGGGTTTCTATGTCTGTAGGGTTTTACCGTCTCTAATGTATTCTACGTTACCATGTGATAATTTGAGAGACTGGTTGGTTTTGTGCATATTTATATTTTTTTTGATACATTTTGTGCATATTTATATAGTCAATAATTCTATTTATCTTTTTATTTTATATGGTTATGCGCGCGCATATATATGGGTATACTACAAAAATAAATTTTATCAATTTTATATGAGTTTGGTAATCTTATAAAGCTATTCCCCTTTATATTTAGGTGGGGACTCGTGTAATGTATTACTTTCAACCTTTTTATCATGTCATATGAGGAAAAAATATTTATGTATTATCTGAAGAATATGAAGTTATTTCGTTGCATTAGGGTGATCGTGTGTTGATTGGCTTTGGAAAAATAAAATAAAATAAATTATGTTGGATTGTAACGGATTGAGAGAAATTTCTTTTAATCAATAAACAAACTGAGAGTGTGAAGTTTGGTTTTGAGTCTGATTTTGGTTTTGGTTTTGGAGAAGGAAACGAGTTTGGTGTTGGAGTGAGTGGAACTGGAGACGATCGCTGCGGATACAAAACGAACGGAACTCATCCTTCAAAACTGAAAATTAACAAAAAAAAAAATAACAACAGGACCTTATTGCTTATTGCTTAATTAATATCAAGCGATTTGCTAAACTTAAACTCAATTTTTTTAGTAGGAGTACGTAAGTAGACTTGGGGATACTTGGATCGACTTATGCAGAGTTTATGAACACAGTTTATGATTGATTTATAAACTATTTTAGGCTTATTTTTCATAAGCTACCCAGAATAGTTTATCAAAACAGCTTATAACTTATATAAAATAAGTTTCACTATAATTTTTTTTATTATAAAAATAACTTATATCATAATTAATAAATAAATTTATTATCCAAACACTAGCATGGTGGAGGCTACCCTGAAGCATTTTGCTTCATGGTACATGGATGTACCACTAAAATTAAAAAAAAAAAATCAAAGTTTTACTTATGTGCCACTGAATTTTACCATTGGATATTTTTGAAAAAAATTAAAGGCATAGATGATTTCAAAAATCAAATGGGAACACATGTTTTACACCCAATCTCTCCCCAACTGCTGCTCTCTCAGTCGCCTCTCCCCACCGCCGGCTAATTCTCCTTGTCGTATATATTATTGTATATTAGATTAAAAAGTATAGAATAAAAAAGATGTATTAAATTGGTTCAGGTTTGATATTAAAAAAAAAATGGTACACGAAATTGAAAATTAGAGGGATACATAGTTTTAGAAAAAAGTAACTGTTAGGTAATATTAGAATTTGACAATTACTAATTAGCAATCATGTATATTTGACGTAATATATGAACACATAACACCCAAACTCATAAAAGTTTTGTGTTTAACGTGAGCACTTACAAGAAGTGGCTTAAGTGGTGATAAAGTAGCTTTGAATCCATGTTAATAATTCAAGATCACAGAAAGTATTTATAAAGAGTTGACTGAAAACATTATATGATATGATAATTAGTGTTACACAGGAATGGAAGAAAAGCTAATTAGGAGGGGGGGGGGGGGGGGGGGAGTTATCACTTCACTCCACTTCTAGCCACAATTTTTTTTTCTTTTGAGGAATTCTAGCGACAAATTTAAGTTTGTAACTTGTAAGCGAATTGACACCGATTATAAAGCCTTTAAGATTATGATATACAAGTGTCAATAGCTTGGCCATCCATTTGATCAATTTTTATTAACAAAAAATTTCAATCAGTCAGTGTTTTCTGTTCTAAACTAAAAGTCGGCCCATTATGTAACGCGAGTCACATGGCCACATGCCAGAAGTCTTGGACAAAACTAAATTATATATGGATTTGGATTCATACTTGCATCTCAACCCACCTTATAATATGGCAAAGGCCTAAAGAAGAATATTCTCTCATTAATTTGTTGCTGCAAATCACAGGATTATGGATGGCAAAACGGATTAGCCCGTCTCGGTTGGCTTTCAGCACACCTTAAACGGGGCAAGTAGGCTGACCCACTGAGAAATGTGGGCCAAAAATGCATGCCACTTCATTTAAGGGTGGGTTGGCATGTTGGTCCACTTTTGGCGGACAAGCGGGTTTGGACGCCAAAACCCACCCAAAAGAATTAAACAAATAAGAAAAAAATTCAATTTGGCAGGCTGAAACGGATTGGTGGTTGAGAACCTCAACTTGGCTCGTCAAAAAATGTAGGGGACTCGTAATCATAATTAGCTGATATGGTAAAATTAGACACCATAAAATAGCTAAAGTGTCAATACTATAATCTCACTTCAGATTTAAGACACTATAAATAAATAGTTTAAGAAATTAACCTTGTTTTAGAAGAAAAGTAAGGACAATTAGACCGTACGGAGCTTGGAAACACAAGCAAAAATATTTTCTTCCGCTAAACAACATTTTATTACACCTAAGTCGTCCGTCTTAAGGGGGCGACCAATTTTATTTTCTTTTTGATTGAAAGTAAGATAAGAGAACGTGCTTTGAAATCAAAGTAGAAGAATCGTTTCAACCACACGTTAACAATCTTTTTATCTATTATTCACTGAAGTTTACCATTTTTGAGTGTAAATGAAGAAGCAAAGATACATACATTATTTTCTTCATGCATGTGCTTACTGTGAAAACAAGGCCTTAGTTTCCATAAGCCATGTGTTTCCCAACTAGATTGTGTGGAGTTTAATTTTCCGCAACCCCCTTAACATGTCTCCATTGGTGCATTCAACGAAACAATAGGATCTGGACCAAAAAAAAAAAACGAAACAATAGGATATCTAAACTATACAATGAACTTGAAATGTAATTAGTTGTTTTATTTTATCAATAAAAAGAAGCCAATTTAACTTCTAAAATCTGCTTCCCAATTATTACACTATGCTTCTATCGCCCCTTATATATAGATGCACAAAGTGGGGTATGAAAAACTTGTCATGGGGTTCAAGAGCACTTCAGTGTTTAACATAATGGTTAGGATCTGACATAGTCCCATTTTATCATTTTCACATTCTGGTTTTAACCCAATAGATATAGTTGTTATTATGGGCATATGTTTGGATTGACTTATGTAGAGCTTATACAACATAAGTACTTGTGACAGTGTTTGTGAGAGCTTATGAATTTAGCTTATGACTGACTCATAAGTTGTTTTGAGTTTATTTCATGAACTTTCAAGAATAGCTTATCAAAACAGCTTACAACTTATATGAAATCAGTTTCATCACATTCTCTCTTCGATTATAAAAACAGTTTATACATAAGCGCTTATATGATAAGCACTTATGTCATAAGTGTTTAAATACATTGTTTATCCAAATAGGCACTGTGTGAATCGTTTATATGATGTTCTTACTAGTCTTTTTATTCCCCCATTAATCAAGGCTTACTATGTAAAATGTTAATTTTGTGCAGGAGTGTTTTTTCACCGTGTTGATGATTCTCATGAGTATGCTTACCCCCGGATTGAGCAGCACAACAACTTTCAATGTGTTGAAGTATGGAGCAGTTGGAGATGGAAAAACCAATGACTCCCCTGTAAACTATTATTATGATCTTTCACCATTTTAGCTGCATCAAATTATTATGCTGCATGTGTAACATTAAACTGATGAATAATTTATTTCATTTGCTAAGTTTCCATTTAGCAAACACAAAAGCATTTGCATGCAATTTAAAGCTTATGCCAAACAAAATTTGAAGCTAGCCTATGTTCTGCCTTGCACTCCCAGCTGCAGCCAGAATAATGATTATTTTCACTGTTTCCTGTGAAAATCTTTAAAAACAAAAAATAGATTGTAAATAATATGACAATTTTGTAATTAACTAAAAGTACAAACAAGAAATGGTCTTTTTAAGCAAACGAGACCTAAGTCTCTTGTGTTTTAACCTCTAACTTGTGTAATATGTAACATTCAACAGGCCTTTCTGAAGGCATGGAAAGATGTATGCCAGAGCAAGTCACAAATAAGTCGTCTCATCATACCAGCATCCAAGACATTCTTACTGAGGCCAATATCCTTCACTGGTCCATGCAAATCTAATTATATCTACATTCAGGTACTTCTTTTGAGTATATATTTTGCTGTGCACAACCTCCCATTGAAATTTTTGAAACTATGATTAATGATTAAAACTTAAATGCATAGTACACATTAACTTGACTTGTTTCAACTTTCAATCAAAATGCATATATGTGATAAATTGATATGATAAATTCAGCCCATGTTTGAATAAACTTTTCCATAAGCACTTTTAATATGTATTTTTTAATTAATAACTTTTCACATAAGTTAAAATTAACTTTTGCATCACTTTTATCAAAAACTATAGTTTTTAATTTCTCCATAAGCACCTATCTATTTATTAACAATTATCTATTTAAAATATTTTCCTCTTTTCCATAAGCATTTAACTTCTCCATAAGCAAAAAGTTGAGCTTCTGCATTTTTAACAAATTCATGATTTGTTCTTAATGAACAACTGATATCTAGCTTTGATGTTATTATTACCGGTTAGTGATTTTTTTTTACTTTCCACTCAAAAGTCAGAGCTTACTTTATAAGAGTCAAATTCATTTAAAGTATGAATAAATTAAGTAATTGCCAATGGAATAAAAAAAAGAATAATAATCAACAATGTAGAGCAGCCTCAATTTGATTCATAGTAAACTAACCTGTTAACCAATGTGTGTGAATTACTCAGCTTTCAGGGAACATTGTTGCACCCAAAACAAAATCAGAATATAAAGGATCCCACATAAACACATGGCTTGGCTTCTCATTAGTCAATGGTTTGATTATAAGTGGAAGAGGCACAATTGATGGTCGAGGCTCTGTCTGGTGGCAAAATCCTTGCTTAGGAAATCCACCACCTGTAAGTAAATATTATGTATATTTTTTTTTATGATGGCTTTAACAGGTTTTATTTGCTTTCCCTCACATTTCAACTTGTTTATTAAATAATTCACTGTTCTATATATACCTTCATAATATTGGCCAATTTTTTATGAATTTTGTTTTTTTTCTTTTCAGGGGACAAGTTGCCGTCCACCAACAGTAAGTATCAACTCTTGATTCTTGCATCCCAATACACTGTTGACAATTTCTTACAAGATAAAATTTCACCTGTCGTGATTTCTTGATGCATATATATAAAACAAACACATCAATTAATTGGATTTTGAAAAAAAAAAATTGAGATAAGAAAGGAGTCATAAACGAATCAAAAGACATTTGTGCTTCAATATTGGTAGTTATTATTGAAGCTTTGGCTTAATTATAAGACACTGACAAAAGTTATAAGTTATATGTTATCAAATAATTCTATATTTTTTTTAATTCGTTATCCATTAGTAAAATCTGCTTTAAACAAGTGGATTGGACTTATCAAACAAAACATTGGTAGTTTAAGTTTTGGAGACCCTTGTTTGCACAGTTTTTTCGCACCAACTCCTTAACCACTTTTCCTGCATAAAGCTTAATGCAAATCTTACACACGAAAAAAAGTGTATGCAACTTTCATTTTTCTCAAGTTAAAATGACTTTGAATTTTGAACCCAAAACAAACCTTTTTTTTATCTTCGAAGAAAAGGCGCATTTGTGACAACCTAAATGTCAATCTAACAATTTAGGGTGTGTTTGTTTTATTATTGCCAATGAAAAATGTATCTTTCCAAGGCACAAAACACAAAAGGAATAAACACACTAACATATTCCTTGACACACCTTATCAGTAGATTTTATTCTCCCAATGATGATTATATGTGGGAAGATATAAACAAGGGCAAAATTAGTAAACTGGTCCCTTATTTTTAATTTTTTTTTCAATTCAGTCCCTTATTAAATTTTTTCAACAACAAAGTCCCTTATGTTTATTCATTTTTTCAATTTAGTCATTTTGATGACGTGTCAGTTACTGATTGGTCTCAGGTGATGGTATACAGTAAATCGAGACTAATCAGAAACAGACGCATCATCAACAATAGAAGAAAAGAACCAAGTTGAAAAAATAAATAAATATAAGAGACCTTGTTGTTGAAATTTTTAATAAAGGACTAAATTGAAAAAAAAATTAAAAATAAAGGACCAGTTTACTAATTTTGCCAACAAACAAGTTTACATAAACTAGGCCAATTAACCAAATCATAAGCCAAATTAACACTACTTTCTCTAATACTTATACCATATATACAGATAATGCAAATTAAAAGCACCATATCAAAGAAAAATAATTGAATCATTTTTCTTTTGTGTGGATGTATATATAGGCAATAACACTCAATAGGTGCTATCGGTTTCAAATAAAAGGATATACAAGTATTAATCCAGCAAGAAGCCATATAACTCTAACAAGCTGCAAGAAGGGCATTATCACTAACATCCGTCTAATTGCTCCTGGAGAAAGCCCCAATACCGATGGCATTGATATTTCTAGCTCAAGAGACATTCAAGTTCTTAATTCTTTCATTGGAACAGGTAATTAACTTTTCAATTAGTAAAATCTTTCAATTTCTCTTTGTATTCTGACTCAATTAATTATGCTTGATAAACAGAACAAAAAAGACATTAATTCTGTCTAATTATTTGTAGGTGATGATTGCATTGCTATTAGTGCTGGATCATCCTTAGTCAAAATAACTGGTATAACATGTGGTCCAGGCCATGGTATCAGGTTGGTACTTTATTAATTATGTATTGAATTATCATCCATTTGCTTCTGCTTGCCTTCATCAAATCACATACTTTTTTCTTATGTCCCCTAGCTCCTCATGAAAATGAAATGAGTTTAGATTTTTATTTTTTAAAAATGTTTTACTTTGCGTTTTGCTGATTCCAACTCTAAGTAAGGCACATGTGTGAATATTCCCCAATAATAGGGGTTATTTAGACTAGTTTATGCAGAGTTTATCTACTTATATAAACACTTGTGACAGCATTTGAAAGAGCTTATGAAAACAGTTTATGACTGGCTCATTAGTTGTTTTGGGTTTATTTTCATAAGTTTTCTAAAATAGTTTATCAAAACAACTTATAACTTATATGAAATCAGTTTCATCACATTTCTTTCTTAATCATAAAAATAACTTATACATAAGTGTTTATATGATAAACATTTATGTTATAAGTGTTTAAATAAATTGTTTATTTTTCGTGTTCTTTTTTCTATTTGCGGGTATTAAGTTTTCTCTGATGAAAGGAATTATATATATATATATATATTTGTAGCATTGGATCATTGGGAGCACGTGGAGAGACTGATATTGTAGAGGATGTGCATGTGAAGAATTGCACTTTGACTGAAACATTAACTGGTGTAAGGATCAAGACAAAGCAGGTAATTAAGTAAATACTAACTAACAACGGTTAAGAAAATTCTATTATCATTATAAGATTTTTAGCTTGTAATTTTGGTCACACGTGAGTTTAATTTATTTTAAATGTATAATAATCTTTCAATCGTAATTTCAAATTTGCAACAGGGTGGAGGTGGATTTGCTAGGAGGATCACGTTTGAAAAGATTCGGTTTGTTCGAGCCCATAACCCCATAATCATTGACCAGTTTTATTGCGTTAATGGAATGAAATGCGAAAACAAGGTAACACAAGACAATTAACGCATCAATTTGACTTTTTTTTTATGAGTTTAATAACTATACACATAATATAAAAAGATTTTATATAGACATTCGGTCATATTTCATAATGGTGCTACAAATCGTGAGATATAATTGAATGACTATCTAAAATATTTTTATAATGTCAGTCCGTGCATAGTAATTGAATCCTATTTATATATACAAATTTTAATATTTTACTACAATTTGGAGTAACAACTTTTTTTTTCATATTATGTTTCTTGACTTTGTTATGCGTAGACTCAAGCAATCAGGGTGAGTGATGTGACTTACAGAGGAATTATTGGAACATCATTGACGGACAAGGCAATCAATTTGAACTGCGACCAAAACGTGGGTTGCTCCAACATTGTGTTTGATCGTGTTTATGTAGCATCTGCAGATCCTAAGAAGAAGGTTTTCTCATTCTGCCACAATGCCCATGGAAGAGCCACTCACACCAAACCATCTCTAAAGTGCCTCCTCAAGTAGCTCTTCCCCTGGGCAGAACAGAGCATGTTTGATTTTCAGTTGTAAACATATTTGGGTCTAGAATTACGTTTGTCAAAAAATAACTCTATAATTACTTTGGGTTTAGACTTACTTTTGTAGTTTTTCAACTAAAAACCAAATATGTATGGACAATCGGTTAATTTCCATTTGTTGGCCTAAGAGATATGCCATATATGCTTGTTGGATATCTTTTTCTTTTTCTTTTTTTTTTGGGGGGTCATAAGCTTATTATTAGATCGGTTGTTGTGTGATTATCGAATAATCCGTGTTACAATCAATTACTTTTTTTTAATAAATTACTATATTTGACAATATTATATATCAAAGTCAATCAATTACGCTAATCCATTCATATCCTACTTTTGAGTTGTCCTTATTTTGGAACCAATTTATTATTGTACTGAAATAGTCATTGAGATGCAAATGGGGAGTAAACAAAAAAAAAAGCATATAGAAGCTAATGGTTATTGATAACTTTCATGTATGTATGTAATGTATACTATAACAAAATTTATATACAATATAATAATGTAACAAATTCTATAAGGAGGAAAATGAGTTACCTAATTTAACTGCTAGGCTAGCCAACCAACCCAAAGGAAGGAAGACCCGTTCTGTTCACAGCTATCTATGCATTAGCATTCTCCAACACAACACAACATCCTATTTTTGTGTCATTTGTATCTTTGTTGAAATAATCACAACCAACCAGCAATCACAGCCGGGGAGGGCATGGGGAAGAAGCCGCCGTTTGCCTCCGACATTGAGGCGGCCCGCTACCCCCCACCGCCGCCACCTACTTTCCACATGCCACAGCCCAGGCAGTGGATCCCATGGTTGGTTCCGCTCATTTTTTTGGCTAATGTTGCCATGTTCGTCTACACCATGTACCTCAATGATTGCCCTTCCTATTTGAGTGAAGAGGTTTGCCTATTTCATGAATTCCTGGGAAGGTTCTCTTTCCAACCCTTCAGGGAAAACCCTCTCCTTGGCCCTTCGATCCGCACGTGAGTCATATTCTCCCTCTCAATTTCTCTCTTTCTCTCTCTCTCATTCATGAAAAGTGTTACATTCATCATTATATTATATTATATTAAGGATGATAGCAATGTTAAACATTCAACCTACAATACATGCATGCATGGGAAGGAAGGAAACGAAGAAAGAAAGAAGAAACAAAATGCATGTCAAGAAGTTTCACCACCCTTCTTTTGGTCATTGGTCTTTCTGGGTTTTTTTTAATAGACAAATGTTAGTAATTAGTGTGTTATATATATTATTGGGAAGAATTTCATTTTCTGGTTTCTATGCAGGCTACGGGTATTAGGAGCCCTTGAAAGGGACCTGGTGGTGGACGAAAACGAAGCATGGCGCTTCTTTACCTGCATGTTCCTTCACGCGGGAGTTGTACATTTACTTGCCAACATGTTCAGTCTTTTATTCATAGGAGTTCGGCTTGAGAAAGAATTTGGATTTGGTCAGTATGCTGCATGTTATTGAACACCTCTTCATGATATTCTTTATTTGATTTCTGATCCTCTTCGAACTTTTTGCAGTGAGAATTGTGTTCTTGTATATGCTTTCTGGTTTTGGTGGAAGTTTGTTATCTATTCTGGATTTGAAAGAATCTGCAACACAAAGTACCATATCGGTCGGCGCATCAGGTGCACTTTTTGGACTTCTAGGAGCCATGCTTTCTGAGCTTCTAACCAACTGGTCTATCTATGCAAACAAGGTACTCTGTAGTGTAAATTCATAATCTTGTTGTGTATTGGAAGACATGTCATGGATCAGTGTGTTTTTAAGGACAAATCTTAAACCATGCTTTGCTTACCTCAGTGTGCAGCTCTTATAAGCCTAATTGTCATCATTGGCTTAAACTTGGCTGTTGGATTTCTACCTCATGTGGACAATTCAGCTCATATAGGAGGATTCCTCGCCGGATTTTTCCTTGGTTTTGTGCTTCTGATGCGCCCTCAATATGGATATGTGAGCCGCAGATACATACCTGCAGGATATGATGTGAAACGTAAATCCAAGTACAAATGCTATCAATTTGTCTTCCTGGTCTTGTCAGTGGTCATCTTACTTTGCGGGTAAATAATAATTATGATTTTCTTTCCTTTCAAAAAGTGAGCGATTCACTTTAGAGTGTAAAGTAAGTAACCTCAATCATTGATGAATAAATCAATGGTTGATATTACAAGCACATGGATAACAATTATGGATGTGTTGAAATATTGACCCTTGATTTTCTCATTAATGGTTGAGATTACTTACTTTACAAATTGCTCACTTTAGAGGAGTCAAATCCTCGAAAATTGTTCTGCCTTGGCTAACCCCACCTCAACCTGAACTTGATGCAATGGCTAATTTGACAGATATGCATATGGCCTAGCTAAGTTGTACATAAGAAAGTCACAGGAAACATTTACCTTCATAGATGATCAACCAATATGAATGGTTCTGATTCCACAGCCTGTTCTTCAAGCTTGCATATATGTAATGTACGATCCAAAATCTTCCCTTTTATAATGTTCTTTTGATCAAAACAACATGTGCATGATCAATTGATCATGAGTGCTTCTCTGAATTCAGGTTCGAAACTCTATCTTCTTTCCAGGTACATGAATATTCGCGCTCTATCCAGAAGAAACGGAGCCAAATTCTGGTACATGATGAGATGATATGACCCGCTATACATATATCTATTTTGGCTGTTTGTATGGATATGACCCGCTAATCTTTTGGTCCATGTGCAATAGTGTTGAAGTGTATTAATTATTATCATTCATTTATTCAAAAATGTTCTTCTGTTTTCTACTTCCAGAATCAGCTGTATATAGATGCTATCACAACTAGAGCCATCACCAATGAATAGTTCTTACTTCTTCCGTTTTTTGATGGAAGAAAAGTTGAGGCTTTGATTAAATTTATTTCTATGTTAAAAGTGTAATGATTCCTGGATGACCTGTGAGAATTTTCTGAAAAATAATCATTCTTTTTGTTAATATTGACAAACAGCATGACAGAATCCTAATAGAAATACAAGTCATCATGAATTCATGATACAGCAATCCACATTATTTGTGAAAACTTGAGATCTTCACTTTAGAAAAAAAATATTAGTCAAGGTCAACAGAATTCAGTTTACTTAGAAACAGTTAAATAAGAATGGCCAAAAAGAAATACAGTTAAATTGGGAGTGTGTACTGATAGAATTGAAAATGAAAATGTAAACCATTTGGGAGAAAATATTATTATGAACTGTATGTTCTATCTTTCTATACATAATGAAGTACACAAACAAGAAAGAACCATAGTTTTCAAACTTAACACATAACTGTTATAACCAGTATTCATGCTAGGATGATGCTATATTTCACAAGATTCAGAGCGACCGAAAATCGTGTAACGATTGTTTGCAAGATTGTCATAAGCAAAATCCCTGACAAACCTGCAGTCATCCATCATGGCAAATATCATCAAGCCTATTCCTCTTCAGCAATAAATATAACATAATAAAAGAATAAAACTGGCCATAAAATGCTACTACTTAATAGTACTTACAGAGGCACAAATTGAAGAAGAAATGCTAGCTGGGGAAAGGGCAAGTCTATGTATTCCATTATCTTCAACACAGCTTCTGACTTTATGTATGATCTAGAATAAACCACAAACTCATAAGTTTCATTGATAATTCTTCATTTTGATAATTTGCAAATAAGTTTCCTCTTTTCCTCACAAATATCCAAATGGGCTGTTAGAGAAAGATGCTTATAACCTGAAATTTTTTGGTCTCAAAAGAAAACTTATGAACCTGCAATATGCTTACCTGTCCTTTTCAACAAGTACAACACTTGAGATATCATCAGGAGCTCTTCCTGATCTCCTAAGTAACATTTTACCCGCTTCACTCTGAAGAGCTTCATATCTAATTGTCCTGTCAAATTCAAACCCAACTAAATATAAGGGCCTGTTTGCTTGGAGGTATCATTTCCTATTTTCATTTCCATTTTTTACTTTTAATCAATTACAAAATCGTTATATTATTTTCAACCTGTTTTCTGTTTTTAAAGATTTGCAACAGGAAACAGCGAAAACAAAAAAAAAATGATTGTTTTTCCTGTACAAATATTTTTAAATTCTTTATTCACTAACCAAGTAACTAATCAAGTTTGAGATCAGAAAATTAAAAGTAGCTAGGCCCTGTTTAGATTGGCTTATGCAAATATTATTTGTACTTATCTACTAATATAAACACTTATAGCTTGTTTGACTGAGCTTATGAAAATAGCTTATGATTGGTTCATAAGCTGTTTTGAGCTTATTTCATAAGCTCTTCAGGATAGCTTATCAAAACAGCTTATATGAAATCAATTTCACGACATTCTCCCTTCAATTATAAAAATAGCTTATATAAAAGTGCTTATAGGATAAAACACTTATGTCATAAGTGCTTAAATAATATGTTTATCCAAACAGACTCCTAATCAAGTTCTTTATTCACTAAACTAAAACTACATATCTAAGACCCCTTTTATCTTTCATTCTCGTTTATTTATAAATTCTACTGTGAAAAATAATCCAAAGCTATAATTATTACAATAAAAAGGAGATAGATATATCTTACTTATTTCGATCGTTATCACGGACAAACTTTACACCCCCATTACACAAGTTGCATACCCCTGCATCACAACACAACCAAAAAAATTCACCAAACAATTGCGTTGAAGAGTTGTTTGTTTGGTGTAGTGTGACGGAAATTCGAAGAATAAAGGAAGACTGAGTTTGATTACCGTCAAACAACATGATGGGTCGTTTGTCTTGCTCGAAGAAACTGGAAGTTGCTTCGACCCAGTTCGCACCGTCGCTTCGTGGCGGTGACAGAGTAGCAAAGGTATTAACTTTTCGTGCACGCAGCGAGAACGCGCTTGAGTTGACGCGCCCAACACGACCAGGAACAGGAAGCAGAAGAGCCATTGAAACAAAGTTGCCTGCGAGCTGTGAGAAAAAACACCACAACTTCCCACAGCAAAGAGACTTTTGTTTTAAGCCGTATTTAACATACGGACATAATAAAATAAGATATTTCATCTATTCAATATAAACTAGAATTCATATATTGTCCCATTTTAATTATTTATCAAACATTACTTGTATAAGTTGAGAGTACCATAACATATTTTTTTTATTTCACATAATTATCACTTTGAGAGCAGTATTTACAGGTGTGCAAGGGACGGGTTAGGATGAGTTATGTTTGTCCTTCACTTGGGTTGAAAATTACATCAAGTCAAATTTCTTTTTTTTTTTTGACAATAAAAGAAAAAGTTCATATAATTAATAAATATACCATGCACATTATTTTTTTGATATACATGATGTATTTTGTACTCCATTATAATTTTAGAATATTGTTATAAGAGACATAAGAAAATAATAATAAAATGTCATTTTACTTGTAGGGTTTATTTTCAAATAAATAAAAATATGTGTGTCTATATATATGTAGAACGGGTTGGGTAACCCAAATGTCAACCCGAACTCATCCCTAACCCGACACCAGTTCAAACACATGAGACCCAACTTTGTTCTTATTTTTATGGGATAGGGTTGAACTCAACCCTAATAGCTCGGGCCAGAATAGATCATCAAGGTTGGGATGGATCATGCTCACCCCTAGTAATATCATACGGCCTTTGTTAAGAGCTTGGTTTTAACATTTCTCGCGTCTGAAAGTTGTGGTAGTGCAGTCTACAAAAGCTATAGAGAGTAGCTTTGCTCTGGATTACAGTATTACAGTATGTCGGATTTTCGACGCAAAACCAAACATGCTATAAATGTGATAAGAAAAACAAACTGGATTGGATTATTTGAACTCAAATGCAAAATTATCACTAATTGTACATAATTTGGTTTGTG